>CM064969.1:27910675-27978675 GCA_032847665.1 Solanum chilense
TTAGAACTCCATTTTTCTCTAAGGATTCTGTGACGGTCCGTCACCATTGTGACGGTCCGTCCTGCACTTCCGTCACGACGTTCAGAGAATCGTTCCCTGTACCAAATTCTCAAGAGTTAAAGTGTTTTGGAATGGGGCCTCACGACGGTTCGTCGTAGCTCTGACGGTCCGTCCTGCAGGTCCGTCACAGATTACAGAGAGTCAATTTTAGTACCCCAATTTCAAAATTCTAAGTGTTCTGGGACGAGACACCCTCGACGGCCCGTCGTGCCCATGACGGTCCGTCGTGGTATCCGTCGTCTCAGCCAGTTTTTCCAGAAATAAAATCTGCTGCTCAAAATGACTAAACAGGTCGTTACAATAGATATCAATTTACCCATCGTTCGTCCTCGAACGATCAAAAGAAGAAAAACAAGGGCGAAAAGGAGTACCTGAATCTGTAAACAGATGTGGGTATTTTTCTCGCATATCTGCCTCCTTCTCCCAGGTAGCCTCTTCAACCGGTCGATTCTTCCATTGAACTTTGATGGATGCAATCTCTCTCGACCTCAACTTGCGAACCTCTCTATCTAAAATAGCAACCGGTTGATAAAAAGGGAATAGTCTGTAACACTCCGGATGTTTAATGACTTGTACTAGTTCCACATGTAGTCAATTTCAAGACCTAAATAAATATATATTTATTTCTTAGGAAGTATTGGAGACATAACGTTAAGGAAGACCATGTTATTCAGAGATTTATAAAAATGATCTAGTGTGAATTCATGTGTTTCAAGGGATTAAAAGAGTTGGATAAAATAAAAATTTGGTGCATAAATTTATAATACATATTATAGTGAGTTTCGGGTAGAAATGTCTAGGTAGAACTCCTAAAGGAACACACTATGGGCCCTTGTGGAGGACCCGACATTTTACCCTAAAAAGCTGTCAAAAAAAGTATGCCATTGACGAAGCAGATGAGAAATCGTCGATGGGTGAATGACCCATCGATGGTGCTTATTTCTTGACACTTAAAATGTCACCAAAAACTCCACGATACACGTCCTTGAACCAAACCATGATTACCAATATCGTTCGTGGCTTGGTCGACGCCATTTGGATGGGGTTTTGTCGTTTGGGACCCTGTTTCACTGCATTGATTTGATTAAGTTAGGGTTGGTTAGGTAATTATTTAATTAATTAATTACATGTTGAGGTCGGTTATAATTAATTTGTTTAGGACTATATAAGCCCCCTAAGTCATTAAACTAACCTATGAACTTATGATCATGAGGTTGACTAATCTTAGGAATGATGTCTCAATAAAAAATGTATACGTAGAGTCTTGTTGATAATTGTGAAGCATGCCACTCTTATGAATAAGAGGCTATGTGATGCATAGGGAACTCTTATCTTCTGTTTATTCATATGTCCTGCCTTCCGACCCTCTATCCTAAAAGGAATTGTAATCTTCAAAACGTCACATAGCATACTCGACTTCTCGGAGGTCATGAACAAGCCCTTAGACATATTCATTGCATTAATGTGTATGAAAAGCAATGTGGAATTAAAAATTTTCACAATGTTATCTTATAATCTGTTATATAGAAAAATATAGAAAAAGTTAAGTGTCTTTATATCCATCTTATACACACGAATATCATTGGCTCATAGCCCATACATCCAAAATAGATATATGTTTAAGTCTAATACAATTTGTTATGATGAAAAAACTAAAGATAACTAAGTCCTTTGAATCAATTGAGGTCATACCCATACTTGCTTGAATGAATGCTTATATACAAGCTTCACTTCAATGACTCCTCCAATCGCCACGTACATTTTTATAGATAAGAAAATATATGGAATTAGTAATTATAATGCAATAGAAATGGTGATATGGAATAAAACCATGCTAAAAGTTCTTTTGCTTTAATGAATGCTTTCATGCCCTTTTGGAGAAAACCTCATAACATAAGCATAAGACACCACTTCAAGTCAACATAAGCACATATAAGAAATATTCAAAGTAATGTGCATTTATGATATGATGAGGTATGAATGTGCATAGTTTCATAGTAGTTATATGAAAGGATTACTCATATAGTTATGCCTATATACTTATGCATTGATATATGAACATGTGTGACATTATGTGTTATGTTAAAGTTTTGCTCACATCGTTTTATACACTCACACACATGAATGATTATCTAGTTAATGGAGGAACATTGAGAAGTGTTTCGTAGAATACTTAAAAACTAGATAGGTGCTTGAATATGCTATAAGGATATGACTAATGAATATCCAAAGCCTATGTTTTTATAAATAAATGTAATAAAGACTTTCCAATAAAGGGAACTTAGCTTAGCACCGAGTGAACTTGTAGATGAGGGGTGACACTTTTCAAATTGGGATGGTAGGGTTTAATACGGTCCTCATGTGAGGAAGTGATGCTTTCCAAAGTAGCGGAGGTAGGGTTCACTATGATAATAACGGGATGGATACCATCATGACCCAACAAAGGGCATAGAGTTGATATTTCCATGATTTTGCCCCAACTTCCATAAAATATTCTTCCCGCATAGGATCTAGCAATGTCAATTCACTTAGGATGATAGGATGTATGTTAATGTTCTACCTTAGCTAGGTAAGAACACCTTCCATTTGTGTTAGGCTCTATAACACCAACTTCCATGTTAAGCACCGATGGTCTAAGTGTCGGTTGATCCTATAGTTTCCCTAAAGTATAATGGATAATGGAAGTTAAATGACTAGGACCCTAAATAGAATGACTTAAGGGAGGTTACTTAGGATAGTCTGAAGTAATGAACCCATCAAGACATTGCACACGTAGCTCCGTTAGAAATTCTAGGAAGGTGTTCTAATGCATGTCACTATGTATGTTTTCCTTATGCATGAAAATTGTAGTATTTGTGTACTTATTATGAAGATTTACATTATATAGTCTTTATGCATGATGTTGATCTTGTTGACTATGTGATGAAGGTCCTGACTTAACTATGTCTATGTGATATTATACTTCTATGATGATATATGGTTTTCTATGAAATTTGGCCTTTGATTGTGTTGCTAGGAAGTATTAAAATGATATATATAATATTGTTAAAGGTTTTATGATGATTTACTCAAAATGGCATGAAGTATGATTTCAAGGAAAATGTGCCTTTTAATTGCACGTTTTTGCATGGTTGCCATACTTAGTACATTCTTGTGCTAATCCCATTCTTCTCTTCTTTTTACACAAAGTGTAGGTTATGGATGCTTAAAGAATGTATTGAATTATGAAGACCTCTATAGGTGATTCCCAAGATCAAGGAAAGGAATCCTTTAGTAAAAGGGTGTCCTCATGTGTACTTATTTTAAAATCTATTTAGTAATGTAGAGTTTTGTATTATGTCATAAGGGCCTTGCCCTTAATGTACTCTAAAATTATTGATTCTAAGATGTCAAAGAGACTTAGAGTCTATATATGTATAATGGCTTATATTTTATTTGTATATGAAGTAAATTTTCTAGCATATGAGGTGCCATGAAAACTTTTAAATTTTCCACTAAATTTTTTATGTCGATGCGATGAATGATAACTATATGATTGTATAAGACCTCCAAGAGGTCAAGTACGCCATGTTACTTCTGGGAGTTCCCCCGGTCATGACATACACCATCTTCAAGGCTGCCTAAGAAATTATTAAAGCTATACTACATAAGTAAATTTTAATTAACATTCATTAACTTAAGTAAACTACGTTCTTTTAGCCATTTAAGAGATATTCAACAATTAAGGACTTGATATATTGGTGTTCGAGAAGACCTAGAGAACCTACATTCTAACATCTTCAAAGCCTACACAATCCATATCTAGATAGCATCACATTCCACTACCTAAACATTGTTGAACTTCTAAAACACTGGTATGTATCCAACATGGAATAGGCATTAACCGACGTAGACCAAACTAAATAGGCATGGAACCCAAAGACCTCCCTACTTCAATAGAGATTGTTCTTCTTGCAGAAGGTAGAAGTAGGAAAAATCTTATGCAAGCACATGGTTAAGGAATATCAAGGGTTTCATTGTGCTCTAGTCTCAACTTAAGTAGAGTCACTCCAGAAAAATACTCACTCGGTGATAGTTGTAGTTCTCATAAAGTAATTTCAATCAAATAAGGAAATATTAAGGGGTACCATATAGTAGTCTCTACCAAATCATAATACATCTTAACAAAGATGGGTCCACTAGGGCTGACACTCCTTGGTAAATAAGGATAGTTCAATTAATTTATTACAGATTCTTTTATGGTGTTCCATCCAACCTATCCCTAAGTCCATCATTAACACAAGAAGTGTACAATTACGACTTTTTACTTGAAAGATAAAATAACCTTCTTTCTAGTTTGAATTTTCCAAGTTAATTACCTTTTTAACCATGTTCTAGGTCATATTTAAATCATACATACAAATATATGAGAAAGGTTTTTAAGCCTACTAAGTCAAGATTTGATATTTAATTCTTCATGTATCAAGTATAGGGTAATAGGTCTACCAAAACAAGACACACTTCATCATTATCATATCACATGAACTACAACATTCAAGTAGCACATAGAAACAAAAAGTATACTACACCCTATCTACTAATATAGAACCAACAACATAATCCATTAATAGGTATTAGATACACATTTAGAGAGAATTATACTTCCACATCAAGTATACACATCTAAAGAATCAGGATATTCTATCATTATCACTCAAAATAAATTAGGAAAAACATTCTTTCACTTCATTCAAAAACATGTACCACATAAGCATTCACCATGCTCACCCATATAAGTTATAACATAATAACATTAAAATAAATAAAGTAATGCTCAAAAGACCACATTTTAACAAATTATAACATATAAGCATCAGTACCAGAAGTGGACCAATTCAATACCTATACTAAACCAAAGAGAAGTGATTAGGTCAGCCTACTAGCAGTCCATATTCAACACCTCCAATCATTAACCATTCCAAAAAATTCAATAAAGAAAGGCTCTTACTAATAGCCATACACACCAATCAAAACCAGTAACCAGAGAATACAATGATCCACCTATATACAATATGAAAATAATCAAATGAAGTAACCCTATGCAATTCTATCATGATCTATACACAATTCAATAGCCCAATGCAATCAACATATGAATTTACTAAAATCAAGCCATGATAAATTGACTATTGTTAAAACCAAAAATAGGAATATATGTCATGCATTGGTTCATAGGAATTTTGATCTAAAAATATTCAATTCGCACCAACTATATCATAAGAAATTGTTTCAAATAATTTTAATGCAAGAACCCATGGATAGAAGTTTAAATAGAACATTCCATGTTTTTTATCGTCTTTAAAACCCATTTGAACTTGACTCCTTAAATGGAAGAAAATCGAAGGAGAAAACATCATATCTTCGGTGAAGAAACGCCTACAGGGTTGATAGAGAAAAACATGGAAAATTTGTCTTCTTCCTTGGAACTTCAAAGCATCATCAATAGAGGTTTTGGAAAGGAGGAATGGAGAGGTTTCTTTTTGGGTTGAGGGTTTCGCATAATTGCAGAATATTTGGGGTTTAAAAACACTCAATAACCTTCAATACCTAGACCCCAACAAATCCAAATGACCGCTGCATGATACGCTCAAACTTACTTCTCGAATAAGAAGTAAAGCGGTCAAGTCAAGTAAATAACCCAACTACTGAGGTCGGGATCGTTCCAACGAGAAAAATAGTTTAGACTTAACTTCAATCTATTATTAATATTTTTCAGTCAATTACCTCCTTATAAAGCATAAAATTATAAAAAGGGGGGTTTCTATTCCTAAATAAATAAAAATAACTAGCGAAATAAAAGGAGACAACAAACAACTTCGAATGTTGGAGTTTAATCAATTAATCAAAGTAACTAGGCTTTACGTGTTCCCCACAGGTTCATAACTTGATAAGTCTAACTATAAAAATTCTTTCTTAGTATCTTGCATGCAAAGTGATAAGTTATGTATTTCTAAATCCTTGGTCCGGCATCTAAAAAATTTCACTCCGCACCTTGGTTCGGCTACGTATGTTGCTATCCTAACCCTTATCTTTACCTCATATTAAGCATCGTATTCGATATTTGATTAAGTTATTACCTCTTACCAATCAATACTACCCTATTAGATAGTATACACTAAATTTATGTTGATAATTCTTTTCCTATTATCTACCTCTTATGTCCGGCAAGTAGCATCAAGGCGAGTTCTAACGTTGGCCATCCGTTAAAAAGACTTCTAAACGAAAGAATTATCAATACATGCAAGACACTATTCTAGAATTGTTATTTTAGTTAGGTTTTACCTCATTATTATCCTATGGTTCCCACAACCTATTTATAAAGTTTAGTTACACATAGTCATAAATACAATATTCAAATATGTGATATAAGAATTCATGCACTTACTTCGATAAGAAAGAGTAAAATACGAAAGTTCGCTTGATTAATCAAAAAAAATCACCAACAATCAATTAAAAGAATCTCAAAGTAATCAATAATCTCTCAAAGAGTCTACAAAATAATCAAGAGTCTCACAATATTTAAAGGTCTAATAATGATCCAGAGTCTAACCTAATTATCCCGAGTCTTACCTCAAAAACGAGGTTTTCCAAACTATTTAAAAAAAATAAAAACCTAATTAAATAAGGACCCTATTTGCTGGAAATCTGTCAACACGCGGCTGGATCGACGGACCTCGCGACGGGACGTCATGGTCACAACGGGCCATCGTATACTCCATCTTCCCATACTTTGCAAATTTCTTCTCTTGCTCTCTTCATTACCATCGACGGCAGGTATGAAGGATCGTTACAACACAACGGTCCGTCGAGGGTCTCCGTTCCAAAACACTTGAACTCTTGGAATATGGGTACTAGGCTACTTCTTTGATCTTCATGACGAACCTGCAGGACGGACAATCATGGTTACCACGGTCCGTCACGCTTTCCGTAACCCCACACTTTGTCTGACTTCCCTATCTTTCTTCAGCAGCTGCACTACGCTGCCACCTATGGACTGTCACAAGCTCCATAGGTGGTCTCTTCTGCATTTCTTCGCTCAAAACCCTCCGTATACATCTTTGCACAGATTTCCTACAAATATGGAGAAACTTATATAAAAATTAGCACAAAAAGGCTTTTGGACACACTAAACTTAAGGAAAAAGTACTAATAATACCGTGAAACCTAAGTATATCACTAAACTTAATAGAAAATTTAATTAATATTAATTTTACTTAAAAATGACGCGACCGAATCTTGAAGGTCACTACTCGTTGCGGGGTCACCTTCAGTTCGTAGATCTGGAAATTTATCTGAGATAGAATGGTTCCTGTTGGCCCCGCGTCGCAGGGAGAAATGACAATTAAAGTGCAGTCTGCACGATTCGCAAACACTGCCAATTTTTGGCTGTGCAACAACTTCATTTGCTAATGTTTTGGTCCTCCTAAAGGACCCTTTTCCTGCTTCTTGGGGCTTCATTTCCAGAACCTTTACATGTAAGTCTGTGTGTAGGAACCATTAATTCTCAATTTAAGTCAAGAAATTACAATAAAAATAAACAAAAGAACACTACGATACACTAGTTCGACTTTAACTAGTTTCTGGACGTCTTGGCCGTTTCACTTACAAACTCTTCCAAACTCCTCAAACTGACTTTTAACACTTACATTTATAATTTTAATACCTAATTAACTCATTACACACATTTTAGGATCTAGTTTAACTTAGATCAATTTAAGGGGGTTACATTCTCCCCAAGTTGGACAACATTCGTCCTCGAATGACACTAAAACACTTTCACCATTATCAAGAGATAAAGACTCAATATTGACGGCTCATTACCATACCACACCATGCACAATACACATATATAGGAGGAACATCAACTCCACATAATCAAAAGTGTCCAACACAATAAGAAAGTAGGCATAACCTCTACCACTCATTAATAAGACTCTACCTTTTAACATCATACAAGAGGAACTTTTTTCTTCATACATTATCATACTCACATACACATAATTTTAATAACCACTTTTCATGATAACACATTTTAGAAATATTTCAGATACTTCACAATGAACATGCTAACTAGATCAGAAGTATAACATTAAAGAAATGTATTAAAGAGGCATGACAATATGAAAGACGAATTTATATAAACTCATTTTACAACACAAACATAACCTCATCAATGTGTACAATGCAAGAAAATCAACGAAATTCAATTTCAATAGGACTCCTAAACAATATGCAACATGCTACTATAGCATTCTAACTCTCAAGCTTAAATATAATAGAAGAGAGGAGAGAACAATCGACAACCCAGCTACTCACCACTTGTTCAGAATAGAAGAGAAGAGAGATCAATCCACAACCCAACTACTCACCTAACTCCCCCACTTAGAGGAAACCCACCACAACTTAATAGACAAAACTATAACTTACTAGCATCTTCATCCGAATTTTGCCTTATCTTGGAGAACATAAAAGCGATTACCCTTTTTAGCATCACCGTTCTGAGCACTAGGAGGAACTTTCTTGGACTCTCTTCCTCTAGCCATAGTAGTAGGACAATCCCTCAACTTATGACCATCCTTACAAAAACCAAAGCAACCATCGGTACATGTTAGACACTTCCCAAAGTGATTCTTCCCACACCTATCACAAGTAGGCTTAACACCTTAAAAAATACTTCCACCCTTGACGTTGACCATGGAAACATTAAAAACATCTTTATTTGGAGCTGTCTTCTTAAATCTAGGTTGGTTTTTCTCATTCAATTCACCCCTCTTTAAATCCCTTGCAATCCTACTAGGTTTTGACTTTAATGAATTTTTTATACAGAATAAGACTAGACAAGTTCATGTCATTATGGAGCTTTTCCGTACAACACTCTTCTTTCACAAGGTCGGAACTACCGCTCGCAAACTTATTCATTTTGATTCCCAGATTTAGACACCAAGGATGGGGAATATCTTGACAACAATGTGAACTTCAAACAATACTCCTCGATACTCATGTTACCTTTCCTATGGTTTATGAACTCCTAAACCTTCACCTCCCTCCTCTCACCGGGAAAATACTTTCCTAACAAGGCTTCCTCAAAATCTTCCTATTATATGAGACCCGATTCAACTGGCCTATTATCTTTCCATTGACTTTATCGTACTTGAGGAACATCCCTCAAATGGTATGAAGCGAACTCCACCTTCTCCCTAGAAGTCATCCTCAAGATACTCAACACCTTGTACGCACTATCTAGAAACTTATGGGGATTTTCTCTAACCTTGGAGTGAAGGAATATAGGACAATTCATCATTGGAAAGTCTATCAATCTATAGGTCATAGTAATCTCTTAAGAATTCACCCTACGCTCAACACCCAAATTCACATGAGTTTCCATGGCTCGGATAGGGCAAGGATAGTCTCTCCAATCTTTTAATAAGTCAAGTCCGGGGTAACGACTAGAACCTTATTCTCTTTACCCACTATAGAACTTGATCACCTTGAGGATTTTGAACACCTTGTGGAGCTTTTCCACGTTGGAGAACTTGTTCAACTTGGGAAGTATCTTCCTCACTCACTCCTTCTTCTTCTACCATTCTTGTGGCCATCCTTCTAGTATTCAACTCGTATAAACAGTAGAATAGATTAGGAAAAGTTACTTATAACCTCAACTTTATGGCATGACACATCATTATGAACATAGTGGAACTCTATGGTACTATATCCTCTCGCTCATGGATTTGTCGTGAATCACATCGATGAAAAAGACTCTACTTGATTTGGCTTTGATGAGACTTTTTGGATTCCTAAAGACTTTCATTACCTTGTGCTTTGATACAAGGTTTGTCATGACCCTAGAGTATACCCTAGAAGAAATGGTATTCCCAAGTCTCCACACGGCATGCTTGAGCTTTCGCAGGTATTGCACAGGCCTTTAGACATAATTAATTTCATATATGACTATGAAAACTAGTGTGGAGTTAAAACTTTTGATAATATCATCTTCCAAAAACTATTATAGAAGAATAGAGGAAATTTTATGTCTCATTATAGAAATCTTAGATTCACATATGTCTTTGGAACACATAATATATATCGACAATAGACAAATATAAAAGTCTAATACACAATTTTTTTAAAAGAAAATCTAAACATAGCTATGTCCTCGAACATATTGAGGGCACACCCCCAATTTTCTTTAATATATGTTAATATCCAAGATTCACTTCAATGAATCCTCTAATTGCCACCTACACCTTTAGATATAAGACAATATATGGAGTTTGTAAATTAGAATGCATTATGTATTGTGATATGCAACAAAACCTTGCTAAAAGGATATTTTTGTTTAAAGTATGTTTTCATTTCCTTTATTGTGAAAACCTCACAACATAAGTAAAATAAGCCACTTCAAATAAACATAAACACATATAAGACATAGCACGAGTAATTTACATTATAGAATTATCATCACTTCAAACCATATAAGCATAAAACTCTCATACCAAATGGTATTGGACCCACTTGAGTAACATATGAAGTGGCTGCCCATACAATCTCTTCACATGCACCTATGTTATCCTCAAGACTACCTAAGGCAATATTATTCCTATTTCATAAAACAAATCCCTACCTAAAGTAACTCTAAGACTAACCATAGTAAGACATCAACAGATTACCCATACACCGACATGAAGCCAACCTAAGCAATACTCAAAGCTACTTTAGATAAGTATGTGTTTATTCATATGCATTAACTTAAGTCAACTACATTCATTTTGCCATTTAAGAGACATTCAATAATTAAGACTTAACATAATGGTCATGGAGAAGACCTAGGGAACCTAAATCCTAACATCTTCAATGACTACTCGTGTCATGTCTAGATAGCATATCATTAAAATGCCTAAAAGTTTTAGAACTTCTCTAACACTAGTATGTATCCTACATGATGAGAATAAGAATTAGCCGACATAGACCATACTAGCTTGGCATGGAATTTGGAGTCTTCCCTACACCTATGGAGGGTGTTCTACATGCCAAAGGTAGCACTAGGAGACATACCATGTAGGCACAATGTTAAGGAATATCACAGGTTTATTTGTACTATTTTTTAAACTTAGATAGAATCACTCTGCGAGCATACTCAATCGGTCATATCCTTAGTTCTCGTATATAAATTTCAATCATAAAAGGGCATATGAAGAGGTACCATATAATAGTCACTACCATATCGTAATACAATTTACAAAAGATGGGTTGCACTAAATGGTAAATAAGGATAGATCAAATACTTTCTCAGAGATGGTTTCATGTCGTTCCAACCAAACTATCCCTAAGTCCATCAATCACAAAATAAGGATATTGTTACGTCTTTCAACTTCAAGGATATCATTACTTTCTTTCTAATATAATGTTTCCAAGTTAATGACCTTCTTAACCATGTTCAAGGAGGTATTTCAATCATACATACATATACATGGCAAAGGTGCTTAAGCCTACTAAGTTAAGAGTTCATATTGACATTCTTCATGTATCAAGTAGAGGGACATATGTCTACCAAAACAAGACATATTTAATCATTATCATATCACAAGTACAATAAAATTCCAGTAGAACATAGACAGCTATGTATACTACAAGTCACCCTATCCACTTCCATAGAATCATCACCATAATCCAGTCATAGGTCTTCTATAGACATTTAGAGAGAATCAGACATCAACTTCAAGTATAAACATATAAAGGATCATTATATTCTTTCATTTAATTTATATATATATACCACATAAGCCTTCACCATGATCACCTATACAAAATAAAACAGAATTAGATCACAATTGTTAATGTAATGTCGACAAGGTCACATTCTTCAGAATTGTAACACATAACTACAACCACCATAAGAGTACCATACCAATCAAAAAAATTCAATGCATATACTACAACTTATAGAACAGATTTGGTCATCTTACCACAATTCCAGCATAAACACCTCCAATCTCTAGCTATTTCAACCAATTCAAGTTAGAAAGACTCTTTCCAATAACCATACATACCAATCAAAATCAATAATCAAACCGTACAATTATCCGAGAAGACAAATATGAAATCATCAAATTAAGGTACCCTATATACAATTCTTCATGATTTATACACAAAACAATAGCTCAATGCAATCTACATATGAAATTACTAAAATCAAGCCATGATCAATTCACTCATGTTAAAGAAAAAATGGGAATTTATGTCATGCATGGGTTCGTTTGAATTTTGATCGAAAAACATTCAATTAACATCAACTCTATCATAAAATATTGTTTAAAATCATTTAATGCAAGAACCCATGCCTATATGTTCAAGTAGAAGATTCTATATTTTTTTATCATCTTTGAAAATAATTTGAATTTGACTCTTTCAATGGAAGTAAATAGAAGAATGAAACACCATACCTTTGTTGAATAAAAGCACACAGAATTTATGGAGAAAAACATAGAAAAATTTTCTTCTTCCTTGGAGATTCAAAGCCTCATCAATGGAGGTTTTGGATAGAAGGATTGGAGAGGTTTCTTTTTTAGTTGATGATTTTACCTAATTGAAGACTTTTTGGGATTTAAAAACACTCAATTACCGTTAAAAATTAGTCCCCAAAATTATTAAAAGACCCCTGAACTTAATGGACATTTTAACCAAATGAAATTTGACTTAAAACAAGGCAACCAAATCTAGGAGGTCACTGCACGTTGCTTGGTCAACTCCAGTTCTTGGTTGTGGAATTTTTTAAAAGGCATAATGTTTCTTGTTGTCCCCATATTTGTCACGACCCGCATGTACAACCTAGAAGTAAGGGAATTCATATATCACAACATGGCGTACTTGACCTCGTGGAGGTCTTGTACAAGCCTCTTAGTAATCTTTCATTGCATATATATACTAAAAGTAATGCGGAATTTAAAATTTTTATTTAACATATTGCAGGAGGCAATTCATAAAACATCCAACATATGTCTCAAAAATTGTGTAGGACCTTATGAGTACAGTATTCTTGGGTCACGTCCAATAAAAGTGTAACATAATGAAAAAACAACATAGTGGTGGTGTCCTTGGATTCTTGAGGACTCACGATTCATCTCTTCTTGGAAATCATTGTAGTCTACCCTTTAAAGAATCTTAATCATCTTAGAACCCTACATGATCATATGCAATATACGTTAGTACGATAATTACTATGAAAACTTTCATCCAAACATAAGATATCATAAAGGGTTAGTCAATAATAGACATACTCATAAGATATAAATACATAAGCATAACATGAATAGAATAAGAACAACGAAGCATCATAAAGTCATTTAAGAGTTCAAACTTAACTAATTTTCGTTTTTTCGCGAATGAATTACTTCACAAGCAACCTCAAAGTTTACTAGTGCAAGGCTAAAGTAGCATCTCATAATACCACAAAAGTTAAGTACATCACTTTGTTCATTCTTGAGTATAGTAATATTTAATAATTAATATATAAGTGCATCTAATCATATGAGAAATATGCCCCTAGGGAACCTCAAAGAACACTTTTGCAATGGATGTGAAACATCCGATACTACCTCACACACTAAGATTATCTTGAAGTCACATTATTTTGATTCATTTCATTATACAAGTCATGTTATCGACCCACTTCATTTTGACAAGGATTTCTCATCTTAATCAATCATTTCATGGATGGCATTATCACATTGTCCATACTAAACATACATCATGTAGTGGTCAAGTCATAGTTGTGTCTTGAATGGATAACATGCCATACTACCATCCATAATAAGTACTCCTCTAGACTATCCTACTCCGAGCGGACTTGTAATTACTTATTCTCTATTATGCTAAACTTACAATCATAATAGACCTACTTTAATGGAAAATATCTCAACATACTAACAAGGCTAACTAAAGGAAGGATACAACCATGCTAACAACCATGCAACCAATGACGTATATTCAAGCTAATCATAGGGGAGCATGAAGCCTAAACCCTATTCTACCTTGAGAAACTAATTACAATATATTCCATGAAATAAACCTTGCATACAAATCAAGCTACCATTAGAAGACTATACGATTTTCCCCTAAAGCTACCATGAAATGGTTTTGGCCAAATCAATTAAAGCTAATATGATAATGGGAGAGCTTTGTTACTACATCCCAAGCTAACATGAGAACCATCTTTCCCATGCTACCATAATCAACAATCCTTGTAACACACAAGCTAACATGGGTATTTTAACCCAAACTTTTTTGAGACTGGAAATATCAAGCTATCATGTCTTTGGTATTATGTCACCAAGCCTACTTCACAAGAAGTGACCATACAACCCACCTTAAACCTAATCTTAATCTACCATTCATTTACTTATTTTAGGTTCTTAAGTCAATATAAGGATCATCGATGTGAGTGTCTTGTTTATCCTAATCATGTTCATATCTAGGTATAGAATAAAAAGGAAACATCACTATAGTCATCCTCATCATGAATTTAACTCGAAGATCTAACAGAAATAGACAAAATCCCTATGAATTGTTAATATTATTTCCTTTAGTATTCATACTCAATAAAATGTTAATCTATTCAATTAGATCATTAGAAGACAATACTAGTCATCCATGATCATATAGGTTCAATTCCAAGTTTCAAGGTCAAGATCATTCTGAAACAATTACACCTAGTTCAATTCATATCTAGGTGATTCAATCATGATCAAATAGTAGAATACAATTAAACATACCTATGCTGCTTCTCCCAATTCTTTTTTTTCTTCTTTTTTTTGTAATGGTCTTCTTGAGAGTTCTAATGTGACATAGAGGTTTTGATTTTGAGCCTACAAGAGTCTTTTGTTGTTTAAATAATCCTAGATTACCTCAAAGCACCTAATATAAGTGTCCACTCAATTATTAGGACGTGGGATGAATTTCCCAATTCAACGCTTCATCTAAAATTGAACTGTTCGAAATTGTTGGCCTGAATCGATTCTGCCACCTATGGGGCGTCGACCAGATGATGGGCCGTGCTGGCAACCATTGTCTTGGTCAAAGACTTCTCCAAGAGGTGTTTATATCGGAATTTTTTGTGTACATCTACAGTCCTTCATCGATGGGGAATTAACCAACACACGGGGCATCAATTGCCTAATCAATTGACACTGCTGAGACAGTGTCTAGGTTATGGTTGGGGTTCTCCTTGAGGGCTGTTTTTGGGGATCTTGGGAGTCGTTCCTTTACGTGTCGACCCCAATTACACTCAAATACACTTTAGGGTCCTTCCTTGTGAGTTTGGACACCAAACAACTCACGTAACAAACCCAAGTATGTGAAAGACTAACTTTAAAACATCACCGAACTTTCTTGGACGTTTCACCTCCAAACGCACTCAAACTCTATATACTTCATCTAAAACCCATAATTGATCATTTTAGGAACTCATAAGCTCATGGAATTACATGTGAGGCTTTATTTGGACCGAATTCATCTTTTTGGGTCCTTTTAATGTCCCTTACTTTGGAATCATTCATCCTCGATTGACACTTTCTTAGTCACTTCTTGAAATGACCTATTATATACTAGAAACACATCGTATATGAAGTTTTTCTGAATGTACATACCCTAATTAAGGAAACAATTAAATTCCAAGCTAATAATAATAGGCTTATGAAAAGGTCTCCTTATTCCCCACTTGGGAACAAGCCACACATGTCTTTCGAACATTACCTTCTAATCATAACGAAACATCAAAATCAACAAATAAAATAATAATCATATGAAATTCATGAAATGTTAATAGTTCAATAAAGAAGCACATACCTAAAGGGACATGAGGAGATCACTCTTTGTCAACCATGGATTTGAGAGCAATGAACCTAGCTTTGGCATTAGGAACACTTCCTAACTATTAGTAGTAACTTGCTTTCCTTGTTTCACATTAGTGTTTTCCTTAGGGCAATCCCTCATCATGCTTATTATGACAGCTAGGGCATGTAGGTTGGAATACTTAATATTCTCTTGAGGTTTAGGGTTAGAAACCATTTCATCCATATACATGTAATCGGAACTCTCCATGTCCATCCTAATTCTCTTTTTATCCTTCCTAATCTTTTACTCTTCTTTTTGTTGAGCAAACACCATGAGTCGGTAGATACCCATATCATAAACAAGCATGTTCATACGACATTCTTCTTTGACTTGTTCGGACACCCCCATCATGAACTTATTCATCAATTGTCTAGGATTTTCCACTAAACTTGGAGCATACTTAGACAAATTAGTGAACTTCAAAGCTTACTCCTTGACATTCGGACTACCTTTATTGAGGTTTATGAACTCCTCCAACTTAGCCTCTCTTAATTCTCCACGAAAGAACCTATAAAGGAAAGCCAACTTATAGATCTTCATCACTATACGGCCCGCTCTTAAAGGTCTACTATATTTCCATTGCTCATACAAAATTTGGGTAACACCTTTCTATGGATACGAAGCAAACTCCGCCTTTCCTATGGAAGACACTCCATAATTGTAAGAAACTTATACACCTTATCAATAAACTCATTATATCTTCCTCATCTTTGGAGCCATACAACACCGGGGGTTTCATTCTAAAAAACTCCCTTACTGTAATAGCACTCATTCCTTCTATATAATTAGCCATATCCACATTTCCTCTATTGTTTTTGGTCGTTAAGGCTTGAGCCAACAAAGTCATGGAAGCCCTTAATTCTTCAAACATAGCATTCCATATTGTGGGTCATTATTCAGAAGGTACTTACTCTTGATCTTTGGGAGGTACATGCCCTTGCACTTGGGGAGGAATCTCTTGCTCCCCACTCCCATCTCCTTCTCTTCTAGCATTAGACCAAGTGTTAGCCATAACCTACCAAATCATAGGCAAACTTTAGAAGAAGGTCTTACTAAAGCCAAACTCTATTGCACGACTTAAAGAATGAAGAAGTGAAACTTCCCTAACCATCCCATATGTAACTACTCATTTATATGTTGCGACTTAAACCAATGAAAAAGACTTTACTAGACGTGGTTTTGAGATATCCTAAGTCCATTTCATAATCTTATGCTTTGATAGAGGTTTTTCACGACCCGCATGTTCACCCTAAAAGTAACAACATGGAATACTTGACCTCTCGGAGGCCTTGTACAAGCCTATTAGACATATTTCATTGCATATATATATGAAAAGTAGTGCGGAATTTACAACTTTTCTTTTTAAACATAATGCAAAAGTCATTTCATAAAACGGCTAACATATGTGTCAAAAACCATCTATGACATAATGAAAGCAAAAGTCTTGGGTAGCGGCTAAAAAAAATCTAACATAATCAAAAAACGTAAGGACAATATAGTGGTGTTATTCTCGGATTCTATAAGGACTCACCAATCTTCTCTTCTTGGAAAACATGGAACTGTATCCATCAAAGCAACTCAATTTTCTCAAAACCCTTCATGGAAAATATGTAAGCAATATGCATTAGTACTATATATAATAAGTATGGAAACTATCATCCAAACATGAGATATCTCAAAGGGTTACTCGATAACAAACATAATCATAAGAGCTGAAGACATAAGCATAAAATGAATATATGTATTTTCCATTAATGTTCTATGCTTTAGTAGATCCCGCTGCCACTTTAAATTTTGTAAGTCCTTTAGTGTCCATGAAGTATTATGTGTTACCTTATGTCTTAATTTAACCTTTTACTTTTATAACCCGGTTTGTTAATTCGTTGTTGCTAAAAAGAGTCTTTAGGAGTTACATTGGTCGATTTGATAGAAGTTGATATGTTTGACTTTGATGCCATATTGGGGATGGATTGCTTACATGCTTGTTTTTCTTCTATTGATTGTAGAAAAAAGGTGGACCTCTGAAAGTACTTGTACAAGCCCTTTGAAAGCATTCGTTGCATACATGTATGAGAACAAGTCCAGATTAAAACTTTTTACATGAAATAGTAATACTTTAAAATATATCTTTTACAGAAAAATATAATGAAAGACTAAGTATCAAAGTCGTCATCATAGACATACTAATATACTGGGACACGTCCCATACTTCAATTCATAGAAAATAGCTAAATCTAGAACAATACATTTAATAAGGAAGTCTAAACATCATGATGTCCTAGAATCTACTAAGGACATACAAACTCTTTCTTGAATGAAAAGCTAATCCAAGATTTACTTCGAGAATCCTCTTAAAAGCTACCTACATCTTAAGTTATAGACAAAAAGTATTGAATTAGTACAAACACTTATAATAAGTATGACAAATGCATAAAATCATGATAAACACACTTTTCTATATAACATGCTCTTCTTGAATACTAACTTATATGACAAGTCTAGGACTAACTTAAAAGTCCACATAAACACATATAGTCAAATTTCATACTATAGCATCAATATCATTTCAAACCATATATCATATGACCCTTCAACAAAAGGTTATCCTAAGATTTACTTAAGTAAGACAAGAAAATACAGTCCATAAACCCTCTTTAACCACAGCTAAATAATCCTTAACACTACCTATGATAAGAATATTCCAATTTCAATATATACTCACCACCTAAACTACTTGAGTAAAACATAAAGATACTGCCCTAAGAAACCCTTAATTCTACCCTAGATAGCTGCCTATTTTTAACATACCTTTACTTAAATTATCATATTCATTTGACCCTTCAAGAGACATTCATAAATCAAGCACTTTCACATAATAGTATTGGAGAAGACCTAGTGACTCACATACTAACATCTTCAAAGCCCGGTCATGCATGTCTATATAGAGTCACATTACACTACCTAAACTTTCTAGTACTCATGCAACAATAGCATGTATCACACATGATGACAATAGGCAATAACTGAAATAGACCATGCTAGCTATGAATGGAATCTGAAGTATACCCTACACCCATCGAGGGTGTTCTACTTTAAAAGGATAGAACTATGACACATCCCATGTAGGCACATGGTAAAGGAATATCAATGTGTTTTATGCACTCTACATTCTTCCTAAAGTAGAGATACATTTCACTCTAGTCTCCTTTTCAGGTAGAACTATAAATTATAATATATAAACTCGGTTCAAGAATTTTTTCTCATACAATAATGTTCATTCACAAAAGGGAATATCAAAAGTTACTATATCTTAGTCATTACATAATCATAATGCACCTGCCAAAGATGGGTCCACTAGGGCTGCGCTCAATGGTCTATAAGGATAGCTCATTCTTAAACTTCTATTCTATATAGAAGGTTCCACGTATCAGTCATACTTAGAAAGGTACCATTTCTTCATTCAACCGATCCTAGACCTTCATTCAACATTCATCCATACACATACAAGACAAAGGTACGTAAGCCTAATAAATCAGGATGTTCATATTCATACATTGTTATGACCTGCAAGTACACGTTAGTAGTTAGGGCAACCGTTAGGTCGGAAAAAGGCGTTCTTGACCTCTCAGAGGTCTTGCCCAAGACTCTTAGATTTTAATTATTGCATAACATATGAAAAGAAGTGCAGAATTCAAAAATTTTCACAACAATAATATTAAGAATCGTCTTTTATAAAAGCTAAGGAATAAGTCTCGTCATCAGAAGAAAATTATAAAGATGCACCTTAAAAAACATAGGGACACTACGCTTTACATTGAAAGAAAATACATGATTAGTATTATACAAGTCATAAAGAGGAACTTAAAGAAACATAGACTATGCCCTCGAATATATGAGGATATACTTAATCTTGAGAGAGTCAATACCCAAGCTTGCCTCCTACCCTTCAACTTTTCTCCAACCAATACTAATGGAGTATAGAAAAGTATCGGGTTACTACTAACAATATACTAAGTATGACATTATGCAAAAACATGCAAAAGGAACAATATCGTTGAAACGTACAAGTCATGCTATTTTGATAAAAACCTTCATGAATTAAGTCTCAAGACATAATTTAAAACCATCATTTAGTACATAAGGGAAAACATCCATTTTGTCAACATAAAAGCACACTTAAAGTGAGACTAAAATCACTCATGAACTACTCCTATCCTAAGTTGTCCAAAGACTCCCCTAACTAAGACATAAGAAGATAGCTCATACAACCTCCTCAATACCTATTCAAGAGATCCTTGAGACTACTACGGATAGGGTTACTTCATTTCCTTTACATGAGTTACCATTCAATATCAAAGACACAAGAGAAACATGCTTTTATTTATGAACTTCACATAGGTACCCCTTTCAAGAGGACTTACAAGTCACACAAAGGGAAATGTGAGAGTAGCATCCCATACCACTACTGTCACATCTAGGAGTCATCGTGATCTTAGAGGACTAAGACTAGACTCTTACCTTATATCATTATATTTTTAGGTCAAATATAGTGGAAAATTCAAAACTTTTCATTACTTTTTCTCGGTGGTTTACATAGATCTCTACATTGACATATAATATATAGAGAGAGTATATATAGACCCATCGTATATAAGAAAACCTAGTCTTATACTTTTATTGCACATAGATAAATAGAATATAACATAGTCTCGAAATAGTCATCTCATATCATATCCATCTTACAAGAGTATATTAAATTGGTCCTAGTCCATACATCAGTGAAATGAGACCACATATTTGTCATAAAATGTTTAATATCCAAATGAAAATGAAAGAAACATAAGAGAATCCATAAAACATAAAAGAACATCATGGCTTGATAGTGGCATCACCCTCGCAAAGTGAGGACGTTCCCTACTTTGATGATGAAGAAATTCAAGTCTTCTTCAATATCGTCTCCAAAAGCCCCTCAACGACTGGAACCTAAAATTTTGGGGAAAAGGAAGAAATGGGGTTAGTACACCACTTGTACTATATATGAGAACATATGCGCACATACTTTGAAATCATACAAAGAAAAGGGACATTTCAATAAGTATGCAATTTTCTTGAAAATCTTTATGCTCATTGATCAAGACTATACCAAATTACTTAGGCATATTCATTTTGTCATACGCATGTACATCACAAGACCAACAACATCAAACTAGTCAAGTAAATATGCATATCATGTAATTGAATACATAGTCAATTAACTCTATCATCAAATCATAACTAACGACAAGCATGAATAATAGCACCATTCAGCACAACAAAAGCAAGACAATTACCCATAAACCCCTATCAACTAAAGAAGTGCAATGACCAAGCAAAGCCCCATAACCTTACTACTCAAGTAACCCAACAAGAATCACGGCTAACATCCTATTTCACATATCATAACATTTAAGAGTTCATAGTATCATAAATTAACAATATAGAAAAACATATATATTCAGAAGTAACACAAATAAACATATAATATCAACAATGTGCAAGTTCACCATATACATGTTATGTATCATTATATTCATATTCTTACATAAGAGCATGCTCCGAAGACTCCCTTCACAATACCCCTACCAAGAATAAGCTAAAAACCATCGGTCATGTTAGTTAGAGTTCACTCCTTTAATTCATTTTACCTTTCGTGAACATCCTACACTAACCGACAAAGACCACATGAATTAATATGGCATCATGTGTCATGGAACCCTACACTGCAAGAAGGCAGATGTATGCGCTAATGTAGTACCAAAACATGAACATATCAACTATGTGGATCGACTAGGTAGTTTTCTTATGGGGTAACATAGTTCAAGAACTAGTAGATATAGTTAGGCCCTCTTTATGCTACATGCATTGTTGTCTCCAATCTCAAGAGTACATTGGTGATCCTACCTTCCCTAGGTAGAAGGGAGACTCGTCACTTTAGTTCACTTGGTTCTAAGCTAGAGTCCTTTTTGAAATGTCTTCAATGTCTTTATTAATTATCATAGCATATTGTAAGGTCATAGGGTTTAGTCCTTGTATAAACATCATCATCATCATAGGTTAATACTAATTGCATTAGTATTGTCCATGCATTACAATTCATATAGGTGAGGTTAGCACCTAAACAATTTCATATCATGATAAGTCACATTGGTAAATCATTCACCATCCTAATAACATTTACATCATAGCGAAAACAGTACAAAAATAAATTAAGATATTTCAATTCAACATCTTACCACAATTTGAAGTAAAGGATAGGGATAACAAGACTTACCGATTCTCCTTCATAATCCATCATCAAGGTCTTACCATCAACGCTTAGCTCAACCCAATTAGGGTATAACATCATCATAATTCAATAACCAACATGATAACAAAGTCAATTGAATCACTATATTACAATTCTTCACTAGTTCATAGCTTAAGATAAGGTACTTAAATCAATTCACAACATACATCATTACCTAGGTCACTTCTCTAGAACTATCATTAATGGACTATAATGAAACCTAATTCATTCATTATTAGTATAAAAACATCATGTAGTTGCAATTAAACCAATAATTAAAGTAATTGAACCATCACAATATAATTCTTATTAACATCAAAACCTAGCGTTATGATATAAACGTCATCTTCCAACAACTAGACCACACCATCAACATATATCCTAATTAAGTTCGAATACATGTTAATCTAGTCATAAAATCCTAAATAAATCGTAAACAAATCAATTTATATCAATTTCGAAATTGGATGAAAGCCAATTGAAAACTCAATTTTTCGAAATCAATTTTATGGAACCCTCGATAAACCAGGTATCAATGGTTAATTAGATCTCATACCTTAATGATTGATGAAGATTGATGGTGAAACATGGCCCTTGAAGACCTTAAACCCTTCCCTAGCTTGGTCTTCAATGGTGTTCTTCACTAGAGAATGAAAGAAGAGAGAAGGAAGAGAATTTTCTTTTGTGAGTAATAAGAGCTCAGATTAGTTTAGTGGAGTTGGGATTTTTATATGGGGTGTTAATTAAATTCATTAGGCTTCCCTTAACCCCTAACAAAAAACCTAACCCCTTAATTAATTAATTGTAACTATCTTAAAACGTGCAGAAAATCATGCCCTCACACACGAGACCTCGACCAACGATCCGTCTATGAATCGACAACCCTTCCCCGCATCAGTGTTGCTAATCCATCGGTAAGTTCAGAGACCTGCAAAAATAGGTCCTTCAGGGATTTTTCTAAGTGGTTTTCCATGAATGGGATAAACGCCCAATTAATTCACAAACGTTCTGTCGCCTCCCTTCGTGGTTGCACACTTCCCAGGCAGTGCTTTTGACTCCAAGAGAGAAGGTTCTCCTAAAGGGCTCTTGGTTTGTCCCTGGGGATTCGTACCCAAACGTTTCGACCATGAATAAACTTAAACACATGTTAGACACCCTTCCACAAAATTTCATTAATTTCTCACTCGTAAAAGCTAGTAAAATAGGATAAGCCACGCTAGTACCTTCTTGAACTAATTTTTCGATGTCATAGATGTTCTACGACATTTTGGTTTCTAGACTTCCTTAATGACTTATATTAATTAAAATAGACCTTAAAACAGTGTATAAACCTTACAACACTTATGTTAGTCTCTAGAACGAATCTTCGATTTTTGAAGTGTTACATTATCCCCCCCCCTCCCTAGGAACATTCCTCCCCGAATGACACTAAAAACATTTGAACGAAGGAATAGACTCTAGGATAGCTGACCAACAAAAAAATCTATACATAATAACATCAACAATATAATTTACATAAGGAAATTCAAAAACATTCAATTACAACACATAAGGCTCAACATTCCATCATGATGAATATCATTCTCACAAAAACCAGAGCTCAACGTAGCATCTATTCGTCAATTATGGCAAATTACTGCCTACAAAAATGCTGCATATCATTTCATAAAGACTCGCCATTATCAATTTGCACAACACAACAAGAAAAATTGCAAATTATGGGCATACTTCACTATAATTACTATAACCACATCCAAAAATGCATATTTTTCAATATTTCTAAAAAAATCAAGAAATTTCTATTTTTATCCAATATTTTAATTATTATCATGAACTATTGATCTTATTTAACAAATAGATGAGGGTAACGGGACTTCATTTCGGCCTTGGCCTCCCATTTTGCATCCTCAACTAGGTGATTCTTCCATAACACCTTTATAGAAGCCACCTCTCTATTCCTTAACTTCTTTACTTGCCTATCAAGGATTTGAAGCGGAACGTCCTCATAAGAGAAGTTATCCTTCACACCAAGACCGTCAATACAAAGAATAGACTCGGGATCTCCGATACACATCTTACGCATAGAAACATCTAAAACTGGATGAACCAAAGCCAATTCTCTAGGCAATATTAATTCTTAGACAACCTTACCAATCCTTTGAAAGATTTCATAGGTACCCACATAACGTGGACTCAACTGCCCTTTCTTGTAAAATTTAACCACCCCTTCATAGGAAAAATTCTAAAATAATATTTATCACCTTCTTCAAACTCTAAATACCTTCTCCTATAATTGGCATAAGACTTTTGCCGAATATAGGCCATTTGCAACCGGTTCATTATGATACGAACTTTCTCCAAATTCTTATAATTTAATCGGGACCAAGAAACAAAGGCTCACATATTTCAAACATCCCATAGGAGACCTACACCTCCTACAATACAAGGCTTCACAAGGAACCATGGATATGGATGAATGGAAAATATTATTATAAGCAAACTCCACCAAAAGGGAAATCCTTATCCCAATTTCCCTTGAAATCAATAATACAGGTTCTAAGCAAATCCTCAAGGGTTTGAATAGTGTGCTCTACTTGACCATCCGTTTGGGGATGAAAAGCGGTTCTTATCTTTAACTTAGTACGCAACCCTTCTTTGAATGACCTCCAAAATATAGATGTGAATTGTGCACCCCAATACAATATGATGGATAATGAAATATCGTGGAGACACACAATTTCATCTATGAAGATCTTCGCATAATCTTCTGTGAAATAAATAGTATTGACGGGAATAAAGTTAGAAGACATGGTAAACCTATCCACAATCTCCCATACAGAGTCATATTGCCTTTGCGTCCGTGGCAAACCTACTACAAAATTCATATTGATGTCTTCCCACATACAAGTAGGGACTTGGATTTCTTGTAGTAAGACGCTCGGGTTTTGATGTTCGACTTTCACTTATTGGAAATTTGCACATTTAACAACAAACTGTGCTATGTCTTTTTTCAAAACTTTCCCCGTAATACTTCCCTAAGGTCATGGTAAATATTTAGCGAACCTGGATGAATGGATTAATGGGACCCATGGGCTTTCTCAAGGATCCGGTTACAAAAACCATCTACATTGGGAACACACAACCTACCTTGATAACTCAAGACACCATCCTCCCCCATGTATAAAAACTGATTAAACTTACCTATAACCAATTCCTTCAACTTCATCAAATATTGGTCAAGGTATTGTTTGGACTTCAACTCAACTATCAAAGATGACTCGGAGTTATGATGGACCATAAAACCACCATTAAGAGAATCTTCCAACCTTACATCTAATCTATCCATCATATGAACATCTTTCCTTAGATCTTTATTTGCTTCCTCTATAAGAGATACACTACCCTTGGGTATATGTCTTAGACTATCTGAAACCACCTTGGATTTGCTAGGGTGATAGAGAACACTTATGTCGTAATATTTCAACAATTGTCAGCACCTTCTTAGTAGGAAATTCGACTCCATTTGAGTAAATACAAATTGGATACTCTTGTAGTTTGTATACACATCAACATTAATAGAATACAAGTAATACCTCAAAATTTTAAAGGCAAATACCACGGCTACAAATTCAAGAGCCTGAGTTGATAGTTTCTCTCGTGCACCTTAAGTTTCCTATAAGCATAGGCTGGTAATTTCCCTTGTTGCACAAGAACACACTCTAAACCCACTTAGGATGCATCAAAAAACACAACAGAACCCTTCGTACCCTCCGATAATGTCAACACCTGAGCGGAAGTAAGCTTATCTTTCAAAATTTTGAAACTTATGTCACATGCCTCCGACCTCTCATATTTCATACTCTTTTGGGTGAAAGTAGTCAAAGGAAATGCAATGGACGCAAAACCATCTACAAACCTCTGATAATAACCCGCTAGACCCAAGAAACACTTAATGTTAGTTGGAGTCAATGGTCTAGGCCAATTTTTCCCCACCTTGATTTTCCTTGGATAAACCTCAACTCCCTCACTAGAGATGATATGACCTAGAAATGCTACCAACCTTAACAAAAACCCACATATGTTTTACCTTGAAAATATTTGATTCTCCTTAATAACATACAGCACCACTCTCAAATGGTTCATATGATCACCCTCATATTTCAAATATTCCAAGATGCCATCAATGTAGAGAATGACAAATGAATCTAGGTAACTCTGAAACACCCTATTCATGCAATCTATAAACGCCACCAGGGTATTTCGTGAGACCAAAGCACATTACTAAGAACTCATAGTGACCATATAAATTTCGAAATTCTCTCTTTGGTATATCCTCGCATCTCACTCTAAGTTGATGATACTCCGAACTCTAGTAAATGTTATTAAAGTAGCTTGCCCTTTGGAGTTGATCAAGCAATTTTTCAATCCGAGGGAGAGGATACTTGTTCTTAAAAAGGACGTTATTGAGTAGATGGTAATCCTTTTAATGTCTAAATATCCCATGCTTCTTCTTCATAAACAAAAGTGGATCACCTCATGGGGAAATACTATGTCTATTAAAGCCTTTCTCTAGTAGATCTTTGAGTTGAGCCTTCAACTCTTTTAATTCGGTCGAAGCCATCTGATAAGGAGGAATTGAAATGGGATTTGTGTTATGTAAAAAGTGAAAACAAAAATCAATTTCTCGCTCGGGAGGAATACCGGGATGATCATTAGGAAAGACCTCTGCAAATTCCCTCATTACGCGTACCAACTCAATCAAAGGAATATTTAAGTCTAGATCTTAAACTCTTACTATATGATATAAACATCCTCTAGAGATAATTTTTCATGATTTTAAACAAGAGATGATACGACCTCTAGGGATAGCATTTCCCCCCTTCGATTCTAAAACAAGCTCATTACGAAAGTTAAACTTCAACACCCGTGTTCTACATTCTATATAGGCAAAGCAAGCATGCAACAAATCCATTTCCAAAATAACATCGAAATCAACCATATTAAGTTCTACTAGCTCAACATATGAAACTCTATTGGGAAACAATATAGGACAATTTATACACATTGTTTTTTAAAGAACCGACTCACCTACCGGGGTAGACACTATAAAAGGTTAATGCAAGATATAAGGAAAAAAGTCAAACTTCTTATCTAATAGAGGAGTAACAAATAATAAAGTAGCAACAGGATCAAATAGGTCATATACATCAATAATAAAAGACTTTAAGTATACCGGTCACCACGTCGGGAGAAGTCTCTTGCACACTCCTAAAGAGGATAGCATAGAAGTGTTTCTTCTTCGAAGACTCATTTTCCTACTTTATTAAGCTTGACCACTACCAATATATTGATCCCTCACATTAGGTCAATCCCTAACCTTGTGCCCACTTTTACCACAACCAAAACAATTATTCGTTCCCTTAAGACAATGACCATAGTGCCTCTTTCACACTTTCCATAAGTAAGATTCATGGTTGGTGAACTATTATACCTTCCCTTAGACTTAGGGTTAGACACCCTATAATCCAAAGCCTCAGGGAACCTGATTAGAAACCTTCTTCATAAAGGTAGGCTTGTCTTGTATCTCAAACCTTCCCTTTGAAGAACCACCATCAAAATATCTTGCTCTCTTGGCATCTATACTCTTCCTCTTTTCCCTTGCCTCTTGTAAATTTTTTAGCATGAACAATGAGATGAAAAATTATGATGTTGTTATGTAGCATATCCTAATGACACTCCTCTTGCAAATCATCCGACAACCCTATCACCAAATGGCTCATTTCATCTGTAGGAAAGGAAACTAAAGAATGAGGCTATTATTAAAATTTAGTGAATTTCAAGGATTGTTAAAGCACAGTCATTCCTCCTTGGTGAACTTTGATGAACTTCACCAGTTTAGCTTCACTCTTTTATTATGAAAAAAACCGATCAAGAAAAGCCTTCTTAAATTCTTCTCAAATCAGGGCTCCACAACTAAAGACCTATTGTCCCTCTATTGGACATACCATGATTGAGCCATATCCTTGAGTTTATAAGTGGCTAACAAGGCCTTCTCACTAGTTGAAAACCTTATAGCATAGAGGATCTTGTAGATTTCATCGATGAACTCTTGGGGGTCCTCTTTAACATTGGACCACAGATAGTAGGAGGATTTATCTTTGTGAAATCCCTTAGACGGGAGGCCATGTTAGCAACTTTTTGTTGAGATCGGGGTACAACCTCCCAAATATCTTGGGCCGTCATGGCTTGGGCTTGAGTAGTAATGGCTTGGGCAATTCGGAAGAGAGCGGTACTTATGTTCTTATCCGTCCAAGAAAGAGGATTCACCGTGGCTTAGTCATTATTCACATCTAAGGAGGAACTTGATCACCACGTAGCGGAACTCCTGCATTGGCAATCTCTTCTTCTTGTCTTCGTTCAACATTCTTTCGAATATTCATTTCCTATAATTACAAAAAGAGGATTAGAAGAAAAACAATATAGAGATAACACTATAAAGGCACGATATTGAACATCCATGAAAGTTAGAGTTTCCCAAGAATCTCATAGATTCATATTCCTAAGTGTGGCACACTTCACAACTATGAATACAAACCTTCATAGACGTTGTTGAGAGAGAGACATCGGCATAAAGATATTCAATCTGCCTATGATAGCAGCTTGTCACATCCGGAAACACTCCGTAGATGTAACCTGCGTCGTCGTACTCTTTGGAGACTAAGACTAGCCTCTTCTCTTACATCATTACATTCATAGGTCAAATTTCGCGAAAAGTTTAAAAGTATTTATTACTTATACTCGGTGGGTTACATAGACTAATACATACACATAGAATATATATAAAGAGTATGAATAGACCTTTCGTATAGGAAGATTACTTAGTCTTCTACTTTTAATGCACATAGATATGTAAATATAACATAGTCTCAAGATAGTCATCCTATCTCATAGCCATCTAACAAAAGTATATCAAACTGGGCCTAGCCAATACTTAATGAAACATCATCACATATATTTCATACAACATTTGATATCCAAATGAAAATTAAAGAAACATAAGAGTAGTCTTAGTACTACAAACAAGATAATGGCTTGGTAGTTGTATCACCCTCAGAAAGTGGGGACCAACCCTTCTTGGATGATTAAGAAACACAAGTCTTCTTCAATGTCGTCTCCAAATGCCCTTCAACGATCAGAACCTATAATGTAGGGGAAAAGGAAGAAATGGGGTTATTACACAACTTATACTAAGTATGAAATCATATGCACACATACTTTGAAATAATGCTAGGAAAATGGACATTTCAATAAGCATGCACTTTTCTTTAAAACCTTTATGCACACTCAACAACACTATACAAAATCACTTTGGCAAATTCTTTAAGTCATAAACATATATATCAGAAGACCAACAACATCAAACTAGTCAAGTCAGCATGCATATCATGTAATTCAATACATAGTCAAGTAATTCTATCATCAAATCATAAATAACCAAAAGCATAAATAATAGAACATTCAAATGAAAGACAATACCCCTGAGCCCCTATCAAGTCAACAAGTCCAATTACCAAGCAAAGCCCCATAACGTTACTCACCCAAGTAACCCAACAAGAACCATGTCTAACATCCTATTTCATATATAATAACATTTTAGAGTACGTAGAATCATACTTTAACAATATAGAGCAACACGTGGTCATAAGTCACACCAATCAATATATAGTATTAACAATGTGCAAGTTCACCATATACATGTTATTTAGCATTATAAGCATATTCTTAAATTAGAATATCCTCTTAAGACTCCCTTTAAGTCCAACTAGTGCAATGTTTAAGTAGAGTCCCATAACCCTACAAAGACTAAGCTAAACCACTTAGGTCATCTTAGTTAGAGTTCTTTCCTTTAATTCATTTTTTTTAGGAACATCCTTCCCTAATTGACAGACTACATGAGATAATGTGGAAGCCGGTGTCATCAAACCCTACATCGAAAGAAGGTTGACTTCATGCCAAGGTAGTACCAAAACATGAACATAGAACCTAAGTGGATCCACTAGTTAGTATTCCTATGGGTAAAACATAGTTGAAGAACTAGGAAATATATATGGGATCCTCTTTATGCTACATGCATTGTAGTTTCTAATCTCAATAGTACATTAGTGATTATACCTTTTGTATGTGGGAAGGGACACTCATCACTCTAGTTCACTCAGTGGTAAGATAGAGTCCCTTTTGAAATATCTTTATTATCTTTATTAATCATCATAGCATATTGTAGGTCACAGGGTCTCACCCTTTTATAAACATCATCATCGTCATATCTCAATAGGAATCGCATGAGGGTTGTCCTTTTATTACAATTCATATAGGTGAGGTTTGCACATTAAAATTTTAAAATCAAGATAAGGCACATTAGTAAATCATTCACCATCCTTATAACAGTTACATATTAGCCAACACCTAACAAACTATAGTCAAGACATTTCAATTAAACGTCATACCACCCTATCAATCTTAATACAAGGCTATCTTCATTACAACATGATCACTTAATCCCTATTAACCATAATTTGATGTAAAGGATAAGGATAACAACACTTACGAAGTCTCCTTCATAATCCATTATACATGTCTTATCATCAACCCTTAACTCACCCCATTAGGCTATAACAAAATCATAATTTAATTACCGACATGATAATAAGGTCAATTGAATAACTATATCAAAATTTATTACAAGTTAGGTCATTTCACAACATACTTCATAACCTAGGTCACTTCTCAAAAAATAACAGAATAGGACTATAATTCACCATAATTCATTCATAATTAGTACAAAAACAAAATAAAGTAGCAATTAAATCAATAATAAACTCAATTGAATCAATAAAATATAATTCATATTAAGATAACAACCTAGGGTCAAGGGATAAAGGTCATCTTCTACAAACTTCATCAAAACATCAAGATATATCCTAATTAAGTTAGAATAAAAGTTAATCTAGTCTAATATCCAAAAGAAATTATAAAAAATCAATTCATAACATTAATTTCGACATTGTATGAAACCCACTTAAAAACTCATTTTTTAGAATTCAATTTGATGGAACCCTTTGAAATAGGAGGTATCAAACGTGAATAAGATAAAATACCTTAATAATTGATGAAGATTGATGGTGAAACTTGACTCTTTTAAGCCCTTAAACCCTTCACTAGATTGGTCTTTAATGGTGTTCTTCACTAGAGAGAGAAAAAGAGTGAAGGGAGAGTGTTTTGTTTTGTGAGTAATCAGAGCATAGATTTATTTTGTGGGGTTGGGGTCTTTATATAGAGTATTAGTTAACTTATTTAGGCTTCCCTTAAACCCTATATAACTACATAACCCCTTAATTAATTAATTGGAACTAACTTAAAACGTGTAAAATATTAGGCCCTCATAGACGAGAGCTCGACAAATGATCCATTTGTGTGTCGACAAACCCTTGCCACTTCCGTGCTGCTCAGCCGTTGATAAGTTCAGAGACCTAAGAAAATAGCTCCTTTAGGGATTTTTGTAAGTGTTAGTTTATGGATGCATTCGACAACCCTTCTATCCACACCGTTTCCATCTCCTCCTTTCGTGGGTGAAAACTTCCTAGGTAGTGCTTTTGACTCCAAAAAAGAGGGTCCTCCTCCAGGGACTTTGGTTTGTCTATGGTGAGTATTACCCGTAAGCTTAGACCATGAATCAACTTAAACAAATTCTAGACACACTTACACATAATTTCATGAATTTTTGACTCCTAAAAGCTCGTCAAATAGCCTAAGGCACGCTAGTACCTCCTTGAACTAGTTTTTGGATGTCAAGGACGTTCTTGGACGTTTTGATTTTTAGAATTCCTAAATGACTTATATTCATTAAAATGGACCTCAAAACAGTGTCTAACCTTTATAAAACATATTTTAGGCTCTATAACATGTCTTGGATTTTTGAAGTGTTACAACTACCCCCACTGTGTGCTCCTTAAGGATTTCATGAGATTAGATACACTACATTCATCATTCATAAGTTTCATCATACAAGACATAACTTTAACATTCTTTCTTAACATTAGAAATAAATTCACCTTGCTTTCTTTTACATCATATCATAAGGAATTCATACATTACATATAAGGAAACACCAAGAGTCCCTCAAGATGTCTACCTGTGGAATGGATAAATAGCATCCCATTCCACCACCTACACAAAGTAGTAGATCCTTAAGAAGACATAGTCCTGTACAGACTTTTTGGGGGATAGATTTAATCGAAATAGACCATTAGTGCTTGACTTGGAAAACCGATACTACCCTTACCTACTGAGGATCCCTACTTTCCTAAGGTACGGTCATATTAATTAGCCTTTACATGGGTTCTCCAATATATACACCGGTGTGGGCGCATAGTGAAGGGATAAGGAGATTGTTACTAAGTTAATAAGCATTACCCACTCAAGAGGTACATTGGATGCAACATCCCTTCTCATGAATTTTAATCGACCCTTCCTCAAATCCTCTCGGTACTAATCATAACTCCTTCACAGTATCTTAAACATTCATTACCTATAGGTTAGGAGATAACTAATGAACACCCCATCTCAACTTTGGAAGGGTATCTAGCCTCTAACCTATCTTTGAAATCTCATGGAAATAATGAGGTTCATATTAAACACTTCATCTCTAACAACGAAGAATTTAACCCCAAAATCCCTTTTTTCATACTTAGGAATAGTAGGGTCGGTCTAGGCACTTCATCTCCACTCACGATTAGTGTCCACCCTACAATCCCCCATTTGCATTCATTGACATCATTCATTCATTCAAGTGTGTGTGTGTGTCAGCACATGTGTAAATACCTTTCACATAATGACCACTATTCAAAATATTGACTTCTACACATGATCAACTCATATTTATCACAATTTACACATTACCACAATTAACTTATAAAATACATATTTCATTTAGACAAAAATCCTTCAATGTACTCGTTTAAACATTCTAACACATACCATGCATGTAATTATTAAAATTATCGCTTCCTTTCACATATCATGCCTTCAATGTAATATGTGCAATACATATATAACTTAATCTACTTTATGTAAACACGACTACCAATGGTGGACCATACTACTCAAGAGTTACGTCAACATAATTTAACCAACATAGAATAACCTACCCTTCGTCCAAGCCTTTACCACCTATTCGCAATTTACCCAATAATCCATCATAAAATATCCCTTAGGGCAGTAGCTAAAACTTAATAAAACCACCAATCTGGCTGACTCACAAGTACACCCTAGTATTTAAGTCTAGCGTTAGGTCGTAACAAAGTGTGCTTGACCTATCAGAGGTCATGCACAAGTTTCTTAGCTATCATTCATTACATCAGATATGAAAAATATTGCGGAATTTAAAACTTTTCAAAACAATATTACTAAGAAGCATATATTATAAAATTTAAGGAATAAGTATCGTCATCACAAGCCAATCATAAAGACAAACCTTAAACCTCCTAGGGACACGACCCTTTACATTTAAAGAAAATACATAATAAGTCTTTTATTAATCTTAAAGAACAACTTTGAGAAACATAGACTATGACATTGATTATGAGGACATACTTAGTCTTGAAAGAGTCGATTCCCAATCATGCCTCATACCCTTCAAGTTTCCTCCAACCTATACTTATAGAGTATAGAAAAGTATGGCTTTGTATAAACAATGTACTAATTATGGCGTTATGCAAAAACATGCAAAAAGGTCGAATTAAGGTTAAACATACAAGTCACACTATTTTGATAGAAACCTTCATGAATTAGGTTACAAGGCATCATAGAAAACCATCATTTAGCACATAAGGCAAAACATCTATTTTTCTCAACATAAAAGCACACTTACAGTGAACCCAAAATTACCCATGAACTACTCCTGTACTAAGTTTTCCAAAGGATCCCCAAAGTAAGACATAAGGAGATCGCCCATATAACCTCCTTAATACATATTCATGAGATCCTTGATACTACTAGGGAAATGCTTACTTCGTTTCATGTACACAAGTCACCATTCAATATCAAACAATTAGAGAAACATAATTGCATAAAAGAACTTCACATAAGTATTCCGTCAAGCGGTCTTACAAGTCACACAAAGTGCAACGTTTGAGTAGAATCCCATACTACTAGACCCACTATGTCCTCCTTGAGTATTCTATTAAATTAGATACATTACATTTGTAACAACCCTAAAATGACTATGCTAAGTAATGCCTAATGTATCTAGAATACCTAAGATTACACAGGAATCACACGGATTACGCGTAGAAGTAGACCTCTTAACCTATGCAAAAGCCAAGCCATGAAAAATGGTGAGTTAGTTGATCTAGGCGAGGTTGGGTCCATCCATGTAGGGCAACCGAATATGAAGATTTACCTGGATGAGTCTTAACCGGACATGAAAGGGGTAATATTTTAAATATTAAGGAGTCCTAGTTTGACTATGTCCCCACCTAACTCTCTTAATCGTAATCCACTCATTCTTACGTCTCACTATCTACTCTCACCCTCCCTTGCACGACCAGTCTTGAACAATAGAGAAAGAACAGAACAAAAAATAAAATTCATCAAGAACTGGAACGCTAAAGCTCAAAAGCAAAGACATTTTAAAAAACAAAAAAAAAGGGTTCCTCGACAGGTTGTGCTTGAGTTTTGTTAGAGAGGCTTGGTTTCATGGGAAATTGGCAGCATTTAAACATGTTTTGAACATCATTAAGGTATGGGTTTTCTTCTCTTCTTGTCCTTTTCCCAAGATATCCTATTTTAAGCTTAATTCCAGTTATAAACTAAGATTGTACCCTGTTGCATGCCCAGTCATTAGATCCTTTGAAAGATTTAATGTGTGCATTGTCATGACTTCTAGTAGATGATAGGGCTGGTTGTGATTACGTATTTGAATGTGTATTCAGAATTATGTAGAATGAAAGAATAGTGTGTGTGCCGTGAATTAACCATAGTTTGAAGCTTGATATTGACTTGTTTAAATGTTATGAATTATAAGTGTGCGAATATGTTAAAAACCTGATTTTCATATAATTTCAAAGTTGCTGAATTAAATGATAATTCTTGATTTAAAGATCTTTCTAAAAATCTTCCTAAAAATCTCCCTAAAAATCCACTCAAAATGTCTTAATGTTTAACGTGAAAGAGGGTGAGAAAATGGACTGCAAAAAGGTGATCAAATTTTCGAAAGTAACCATGAGAACTCACCTTAATATGCATTAGATTCTACACAGATCTAACATTTGAGAGTTGCGAAAATGGACTGCAAAAAGGGTGAACAAATATGCAGCATTCTAGAAATTTGTCTCGGCCAAGCTTACTGTAAAAAAAATCATTATAATTTTTTTTAAAATGCATGAGGTCAGTGGGAATTGAACCCAAGACCTCACCATTTACGAGTAATAAAATAATTAAATGAGGTGAGGGGGATTTCGATATAGGGTAAAGCTTAAATTAAAATCTACGAGAAAAATGAAATAAATAAAGTGAGGCGTGTGGGGTTCGAACCCGCGACCGATTGGATGGGTGAAAGAGAGGAGAAAAATAAAGAAATATATTATAAAATGAGGTATGTGGGAATCGAACCCACAATCTTTTGGCTGAATGAAGAGAATTAATGAGAAAAATTAAATGGGGCTGTCGGGATTTGATTCCACACCCTCTGAGTCTAAACAAAGGAATCAAGTAAAGAGAGAAAAAGAAAAGAATGTGGCCGTGGGGATTCGATCTTGTGTCCCCAGGCCGAAATGTTTAAGACAAATATCCAAAAAAGAAAGAAAGGAAGTGTATGTGTTGGGAACGGATCTCGTGTTCCCTAGCCAAAGGTTTTTGACAACGAAAATCATAAAGAAAATAAACAAAGTTTTATAAAAGTGATTTGAAATAGGTATCCCTTGCCCAATTTTGTATTGACAAATAAGTTTTACTTGATTAAATAGTTATTGCATGCTTCCTATAAGAATCAAAATTGAGACCTCGGCATACTTAAAAGATGTGTAAGTCTTGTACCTCATAATCTTTGGTAAGTATGAATAACTTAGAGAAATTACAAATGAATCCACCTGTCTTGTATGTATGAATCCATAAGTGCAGCAGGCATTTAAAATTAAGTGAACCCTAAGATGTTATGTATTGAATGATGTGACCCCAAGAAGGGTTAAGTAAGAGTGTGGAACACACTACAAGCCAAGTGCATTGGCATATGATGAAATGAACATCATGTAAAAAGGGGTGAGTAATTAAAAAGGACAAGTGTGCTAAGACAAATGAATGTGGTGACAACATGATAAGAGTATAATGTGATATATGTGAGCAATATCAAACGAGCTTAAGTAAATGTTACTAAAATCATACTCAACGATGAGAGTGTAAAGTTAATGAAGAGACCAGTCTTTATGAATACTATAATGAAATTATTAAAGTTAATATATACTTGATACTAATAACGAGATGAGAAATCATCTAATCAGCTATTATTTCCTCAAGAAAGAATTCAACTTCTATGATGTATGAGATGAATGTAATGGAACTATATACTGATCACCAATAGTCTAGCTATGAGTGGAGATTCCTACTTTCGGGAAGGAAGAGGTTCATGTAATTCTCATGAGATGAGATTGTTCCCCCAGACGGATATGGGTCTCCTTATATCTCCTAGTCATTGAACCCATGCAACAAACATATGGATCTAGCAGGTTCATTTCCCTATATGCGCAAGCATGTAGTAGATTCAATACAACTCTTTTCAGTGTGGGGTAGACACATTATTTCTTGGATCTGACATGTTTAATGTCGGTTAAAGATAAAGTCCCCAAAGAAAGAATGAGGCCAGCCTCATGTAATCTGTACAATAAATGAACAATCCCAAAAGTGTTTGGGTAGGATAATAAAGAGCTGAACTAGACTTATGTAATGACACTAGGACCTTCTTAGTCATTGAACACTGAACCCAATGAGAGTCTTAAAATAACAAGATACATGTTAGTAAAACTTTCACTCAACACTTCATAATCATGAGAAGCTATTATCAATCATATAATAATCATATCTTAACATACTTCCATACTTTATAGAAAATTCAATAGTCTAGTGTTAATGATGAGGAATAATATATATCAACATCACAACCACACATTATACATAGAAGCATTACGATCGAAGAAAATCATACTTCATAATTGAATTCAAGAAGAATATATCTTCATACCATTTGTCCTTTTTCATTACCTTCATACTTCAATTAAAAAATAATACATAAAAATTCATAATAAAGATGAAATGAATAAGTAATAAATTGCAATAACTATTCTACATATTCATATAGTCAATATCTTTTAAAATTACCATAGAACTTTATTGCATGATGAGTGTTGGGCAGAACTAGGGTTCATAGGCACAAAGATCAGTAAATAACAACAATTGATCATCAATACTTTGTTAAGCAATGATAAAAGACTATAATTCATTACAAATGAGTAATTAATTCGTTATCAAATTATAAACCATTTTTACATTGAAATCCTAGATTTCGGGAATTAGAAAATCATCTTCGAAAGGGCCTCATGGGGAAAGGATTCCCAAGAGTGAAAGAAACCATACTTTAGTTATGATCCTCACACTAATTTTTTTATGAATACCTTGGTGAATTTGTCCTTGACATGGAGCTATAGTGTTCCGTAAATGGAAGTTTGAGTTTTAGAAGAGAGAGGCTATAGAAATGTTAGAGAGATGTGGGTTTGAGAATTAATTAGGTGTTAAGTTAGTTAGTTGAATTAGGATACCTATATAGTCCTTCACTAAATAAATATAACTGATTTAAGCCCTTAATTAATTTAGTAGTCAATTACCTAACCACCCCTACCTAAAACATTTAAGGAAAGTTAGGTGAGGTCTCAAATGACGAGACCTCGTCGCACCACATATGTCCATCGACGTACCCAAACTTTAGCACCGTCATTGGTGAAAGAGAAGGGGCTTTGTAAATTCCTTTTGAATTTACTAAGTTTAACAAACGGCACCAAAAAATGGAGAGTCATCCAATAGACGGCTTGTTGTTGGTGCTTGTGGTTGAACACTATCAATTGGGAAGTTTTTGAGGTCAATGGATGGGTCCTCCTCAAGGACCCCTAAGGTGATTTTTCGGGATTGGTACCTAGACGTTTCATCACTAAACATGCTAAACACATATTTAGTAACTTCATACAAATTTCACTAAATTCTAATTGTTAAAACCCCATTAATCATGCCAAGGCACACTAGCACACATTTCACAATCTCCGGATGTCATGATCGTTTCTTAACATTTTGACCCTAACACTTCCTACTTAGTTTCAATACCTTATTATAGGCTAGAAAAAGTGTTTGGAGTCTTATTTCATGTAAGGGTGCTGTAGACCAAGTCATAGACATTCGGAGTGTTACACTTCCAAAGAGGGAAGGTAGGTTCACTATTGTTCTCATGAGATAGACACTGAAATACAAATATGCATGAAGGATTTTCTAGAAAAAATCCTAGTTCCTAATATATTTGACACCATAATAAGACTAGCTAATGGATTTACCTAGATTTTATTTTCATGTATGGTTATACCTTCGCAAGTAGAGAATCTACTTTCAGTGTATGGTTTTATGACACCGGATTCACTATTTAGCTCACATGGCTATTGTCGGTTATAAAAATGTTCACGAAAGTCTAATAAAGAATGAAAGTAATAAATATTGACATTTAATTGGATTAATTAAGGGGTATACTTAGTGTAGGTAAGGTTATGTATCTTTACCTATGCATTGCACATGTTGTCCTTGAGGGGAGTCCAAGGAGTAGTCCTTATGCACATACGTTATGAATGAAATGCCTATTGTTGGTTTTATAAAATGTTGATCTCACATGATGTTTTTTCCATTTCATGAACATGATATTGGCCTAAATTTTTATGTAAATCAGGATTATGGATAATGTGATTTTATATGTTATTTATGGTCCCCTTTCTAGTTTACTTTATTTATATGGGGTTATAGAACTTCACATGAGAGTTGCACTTTTTTGCTTGGGTTAGTATTGTGAGTATGAGTCTTGCATACATTAGTTATATCAACTCTAGAACATAAAAATGTTGATATGCCTTTATGATGACGTTATTCTTGTAGATGAATATAAACATGCCTTAATGTTGTTGTGATTATTGACTCGTATATGATCCTGTGTGCGCATAAAGGCATTCAAAGTGACATAGCATGTTTTCACACTTTTTACTTGCATATGTTTCCATACATAGTACATGTTATTTGTATTAACCCATATACTCTCTATTTCAACATAATGTAGGTTTTAGACCATTGAAGAGCTTCAAGGATATTTTCAAGGAAGATTTGCATATTTCCCAATTTATTGTCTTCAATTACGAGGATTATGACACTTGGAACGACTCGAGAGTACTCCCCCTAGGAGCTAGGGAGAAACCTTCAATCTTTACAAGGTGTAATTGACTCTTTGGGGTCTTGTACAAGCCTTTTAACTATCATTGATAAAAAGGATTTCCTACATAAGTATTAAGAAAGTCTCATTGTCACAAGCCAAGAATAATGACATGACACAATATCTTAGGGATATGGCCTTTTAAATTGAAAGAAAACATTTTAAATTGAAAGAAAACATAATAAGTCTTCAAAAAAAGAAATTAAGAAAATAAGACTATGCCCTGGGATATATGAAGAAATATTTTTTCTTTAGAGAATCTTTCCAAGGCTTTACCTTCTAAACTTCAACCTTAATTCAAAAATCTATATTTATAGTGTATAGAAAAGTATGGAGTTAGTACAAACAGTGTACTAAGTATGGTATATGCAAAAACATTCAAAAATGGATATTTAAGCATAAATACATTTTCATGACAATTTAGTAAAACCTTCATGGCTAAAGAAATAAAACAAATTATGAATCATAATTTAATACATAGAGAAGAATTTCCATTATTTAAATAAAAAGGACCATTTTATAGTAAACTATTGAAAAATTTACAGTGAACTCATTTTAGCAATTCAGTGAACTATTTTAACCTCAAAATAGTAAACCTATCTCCTTATAGGTTTCCTTAACAAAGTGATCCTTATGTCCACGAACAATAGGATAACCTACCTCGGGAGACAAGTCCACACATTCATAATTCCACAATAGAGGATCATTAATACATTAAGAACTTCACCTATGTTCTAGTCTAATGGGACTTATAAGTTACTATAGGTGCAATGTGAGTGTAGCATCCCATACTACAATTCCCACTTAGTGCCCCTTAATGGTTCACTCGGATTCAGAACACCATGTTCCTATCAAGATACTGTGAACTTTCAAGGTCAATTAAAGATAAAGTGAACTCATTTCCATAGGAGTTTCCGTAACAAAGGTTATCCTAAGATCCTCCAAGGTAAGTGATAAAAGGAATGCTGATACAGCTCCTTCATACACACGTAACAGATCCTTAAGACTACGTATTATAGGCTTACTCCACTTGCGAGAATATGTCCCAACTCAATAACAAGAAATTAGAAGAACACTCAATCACATCGAATGAGACACACAAAGACTTCCCTTTCTGAATGCCTACTTAATGCATTGAATAGATGGCGTCCCATTCCACGAATTATCATAAGTAGTCACTCTTATAGAAGACATATCTCATTAAATTAATACAAGACACACGAAGAATACCCTTTCAAAATGCCTACCTAGTGCAATATATAGATAGCGTCTCATTCCACAACCTACACTAAGTTGTCTGTATACTCTTTTACGAGAGTTAGTTCTGTCATACTTTTGTGGTAAAATACCATAAACCACTCAAGACAATGAGAGCTAGGCATTGAATCCCAAATTCTACCATTATCGTGGAAGGGTTACCCACTTGTCTAGGGTAAGGTCATTATTTTAGCTTTTACATTGCTTTTCCAATAGCTAAATCTAAGTGGGCGCATAGCTATGGGATAAGCACATTGCTACTAATTAAATCATTCTCTACTAACGATGGGTACTCATATCAAGAGGTACATTGAAATACAAAATCTCAACTTCCAAAGTGTAACCACCCCTTCTTCATTTTCTTGCGGTGCTTAACATAATTCCCAACGTATTTTTAACATCTTATAGTATAGGTTAAGGATAACTAGTATACACCACATCTGAAATCACGAATGGAATTCATCCACCGACCTATCTTACAATGCTCTTAGGAGGTATTGAGGTTGATATTAAACACTTCATTTTAACTCATGAATAGTACTCACCCCAAAAACTCCCCTTTTTACTTAACTATGTTTAATTCATTCATTCAAGTGTGTGTATGCTTGTGTACATTTGAACACACCTTGCAAATAAGCATCATTTCATTTACATTCAATGTTATACATGCTTGGACTTTCATTAATTTTATTACACACATTAATATGCTTCACATATTCATATAAGTCATTTAGACATAATGTCTAGCACACCTCTCATAATAAGCTTCATAAGCCACATTAGTAAGAATAACATCATAATAGTCTTACTTCACAAAGTATTCCTTCATGACCTCTTTCACGATACGCAAGTAGCTTCACAACCATGCAATTCAAGTAAACACCGCCACCAAAGGTGGACCATACCACTCAAGTGAAATTCATATATAAAAGTAAACAACATAACAAACATACCCTTTATTTATGATTTCATCACCTGTAATGCTTTCTTCAACAATTGATCATAATATATTGTTTTAAGAGAGTAGCTAAGAAACAACATCAACCTAAAGAAACTGAAGATCAAAGACTACAAAATCATGTTTATTTAATCGATTCTTTAAGCCAAAAATTGATAAAAAGAATAAACATATTTTTATTGAATTTCAAGAATTAAAATCACCAACTTGCATTAGAAACATTATATTTGAATCATTTAAAACGTTTTCATGCAATACTTTATTTAGAGTTAAAGATAAAAGAAGTTAGGGTTGAGAACCTTTTTTTGAAAATCTATTAGAATTGAATCCTTGAATGGAAGAGAGTTCAAGGATGACTACTATACCTCAAATAGAAGAAAACCCATTGATTCTTATAACGAAACGTCCACAAACAGCCCTCGTAGTTCCTTTTTCAGTCTTAGGTACTATGTAGTCTTGAGAATGTTTTTTTAAGGGAAGGATTTGGGTTAAAGAAAATGAAGTCTAAAATTAGGCCTTAGGGGTTTAAACTACTTTATATACATAAAGACCCTAAAAATATCACTTAAAGTTCATAAAAGACTTAGGGTGAATTTACAGAACACCCCAAGCCAAAAAAGAATTTTTGACAGCTTTTGGAAGCAGCACCAACGGCTCTAACCAACAGACTTTTTGTCAAACGACGCCCTGTTGTTGGGGGTTAGTTGGTTCTATATGCAACCTCAAAATCCTGCAGAACATCAGTTTTAATCGACGAACAAAGTCAACCAGCCGTCGCTTAGCTGTTGACTAGTTCTGTTGCTGGAAACTTCCTAGGCTGTTTTGGGTCCTAATCTTGGGCTCTTCTCTAGGATTCCTCTTGGGTCCTAGGTGGGGTCGTACCCGGACTTTAATCCCTTAAAAAAATCCTTCTGTATTATACATACCAAATAAATTTCGATTAAAGCTAACACGTAAAACTCACTAAAACACATGAAGACAGATTAACACAATCGAAGGTATATCTTTTAAATGTCATGGATATTCTTGGACGTTTTACCTTAAAAAGTAACAAAAATTCACACACTAACTAAGAACATCAATGCAACTCATTTTAAAATAAAACTAACTCAAGAAGCATTCACTAAGCTCTAGTTCAGGTTAGATTGTTTTAGGGTTGTCTCAAACCGCAAGCACCCCCAAAAAGTTATGGAGGACCCTTGGGTCATGACCAGACACACTTTACAATTTGGGGTCTTGTACAAGCCCTTTAACTGTCGTTCATTACGTAATACATGAAAAGTAGTGCGGAATTAAAAATATTCACGACATTTAATGTAAAAAGGAAGTGTTTCATAAATACTTAGAAACACTCATCGTCACAAGTAAAACTTAAAGACACGACATAAATAAACTTAGGGACGTGTCCCTTTACATTTGGAATAAATACATAATAAGAACTTATTCAAAACAAAAAAAAATAATAAATTTGCCCTTTAATATGTGAGGACATACTTTGTCTTGAAGAATCAAAACCCAAGCCCTCCTTCTAAACGTCAATCTTGCTTCCAAACCTAAACTTTTAAAGTATAAAAATAATTGGGTTAGTAAAATTAATGTAATAAGTATTGCATATGCAAAAACATGAGAAAAGAGACATTTTAAATAATTGTAAGGTTTCATGTCAAATAACTAAAACGTTCAAGGATAAGGATTTAAAGCAATATAAGGAACCTCATTTAACACATAGAGAAGGATTTCAATAATTTTGACAAAAAGAGACACTTTACACTAAAATTTCAAAAATTTAGAGTAAACTCTTGATATATTATTGTGAACAATCCCTATTAAAAAAAAGTGACCTTCCATGGTAACTCATTTTCATAGGAATTTCACTGAATAAGGTTATCCTAAGACTCACCAAGGTATGATATGAAAGAATTGTGCATAAAACTCCTTCAATACACACCAAAGTGATCCTCAAGACTACCCCTTTGAGGCATACTCACCTCGGGAGAACAAGCCCCCACTAAATGACAAGACATTAGAAGACTATTCAAGCAACACCAATGCTTCTCTTTTGGAATGCCTACGTAGTGCAATGAGTATATAGATTTCCACCTACACTAACTAGTACACTCTTTTAGAATGCTTAGCCCCACGATTACCATTTCAGAAGGTCTACTTAGTGCAATGGATAGATAACATCCCATTCCACTACCTACACTAAGTAGTATGTTGTTTTAGTATACTAAGTTCATTCAATTCATATAAGTCTCACCAAGATTCCCTTTTCGGAATGCCTACCTAGTGCAATGGATAAATAACGTCTAATTCAACTACCTACCCTAAGTAGTACACTCTTTTTGAAGAGTTATCACTTTTGTTACTTTTGTAGAATTCAGCGTAACCAACGTAGACCATTAGATCTAAACATGGAATCCCGATACTTCCCTTACCGGAGAAGGGTCCCATCACTTATCTAGGGTGAGGTCTTACTTTTTAGCTTTACATGGCTTTCCTAATAGTTATAACTATGCGGGTGCATAGTCAAAGAATAAGGAGATTGCTACTAAGTAACTCATTCTCTTCTGACTAGGAACAATCATCTCAAGATGTACATTGGAATACAACTTCTCAACTCACGAAGTGTAACCAACCCTTCTTCATATCTTCTTAGTGCTAGACATAACTCACCACAGATTCTAAACATTATAAACTATAGGTTAAGAATAACTAGTGAACTCTAAATCTCAATTCACAAAGGGAATTCATCCTCAAACTTATCTTAGAAATCTCTTATGATGTATTGAGGTTTGTACTTAAGACTTAATCTAAACTGATGAAGAGTGTTCACCTTGAAAATCCATTTTTTACATAAATTAGCTTCATTCATTTATTCAAGTTTTAGTGTGTGTACAAGTAAACACACCTTGCACATAAACACAATTTAATTACCATTCATTCTATACATTCTTAGACCTTTTTTAATCACATCACACATTTTACGTTCTTGATATAATCATATAATTCATTTATGCATGCTCTCTAGACTACTTTTCATAACAAGATTCATAAAAACACATTAAGAAGAATAACTTCATTTCCATATTTATTCAACACATTATATGGATTCATGGCCTCATTCATAATTCAAAAGTAACTACACATTCATACAATTCAAGTAAACAGCGCGAACGAGAAGGTTGACCATACCACATAAGAGCATTTTTCATAATTAAATCTAAACAACTTAATCAACTTAGCCTTCAATCAAAGATTCATTCACCTATAATATTTTCTCAACATTTCATCATAATATATACCTTAGGGGAGTATCTAAACAACAACATCAACCATAAGAAACGAAAGATCAAACACTAACAAATCGTGCTCATATAACCCATTCCTTAATGTAATATTTTATGAAAAGCTTTATTATTATTTCATTGAAGTTTTAGCATTAAAATAACCAACTAACATTAGAAACATCATATTCGAATAATTTAAAATGTTTTCATGCAAGACCCATATTTTTAGTTGAAGATAGAAGAAACTAGGGTTAAAAAACTCGTTTTGAAACCTCTTAGAAAGGGCTCCTTGAATGGAAGAGAGTTCAAGGATAGATACCATACCTCACTTAGAAGAAACCCCACTGATTTTTGATGAAGAAATTGACCACTAACCGCCCCTTCTATCCCTTCTTGAGTTATAGCTTCCATGGTGACTTGAGAGAGTCTTCTAAGAGAGAGGGGTTTTGGGTTTTAAGAAATGGAGTTTAAAATTACGTATTAGGGTTTAAAACATCTAAATATACCCAAATAACTTTAAAAATTACTTCCTAGTTCATAAATTAGTTGATGTAAATTTACCAAACAGCAGAAGACATTACAAGAAAAACAACTTGTTTGCAGGCTTCAAACGACCGATCAATCAACGAACCATCTATGCATCAGCGGTCCGTTTTTGGGTTTTTGTGGGTAGCCACATAGATATATTTGGGCCGTGGATAGATTAACTTGCTGTTACAATTTAAGGGGCAAGTTGACGGGCTGTTGGTTTGAACATTGGTCGTCGTTTGCCCTCGTTGGTGGACACTGCCTAGGCAGTGTTGGTTCTTTCTCTTGGGACCTTCTCTAGGAAATTAGTGTGTCCTAGGTGGGTACTTTAAACCCCTAAACATATCCTTCTAGGTATTAGGAACATCTCACATTAATTTCAAGTGAAATAAACACGTAGAACTCACTCAAACGCACAATGACACATAGACACTTTTTACGGCATACCTTGCAAACGTCACCGACGTTGTCGAAGGTTTGAACTCCAAACATAACCAAACTTAAAAAACTGTCTAATAAAAGTAATATAAATCATTTAAACACAAAATTACCTAAAGAAAAAATCACGAATATCTAGGGTGTGTTTGGTATGAAGGAAAATGTTTTCCATGGAAAATGTTTTCCTAGAAAATGTTTTCCCGGAAAACAAGTAGATTTTGGACTTATTTTCTCATGTTTGGTTGGTGAGTAGAAAATATTTTCCGGAAATGATTTTTAGTGTTTGATTTATGAATAAAAATATTTTTGAGAACATCTTTTATTTTTACTAGAGTAAAAAATAATTTATGAAATTGAAAATATTTTTTAAAATCAAAATTATTATTTTTTGAGGGTGGGGTGGGGGTAGTGGGTTAATTTTTTGGAGAGGGGTTGGGGTTCAGGGGGTTAGGGATCGGGTAAAAAAATAAAATTTTGAAATTGAAAATATTTTTGTTTTAAAATCGATGTTTTTCCGAAAAAAAATGTAATTTGAAATTGGAGGAGAGTTTTGGAAAATGTTTTCCTTAATTTTTGAAGGGAAGTCATTTTCCTTAATTTTGAGGACAATGAGTTGATTTGGAAAACATTTTCCAAAACTTTTTTCCCAACCAAACATGGAAAAATTGGAAAACACACTCCTAGTTTACTTAGTTAGTATTAGGGTCTTATTAGGGTGTTACATTCTCCCCCTGTTGAAACAACATTCGTCTTCGAATGACAGTTAACTATTTTAAGAACACCAATGACTTACTATCAGAACTTAAAGTACCAAATTAAGGCTCAAACATTCATATTCAATGCACCAAACTAAAAAGGAACAACAAGTACACTTTCACAAGCATTTTGCTAAACAATAGAGGAAACTTTTCGGAAGTAACTTCCATATTTCAAAACACATTCTAATTCTTCTTTTATGGATTAACTACCTTCTCCAACATTAAATATGCTCATAAACATCATTTTTAAACACCTGGAAACCGTTGTTCATGAAAAATGCAATTTTGCATAATTTTGAACTTCTTCACAGTGAATGCAAAAACATAACAGTGAATCATGCAAAAAGTTCATTGATACATCTTTCAACAAATTTCAAAATACATGTCGACATGAGAGACAAAATCGTACTAACTCAAATTATAACATGATAACACAACCTTGAAGAAATTAAGCAATATCATTAGCAACGCTTTATTATGAGAAATATAGGTTTGATTACTAATTTTTCCAATATAATCATGATATCATCAAGAACATACAAAACCTTATTCCATCAAAAACACTCATAATACAAGACAATTGAAACTCATAATAATATACAAGGCTTATAACCATTACCAAACTACCAAGGATTTTGGGCTCAAGCATGAATAAGGATTGAAGGAAGGATAAGGATATAAACCACCTTCTACCTAACCAATTCGCTTCCACATAGGGCAAAGCTATCTTCAAGGAGTCATATTTGAAGGTACCACAACACTTCTCACAAGCTAGGGACTTACACTACTCTTAACTCATGCACATCAAGACTAAACATCAACATTAGAAGACAAGAATAACACTCTCCTCTTAGGAATCAAATATGTCAAATCACAGAATAATATTCCTTCTTTCCCACAACATTACCTCTTTCTTTCAACTCAACCTCAATTTACCCTTTTGTTCTTCAACTATCATTTTACACAATCAAAAGATAACTCTTTTTTTTAAAAAAGAACTTCACTCAATCATTTCAACTCTTACCATTATTAGAACTACCTCACCATACAATTTGACATCATAATACTTGTAACCTCATAATTCAAACATACCCATAAATGGCATTACATCACATTACTCAAAACTAACATTCACATCCACTCTTCTAGACTGAAAACGACATAAGCAACAAAACTCACATCTACAAAATCACCGGACAAGGGAAAAGAAGAGAAAGACCGTATGGAGTGAAGCTCTATAGAACGATACAAGAGTAATTATTAAGGTAAAACTCTATCGTCCTATAGTCTCTAATCCGTGGATGTGTCGCGACTCACACCGATGAACAAGACTATACTCGACATAGCTTGTAAGACTTTAGCCCCAAGCTATTTCCCATAACCTATGCGCTGATACTATGTTTTTAAAGACCTAAGAGTACCCCCTAGAATCTAGGGAGAACAATTGAATGTCCTAAGTTGTACTTGACCCTTTGGTGTCTTGTACAAAACTTTTTACCATCGTTCATTGAATAAGACATAAAAAGCAGTGGGGAATTAAAACTTTTCACTACATTTAGTATAAACAGGAATTCTTTCATAAATACTAAGAAAATTTCATCGTCAGAAACGAAACTTAAAGACACAACATAACATGTTAGGTACACGTACCTTTACACAGAAAGAAATACATCATAAGTCCTTAAGGAAAGAAACTATGAAAACATGACTATGCCCTCGGGTATATGAGGACATACTTTTGCTTGAGAGAATGGGATTAGTAAAAACAATGTAGTAATTATGGCATATGAAAAAACATGCAGAAAGGAACATTTAAGTATAAATACATTTTCAGGCAAATTAAATAAAATTTTCATGAATATAGATGTAAAAAAACATAATAATCATCTTGAATACTTAGAGAAGGATCTCCATAATTTTAACAAAAAAAGCCACTTTATAGTGAAATCTTCCAAAAGTTACAGTGTATTCTTTTTAGCATTACATTGAATTAATCTTATATTATAGTGAACTATTTTAATCCCAAAACAGTGAACCAATATCCATAGAGTTTTCTCTAACCAAGTGATCCTTAAATCCACCAACAATAGGCTTACCTAGCTACGGACAAAAGCCCACAAATTAATAATTAGACAATAGAGGAGCATTCATACATTAGAAACTTCAACTACGTGCTTTACTCCAATGGGACTTGTAAGTTACACTAAGTGCAGTGTAAGAGTAGAATCCCATAGTACCACTCCCACTTAGTGCCCCTTAAGGTTTCCCTCAGATAAAGCACACCACATTCCAATCAAAATACCGTGAACCTCATAGGCCAAGAAAAGAGAAAGTTAACTCATTTATGTAGGAGTTTCCCTAACCTTGATTATGCTAACTCTCTCCAAGGTAACAAATGAAGGAAACACCCATACACCTTCTTCAATTCGCACCTAAGATATGCTTAAGACTATCTATTATAGTCTTAATCCACTAGGGAGAAAATGTCCCCACTCGATAACAAGACATTAGGAAAAAACTCAATCACATCAAATAAGACACACCAAGACTTCCCTTTTGGAATGCGTACTTAATTCAATGAATAGATGTTGTCCCATTACACCACCTTCCCTAATTAGTACACTCTTTGAATTATCTCATTCAATTAATGAAGGGCACACCAAGATTCCCCTTTCATAATGCCTACCTAGTGATTTGGATAGATAGCTTTCCACTAAACCACCCAATCTGAGTAAAACACTCTTTTGGAAGATTTAGCTCATTCAATTCATACAAGACACACCAAGATTCCTCTTTCTGCCTGCCTATCTAGTGTATTTGATAAATAGCATCCTTTTCCACCACCTACCCTAAGTAGTTTAGGAGACTAAGTTCATTCATTCTTTTATTAGGGAATAACTTAAAACAACATAGACCATGTGAGATAGACATGGAATCCCGAATTCTACCCTTATCCAGAGGGGTTCTCAACTTTCCTAGGGTTGGGTCATTCTTTTTGTTTTTACATGGCTTTCCCATTAGCTACATCTCGGTGCACGGATAGTTATGGAATAAGGAGATTTCTACTAAGTAACTCATTCTCTTCTAACGAGGAGTACTCATCTTCAGAGGTACATTAGAATATAATATCTCAACTCACAAAGTGTAACCACCCTTTTTTCATATTCTCTCGGTGCTAAGCATAATTCCCCGCGGATTCTAAAAATTTTATACGATAGGTTAAGGATAATTATTCAAAACCACATATAAACTCACGCATGGCATTAATACTCCGAGATATATTAAAAATCTTCTAGAATGTAGTGAGCTTGCTCTAAACAATTCATGTAAACTCAAGAAGAGTTTTCAACCTGATAAACCCCTTTTTACTTAACTTAGCTTCATTCATCCATTCAAGTATGTTTATGTGTGTGTACATATGAAAACACCTTTGACATAAACATAATTTTATTTACATTCAATTATTTACATGCTTAGACCTTCAGTCATCACATTACATACTATAACATTCTTCACATATTCATATAAGTCATTTAGACATAATCTCTAGCATACTTCTTATAATAAGCTACATAATAAACATTAACAAGAATAACATCATTATCATCTTACTTCACATAATACGCCTTCATGGCCTCTTACAAAATTCAAAAGTGACTTCACATCCATAAAATTCAAGTAAACACCCTTTATCCATCTTTCTTCACCTATAATAATTTCTTCAACAAATCATCATAATATAGACCTTAGGGAAGAAGCTAGGCAACAACATCAACCCAATGAAACCAAAGCTCAAAGACTTCAAAATGATGTTCATTTAATCCATTCCTTAAACCAAAAATTGATTTTAAAAAAATTAACATGTTTTCATTGAACTTTTAGCATTAAATCACCAATTTGTATTAGAAACATCATATTTGAATCATTTAAAACGTTTTCATGCTATACCCATACAAAGAGTTGAAGATAGAAGAAGTTGGGTTAAGAACCATTTTTTGAAAATCTATTAGAAGAGACTCCTGGAATGGAAGAGAGTTAAAGGATGACTACCATACCTGAAATATAAGAAAACCCCACTGATTCTTAATGCAGAAATTTCAACAACAGCCCTCCTAGATCCTTCTTGAGTCTTAGATTCTATGAAGTCTTGACGCAATTTTCTTGAGGGAAGGGTTTTGGGTTTATTTAAATGTAGTCTAAAATTAGGTCTTACGTTTTGAAACTCCTTAAATACCTAAAAGACACTAAAAGTATCACTCAAGGTTCTTGAAAGTATTCGGATTAATTTAATAAAACACCCCAAGCCAAGAAAGAATTTTTTATACCTAATAGCAGTAGCACAAACGACTCCAACCAACGGACCGTTTGTCAAACGATGCCCCATTGTTAGGGGTTCATTCGGTCTGCAAACTCCAAATCCTGCAGACCTGAAGGTTCAATGGATGGACAAAGTCGACAAACCGTTGATTTTTCAACTGTCCGTCTACTGGTTTTGTTGGTGGACAATGCCTAGGCAGTTCTGGGTCTAGATTTTGGCCCTTCTCTAGGTCCCATCTTGGGTACTAGGTCGGGTAGTACGCAAATGTTTAACCCCTAAAAATTGTCTTATAGGTCTTAGGAACATCCCACATCAATTTCGTTAATAATTAACACGGAAAGCTCACTAAACACATGAGGACACACTAGCACAATCTAAGGCATATCTTCAAAATGTCATGGACATTCTTGGACATTTGTCCTCAAGATGCACCAAACTTCACACACTGCCTAAGAACATTACATTAATTTATTTTAATATTACACTAACTCACGAAGCATTCACGAAGCTCTAGTTCATCTTAATTTGTTTTAGGGTTTTACGCCACTATTCTTGTTTTACTATTTGACTATCTCTAAGAAAATGTTCATTTTCTTATCTTCTGAGATTTTGTTGTAAATTTTGTATGAGACATATTTTAATAAGGTAAGCGCTATGTCCCATATATTGTATTTCTATAATATATAGTTATGTGTGAGACATTATTATACTAAGTTAATGAATTTTTCTACGGTGTTAAATTAAAAGTCCATGTAAAATTCATATATGGATAAATAGGAAGTCTATGTATATTTCATTTATAATGCTTTTAATTTTTCGCATTTTTCTACAGATGATATGTAATAGTGTATGCTAAGGGTTAGTTTAATAACTTTTTGAGGACGTAGACGCGAATTACATATAGGGGTTGGACCCCAATCATGACATAATCTTACTTTGCGAAGATTTGAGGAACACTTAGGTGGGTGTGAAGTTGTTGTATGGGCGGTCTCTTAATGTCGTACTTAGGTAGGTCCTAGGATAACTGCTGGTAGGAGGTTTAAATGCTTATGTGTATTGTAAGTGATTATGGTTATCTCTTATGAAATACATGAATATGTCTTATATGTGAATATTGACTTGGAGATGGTTTTTATACTTTTTATGAGGTTTCAAAGATCATTAAATTATGTGATAATGTAGATTTCTCTTTTAGCATGGTTTTCTTGCATGTTCATCATACTTACTTAATTTGTATGTTCTAATGTCATATGTTTTTTTATTTCTACAAGTGTACGTGCCAAGTGAGGATTCACTTAGAAGTTGCAGCCTGGTAAATATCATTCTCTCAAGATTGGTAAGTCCTTAGATGTTTGAGGACATGACTTATGTTTAATTTTTTGTAGAGAACATTATCCTAGTCTATAGTTTCTTTCAAATTGATGTAATGATTATGACCCTATGATATTATATGTTTTTAAGATGACTATGAAGAGACCTATTTGTTTCTTATATTCTATAAATATTGGGACTATTGTTGTGAAATTTTTTAAATTCCGCACTTCTTTTCATATGTATGTGATGAATGAAGTCTAATAGTTTGTAAAAGACCTATGAATGGTTGAATCCACTGTGTAACTTCTAGGGTATACCTTTGGGTTGTTACAAACTTTTTAGTAGAGCGTAAGATTATGAAGTACTCTTTAGGATTCAAAGTCTCGTAAAAGTCACGTCTAGTAGAGTCTTCTTCATCGCTGTGAGTTGTGACATATCTATGATCGAGAAGCTATTAAACGGAAGAAATTTAAATTTCTTCATTACTCTTTTGTCATGCCATAGGGTTGAGGTTTTATGTTTCTTTTCAAAATATCCTTTCTTTTATTTATAGGATATGAATACAAGAAGGTCGCCCGCAAGGACAGTTGATGAGGATGTGGTGAATGAGGGAGTCCCCACCAAGATAGTCAAGATTCTTAAGGTGTTCCAGTTACTCAAGGTGAACAAGTCCTTATATTTAATTAATAAAATGAGGTTCAGCTGGTTCCTATAGCCATGACTAATGGAGAGTTTAGTGGAGCTCTTGTTACACAAGTCTGATCTATGACGGCTCAAGAAAATAGAGAGGTTTGGGCTAGCCTAAATACTCTTGAGAGTACCATAAGCTCGTGGTCTATGGACATTTTGATTATTAATCCCCCTAACTTCCTTGTCTCTAACATGCGAGAGTATCCGCAAGTCTTCTTGGATGGGGGGGTATAAGATAGTGCATATTATTGGAGTGACTTCATGGGAGAAGTCAGAGTTGGCTTCATACCAATAAAAAGAGGTTGGTCAAGTGTGGTATACTAAATAGAAGGTTCATAGGCAAGTTGTATCGGGTACTTTATAATAGGTATATCTTAACCAAACATTCTTAAGGAGATACTTTCCTTGAGATAAAAGGGAGGTTAAGGTTAAGGGGTTTGTAAAACATAGTCAAGGTAACATGAGTGTTGAGGAGTATTCCTTGAAATTTACCTTATTATCTAAGTATGCTCCATCCTTGATGTCTAACACTATAGATGAGATCAGTAGTTCTTGACTGGTTTGTCTGATATTTAAAAGGAAGAGTGTTTTACAGAAATGATCCATTGTGACATGAATATATCTAAATTTATTGTGTATGCTAAATTTTTTGAGGATTCTATACTTTGGAGGAGAGGTAGAGGTGCTAAGAGGGGATGAATCTATGATCAAGTCCAATCTAGGTTTAAGAAGAGCACTATAAATTAAGATGTACCTAATGCTCCTAAGGCCAACTATGGAAGAGGTGGTGATTCTTAAATTGATAAACTTACTTTCTCAAATTATGTGAAGCAACAATTTTTGAAGTGTCTAGAAGACACTAATGGGTGATTTGTTTGTGGGATGGATGATCACAAAGTGAGAGATTGTCCTTGTATTGCGGTTAGAGGGAGAGAGGACATAAAATCTCCTAGTGAATGTATGATTAGGATTCCTCCAATTCGTGGTCGTTTCTATCATATGCAAGCTATAGTAAATTCTGATAATGGTGCTGCTAAATTATAGTGTTCTCATTTTTGTTGTGATGGGTTCCTTATAAGTAGGGGACTATGATTAATATTTTTGTTTATGAATAGTCTCTACTATTCTATTCTATTTATGCTTGACAGTTATGACTTTTAAGTAGCATGTTGCATGATTTTAGGACTCTTAGTGAAAATAAATTTCATTGATCTCCTTGTATTGTGCATATTCTCATGACGTTGTGTTTATATGGTAAAGTGACCATAAATAATTTTTTTTCCAAATTTTATGTCTCTATGGTAAATTGCCTAAATGTTGCATAAATGAACTAGTAAGCATGTTTAACAGTGAACTTTTTTAAAATGGTGCATAATTGTGATTCATGAGTAACGGTCATAAGGTGATTAGTAATAATGTGATGAGAATTATGATATATGGATAAGGAATTTCCTTCAATGAAGAATGATAAAGTAGAGTCCTATTGCATGATAAGTTAAAGATGTTATTCCTACATTTTAATGTGTTTTCGTGTCTCTTGATTATGTGCAGTTTGTTTTCCTCGTATCTATTGTGTATGATGTGGTTTGTTTCGAGATGCTAGTCTTGAGTCTCAATTTTTTGAAAGAGTCGAAGGTGTTATAATTTCATTTGAGGAAAAATGTTGTCCACGTAGGGGACATTGTTACAACCCTTAAAATGAATTAGTTAAAATAGAGACTATCTTGTGTTATTAGTTAATAAGGTTTTAAAATTATTAATACAAGTATTGGAAGAAAGTTCATAGACTTTGGAAGTCAAACATCAAGCAACGTTCAAGATGTTTGAGTCTTACTCGTTGTGTGTACTAGTGTGCCTTTGAATGTTTTACAGTTTGTTTGGTGCATAAATTAATAAGAGAGGACTCCCCATTAAAAACCCTAAGGATCCTTGAGGAGGAAAAAAAAATTGGAAAAAACATCCAAAAGGCAGTCCAAACCACGACCATGAAAAAAAACCTTGGTTTGAATGATGCCGCATCGATTGGGGGCATGGAGCTACACTTAGTTGTGTGAGCATTGAAACAAAATAGTAAAGTCTTTCTAAAAAGAACGCCTTTCAAGATGACACTTCAATAAAACAACGAACATTGGATGCAATCGTCGTTTGACACCTGCAACATTCTACAAGTGGCTCGGCCAATGTAAGGCAAGTTGGGAAAATTCACCTAGGGTCCTAAAAGTCCTAGGCAGTTATTTTTTGTATTTTATTGCATATAAAGTTTTTAAGACTCCAAAACCTAGGCAAACACCTTATTATTTTAAAAAAAAAAGATCAAAAGAAGTTCTCTTTAGACTACATTTAAGCTTGGAGCAAGATTGAGGCTAAGATTGGATTTGTTCATTGATTGCCCCATCAATTTCGTTGAATTATTCGATTAAAAATCGTGTTTTATCCTTTATTCTTCTTCCATTCAAGAAGCCAATTCCAAAAGATTTTAACATTTTGTACTTGACCTCTTCTAGGTCTGATACAATCCCATAGTTATCATTCATCGGATTGTCATGGGAAAATTTAAGACATCCATCGCACATCATAAGCTACAACATCACTTCAAATATATATTTAATATATCATAATTCATGGTTAAAGACTCTAAATCTCTTTGCAATGATAGACTCAACTTCATTAGAGTACATTAGAGACACGAACCTTAAAACATTAATCATAAGAAAGTTTATAACTAAACTTTACGGTAACATTGACAATGGGATTCCTTGAAATTAAGGATTAAATTCCTTGAGCTTGCGAATCACATATAAGAGCCCCTTCACTTTAGAGACATCCATGTAAGCATTCATAACCTACACTTTGTGTAAAAAGGTAGGTAAGAGTGCTGTTAGTACAAGAATGCACTATGTATGGAAACCATGCCAAAACATGCATTTTGAAGGGAAATTTTACTTGAAAGCATGCATCATGCCTTCTTGTGAAAAAACTCATATGACTTCGATACAATAACATTACACAATTCATATACTTCATATACTCTTATTCAATGTTCATACATCATATAAAAACACACATTGCATTTAAGGCATATTAATTGGCAAGTTACAGTAAGCAAACTAAATGTAACAACCCAAACTACCTCCTACAAGTTAGAGCACTCTTAGATTGTCACACGGCGTCATCAACCTTTTCGATGTTGAAGAAAAGACCTTAGACATCTTTCATTGCATTGTCGTAATAAAAATAGTAGAAAATATAAAACTTTTCATAGAACATCATATGCTAGAATCATCACTTCATATATAAAATTGTATGAGTAAAGAAGTAGACTATAAGTCTCTTTGCCATCTTAAGTGACAACTTAATAGAATAGAATAGAATAGGTACGCTACCCTTAACAACATAAAATTTAAGTCTAAGCGATTACATCAACTTCAAGAAACATCTTTCCATAGGCAACCCTTGAATCATGAGGGTCCCTTTCCTTGAACTTGCGAGATCTATCCAAACACTTCACTTAGGAGACATCCTCTTGTCATCACAAACCAACACTTTGTGAGAAAAGATGAAGAAGAATTGTTTGAGTAACATGATGTAGTAAGTATGTCAATCATGCAAAAACATGTATTTAAAGAGGACATTTTATTTGATATCATGCAACATATGTTTTTTTTCTAAATTTAATGAAAATCGGCACATATAAGCTCAATATAGTTCACATACATAATATATACATGGATCCTACTCATAATAGCACATAAATACATTTATCATACTTTGAGTCATATTCAATATGTACAATACAATACCTTTATTTTATCTTTCTTCTTTCCTTATGTAACCCTCAAGTGTACATAGTACACTGTATCACCTTGAAGTTACCTTACAATAGTCCTTCATAATATGATTCATATCACAAACACATATATTCATAAATCTTAAGAACTTCTTAGACATCAACTTCCCATAAAGACCATCACTTATGACAACTCCTAAGTCACACGAGTGCAATGTGTAGGTAGCATACCATAATACTACTTTCACCAAGTGTACCTAAGAAGTCACCCTATACTAGGCATAACATACTTAAAAAGTGATAACACTTTCATTAATAAGTACACATAATGCCACATAGTTCATAGCATCACATAAGGACACTTTCATTTATTACAACCTTAGTCATAATTGATTTAGTTCATATCATAGATAAACCACCCTAATAACCCCTTCACAACCGTACTTGTGCAATGTAAAGACAGAGTCACATACCGCCACATATACTAAGTAAACTCATTTAGAAGCCAATACGGTAACTCACATGTGTAATCATAATTCACGTTTTAACATAGCAAAGTCACATAAACATGCATTCATACAATTCATACATAACATAATTATTTACGTCATAGGAGGATACAATCCTATCCTTTCTAGAAATCATCTTTAGTACACTTTAAAGGAATTTAGATTAGAATTCATATTCTTATCTTACCTAATTTATTAACCTTTTTGATATATAGCCATAATCGATATAGACCATGTGATCTACATTGAATCCGAGGCTCTGATCCCACATACGATAAAAATTAGGTTTAATATTTGTCTAAGGTGCAACTATTCGTACATATCTATCTAGGTGGAAACAACAAGCTATAACCTACAGGGGCACATATTTATGGAACATGGAGATTCCTTCTACAAAGCTTGACTTACTAATGTGGAAGTTTCGATCTCATGAGACAACATCTATGTTGGGAACCCGGACATGCTAAACGTGAAGGTTCTACTAGTGCGAAGCCGGACATACTAACGTGAAGCCTCACTCTCATTTGTCTTATTAACTTGGTGCTATTCTCTTACTCCATTTTAAATATATTTAATCTTTTTGTCTGTTAGTTATTAATGAAGGCTTTAGGAGATTGCTCCTTTGATCATCATATATCTCAAAGGATTCAAAGATGAGACTGTCCTTTCATAATAGACCCTACTTTATGTGGGTGTGCATACAATGTGAGATCTACCTTCATATAACATCTCTAATGACACATGTTCATAACTTCATTAATCATATTCTTCACATGTATAGAAATAGTTAATGATTAATAGGATAACTATGCTTTCCTTATTTCCCATGAATCTACCCTATATGTAGATATGCATGAAGAGTGTGTGTACATTCGTCAGCAAGATAACATAATGGCTATCACATATCATTGAGTAATCCACTCTCGAAAGATCAGAACACATGTACAACAATCCTCAAGTCTAGTGTTAAGGACTATAGACTAAAAACACTCACATTACATCATAGGAAACTCTAACTTATTAAACATTAGAATAGAAGATTCCTAGAATACTTTGATAACACATTCATATAGGGTTAATATATGTAGGGGTCATGCTACAAGAATATCTTTCATCGTTATCCATATTGACCATATCTAACTCTAACATGATCATCATACATTTACATACAACATCATCTTTACACACAGGTCAATCAACTAGTGTGGATGACTATTCTATACTTCAAATAAAATCAATTCACATAGAACATGATATAAGAATCAAGGTTAAAACATTCAACTTCATAATGTAGAAATCATCTTATCAATTCATCTTGAATCTAATTCTTTCAAGGCCATTATCATAATACATAAACATGTAAAATAATGTAAACACCGCCACCATAAGTGAACCATACCAAATGACACAATTCAATGTGCATTTTAAGCTAATTAGAGGAAATAAGTCAAGTTACTAAATCTACCACAAAATGATCATGTTTAATCATTCCTCAAAAATTCATTTTCGACGGATATAGATAGTAATAATAATAAGAAATTCAATACACTCTATTCACAATTCTATAAACATGAAATCAAGATCACAAGACCCACATTACAGGCCAACTTTTGAAATTAAATGTATCTTGGGTTCTTCAGAAATAAGATAGATATTTATCATAAAATAATTAACTAAACATATATTCATAATTAGAGTTCTTTTGAAATCAATTTGAGAATTAACCCACGACTAGATTGAAAATTGATAATTTTGATATGTTCTTATCTATGGATAAAGGATTACCCTACCTTATACATTAAAAAGAACGTGAAAATCTAAGAAGAAATATGCAACAATCCACCCCCATAGATTGTTTGTTCAGTTTGGTGTACAGTGGACGTTTTAGAGTTTTTGAAAGAGAAGAGAGCTTTTTTTTTTATTTATTTCTTAATGCGTGTTGGGGTTTTCTCTTGGGAAAGGTTTTAATAAAGATCCTATAAACAGTTAATAATCCTCCCCATAAGTTACCAAAATAACCCGAATGGGACTTTTTGACATGTCAACATTGTCTTAAAAATGATGCAACCGGATCTGGGAAGTAGCTGCGCGTAGCTTGTGGGAAGCGTCTGAATTTTTCCCAAAATAATTTATTTGAGGCATGAGTTTCATGCTAGGCACGCGTCGACAGGCAGGTCAACATCTTGGTCTGCTCGCTGCCTTTGGCATCCTTCTTGTCCAACATTTGTGTCCTCCTTGGGGGGCCTTACGGTGGTCCCCAAAAGTCATCCTTAGAGATTTTGACCCTTAAAATGTCTATTAATATACTAGGGTCAACTACACCTTTTTTTTAACTACAAACAATGCATAAAAAAGGAAAACATACAAGAACTCGCTAGCACGGTTTAACACAAATTTTTGAACATCTTGGACGTTCTTGTACGTTTGACCTCCAAACCTATTCAAATTAATTATTACAGCTTTAAAAGACTTTATTAACATTTTATTAACCCTTTTGACACATTTGAGTCCCTATCTACCTTAATTCATTTTTAGGGTCACCATAATAACCCTCATTTGGGAATCATTTGTCCTCTAATTACACTTGAAACATTATAAACACTTTGAAGGACTCACAGACCCATATAGAAGCTCACAACACTCAATAGGGTATAACACATTAGTTAATGAACCAACCATACAAGAAACACAAACTTCATTCTAGTATGCACTCAAAGCAAAATAATCAAACATGGACTACTCGTACAATTATTTCCATGCATACTTACTTCTTCACACTTATTGCTATTTGGAGGAACTACCTTCTCCAACTTTGGGCATGTGCACTATTTCACAACAAGGTTTAACATACTATGGATTTAACTTGCACACTTAGGCATAACCCACACTTCAACTCATGAGAAAATTTGAACACTTTATTTAGTTTAACAAGAATGATGAATAAGGTAGATTAACTTTAATCTTATAGTCTAGACATAATACCATCAAGCTCATATATGACATTGCAATCATTAGCTCTGTTCAAGAAGGATGTATGTTCTCCTAGTCATAACATATACACATGGCATCATACAGTTCAAATAGAAGTAATGAGGTTAATTCATATTATGGAAGATACCTTTATTCTAAACCACATTATGCTTATACTTCATTCCTTATGAAATCAACATGGTAGGTCATACCAAGCATATCATAATATTAGAAAGTAAATTTACATCTTTCTATTTCTAGCTCATCATTAGATTTGATAAGTATGCATCGTCTAGGAAAATTATCACAATTTATAGTAAATTTAAAATACAAATTCTTGACAAACCATCACTCCTCAAGAGTGAGCATATAGTAACACTTCCCAAATATCAAAACTCACCTATTTTTCTAAGAGACTCATTTTATCTACTTTAAAAGAGACCCAATTTCTCCTCGTGAGGCTAAGGCACCACACAACAAAGTGACATAAAGCATGTTCATTAAGTTATTTCATGAAATCAATTTGCACATTTATCATATAAGGATTCACACAAACATGACTGACATGCAAATATATGAAACTTTCTTTTTTAATGCAATAATGACCTTCCATGATATGCCTAACATAGTGTAATTTAAGACATGAAAGAAATATGGAGAACATGCTACTTATTCATTTATGCAAGACTCCTATCATAAATAAGCTACTTAGGAGCTCTTTGGTTTTGAAGCTTGGGTAAGTTTAAAATGAAAAGATAGGGATATGTTCAACCTTACTAAACCCATATAAGAGCAACACATCTCAATTCTAGGGTAACTTTAGCTTAACAACCTTATAAAAACTAATCACATTTCCCTACTCTTGGGATCGAGGATCATGAACACCCTTATTAACACCACAGTAAAGTGATTTTTTTAACCTATAGAAGTTCAAGGGAACTCAAAATACGGACATCAAAGGAACTTTAGATATTACAATCTATGAACATTATCCCTCACTTGGGGTAAGCCTAAACACATCATTACCTTAAACACCAAGGTCTAGTCAAGTCAAGACAAACCTACAAGGGTCATCAATTTTGGTGGAACTTTCCAAAAAATAATTCCTAGGTACAACCTAAGCACTTCCTTCATTGATCATACTCAAATTCAAGCTTAAAAGACAACTTACAACTTCAAAGTAGGTCAACCTCAATTCTCTCGTTTTTTGTTCAAGAGCTAAGGGGTACATACCATATATCTTAGTAATTCCTCTTAGGGTAACCATACTTACAACTTATGGAATTAACCCCTTTTCCCCATTCTTAAAACCTATAGAATATGTTCATAAAGGGAATCGTTAACTATTCATAAAGGTTCTTCCATTAAGTAGCATACTTTACAATCACTTTACAAGGCTCAACACACAAACTTCCCTCTTAGGAGTAAGACTCTACAAAAGATTCCAATTTACAAAAGGACAATTATTAATCATTTGACATATGCAAAGGAAACATTCATCTTTATCACTCTATACCACATTCTCCAAGTGTAACGACCTATTTAATCGTTTTGAGCAGCAGAGTTTATTTCTGGAAATCAGTGTCTGGGTCGACGGATCCCACGACGGACTGTCATTGGCACGACGGACCGTCGAGGGGTTCTCATTCCAAAACACTTAGAATTCTGAAATTTGCGTACCGAAATCGACTCTCTGAACTTCGTGACGGAATGGCAGGACGGACCGTCGTTGGCACGACGGACCGTCACAAATCTTTCCACAGAATTAACTCTCTGAACTTTGCGACGGACCTGCAGGACGGACCGTCACAGCCATGACGGACCGTCACAGGTTGCGTAACCCTGACTGGGTCGGATTTCTGTTAAAAGTTTTTAAGGGGCGTTTTGGACTATTCATGCTTATAATTATAAAGTTAGTGGATTAATGTTAATAATTCAATTACTTGGGGGTTAAAGGAGATAACCTTGAAATAATAAGTGGGTTATTTTTATCATCTTTTATACTTATTTATATGACAATTAGGGTAAAAGAAAAAGGGTTTTGAATAAGAAAAATAAAAAGAACAGAGAGAGAAAGGGAGAAACGATTGATCGAGAGGAAGAGAAGAACGCAAGGAAAGCAAAGGTTTTGGGAAGATAGCTTGTTTGATCGCGATTCTTCGGTGGAGTTAGGTTATGGTTTATGCTATCTTGTAGTAAACTCTTAATAGCGAATGATATGTATTGGGTAGTATTATAAAGTCTTATATATGCTTAATTGTGTGCTTGCATGAGGTAATTATATAATTGTGATGAATTAGCATGATGAGGCTATTGAATCTTAAATCCTAAATTTACTTTGTTAATGATGATGCCTTGGTATAAAAGAAGGCTTGATGAACTAAAGTAATGAGATTAGAGGATCGGGTGTCACATTCCGACACCAGGATAGTAATAGAGGATCAGGTGTCTCATTCTGACACCAGGATAGTAAATGGATCGTAGTGTCACATTCTGACAACAGGATAGTATATGGATCGGAGTGTCACATTCCGACACCAGGATAGTATATGGATCGGAGTGTCACGTTCCCACACCAGGATAGTATATGGATCAGAATGTCACGTTCCGACACCAGGATAGTATATGGATCGGAGTGTCACGTTCCGACACCAGGATAGTATATGGATCAGAGTGTCACGTTCTGACACCAGGATAGTATATAGATAGTAAAGAGAATGAATCTTGAAAATATGTTAATATACTAAATCAAAAGAACCTGTTTCCAAAATGAGTATGGTGTGGAGGCTTGAGCCCTCATTGATGTGCTTGGCGTTGTGACTAAGGGTTATGGTAATTATTATTGTCGCCTGTTAATAATATTAGTTGATTTTATGTTATTATCTGACATATATTACTTTCTATTTTGAGTTGGCCGATGATACCTACTCAGTACTTGTGCCTTGTACTGACCCCTACTTGTATTTGTTTTTCTTTGTTAATTGTGGAGTGCAGCAAACGTGCCATCGTCTTCAACTCAACCGCAACTCTAGCCAGTCTTCATCAAGCCAGATTTCAGGGTGAGCTATTGCTTCTAGCTTGGACTGCATCTTCCTCTTCATGTCTTGATGCCTTGAAATTTCAGCATGGACTAGCTTTTTACTTATTTTAGTTTCTTAGATACTCTTAGATTTAGTAATTTGAGGATAGATGTTCTTGAGGTGATGACTTCCAGTTTTTGGGAATAATAAGTATTAAGTTTTTAGAAGTTATTTAATCAATTTTCATTAATGAGTTTTAAGTCTTCCGCATTATATTCTGTTTATTATGGTTTAAATGTTGGGGTTTTGATTGGTTGGTTCGCTCACATAGTAGGATAAGTGTGGGTGCCACTCGCGGCCCGTTTTGGGTCGTGACAAACTTGGTATCAGAGCATTAGGTTCGTTGGTCTCATCACACAAGAACGAGTCTAGTAGAGTCTTAAGGAACGGTAGGGGGACGCCTTTACTTTTCTTTGAGAGGCTATAAGACTTTAGGAAAATTCCATTACTTCTTTCTTTCTTTCGCGCTATTACTTGGATCCAATTGGTATCTAGGTGATACAAATTGGTATCTGACCATCTTCACTCTATTTCGCAGATGGTTAGAACTAGAGCAACAGCGGCGCCAACACCAACACCGGCAAGACAAGATGCAACTGAGCCAGCCACTGGGGCTGTAGCTCGAGGAGGATTAGTGGGAAGAGGCCGTGGTAGAGGTCGCGGGAGGACGCCCTCTAGAGGAAGAGGACAAGCACCTGGCCCATCTAGTACTAGGGCGGTGACTCCTCCACCGACTGAGGAAGTAGTAAGAGAGGGTGAGGAAGGGTAAAGTGAGCAAGTGCAGAATGAGGATTTACCACCCCAACCTACCCCGGAGATGATTAATCAGGTTCTTGCTTATCTTAGCGGGTTATCTGATCAAGGCCAAACACCTCCAGTGTTTTCTGCACTAGCACCTCAGGTTCTGGAAATACGACAGGCCGCTGCTGAGGCTCCCCACATGGATGCCTCATTGGAAATAGGCACGTTTCCTCGTTTGACTACAGGGCCCATAATGACAAGTGATCAGCATGAACTTTTTAGTAAGTTCTTGAAATTGAAACCCCAGTCTTCAAGGGTGCTGAATCTTAGGATGCCTACTATTTTCTGGTTTATTGTCATGAGTTACTACATAAAATGGGCATAGTGGAACGATTTGGCGTTGAGTTTGTAACCTATCAGTTTCAGGGAAATGCCAAAATGTGGTGGCTGTCACATGTTGAGTGTCAACCCGCACAGGCACCACCTATGACTTGGGCGTCATTCTCTAGCTTATTTATGGAGAAGTATATCCCACGGACCATGAGGGATAGGAGGAGATATGAGTTCTTGATCCTAGAGCAAGGCAGGATGTCGGTTACTGCGTATGAGGCTAAGTTTCGTGCATTATCCAGGTATGCTACGCAACTTTGTTTCAGTCCACAAGAACGGATTCGCCGTTTTGTGAAGGGATTGAGGTCAGATTTGAGGATTTCAGCCTTACAGGTAGCGGCTACAGCAAAATCCTTTCAGGAAGTGGTAGACTTCGTGATAGAGGTGGAGGGAGTGAAGCCAGATGACTTCACCATGGCATCGACATCTAAAAGGTTTCGTAAGGGAGGTGAGTTTAATGGTTCTTACTCCAGAGGGCAGGGTTAGGGAGGTTATCCAGCCCGACCTATTCAGTCTTCACTGCAGACTGTAGTTGGGGGTCCACCGCAGACCGGTCAACACTTCTCTGAGTTTGGAGGTTATCCCCAAACTTCGTCATTCTCGCAGAGACCTATGCTTGAATCCAGAGAGTATTATGGATGTGGGGAGACTGGACACATTAAGAGGTATTGTCCAAAACAGAGTGACAGACCTTAAATAGTCAGAGGTAGAGGTGGTCATGGAAGAGGCCGTCATTCTGGAGGACGTGGTGGCCGAGGCAATGGTGGTCACCAAAACGGCCGGGGTGACGGGCAAACTGGAGCCACTACAGCACAACATGGTAGGGGCAATGGGCAGACAGGTGATAGGGCCCATTGTTATGCTTTCCCCGGGCGGTCTTAAGCGGAGACATCTGATGTTGTTATCACAGGTAATCTTTTGGTTTGTGATTGCATGGCTTCTGTATTATTTGATCCTGGCTCCACATTTTCATATGTATCTTCCTCATTTGCTACTGCTCTTAATTTACATTGTGAATTGCTTGACATGCCTATTCGTGTTTCTACTCCGGTGGGTGAGTCTGTGATAGTTGAAAAGGTATATAGGTCTTGTCTGGTGACTTTTGTGGGGAACAATACTCATGTTGACTTGGTTATTTTAGAAATGGTTGATTTCGGTGTAATTCTGGGTATGACTTTTGGCATTCTCCAAATTTTGCAATCTTAGATTGTAATGCTAAAATTGTAACGTTGGCCAAGCCAGGAACAGATCCGTTAGTGTGGGAGGGTGACTAAACTTCCACTCTAATTCGTATCATCTCCTTTCTTCGTGCTAAGAGAATGGTTATTAAAGGGTGTTTAGCGTTCTTGGCACACCTCAGGGATGATACTACCCAAGTACCTTTAATTGAGTCGGTTTCGGTAGTCTGTGAGTTTCTGAATGTTTTCCCTGTAGACCTTCCTGGTATGCCACCGGATAGGAATATTGACTTCTGCATTGATCTGGAGTCGGGTACTCGCCCCATTTCCATACCCCCTTATAGAATGGCTCTAGTAGAGTTAAGGGAATTAAAGGCCCAACTTCAAGAGTTGTTAAGTAAAGGCTTCATTAGACCAAGCGCTTCCCCTTAGGGTGCTCCGGTGTTATTTGTGAAGAAGAAGGATGGGAGTTTTCGGATGTGCATAGACTACCGGCAGTTGAACAAGGTAACTATCAAGAACAAGTACCCCATTCCTCACATTGATGACTTGTTCGATCAATTACAAGGTGCTCGTGTCTTCTCTAAGATTGACTTGAGATCCGGTTAACATCAATTGAAAATACGGGCAACGGATGTGCCGAAGACTGCTTTTTGAACCAGGTATGGGCATTACATATTCGTAGTAATGTCTTTTGGTCTTACAAATGCCCCTGCTACTTTCATGAGCTTGATGAATGGGATTTTTAAGCCATATCTGGATCCCTTTGTGATCGTATTTATTGATGATATACTGATATACTCCAAGAGTAAGAAGGTTGAACATGAGGAGCATTTGAGAATTGTGTTGGAAGTATTAAGGAAGAAAAGGCTTTATGCCAAATTCTCCAAGTGTGAGTTTTGGCTAGATTCAGTGTCCTTCTTAGGGCACGTAGTTTCTAACGATGGGGTGATGGTGGATCCTTCTAAGATTGAAACAGTGAAGAATTGGGTAAGACCTACTAATGTGTCAGATGTAAGGAGCTTTGTTGGTTTAGCGAGCTACTACCGTCGATTTGTCAAGGGATTCTCTTCTATTGCTTCCCAATTGACGAACTTGACTAAGCAGAATGTTCCATTTGTATGGTCGGATTAATGCGAGGAAAGCTTTCAGAAACTCAAGACCTTGCTGACTACGACACCTATCCTTACCTTGCCAGTAGAGGGTAAGAATTTCATTGTTTATTGTGATGCATCCTATTCGGGTTTGGGTGGGTTACTAATGCAAAAGAGGAATGTAATCGCTTATGCTTCAAGGCAACTAAAGGTGCACGAACGTAACTATCCGACCCATGATTTGGAATTGGCTGCAGTTGTGTTTGCATTGAAGCAATGGAGACATTATCTATATGGGGTCAAGTGTGAAGTCTACATAGATCATCGTAGTCTACAGTATGTCTTTACCCAGAAAGACTTGAATTTGAGGCAGAGGAGGTGGATGGAACTGTTGAAGGACTATGATATTACTATTCTGTATCACCCACGAAAAGCAAATGTGGTGGCTGATGCCTTAAGTAGAAAAGCAGGGAGCATAGGTAGTTTAGCCCACTTACAAGTTTCTAGACGCCCATTGGCTAGAGAAGTCCAAAACTTGGCCTGTGTGGAGGCAAGATCTAACGATTTTATGAGACTGGAAATACTAGAGGAAGGACGATTTTTGGCCTGTGTGGAGGCAAGATCTTCTTTTCTTGACAAGATCAAGGGAAAACAGTTTGATGATGAGAAACTAAGCCGAATTCGGGATATGGTGTTGCGAGGAGAGGCTAAGGAGGCAATAATTGATGAGGAAGGTGTTTTGAGGATTAAGGGAATGGTATGTGTGCCCCGTGTTGATGATTTGATCCACACCATCCTCACAGAGGCTCATAGTTACGAATATTCTATACA
>CM064969.1:27978775-28052775 GCA_032847665.1 Solanum chilense
ATTAGTGGCAGGTCAAGCTCGCAGGCATGGACTAGGAGTTGATCATGCGGACAGATCTGATAGCTTAAGGGCTCGTGACTTCTTAAGTTGTAATCCTCCAGAGTTCTTTGGGTCAAGGCCCCAGGATGATCCGCAAGAGTTTATTCGTCAGATACAGCGTACATTAAGGATAATCAAGGCTTCAGCGACCGAGTCTGTTGAGTTGGCTACGTATCGTTTGCGGGATGTAGCTATAAATTGGTATGAATCTTGGGAGTTATCTAGGGGTGAGGGTGCTCCTCCAGCTGTATGGGATGAATTTGTAGAGGCTTTCCAGGGCCACTTCCTGCCTCCAGAGATGAAGCGAGCCAGAGTCGACAGATTCTTGCGTTTGAGGCAGAATGGCAGGAGCATTCGAGAGTATAGCCTCGAATTTGATTCATTGGCTAGGCATGCGCCTACTATTGTGGCTGATATGGCAGACAGGGTACATCGTTATGTGATAGGATTGGATCGTTATCTGATTGACGGTTGTATGGCTGTTACTCTTCAGCCAGGTATGGACATTGCTCGGGTGCAGGCATATGCACAAGGAGTAGAGGATCGGCACCGGGGACGTCAGCTAGATAGAGATTTTAATAGAGGCCAACATAAGAGGGCTAGATCAGTAGGTTATCCTGACGAGTTTCGAGGCAGGCAGTCTCAGCAGCATGTTATATTTTCTTCCCAGCCAGCACAGAGTGCACCCCCACGTTCCATGGGTAGGGGGTTCGATCGTACGGGATATTCGGAAGCTGGTCAGAGCTCTAGGACGTCAGGGTTACAGATGGGCAGGGGTTTGAGCCAGTCGAGGCCACCTTTGCCTCGGTGTTCTCGATGTGGTAGGTCCCATCCTGGGGAATGTCGTTGGGCTACGGGTGCGTGTTTTTCATGTGGCCGTCAGGGTCATACTATAAGGGAGTGTCACCTGAGAGGTAGTGCGGGTGGTATTGCACAGCCTTCTGGGTCTGTTGCTGGTTCATCTCCTTCTGTGGCTATGCGTCCTATGGGGCAGGGTATTCAGGCGCCAGCACGCCGTGGTAGAGGACGTGGTGGAGCTTCCAGTTCAAGCGGTCCCTCAAACCGTTTATATGCTTTGGCTAGTAGGCAGGATCAGGAGGCATCACCTAATGTGATCACAGGTATATTATCACTATTCTCCCGAAGTGTGTATGCATTGATAGACCCAGGTTCCACCTTATCATTTATATCTCCCTTCGTTGCTAGTAGGATTGGAATAGAGTCTGAGTTGATAGAACCATTTGAGGTAGCTACACCTGTAGGAGATTCTGTCATAGCTACGCGAGTATATAAGAATTGTTCAGTGGTTGTATATAGTCGTCGTACAGTAGCAGATCTAATAGAGTTAAATATGATTGAGTTTGACATTATCATGGGCATGGATTGGTTGGCTCTTGTTATGCTAATGTTGATTGTAGAGGAAAGATAGTTCGATTTCAATTTCCAGGGGAACAAATTATAGAGTGGAAGGGTAGTACAGTATCGCCGAAAGGTAAGTTCATTTCATACCTTAAGGCCAGGAAGATGGTTAGAAAAGGCTATATTTATCATCTGGTTCGGGTGCATGACATAAAGGCAGAGGCACCGACTCTTCAATCAGTCCCAATAGTTAATGAATTTCCTGATGTATTCCCAGAGAAACTTCCAGGCCTTCCTCCAGAACGGGAGATAGAGTTTACTATCGATGTACTGCCAGATACCCAGCCTATATCTATACCTCCTTATAGAATGGCACCTGCTGAGTTGAAAGAATTGAAAGAGCAATTGAAAGATTTGTTAGAAAAGGGCTTCATCAGGCCTAGTACGTCGCCTTGGGGAGCACCGGTACTGTTTGTGAGGAAGAAGGATGGGTCGCTGCGGATGTGTATCGATTATAGGCAGCTGAACAAAGTAACAGTAAAGAACAGGTATCCCCTCCCAAGGATTGACGATCTATTTGACCAGTTGCAGGGTGCTAAGTGTTTTTCAAAGATAGACTTGCGATCAGGCTATCATCAGGTACGGGTAAGGGAGGCAGATATTCCAAAGACGGCATTCCGGACCCGATACGGGCATTACGAGTTTAGAGTGCTGTCTTTTGGGCTGACTAATGCTCCAGCGGTGTTTATGGATTTAATGAATAGAGTGTTTAAACCATTCCTTGATATGTTTGTTATTGTATTTATAGACGATATTTTAGTCTATTCACATTCAGAAGAGGAGCATGCAGACCATTTGAGGACGGTACTTAGGGTGCTTCAACACCAGAAATTGTATGCTAAGTTTTCTAAGTGCGAGTTCTGGTTGACTTCAGTGGCATTCTTGGGGCATATTATTGGAGCTGATGGTATTCGGGTAGACACGCAGAAGATTGAGGCGGTAAAGACTTGGCCCAGACCTACGACACCTACTGAGGTACGCAGCTTTCTGGGGTTAGCAGGATATTACAGGAGGTTCGTAGAAAAGTTTGCCTCAATTTCAGCGCCTTTGACAAGGCTAACTCAAAAGGCAGCCAAGTTCCAGTAGACTGATGCTTGTGAGCAAAGCTTCCAGCTGTTGAAAGACAAATTGACTACAGCTCCAGTCTTAACTCTTCCGGAGGGACCAGACGGCTATGTTATTTTTTGTGATGCTTCCGGTGTTGGGCTAGGATGTGTATTGATGCAGCATGACAAAGTTATAGCCTATGCCTCCCGACAGCTTAGTAAGCATGAAAAGAACTATCCTACTCACGATCTGGAGTTAGCGGTCGTGGTACATGCCTTGAAGATATGGAGGCATTATCTATATGGTGTCCATGTGGACATCTATACAGATCATAAGAGTCTCCAATATATCTTTAAACAGAAGGAGCTGAATTTACGACAGAGGCGGTGGTTAGAGTTGCTAAAGGATTATGATGTTGATATTTTATATCATCCAGGGAAAGCGAATGTTGTAGCAGATGCTCTTAGCCGTAAGTCCATGGGTAGCTTGACAGATGTACAACCAGAAAGGAGGGAGATGGTTCGGGAGATTCAGCGGCTATCAAGCCTTGGAGTCCGTCTGGCTAATTCAGCAGATAGTGGAGTTTCTATCAGAGAGGTTGCTGAGTCCTCAATCATAGATGAGGTAAAGAGACACCAATACGAGGACCCCATTCTGGCACAGTATAGAGATGCAGCTCTTAAAAAGGAAAAGACCCCATTTAAGGTTACACCTGATGGAGTGTTACGATATGAAGGCAGATTGTGTGTACCAGATATTGTAGGGCTACGACGGCAGGTTATGGGAGAGGCACACTCTGCCCGTTATTCTATTCACCCAGGGTCAACAAAAATGTATCATGACCTCAGATGCTTATACTGGTGGGATGGCATGAAAAAGGACATAGCGGAGTTTGTTGCTCAGTGCTCGAATTGTCAACAAGTCAAGATTGAACATCAAAAGCCTGGTGGATTATTACAGGAGATAGAGATTCCAACTTGGAAATGGGAGATGATTAATATGGACTTCATTACAGGCTTACCTCGCACTCAACGGAAGTATGACTCTATATGGGTTATTGTAGATAGGCTGACAAAATCGGCCCATTTTCTTCCAGTCAGAACTACTTATTCGGCTGAAGATTATGCGAGGTTATATATCAGGGAAATAGTGAGACTTCATGGGATTCCCACGTCCATTATATCAGACAGAGGAGCTCAATTTACAGCCAACTTTTGGAGATCGTTTCAGAAGGGATTGGGGACACAGGTGAACCTTAGCACCGCATTTCACCCTCAGACTGATGGGCAGGCTGAGCGTACTATTCAGACATTAGAAGATATGTTGCGGGCCTGTATTATTGATTTCAAAGGTAGCTGGGATGATCACTTGCCGCTCATTGAGTTTTCCTATAATAATAGCTACCATTCTAGTATCCAGATGGCACCGTACGAGGCCTTATATGGGAGGAAGTGCAGGTCACCTATTGGTTGGTTTGATGTTGGCGAGACTAAGTTGATAGGTCCGGATATGATTCAGCAAGCTGTTGACAAGGTGAAGCTTATTCAAGAAAGATTATTAGCAGCCCAGAGTCGACAGAAGTCATATGCAGATAATCGGCGTAGAAATTTGGAGTTTCAGATTAGTGATTGGGTATTCCTGAAGGTATCACCCATGAAAGGTGTGATGAGATTCGGCAGGAAGGGGAAGCTCAGTCCGAGATACATTGGGCCTTATCAAATTGTTCGTAAGATAGGCAAGGTTGCATATGAGTTGGATCTACCATCTGATTTGGACGCGGTACATCCAGTCTTCCATGTATCGATGCTACGTAAATGTATTGGTGATCCTTCTAGAGTATTCCCTGTAGATGATGTTCAGGTAACAGAGGAGTTGTCATATGAGGAGAAACCCGTAGCTGTACTTGATCGCCAGGTTAGAAGGTTACGTACTAAGGATGTGGCTTCCGTCAAAGTGTTGTGGCAAAATAATAATAGGGAGGAGATGACTTGGGAAGCGGAAGATGAAATGAAGAATAAGTATCCTTACTTGTTCCCCGTACCTACAGGTAATTCAATTCCTAGCTTGACTATATTGATTGATAAACGAGATTATGTTGTAAGTTGTGACTCTGTGATACATCTATAAGTTACGAAATGCAGGTTGATAGGTATAACTGTTAGAGAAACCTCGTTGGAATTTTTTTTTTTTTTTGGTAATATGCTAACTTAACATTCGAGGACGAATGTTCCTAAGGGGGGAAGGATGTTATGCCTCATATTTTTATACGTCGTGCACGTCATGAACTAGTAGATGTAAATTCGGGAAATGAGATTTTATTTTAAGTTCCAAGTGTTTAAAGAAATATTATGCAAGGATGTTAATTCCATATGTGATATTAATTAGTGTGGGATTAATTAGTGCCTGATTTGGATTTAATTTATCGAGTGGGCCCCACCACTCAAGGCAAAGTAAGAATTCAGATTTTGGGAGATAGCCTTAGTGGAGCATGTGTAGTGGGGGGCTCCTCCACTTCATAATTCTAAATATTAAAAAGAAGTTCAGATTTGGGAGATGGAATTAGTGGAGCATTTGTAGTGGGGGGCTGCCTCCACTTCATATTGTTAAATGGTGTAGTGACTTGCATATCTTCTCTTTCACTACATGACTTGGGCAGCCATGGAAATGGAGAAAACCAGCCATTAAACTCTTGGACAGCAGCTGCAAAGAAATTGGTTAGTAATCTCTTTGCTTGGTGTGTTAATTCCTTAGAATACCTTTGTTAATTAGACATTAATGTTAAGAAGGGGACGTGAACAGTATCTTAGGAATTTGTTTTAGTTATCGAATGTGCTAAGTATGAACAGAAACCATGATCGGATTGCTAGTGGTGTTATGTTAGTGTTTGGGCTGTTTTGATTAAAGCAAACTGCTGGAAATTCTGTTTTGGTGTTATGTATATGTTAATATGCTTATGGGTATGTACTCCAAAGGATGAAGACGAAAAGGGTATATGTGTTGTGAATTATAAAATGAGTTATCATTCGGTGTGTCGTTGTTTCGTTACTATGGCTGCCAAAACGGAACTGTTTGAGGGAGGCTGTTTAATATGATTCGTTGGATTATATGTGTTGTTGGTATTGCTGTGGATAATTTGGGTTGTTGTTGGATTGGGATGAAGTAAAGAAAATAGGGGAAGTGCTGCCGGATTTTCGTTAGATTATTAGCTAGCTTACAATAAGTAGTAAAGCGCGACATTTATCTAATTACGGCACGATTGTTGCTTGTTATAGATTTATACCTTGAGCAGTAAATATTGGAAGTGCGGCTCGACTATTCGGTATGTAACGCTATCTTTTCCTTCTTTGTTTGGCATGACCTTTAAAAATGAGCAAATAACGGACAGATTTGATACCTACTTCTAGAAAGTCTAGGTGACGTATATTCTTACTTCCACAACTATTTCCTTTATATATTGTCTATGTCTAAGGCTATGGTGATTTCTGATATTTATGATAGTGCTTCTTAGAGTCATTGAGATTTTACGTTTCCATATCGTATTTAAAGGTTCATAATCTTGATAAAACATTAATCTTTGGTAATACTATAAGAAATGATTTTAATTGCATATGGTTGCTCATAATATTCTGCTCGTGCATAGAGTCATTTATCATTTCACCGAGTCCCGGGCCGGGTAATGTTCGTGCGGAGTTTCTTGCATATGTCACCGAGTCCCTCACTAGAGGGCCGGGAATGTATATTATATATATGATTGGTGATGAGGATGGTTATGATGATGATGATGACGGAGATGATGTAATGACTATTTCACCGAGTCCCTCACTAGAGGGCCGGGTACGTATGATGTATATATAATGATGATTATTTTGCCAAGTCCCTTACTAAGGGAAGCTGGGCATCTTATATGTTAAAAATATGCATGATTTCATTTAAAAAGTACATGTGTAGAGATATCTTGTTTTGACTTATCAGGTTGGTATCCTGTCATCTTTACCTTATGCTTTACATACTCAGTACATTGTCCGTACTGACCCCCTTTTCTCGGGGGGCTGCGTTTCATGCCCGCAGGTGTAGACGCTCAGTTCGGTGATCCTCCCGCCTAGGATATCTACTCTGCTGTTTGGGAGAGCTCCACTATTCCGGAGCCCAATCATTTGGTACATAACTTCTTATGTAGTCTTTTGCTTGTCTATGGGTATGGCGGGGCCCTGTCCCGTCGAGTTTCACTACTATACTCTTAGAGGTCTGTAGACATCGTGTGGGTTGTATATTTTTGTTTTGGATAATGGTCTGGACATGGTTTGTTTGGGATGTCCGTTTGCACAAGTACAGCCTTGTCGGTTGTGTACATCTTTATGCTTTGAATAGTGGCAGCCTTGTCGGCTCGCGTATGTTGTTACGCTGAATGGTTATGACTCTTTATGAGATAGATCCACTTTATATATATATGACGTTGGATTTGGCTTGATTTGATTAAATTCCATATTGTCTTAGTTTCAGTTGGTCATACTTTATAGGTTGGTATGTGAGTGTCCAAAATGGGCACCTATGTGAGTGTCCAAAATGGGCACCTAGTCACGGCCCATCGGGTTGGGTCGTGACAGAGAAGAACGCAAGGAAAGCAAAGGTTTTGGGAAGATAGCTTGTTTGATCGCGATTCTTCAGTGGAGGTAGGTTATGGTTAATGCTATCTTATAGTAAACTCTAAATAGCGAATGATATGTATTGGGTAGTATTATAAAGTCTTCTATATGCTTAATTGTGTGCTTGCATGAGGTGATTATATACTTGTGATGAATTAGCATGATGAGGCTGTTGAATCTTAAATCCTAAATTTACTTTGTTAATGATGATGCCTTGGTATAAAAGAAGTCTTGATGAACTAAAGTAATGAGATTAGAGGATCGGGTGTCATGTTCTGACACCAGTATAGTAATTGAGGATCGAGTGTCATGTTCCGACCCCAGGATAGTAAATGGATCGGAGTGTCACGTTATGACACCAGGATAGCATATGGATCGGAGTGTCACGTTCCGACACCAGGATTGTATATGGATCGGAGTGTCACATTCCGACACCAGTATAGTATATGGATCGGAGTGTCACATTCCGACACCAGGATAGTATATGGATCAGAGTGTCACGTTCCGACACCAGGATAGTATATGGATCGGAGTGTCACGTTCTGACACCAGGATAGTATATGGATATTAAAAAGAATGAATCTTGTAAATATGTTAATATACTCAATCTAAAGAACCTGTTTCCCAAATGAGTATGGTGTGGAGGCTTGAGACTCATAGATGTGCTTGGCGTTGTGACTAAGGGTTATGGTAATTGTTGTTGTCGCCTGTTAAGAATATTAGTTGATTTTATGTTATTATCTGATATATATTGCTTTCTATTTTGAGTTGGCCGATGATACCTACTCAGTACTTGTGCCTTGTACTTACCCCTACTTGTATTTGTTTTTCTTTGTTAATTGTGGAGTGCAGCAAACGTGCCATCGTCTTCAACTCACCGCAACTCTAGCCAGTCTTCATCAAGCCAGATTTTAGGGTGAGCTATTGCTTCTAGCTTGGACTTGATCTTTCTCTTCATGTCTTGATGCCTTGAAATTCCGGCATGGACTAGCTTTTTACTTATTTTAGTTTCTTAGATACTCTTAGATTTAGTAATTAAAGGATAGATGTTCTTGTGGTGATGACTTCCAGTTTTTGGGAATAATAAGTATTGAGTTTTTAGAAGTTATGTAATCAATTTTCATTAATGGGTTTTAAGTCTTCCGCATTATATTCTGTTTATTATGGTTGAAATGTTGGGGTTTAGATTGGTTGGTTCGCTCACATAGTAGGATAAGTGTGGGTGCCACTCGCGGCCCGTTTTGGGTTGTGAAACCAAGAATTTTCAAGCCTATATGAAAACATCATGCTACCATCCTACATAATCATAACGCATTATATCATTCCGTGGGAACTCCATTCAACCATGACAACTATTAACAAACAATAACCATATCATATTATAACTTTTAAACATAATATCTCATTCTCCATAAGCCACCTATATAAAAAATGGCACCACATCCACTTATACTAAATTATCCTTCACATATACTCATGAAACCACAAAACAAATGTAAGTATCAAAACTCACCTTTTCTCCCACAAGGATTGAGAAATAATTCCATCCAATCAATAACATCTAAAAGACCACCATACAAGGAAAAATAAGACAGAAATCCTATTGAACTAGGTTCAATGGCACGACACAAGAATATTGAAGAAGGGAAACTCTATCGTCTTATAGGCTCTCGCTGAAAGATGTGACTCGGTTCACCATTGATGATCGAGACTAAACTAGACAGGGTAATGCGAGTCTTTTAAACATAGGAAAAAAAGAAATAAATCTTATAATGTAATACAAAGCTTGTAACGACTCAAAGTTCCCCCTAGAAAATAGAGTTCTCTTAGATCGCTACACGGCGTCATCTAACTCTGGTGGTCTAAGACAAGTCCTAAGAAATCATTTATTTCATAACCTAATAAAAATAGAGGAAAATTTCTAACTTTTCAAATCACTAAATAAGTTAGAATCATCACTTCATATATATAAAAAATAGCATAACTAAAAAAGTCGAATGTAAGACTCTTTGTAATCTTAATACACAACTTAATAGAATAGAATAAAATAGAGACACGATCCTAACAACATAAAATATAAGTCAAAGTTGTTGCATCAACATAAAGAAACATCTCGACATAGGCAATCTTCAATCATAAGGGTCGGTTTACTTGAACTTGGGAGATCTATCAAAGATCTTCACTTAGGAGGCCTCCTCTAGCCATCACCACCTACACTTTGTGTAAAAAACGAAGAAGAATGGTATTAATAAAACAATACACTATGTATGGAAGCCATAAAAAACATGCATTTAAAGGGGACCTTTCATTTGAAATCATGCAGCATATCTTTTTAGTAAACTTCATGAGCATAGGCATATATAAGCACAATATATTTCACGTATATCATTGACATGGGTACTTATCACAATAGCACAAATAGCCATTTATCATACATTGAAATATATTCAATACAGATAATACATTACCTCTATTTTATCTTTATTCTTTTCTTAAGTAACCATGTCATTTAAATAGTTCAATGTATGAACTTGAGGTCACATTACAATAGTCCTTCATAATATGATTCATATCACAAACATATGTATTCACAAATCTTAAGCACTTCATAGACATTAACTTAACATATGGACCATAACCTAAGAGAACTCCTAATTCATAGTCGTTCATTGTGTAGTTATCATCCCATAACACTACTTTCACCAAGTGTAACTAAGAAGTCACCTAGACTAGGCATAACATACTTAACAAGTCATAATACTTTCCTTTATAACTAGAGATAAGGCCACATACTTCATAGCATCACATAAGGACTCTTTCTTTTACTACAACCTGATTCGTAACTCATTTAATACATATCATAGGTAAACCACCCTCTTAACCCTTCACAAGCTTATTTGTGCAATTACACATGTATTGTCATACCCTCACATATAGTAAGTAGGCGCATTTAGAAGCCATAAGTATAACTCACATGCATAATCATAATTCACGTCTTACAATATTAAAGTCACTTAAACATTCATTAATAAAAGTTATACGTAACATAATTTTTTACTTCATAAGAGGATCAAATCCTATACATTCTTGAAATCATCGAGTTCAATGCATTGGTAGGGTCCATAGTCCTCCCTATAATAAATACACTTCTCAAGGAATTTAGATTAGAATTCATATTGTTATTTTAATTAATTTATTTACATTAGGGAGACATAGTCATAGACAAAAAAGACCATGTGAGCTACATGCAATCTGGTGTTCTACTCCCACACCAAAAAGAAAGGGTTAACACTTGCCTAAGGTGCAGCAATTCGTTCATAGCTATATAGGTTGAACCACAAGCTATAACTTACGGGGGCACTTAGTTATGAAACATGGAGATTGATTTTCGAAACATTGACTTATTAGTGTGGAGGTTTCATTCTCATGAGACAACATCTATGTTGGGAAACTGGACTTGCTAAACGTGAATGATCTCTTTGTGGGAAACCAAACATACTAACGTGAAGCCCCCACTAGCGCAATGTGCATGTGAATCCCCATAGCCTCACACATACTAAGTAAACCTGCAATAAAACCACAAGAATCATAACATATACACTAACCATAATATAATAGCAAACTACATGAATATCAAGTAGGAACTTCAATCATATATTCAATAAGACCTGTAATATGCACATATGGAGAGACCATCATATAGACAAATTTTGACTCATACCATGAATATCATCAAAACAAGTAGAGAACACTACAATGTCATGCGTAAAAAACAAAAACATATGCACATACATACAGACAACATCCTAGAATACCCTCTAAGAACTACTTGTGCAATGCATAGATGAAGTACCATACCCCCACCTAAACTAAACAACCACCCTTAGGTTATCCTAGTTAGGGTCGTTACTTTATTCCATTGTCCATTTTCATTAACAAAACTATAGCCCTAACTAAGACTAAGACCATTTGTGCTACATGGTTTGGTGTTGTAGACCCTTACACTAATGGAAGGTGCTCTACTTAGACAAAGTAGAACATTAACACATGCTAGCATTCTATGTGATATCACTTGTTATATCTTATTGGGAAATCTTAGTTTATGGAACGTACAGTTCTAAATATATGGTAACCCTCTTTATGCCTATTGAGGTATTGTAGTTATCCAATTATGGAAACCCTCTTTGTGCCTATTGAGTCATTATAGTTATCGACCTCATGAGAATTATGGTAAACCTAACTCCCCACATTTGGAAGGAACATCCCTTATATTCAAGTTCTCTCGGTGCAAATCTAAGTTCCCTTTATTGAAAATTAATTATTATTTTTATTTTACAAATGTAGTCTTATGAGAGTAAACTCCTCATATGCTTAGCTCACAGGTTATATTTGAGAGTTCATCAAGCTAAATCATGTGAGATGTCCTTTCACATGGACATAGCTCATAGGTCATATATGGGAGTTCATTAAGATAAATCATGTGAGATGTCCTTTCACGTGGACATAGAATATTTAAAGCACCATCTAGTTTAGGGTACACTTGAGAACACCTTTCAAGGCACCACCATTAACTAGATCATCATGCATGTGTGTGTACATACATTTGATCAAACCTTTCAAATAACACCATTACATCACACATTTTCATACTTTACTTCATTGATTCATATAACACATGTTCATCACTTAACCATACATTCATATTCTAAATCAAAGATAATCACCAAGGATTTATCCTATCAAGGCACACATGTGCAATGCATGAAATAGGTCCATACCCTTATCCATACTAATACACTTATCAAGTCATTCTAGTTAAGGAATACATAACTTAAATCATGGACACATACTTTACAGGCATAGTAGTAGACACAAGTACATATGAGAATACTCTTTCATTAAGTTCCATGATCCTATAGTACTCATAAACATGCATCAAGTGTGAGTGTGTGCACATTGGCCAACATGATCACTTAATGTCTATAAACAACACATTGACGCAGCGACCCTCTTACGACAACAATGCACCTTCAATCATAGACAACACAACACACACTAGCATATGACACAATATAACATTAATGATTGCATCCCAGAATCCTAACCATAAATAATCACACATTCATGTTGAGGTATGTAGTTGAGGGAATATTCATAAATTAAATTTCATCACTGACAGAAGACCACCCCTATATTTACAACCTAGGTCATAACTAGACTAAAAACTAGAGATAAGCTTCACATAATTTTATAATCATAACCACACACCTATATAACGTTAAGTGCCTTCAAGGCCATACTCAATAGATATATAATGACAATAATGTAAAACCGCCACCATAAGTGGAACATACCACACAATGGCATACAAGACCAACTCTATCAACAATACTATTTAAAAGTAGAGGAATTGAGTTTCCTTACAAATTCATCAACCTTTAATCGTCATCGATCAATATTCAAAACCCATAAGCATTATCAATATAGGGCAGTATCTAAACGTATCTTATCATTAAAAAAATCATTATTCATATATCTAAGAATTAAGATCACATTATGTACATTGAATTACCGATCTATAGAGGATCGGAGAACATTGATCAATCTTACTAAGACTCTCTTTCCTTGATCATCAATGATCAATAATCATAATTCATCAATAATTCATGCATATTTCTGTAGATACAAATATACTAGCATAATCTAAATGCACAATTCAATTATCATAAGATCAAGATTGTCACATTCGGTGAGCACTCCTACAAGTAACTGGTGTCGACGTCCTCGAAGAGGACTAAGACTAACTTCTTAACATTCATTATTACATTTCAGAGATTAAATTTGCGGAAAATTTATAACTTTTTATCTACTTCTACATTGAGTTTTACATAGACCTCTCTCATACACATAATATAGACATATGGAGTTTACATTCACTCCTCGCAATAGGAAGCACACCATAGGCTTGTAATATTACTTAACATACATAATATAGAAATATATATTCCAAAGAATGTCTACGATATGTTTTATATTATACCATCTAAGTGTAAGAAAACAATTGGGTTCAACTCATACTTCAATACGATTGATGCCACATATAGGTATATATATTCATAGTCCTTAAGTCTAAGCTAGAGCCTATCATCAGTAAATAAGATATCTAAAACATATCTAAGGTCAATTTGAAGGTATAAAAGTCATTTTTGAAGTTTGGAAAGAAAATCATCAAGGAACGTCCACGACAACCGATGAACTTACTAAATGGGCTACATGAATATGTTGATTGATTGACGAGATTTTATAAGTGTTCTAACTTTGTGATATTATTAGGATGCATATAATTGTCAAGGAAGGTCTTATATACGCTCGGAAAAGGGAGGAGTGCCAAACTCCAAGGGCAAGCAAAAGCCAAGAGCCCAAGGCTTCCCAAGAAGAGAGGCTACTATCTCACTCTTCCCAAGCATGACCACGGCTCGTTTTTAACCACGGCCAAGGGGGGGAGCTTGTGAAGAAGCCTTATCCATGGGGGTGCCTAGGAAAGCCTAGCTTCATTACAAGAAACCATGAGACACTCCACCACTCATGGCGAACTTGACGGAGGACAAGGGGCTTCCGTGAAAAAATGGCCAAGCTAAAAAGGGGTTTGAGTCGATGAGTGAAGGTAAACTACTGTCTAAGAGTACAACAATCTACTTGACGGTCCTTGGTGCATCTTCTCGGAAAGATTCATGGTGATCCATGGTGTTGCTATGGTGGGAGAAATGGAGGATGCTCCTTTAGAGGAGCTACTTCGTCCATGTTCACGACCAGCCCGACAACCCATCAAAGTCTTCACGGTCCTTGACGTTGGGCGTGAAGGTTGATGGAGTATCAAAGTGAAATTAACATGAACTTCTGTTTTGGAATTCAAATTTAATTAGGGGTATTTTGGGTATTTTGGCGGTGGACTATATATTGTCTTTAGGTAAATTTTCATTCATTTTCCAATCCAAAACAAAAACTCAAATTGAAACCAAAATTGCTCTCACTTCTCTCTAATTTCTTTCACTTCATTCATCCTACATTGAAGAACAAGAAGCTTGGGGAAGAAGACAAAGTCTCAAATATTTTTACTCAATTAATAGGGATAAAGATTCATCAAGGTATGGGTTCTTTACTCTTGGGATTCCTTTCCCCAAGAGGTCCTCTCAAAGTGGAATCAATTACCCAAATTCTTATAGTTTTCTCTACACATTTGTTTTCTTCTAAACTAGAAATTGATGATAGATTATGTTGAATTATTACTGCCTATAACTATTCTAGTGTAGTTATTATGTAATTGATGTTAAATTTTGAAATTTTGCATGGATCATATCCTCTCCCAATTTCCCCAATTCTTTGGTCTAACTTTTTCATTAAAGATGGATTGGGAATGTGTTGATTATTGTAGTAATCTTATTCAACCTATGGGATGCCTAGGAACTTGTATTGTTGTGGTTAGACCTAATTCTTGATTAATTCATGATGAACCCTTCTTCCCTAACCCTAGGTTATAAATTGAAGTTAATTTTGATAATGATGATACAATTGATTTAGTTCTTAGGATGATTACTACTTGATGATGTTATTACACCTATTGTTGGGTGAGATTTGTTTGGTCGATGGTAAGACCTTGATGATGGACTTGGAAGGGGAATGGTAAGACTTTGTGATCATCAAACCTTAACTTTATTGGGATGAATTATACCTAATGTGTTGATTAAATTTAAGTATGTGTGTTGTGGTTTCATTTATTAGGATGGTATGATTTTTGTGTTGAAATATCTTATCTTATTAATTGTGAGATCATGTTAAGGTTGTAATGATATAAAGATGATGTTGATTCATGTGTGTGCATTACTATGATATGGTATATGTTGTTGATCTCACTATGAGGGAGGTATTGAAAGGAGATTCTCATACACTTTCCATTGAGCTAATTATAATGATATAGAAGTAGTAGTCTCCTATAGTCTAAAACTAGTTATCATTATAGATGAAAGACATTTCAAAAGGTACTACAACTTAGCACCGAGTGAAATTGATAATGAGAGGTGTTGGCTTCCTTAGAGGAACAATTCACCCTATAATTCTACATAAGATGTTGAATCTCCTATTAGGGATATGTGACATATATGAATACACCTTATACGTAACCAACGTTGTCGTCTGGTTTGAAAACTAAGATTAGCCTCTTAGCTTACATCATTACCTTCATAGGTCAATTTAGGAAAAAAATTAAAACTTTTCATTACATCAACTCTGAGGTTAGCATAGTCCTCTACATAAATATAATATATATATATATATATATATATATATATATATATATATATTGAGTATATATAGACCCTTCACATAGGGATATTACTTAGTAATCTATTGTTATTTCACATCAGTATATTAATATAACTTAGTCATAACAGTCATCTCTTCTCATAAGCATCTAATAATAGTGTAGAACATGAGAGTAACCCAAACATCAAAGTAAGATTGCCTCACATTGTCTATAGAATGCTTCATAATAAAATGAAAAGAAAGAAACATATAAGTGTTAATCTACAAAAAAATCCATCAGCTAGTAGTGGCATCGCCCTCGTAAAGTGAGGACCTACCCTACATGGATGATCAAGAGATCCAAGTTTTTTTTCAAGTCCACATCAAAATAACTTCAACGACCGGAACCTAAAATGTTGGGGAAAAGGAAGAAATGGGGTTAATACACCACTTTTACTGAGTACGAGACCATATGCGCACATACTTAGAAATCATGCTACGAAAAGGGACATTTTGTAAAGTATGCGCTTTTAATTAAAAACCATTATGCATAATCAACAAGACCATACCAAGCAATAAAGCATGTTCATTAGTCATAAGAATCTACATCACAAGACCAACAATATCAAAACTAGTCAAGTCAACATACCTATACCATAATTGTACACATAGTAAAGTAACTCTACAATCAAGTCATAATAGCAACAAGAATGAATAAGAGTACATTTCAACATAACCAAAGCAAGACACTTATCCTTGAACCCCTATAAAGTAAACAAGTGCAATGACCAAGTAAAGCCCCATAACCTTACTCAATCAAGTATTCTAATAAGAATCATGACCAACTTCCTACTTCGCATAGCATAGACTATAAGAGTACATATCGTCTTACTTTGGCAAAGTAGACCAACATATATTCATAAGTGAAACAAATCATCATATAGTATCAATTATGTGCAAGTTCATCATATATGTATCAGATCTCATCATAAGCATATTCATATATAAGAACAACCTCCGAAGTCTTCCCTCAAGGCAAACAAGTTCAAGGCATAGGTACAATCCCATACCCCTACCTACGCTAAGTCAATCTTATTAAACTATTGTACACTATTAAGTCGTTTTTGTTTAAAAACACTTGCCTTAACCAACATTGACTGAAAGAGCTAAGTAAGGAATCCGGTGTTGTAAGGCCTTACACCAAAGGAAGGTGGTCTACAGGCTAAAATAAAACCAAACATAAATGTTGCTTTCTAGGTGGATCCAATAGCTAGTCTTCCTATGGGGGCAACATAGTTCAGGAATTAAGATATATGTATAATCCCTCTACATACAACTTAGCATTTGGGGCCTCCTCTCATGGGAATCTATTGAATGAGTATCCCTCATTAGAGAGTCATCACTTCATGTGGAACTATAGGGTGGATTTTGCTCTATGGAAAGCCATAACCTCCCATTGTAACGTATACTCGGCGCTAAGCTAAAAGTCCCTTATTTAAATGTCTTTAATGTCTTTATTATCATCATAGTTTTTTGCAGGTCATATGTTCTAACCCTTGTATAAAATATCTTCATCATGATAGCTCAATAACAATTGCATGATTATTGTATTTTCATTAAAATTCATATAGGTGGGGCTAGCACATTAACAACTTCATCTTACGATAAGGCGCATTGGTATAACACTCACCATCCTTATACATATACATCCTAAGACAAAAACTCATAAAAAATTATAAAGATATCTAAATTCAAACATATAACCCTATCAGCCCTAATTTAAGTCATACTCCAAAACATAATCATGACTTAATTACAATTAACCATAATATGAAGCAAATGATATGGATCATAAAACTTATCAAGTCTCTATCATAATTAATCTTCAAGGTATTACCATCAACCCTTATATAAACCTAATTAGGGTATAACATCTTCTATAATTCAATTATCAGCATGATAACAAGGCTAAAAGAATCACTACAACTAGAGAAACATCTCAAGAACTAGCATCAAAGGACTATAAATAACCCTAATAAGTTCATGATTTGTATAAAAACATTATCTTGTAGTGGTTCAAAAAATAACACAGTCAATTGAACCAATATAACCTAATTCATGTAGGATCACAACCTAGGGTTAAGGGGTAAAAGTCATCTTATACAAACTATACGAGACCATAAAGATATATCCTAATTAGGTTATAATACCTGTTAATATATTCATAGTAATCAAAAGAAATGATAAACAAATCAAGTCATAACATCCATTTCGTATAGGTAGAAAACCTACTTGAAAACACAACTTTGGAAATAAATTTGATGGAACCCTTTCAGGAAAGAGGTCTCAAAGATGAATTAGATCCCATAAATAACTAATTGATGTACATTTATGGAGGAATTTGTCCCTTTAAATCCATCAAACCCTTCCCTATCTTTCTGTTCAATGGTGTTTTCCATTAGAGAAAGAAAGAAGGAAGGGATTTTTGTTGTGTGGGTTATGATTAGTCTAATGGGGTGTGGTCTTTATATGGGGGGGGGGGGAAAATTAACTTAATTAGGCTTCCATAATCCCCTAAATAACGACTTTATCCCTTAATTAATTAATTGTAACAAATTAAAAATGTGCAAAAATTACTGTGACCACACACGACAACACGATCGACGGATCATGGGTCAATCGATGGCCATTGTGCCCTTCAATGCTGCACATCTGTCGTCTTGGTCATAGACTATACAAAATGACCTTCACTGATTTTTACTCAGTTGCAATTGATGGTGGAATCGACCCACATCGATTCACCAACGACCCGTCTGTGTCATCCGTTGGTGACACTGTCTGTTGACAACTTTTGCTCACTCTTGCAAGGGTCCTCCTCATGGGCCCTTGCTTTTTACTTGTGTTTTAATACCCGGATGTTTTGACCATGAAAAAAATTAAACATATGTTAGACACCCTTCTACCAATTTTCATCATTTTCTGACTTCTAAGAGCTTGTCAAATCGTCTAAGGCACGCTGGTACCTCCTTTAACTACTTTCCGGACATCATGGACGGTCATGGACATTTTAGTTTCTAGAGTTCTTAATTGATTTATATTCATTAAAATGGACCTCAAAAAAATTCTAGGCTTAGGACACTTACGAAAGGCTCTATAACATGTCTTGGATTTTCGAAGTGTTAAATTATCCTCCCTTAGGAAAATTCATTCCCGAATGACACTGAAAATCGTTTCAAGGAAGGAATAGACTTAAGACTAGTAGCCAAACCAACATCACAACATAAGGCAATTCAAAGACTTCATTTACAACACATAAGGCTCAACATTACATTATGAGGAATCGTTCTCACAACAACAAGAGCCCAACATAGCATTTATGAGTCAATTCTGTCGAAGTTCAACTTATCAACATGCTACAATGATTTCATAAAGACTCACCATATCAAAATGCACAACATTACTAAGAACAAGAAAACTTGACAATTTTCCATGTAAAAATGCACATTCACTGTTAGTCACAGTAAACACATCAAAACTGCAGCTTTTGCAAAGTTACACTAAAAATTAAAGCAACTTCAATTTTAGTCATTATTTATCATTATTAGTAAGATTACTAAGTTTAGTTATCAAATGGATAAGGGTAACAGGATTTCATGTCGGCCTCGGTCTCCAATGTTGCGCCCTCAACTAGGTGATTCTTCCATAACACATTTAAGGAAACCACCTCTTTATTCCTCAACTTCTTTACTTGCCTAAAGTATTTTATTCCTATCTTCCTCATAATAGAGATTATCCTTCAAACTAAGACACTCAATTGGAAGAACATAATTGGGATCACCGATACACTTCTTAAGCAAGGAAACGTGGAAAATTGGGTGAACCAAAGCCAATTCACTAGGAAATTCAATTCATAGGCAATGTTACTAACCTTTTGCAAAAAATCATAGGGACTCACATAACGAGGCATAAACTTCCCTTTGTTGACAAATCTACACACCCTTTTCACAGGCAAAATTTTCAAATACACCTTATCGCCTTCTTAAAACTCTAAATCCATTCTCTTATGATTGATAGGGGAATTTTGCAAACTATAGGACGTTTTTACGAGATTCCTTATATTATGAACTTTCTCCAAAGTCTTATAAATAAAATTGGGACAAAGAAGCATCAAGTAGGAGACCTACACCTTCTACCATATAAGGCTTCATAAGAAGGCATGGATATAGATGAATGGAAACTATTATTATATGAAAACTCCACCAAAGCAAAATGGTTGTCCAAATTTGCCTTGAAATAAATAATACTAGCCCTAAGAATATCTTCAAGGGTTTTAATAGTATTCTCCGCTGGACAATCTGTTTGGGAATGAAAATCGGTACTTAACTTTAACTTAATACCCCACCCTTCTTTGAATGACCTCAAAAATCTAGATGTATATTGTGCTATTTTGGGCTCTTGTAAAGACAACACCGATGTAGAAGTAAGCCTATCTTTCAAGATTAGGAAAATCCTCTCACATGCATCCGACCACTCAAATTTCTTATTCTTTTGGGTTAAAGTAGTCAACGGAGATGCAATGGACGCAAACAAATCCATAAACTTGTGATAGACCCAAGAAACACCTAATGACGGTTGGAGTGAATGGTCTAGGCAAATTTTCACCGCCTCGGTTTTCTTTAGATCAACTTCAACGCCCTCACTGGAGATTATATGAGCATGAAATGCCACTGACCTCGACCAAAACAAGTAGTTTCTGTACTTAGCAAATAAATTATTCTCCATAAGATTTTTTAGCACCACCCTTAAATGGTTCATGTGATAACCTTTATTTTTTGAATATACCAAGATGTCGTCAATGAAGAAAATGACAAATTAATCTAGGTAACTTTGAAATACCCTATTCATAAGATCCATAAACGCCCCCGGGACATTTGTGAGACCAAAGGACATTACTAGGAACTCAGAGTGTCCATATCTTGTCGGAAAAGCAGCCTTTGGTATAACCTCACCTATCACCCTAAGTTGGTGATACCTCGATCTCATGTAAATATTAGAAATGTAGCTCGATCCTTGGAGTTCATCAAACAAGTCATCAATCTGAGGGAGAAGATATTGGTTCTTAATAGTGACTTTATTGAGTTGTAACTAAACAATGCACATCATAAGGGACCCATCCTTCTTCTTCACAAAGAAAACAAGGGAACCCCATTCAGAAATACTAGGCCAAATGAAGCCTTTGTATAGTAGATCTTTGACTTGAGCCTTGAACTCAATCTATTTGGCTGGAATAATCTGAAAAGGAGGAATTAAAATGGATTTTGTATCTAGTAACAGGTTGATACCAAAATCAATTTCCGTTTAAGAGGAATAAAGGGAAGATCATTAGGAAATACCTCTAGAAAATCACTAACTATGGGGACCGACATAATAGGAGGAATTTGGAGTCTAAATCTTTTTCTCATACTATATGGTTTAAACACCCTTTAGAGATCATTTTTCATTAATTTAAACAAGAGATGATACGACCTCCAGGAATAGAAACTCCCCCCCCCACTTCAAAACGGGATCATTTGGAAAGTTAAACTTCACGACCCTCATTGTACAATCTATAGAGGCAAAACAAGCATGCAACCAATCAATACCCAAAATGACATGAAAATATATCATGTAACGTTCTACTAGTCAACATATGAAACTCTATTAGGAATTATTATAGGACAATTTCTATACACCCTTTTTCCAACAACTTACGGACTCACAAGCAGAAACACTACCAAAGGTTCATGCAAAATATCGGGCAAAATGTCTAACTTTTAGCTACAATAGGATTAACAAATTCTAAGGTAGCATCAGGATCAAGATAGGAATATACATCAATATAAAAGAATTTCAACATACCCGTCGCCAAATCGGGAGAGGTCTGGTTCTCACCCCTAGAGCAGAGATTATAGAAGCGATTCTTCATAGGTGCCTCATTTAAACCACTTGCTTGCCCACTACCCTTGTCTTGAATCAACACATTAGGGAAATCCCTAACCTTGTGACCATTGTTTCAACAACCAAAGCAAATACATGTTCCAACTAAGCATTTTCCTACATGCAATTTTCCACCGTTGGAACAAGAAGGCTTCTTGTTTGGTGAACTAGTATCCCTTACCTTCTTAGATTTAGGGTTAGTCACCCAATCATCCCTAGTCTAAGGGAAAAAGGAAAAAAACATGATTATAAACCCTCTTCTTAAAACTAGGCTTGTTTTGTATCTCAAGCCTTCATTTAGAAGAACATCAATCAAAAGATCTTTGCCCTCTTGGCATCTGTACTTTTCCTCTTAGACCTTGTCACTTCTACAAAATTGAGCATGAACCATTAGACGAGAAATTTTTTTGTTCTCATGTAGCATAGCCGAATGAAAGTCCTCTTGCAAATGATTCTTCGCCCCATCACAAAATGACTCATTTCATCTCTGGGATAGGAAACCAAAGATGGAACATATTTTGACAATTTAGTGAATTTCAAGGATTATTCATAAACACTCATATCTCATTGGCGATGGTTGATGAACTCCACTACATTAGCTTCCTTTTTCTCCCTAGGAAAGAATCGATCAAGAAAAGCCTTCTTAAACATTTACCAAGTCACGGGTCCACCTCTTGAATGATATCGTACCTACATTGGACGTACCATGTGTGAACCACCTCCTTGATTTTATAGGTTTATAACTCGACCATCTACCTAGTAGACAACCCCATAGCATAGAGAATCTTGTTGATTTCATTGATGAACTCTTGGGGGTCTTCTTCAAGCTTGGACCCATAAAAAGTAGGAGGATTCATCCTCGTTGAATCCCTTAAACGAGAGGCCATTGAATTGACTTTTTGATGTGCTCGGGGCACAACCTCCCATTAGCTTTGGCCGTCATGGTTTTAACCTGAGTAGTGAAGGCTTGTGCTTAAATAGCAATGACTTGGGCCATTCGTAAAAGAGTGGCCCTTATGTTCTTATCTGTTAAAGGAAAGAGAATTCACCGGGGCTTGGTGATCATTCACATCTTCCTCAAGAGGAGGAACTTGATAACCATAGGGAAGAACTCCCACATTGGTAATCTCTTCTTCTAGTCTTTGAGCCGCATTCCTTCGAGTATTCACTGCCTATTATCACAAAAAAAGGATTAGATGCAATAGAACACAATAACTATAATCTAGTGGCATGATATTGGATTGACAAGAAAGTGAGAGTTTCCTAACCATCACATACCTTCTTATTCTTAAGTGTGCAACGATTCACAGTTATAAATACAAACCTACATAGAGATGGTTGAGAGAGACATCGACTCAAATATATTTAACCTCATTCTCTGATACCAAGTTTGTCACATAAGAGAATACCCCCATGACGTAAAAGGCATCATCGTCATCTTTGAGGACTAAGACTAGCCTCTTAGCTTACATTATTACATTCATAGGTAAAATTTAGCGGAAAATATAAAACCTTTCATTACATCCACTCGAAGGCTTACATAGACCTCTACATACACATAGTCTAAATATATAGAGTATACATAGATCCTTCTTATAGGATGATTACTTAGTCTTCTACATTTATTGCACATAAGTATATAAAATATAACATTGTCATTATAGTCGTCTCATCTCATAACCTTATAATAAGTGTGTAGAACTTAGGCATAACGCATAAATCAAAGTAAGATTGCCTTACATGGGCTATACAATGATTTATACATAATGGAAAACAAAGAAACATAGAAGTTTATCTCAAAAAAACACCATTAGCTAGATAGTGTCATTGCCCTCGGAAAGTGAAAACCTACCATAATTTTGTGATCAAATGATTCTAGTCTTCCTCAATTAGTCTTCAAAAGCACTTCAATGAACGGAACCTAAAATGTTGGGAAAAAGGAAAAAATAGACTTAGTACACCACTTCTACTAAGTATAAGACCATATGCACACATACTTTGAAATCATGCTAAGAAAAGGGACATTAATAAAGTATGTACTTTCCATTAAAAACCTTTAATTCATAAGCATGTACATCACAAGACAAACAACATCAAAACTAGTCAAGTCAACATACATATACTATAATTGGACACATAGTCAAGTAACTCTATAATCTAGTCATAATAGCAACAAGAATGTATAAGAGAACTTTTTAGCATAAGCAAAGCAAGACACTTACCCATGATACACTATCAAGTAAACAAGTGCTATGACCAAGTACATTCCCACAACCTTACACAATAAATAAACACAACATTAATCGTGACTCACATCCAACTTCACATAGCATAGCATTTAAGAGTACATATCGTCTTACATTAACAAGGTAGACTAACATTTATTCATAAGTGAAAATAATCATCAGATATTATCAACAATGTGCAAGTTCATCATATACATATCATAAATCTTCTTAACTATATTTATACAAAATGACAACCTCTAAGGCTTCACTCAAGGCAAATTAGTGAAAGGCATAGTTAGAGTCCCATACCCCTTCCTAGGCTAAGTCAAACCTCTTAAGTTACCTAGTTGGTTTTTACTCCATCACTTATTTTTATTTAAGGGAACACTTGCCTTAACCGACATAGACCACAAGAGCTATGTGTGGTATACACTTTTATACAACCTTACACTGAAGGAACGTGGTCTACCAGCCAATGTAAAACAAAACATAAACAAGCTTTCTAGGTGGATCCACTAGCTAGTTTTCCAATGGGGGCAACATAGTTCAAGAACTAAGAGATAGTTATAATCCTCTACATACCACTTAGAAATTGAGGCCTCCTCTCATGGGAATCCATTGGATGAGTATCCGTCATTGAAGAGACAACCCCACATGTGGAACTATAGTTTGGATCTTCCTATATGGAAAGCCATTACCTCCCATTGTCAATTTCACTCGGTGCTAAGATAAAAGCCCTTCATGAAATGTCATTAATGTATTTATTAATCATTATAACTTATTGTTGGTGATAGGGTCTAAACCTTGTATAAAACATCATTATCATCATATCTAAATAAGAATTGCATTAGTATTGTCTTTTCGTTACAATTCATATAGGTTGGGTTAGGACATTAACAACTTCATATCATGATAAGGCACATTGGTAATCATTCAAAATCTTTATAACAATTAAATCTTAAGACAACACCTTACAAATCATAGTCAAGATACTTCTAATTAAATATCATACAACCCTATCAACCGTAATACTTGTTATACTCCAATACAACATCATAACATCATGACTTAATCATAATTAACCATAATTTGAAGCAAAGGATAGGAACCATAAGACATACAAAGTCTCATTCATAATTCAATGATCAACATGATATCAAGGCTAATAGAATCACTACAGCACAATTCAATACTTGTGCATATCTTAACACAAGATACATCGGTCAAACTCACAACATACTTTATAACCTACAGAATCTTCTCAAGAACTAGCGTTAAAGGACTATAAATCACCCTAATTCGTTCATGATTAGTATAACAACATCATTTATTAGTAATTCAACCAATAACCAAATCAATTGAACTAATAATACCTAACTCATAGCAAGATCATAACCAAGGGTTAAGGTGTAAAGGTCACCTTCTACATACAAGACCAGACCATCAAGGTATATCATAATTAGTTTATAATAAATGTGAATATATTCATAATATCTAAAATAAATAATAAACAAATCAATTCATAACACCAATTTCGTAGTGGATGAAAACCCACTAGAAAACTGAACATTTCAAATCAATTTGATGGAATCCTTTGACGAAAGAGGTCTCAAAGGTAAATTATATCTCATACCTCACTAATTTATGAAGGTTTATGGATTATAGTCCCATTACATCACTCAAAACCTATTATAGCATTGTCTTCAATGGTGTTTTCAACTAGAGAGAGAAGGAAAAGAGAAGGAAGAGATTTTTGTTTTTTGAGTTGTGATTAGTGTAATAGGGTTAGGGTCTTTATTTCGTGGGTTAATTAACAGAATTCTGATTTCCTTATCCCTTAACTAAATATATAACCCCTTTATTAATTGTAACTTATTAAAAACGCGCAAAAAACAATAGTTACCATAGACGAAATCGACGACAACTATGACCTTTCATGTTAAACATCCATCATCTTTGTAAGAGACTATGAAATATGACGCCTACAGAACTTTTGTTAAGTGACCATCAATGGTGGGATCAATGCCCCGTCGATTTACCAACAACCCGTCTCTGGCATCTGTTGGTGACACTATCTTTTGAGCGCTTTTGCCCACTCTAACATGGGTCCTACTCAACGTTCCTTTGTTGGTCCATCGAGAGTCATACTCAGACATTTTTACCATCAAGCAACATAAAAACGTCTTAGACACTTTCCCACCAACTTTCAGCATTTTCCGACTTATAAAAGTAGTCAAATAGGCTAAGGCACCCTAGTACCTCCTTGAACTAGTTTATGGACGTCATGGACGATTTTGGAGGTTTTGGTTTCTAGAATTCTTAAATAACTTATATTCATTATTATGTACCTTAAAACAATGTCTAGAACATAGGACTCTTATTTTAGTCTCTAGAACACGTCTTGGAATTTTTAAGTGTTAGAAGATACTCATCCTATGATTTCTTAAGAGATAAGGCTACAATTTCCATGTGGAATGTATTGGGTTCATACATATCTCCTTTTTCTTGAATTATGTTTCCCCCATAGGAATACTACCTAGTGTATCCACCTAGAAACTCTATGAATGTTTGGTTCTACTCTGGCCGGTAGACCACCTTCCATGGTTTATGGTTTTACAACCCCGTATTCCACACTTAGCTCTATGGTTTATGTCGGCTAAACAAGCTTTCAATAAATTAATATGAAGTAATGAAGTAGAAACTAATTAGGGTGACTTAAGAGGTTAGAATTAACTTAGGTAGGGGTGTGGGACTCTACCTCTGCATTGCACTAGTTTCTCTTGAAGGGAACCTTAGGAGGTTGTTCTTATGTACGTGTTTACCTAAGAATGTAAATGATATATATATGATGATCTTGCATGTTTATGGAAATATATGATGTTATACCCACTTGTGAACATATTTTTGGTCTTTATTGTTGATGTATAATGGTATGTACTAGTAATGATATGATATGTGAAGTCTGACATTGGTTATTTTTCTTGCTAGGTTTACTTGACTAGGTAATGTTATGGGGCTTTGCTTAGTTATTTGCACAAGTGGACATAATGACGATCATAAGTAATGATCTTTCTTTGTTATAATATTATGAACTCTTATTCATGCTTGTTGATGTTGTGACTTTATGATAGAGTTTTATCTGATTATGGGTTTAAGTATGTTGATATGCACGTCGCTTGCTTATACTTCAGGTTATTGGTCTTGAGGAAGTATATGGTATTAATTTAATAAATATATACGATTGATTTGTGTTGGTTATTGAAAGTTCATAAGGCTTTTAAGTAAAATAACATGTATTAATGAAATATCCTTTTTTAGCATAATTTTATGTCATATGTGCATATGATCCTATACTTAGTACATGTGATGTCCTAACCCATTTTCTATCATTTTACCCAACATTTTAAGTTCGTTTTGTTTAAGGTCTTGAGACGACATTGAAGGAATAGTTGGAGTTCTCACTCCCTAAGTTGGGTAGGTCCTCACCTTCTGAGGGCAATGTCACTATCAAGCTGTTGATGTTTTTCTAGTTATACTTCAAATTCTTTTTCATTTGAGTACTAAAGATTATATTTCCTATATGTGGCTTTACTATATTAATGTATGGGCTATGAACAATTGTTTTACTCTTTATTAGATGGTTATGAGATTAGACATGAGTTTTAAGACTATATTAACTATCTTTTATATATGTGCATTAAAAGTACAAGACAATGTAATATTTTTATACGAAGGATCTATATATACTCCATAACAATATGTTATGTGTATGTGAGTGGTCTATGTTATCCTCACGATACATACAAGAAAATTTATAATTTTCCGCATTTAAACCTATGAATGTTTTGATGTAAGATAAGAGGCTAATGTTTGTTCTCTTCGAGAACGGCGACGCCGCTTACGTCTAGGGGGTGATCTCCATATTTTTCAATCATGGTATCAAAGAATGAGGTTGATTATATTTGGAGTTTATGTCTCTCTCAACCATATCTATGTAGATTCTTACTCATAATTGTGAAGTGCACCACACTTATGAATAGGAAACTATATAATGCTTAGGAAGCTCTCATATTCTTTGAAATACAATATAGTGCCTCTAGAGTCTTGGATCTATGAACTGATTGCCAATGCGGGAGCTCCTCCCCGTGTTAATTAAGTCCGTTCTCTTGAAGAAATTGCTAATGATAACCAAGTTTCGATCAATTATCCACATATGACAAATGTGATATATTGAATGTATTTATCCTTATGGATCAAGATATTACTACACAAGCACAAGTCTTCACTATTCATGAACAAGCCATGATGGCCCAAGCTAATCGGGAGGTAGTACACTGAGGAGAAAACCATATTTGCATCATTGCCTCTCATTTGAAGGATTTCAATAGGATGAATCCCCCTACTTACTATGGGTCCAATGTTTAGGAAAACCCCCAAGATTTCATTGATGAAACCTACAAGATTCACTATGCTATGGGGTTGACTTCTAGTGAGAAAGTTGAGTTAGCCACTTATCAACTCATAGATGTAGCCCAAATTTTCTACGTTTGATGGAGAAACAACAGTCCTTTATGGGGTGAACAGGTGACATGGGTGATTTTTGAGAAGGTTTTTCTTGATCATTTCTTTCCTAGACAAAAGAGGGAAGAGATAGTGGAAGCATTCATCATCCTTCGTCAAAGAGGTTTGAGTGTACTTGACAACTCTTTGAAATTTACTAAATTGTGAAACTATGCTCATTCTTTTTTTTCCGACCTTATTGATTAGATGAGGCACAGTGTGACAGAAGTGTCAACTTATTTGAATGAAGAATGTCGTTCGGATACATTACATGATAATAATATGAGCATTTCTCGTCCCATGGTTCATGCTCAACAAGTGGAAGAGACAAGGGTTAACCGAAAGAGTAGGGATGCAAAAAGGGCAAGGACTTTTTAATAGGATACTTCAAGGGGTAGGCTTGATCTTCAAGATACGCCTAAGTTCAAAAAGAGGTTTTCTAACAATGTTCCTGCCAACATAACTAAGGATCATTATGACAAGGTACATATCATTAAGTATCACAAGGGAAGAGGTACTAATTCACCTATCAAGAAGTGTACTTGTGCCAAATGTGGAGAAGGTCATTTTTGTGAATGCTTAATTAGAACGGGCAATTGTTTTAGTTGTGGTAAAAGTTTGCACAATGTTTTATATTGCCCAAATTTGAAGGTTCATGACTAGTGTATTTCTCAAACTCAACCAAATTGTTCTAATGTTGATTCTCCGAAAAGAATAACATTTATCCTCTTTGCTCTAGAAGTAAGAAAAACACTTCTCCCAATGTGGTAGCCAATATGTTTAATGTCTTTTCTATTTATGTATATGATTCACTTGATCCCGGTGATACCTTTTCATTTGTTACTTCTCTAGTAGTTAAAAAGTTATACATTTTGCCCTATATTTTGAATGAACTTTTTATGGCGTGTACCCCGGTCGGTTACTAGAAGATAGCAAATAGAGTGTATAGAAATTATCGTATAATGTTTCCCAATAAAGTTACACATTTTGAACTAGTAGAACTCGATAAATCTGACTTTTGATATCATTTTGGGAATGGATTGGTTGAATCCTTTAATTGATTTAATAGATTGTAGAACAAGAGTAGTGAAGTTTAACATCCAAAATAAGCCTAAATTAGCATGGAAGGGGGAAATTCTATTCCTAGATATTTTATAATTTTTTGTTTGAATGATCGGAGGATGATCTCTAAAGGGTATTTATACCATGCTGTAAGAGTCAAAGCTTTAGTCCTCGAAATTCCTCCTGTAGAGTCAGTCCTCATAGTGAGGTAATTTTTGTAGGTTTTTCCTAATGATGTTCCCGGTATTCCTTGAAAATGGGAAATTGATTTTTGTATTTACTTGCTACTGGTTACAAATCCCATTTCAGTTCCTCCTTGTCATATGGCTCCAGCCGAATTAAAAGAGTTGAAGGCTCAAGTCAAGGACTTACATGACAAGGGCTTTATTCATCATAATATTTCTCCATGGGGTGCTCCGGTATTATTGATGTAAAAGAAGGATGTGTTTCTTATTATTTGTATCGATTACCATCAACTCAACAAAGTCACAATCTAGAAAAAGTATCATCCCCCTTGGATTGATGATATATTTGATCAACTCCAAGGTGCTAGTTATTTTTCCAAGATTGACTTCAGATCGAGATATCACCAACATAGGGTGAGAGGTGAAGATATTCCCAAGATGACATATCGAAGAAGATTTTGTTGCTATGAGTTCATTGTAACGTCCTTCGGTCTAATTAATGTTCCTGTGGTGTTTGTGGACCTAATGAATATGGTTTTTCAGAATTACCTAGATTGATTTATCATTTTCTTCATTGATGATACATTGGTATATTCGAAGAATTATGGTGAACACATGAACCATTTAGGGTGCTATTACAAGTGCTTAAGGAAGACCAATTGTTTTCCATGTATAGCAAATTTGAGATTTTTTTATGTCGGTAGCATTTCTTTGTAATATCATTTTTAGTGAAGGAGTAGAGGTTGATCCAAAGAAGACCGAAGCTGCAAAAAAATTGCCTAGCCATTTATCACCTAATGATTTTAGGAGTTTCTTAGGCTTAGACAGTTTTTAGAAAAGGTCTTTCAACTCTTTTGTGTCTATTGCTTCCCCCTTGAAAACCTTGACCTAGAATAATGTGAAATTTTAGTGGCCGGAGGCATGTGAAAACAGCTTCAAAATTTAGAAAGATAAGCTTTCTTCCTCTTCGGCATTGACTCTACTAGAGGGTACTAAGGGTTTCGTTAAAAGAATTATCCTACTCATGACGTTTAGTTAGCGGCTGTGGTATTTTCCTTGAAAATAAGGATGCATTATCTCTATCGGGTTCATGTTGATATGTATATGGATCATCAAAAGTCTTCAATATGTATTCACTCAAAATGAGTTTAATCTCCGACAACGGAGATGGTTAGAGTTATAGAAAAACTATGACATGAGTGTTCTCTATAGCCCCGAAAAGGATAATGCGGTAGAGGATACTCTTAGTCGATTGTTAATGGGAAGTGTGTCCCACGTGGAAGAATCCAAGATTAACCTAGTGAAGTATGTTCATAGGTTGACTGGTTTAGTGGTTCATATTGAAGGTTTTCCAAATTTTGGTGTTGTGGTACATCACAAATCCGAGCCGTCTTTGGTGGTTGAGTTAACGTCTAAGCAACACCTTTACTTATTGTTGATGGAGTTGAATGAATCGGTTCTTGGATAAATGAACGAGTCATTCTCCTAAGAGGGTATGGTATTCTTAGGTATCAAGGAAGATTGTGTGTGCCTAATATGGATGATTGGAGGAGTAGGATCCTTGAGGAAGATCATGGAGCCCATTACTCTATTCATATGGGTTCTACAAAGATACATCATGTTATAGACGATTTTTGTGGGATCGCCTAAAAATGGATATTTAAGAGTTTTTTGCAAAGTGTCCCAATTGTCTACAAGTGAAGGCCGAGCATCAAAAGCCGATTTGTCTACTACAAGAAATCCAAAATCCTACTTGCAAGTGGGAAGACATAAACATGCATTTTGTAGTGGGGTTACTTTGAAATCAGAAGCAATCTGACTCTATATGGGTGGCATTGGATAGAATGACAAACATCCTCTAACTTTATTCCCGTTAAGTATACATATGCAGTGGAAGATTATCTAAAAGTCTTTATTGACAAGATAATGAGTTTTCATGAGTTTCTTTGTCCATCATATCGGATAGAAGTGCTCAATTTACATGTAGGTATTGGAGATCATTTAAAAAAGGTTTGGGTACTCAAGTGAAGTTAAGCACCACTTTTCATTCTGAAGCTTATGGTCAAACGGAATGAACTATTCAAACTCTTGAATATATGATTAGAGCTTGTATCATTTACATTAAAGAAAATTTGGATGAACATTTCTCTTTTATGGAGTTCTCGTATAACAATAGTTTTCATTCATCCATCTCTATGGATCCTTATGAAGCCTTGTATTATATGAGGTGTAGATATCTTATTGGGTATTTTGAAGTTGTCGAGTCCTCTCTTCTTGGTCCTGATTTGATTTATAAGACTTTGGAGAAAGTTCGTATCATAAGGAACCAGTTCCAAACAACCTATAGTTTGCAGAAGTCTTACGGCGATCATGGGAGAAGAGATTTAGAGTTTGAAGAAGGTGATAAAGTGTATTTTAAAATTTCACCTATGAATGGGGTAGTTACATATATCAATAAAGGAAAGTTGAGTCCTTCTTATGTGGGTCCCTATGAAATCTTGCATAAGGTTGGTAAGGTTGCGTATGAGTTGAATCTCCCTAGCAAAATATCTTAGGTTAATCTGGTTTTCCATGTTTCTATGCTTAAGAAATGTATTAGCTATCCCGAGTCTATTATTCCTATTGAGAGTCTTTGTTTGAAAGAGAACCTCTCCTATGAAGAGGTTCCGATTAAAATACTTGATAGTCAAGTGAAGAGGTTGAAGAATAAAAAGGTGGCCTCTGAAAAATGTAATGGAGAAACCACCTAGTTAAGGGAGCAAGATAGGAACCACAAGATGACATGAAGTCCTGTTATTCTCATTTCATTACTAGTGAAGGTTAGTTATACTTTGTAATAATAAAATTAATGACTAAACTTATAGTTGTTATGATTTTTGGTGATTTTTTTAAAAAATGTTTTAGTCACGGTGAATTACAATAAAGTTATGCCTATATAGTTGAAAATTTGCTATTCATCTTGTTTTGAGTCATATTATGCATTTTGATATGGAGTGTTTTTATGAAATGATATTTCAAATGTTGATAGTGAGAAGGAAATTCCTCATATTGTAATTTTGAGCTTTATGTGTAGTAATTAAAATATTGAATTGCTATGTGTAAATGCCATGATTGATGTTGTAACTCATTTTATAATGTATTAATGTAGGTTGGAGTGCTAGTCTTGAGTCTATTCATTCCTTCCAAAAGATTTTAGTGTCATTCCGGGACGAATGTTCCTAAAGGGGAAATAATGTAACACTCCGAAATTCCTAACTCTGAAGTAGAGCCTAACATGAGATTCTATAATTTGTAACAGTGTTCTAAGGTTAATTTTAAGGTATTGAAGTGTTTTAAGAAGTTTGGAAAGCAAATCATCAAGGAACGTCCACGACGTCTAGTGAAGTTACTATATGGGCTAGTGGATTGTCTTGATAGATTTAAGAGAGTGTTTAAGTATTCTATCTTTGTTAGATGATTAGGATGCATCTAAGTGTCATGGAAGGGCTTAAGGATGCAAGGCGAAATGAGGAGTGTCAACCTCAAAGAGCAAGCCAAAGCCATGAGGCCAAGACTGCCCAAGAAGGGAGGCTACTACCCCATTATTCATTAGCATGACCACGTCCAATGTGGGGAGTTTGTGAAGAATACTAATCCATGGGTGGATTTCCTAGGGAAGTCTAAATACTGTCCAAGACATCATGAGTAACTCCACGACTCCTGGTGAGCTTGACGAAGGGAAGGGTCCTCCGTGATTAAGGCCTTAGATAAAAATGGGTGTGAGTTGGTGAGTAATGGTAAGCTATTGCCTAACAGGACCGCGAGCCACCTGACAGGTTGTGGTGCATCTTGGTCTTTCCTTTGGGGCAGAAGTGGAGGAGGCTCCTTGGGAGGGGTTATTGCCACCATCTTCATGAAAACCACCACGACCCATCAAGCTCTTCAAGATCAGTTTAGTTGGACTTCACTTTTGCAAGTACAACTTAATGATGGGTAGTTGGGGTATTTTTGGGGTGAACTATATATTGACTTTAGGTCAATTTTGATTAATTTTTCACTACAAAACACAAACTAAAATTGAAACCCAAATTTCTCTTACTTCTGTCTACTTTTTCTATCTTTATTCATCATTCATTGAAGATAAAGAAGCTTGGGGAAGAAGACAAAGTCACAAAGATTTTAACTCAATTTTTGGGGATAAAGCTTCATTTAGGTATGTGTTCTTCACTCTTGAGATTCATTTTCCCAAGAGGTCCTCTCAAAGTTTTATTTCAATTACACAAATTCTTAGGGTTTTCTATTCAAATAGGTTTTCTTATAAAGTCAAAATTGATGATTGATTTTGTTGAATTATTATTGCCTATAATTTATATAGTATATATAATTGTGTAATTGATTTTAATTGTGGTAATAATTCATGGATCACATCCTCTCCCCATTTTGCCCAAGTCTTTATTCTTACATGTGAATTCAAGAGGAATTGTGAACGTGTTGATTATTATAGTAATCTTATTCAACTATAGGATTTATAGGGACCTGTTTTGTTTTGATTAAAACTAATACTTGAAGAATTCATTATGTAACTTTATCCACAAAACCTAGGTTATGAATTGAAATTAATTTGGATAATGATGATACAATTTATTTATTGCTTGGGTTAATTACTATTAAATGATGTTATTACACCTATTGTTGGTTGAGATTTGTTTGGTCGATGGTATAACACTAATGAAGGCTTTGGAAGGGGAAGAGGTAAGACTTTGTGATCTTCAAACCTATTATATATTGGGATGAATTATGCCTAATGATGTTGATTCATTTGAAGTAGGTGTGTTGTGGTTGGATTAATTAAGATGATATTATGGTTGTATTGAAATGTCTTATCTTATGAATTGTGAGATCATGTTCAGGTTGTAACAACATAAGGATGATGTTGATTCATTTGGGTGCATTACTACTATATGGTATATGGAGTTGATCTCACTAAGAAGGAGGTATTGAAATGTAATTCTCATATACTACATAATGAGCTAATAATGATGATATACAATGATCATCCACCTAAGACCTAAACTAAGTTATGATTATTAATTAAATAAATATCATAAAGGGACTTTATCTTACAACCTAGTAAACTTGACAATGAGAGGTGTTGGATTTTCAAGAGGAACAATTCACCCTATAATTCCATATGAGGTGTTGACTCCCCTATGAGGGACAGTCACGCTATGGATTCTCATGAGATGAGGCTCCAATCACAATGTGGAATGTAGAGGTTCCTAATATCTCCTAGTTTATGAACTATGTTTTCCCCATAGAAAGACTAGCTAGTGGATTTATCTAGAAAGTTGTGTTTATGTTTGGTTCTACTTTGGCCGGTAGACCACCTTCCATCAATCTAAGGTTTTACAATACCGGATTCCACACATAGCTCTTCTTGTCTATGTCCGTTAAGGCAAGCGTTCCCTAAGTTAAAACGAAGTAATGAAGCACAAACTTACTAGGGTGACTAAAGATTTTAGGCTAAGCTTAGGTAGGGTTATGGGACTCTACCTATGCCATGCACTAGTTTTCCTTAAAGGGAACCTTAGGAGGTTATTCTTATGTGTTTATACTCATGAATGTAAATGATATGTATATGATGATCTTACACTATGATGGAAATTTTTCATGTTGAACCCAATGTGAATATAAGTTTGGTCTATATAGTTGAAGTATGATTTTATATACTCTTAATGATGTGATATGTGAATTTGGTCATTGGTTATGGTTCTTCTAGGTTCACTTAATTAAGTAAGATTATTGGTGTTTGTTTAATTATTGAGCAAATGGACTTAAAGAGGGTCATAAAGAATAGTCTTGCTTTGTTATAATGTGGTGAACTCTTATTCATGCTTGTTGATGTTATGACTTGATGATAGAGTTGTATTTGATTATGGGTACAAGTATGTTTATATGCACGTGGCTTTCTTACCCTTAATGTCTTTTGTCTTGTGGAAGTATATGGTATTCACTTAATAAATATGTATTGTTGACTTGTATTGGTTACTTATTATGCATAAGGCTTTTTATGTAAAATATCATGTTTTAATGAAATGTCCCTTTTTTCGCACGATTTTATGTTATATGTGCATGATCGTATACTTAGTACATGTATTTTTCTCACCCCATTATCTCCCTTTTCCCTTAACATTTTAGGTTCCGGTAGTTGAAGGTCTTGAGACGATTTTGAAGGTGTTCTAGTTATAAGACTTCTAATTCATTTCTTTTCATTTGAGTACTAAAGATTGTATAGCAAATATGTGGTTGTATTGTATTGATGTATGTGCTATACAAAATTGTTATACTATTGTTTAGATGGTTATGAGATTAGACATCCATATTAAGACTATCTTAGGTATATTATATATCTTTATGCTATAAAGCAGAGAACGATGTGATCTTCTTATGGGAAGGGTCTATGACTACTCGATACGAATATATTATTTGTACGAGAGATGTCAATGTAAATATCATGATAGATAGAATAAAAGTTTTAATTTTAAGCATTTAAACCTATGAATGTAACGATGTAACCTAAGAGTCTATTCTTAGCCCTCTCCATGAAGATGACATCAGTTACGTCTAGGGGTTGCTCTCGGATGTGACACTTAAAATAAACGTGATCGAACAATAGTGTCTTTAAGACTAAACAATATGCAATTTCAAGATAGTGACATCATCCACGAAAAGTGAGGAACTGCCAAACATGGAAAATAGGATTCTAAGCCTTCACCAATAGCCCTCTAAAAGCTAATCGGCCGGAACCTACATTTTGTAGTAAACATAGAAACATGGGTTAGTACATTTCTTGTTCTAAGAATAGGCATATGCACACAAAACATTTGAATCATGCATGGAAAAGGGTCATTTACTTTAAAAGGCATGATTAGTAACTTGAAGTTCTTTAATGCACATTCAAGATTCCATATAAACTAATAATCGTATATACATTAAGACAGTAGAATCTTCAACCCAAGGCCACCATCATCAATCATAATCAAGTCTACATCTGTATAGCATATTAAAACCATAGCCAAAGCAACTCCAACATCATGTTATAGTAAAAAACATGTATAATAGTTCATAACATTACATCATATAAAAATCCTTACTCATAGACCTATATCAAGTCTACAAGTACAATGGCCAAGTAAAGCCCCATTATCTTACTCAACTATTAAGCCAAATCAAAGATCATAACCATTCCTAATATCACATAATAAAGCATCAAGATTAGTCATCATCATATTTCACAATATAGACTAATAGCATGTTCATACATGGAACTAATATGCTACAATATCATTAACATATGCATATAATTAAATTTTTTAAGAGAAAAATAAAATATGAACATCCTTCTAAGACTTCCCTTAAGGCTAACTAGTGAAATGTATAGGTAGAGTCCCACACCCCTACCTACACTAAGTAAAACAACTTCAGTCATCTTAGTTCAGTCCACTTTATTACATAATTTTACTTTTGAGATCATCTTGCCTTAACCTACATAGACCACATGAGCTAATTTCAAATCCGGTGTCATGAAACCCTACACGGAAGGAAGGAGGACTACTTTCCAAGGAAGTATCAATACATGAACATAGCATCTAGTTTTATCCATGGCTAGTTTTCTATGGGGGCAACATAGTTGAAGAACTAGGAGATATTACTTGAGACACTATTTATGCCTTTGCCATTATTTACTCCAATCTAACTAGTACAACAGTGACCCTACCTTCCCAAATTTGTAAGGGACACTCCTCACTACTAGTTTACTTGGTTCTAAGCTAGAATACCTTTTGAAATGTCTTTCTTCAACCATCATAACTTAGTTTAGGTCATAGGAGAATAGCTACTTGTATAATCATTTTCTTTAGCTCAATAGTAATTTCATGAGAACACCTTTCATTACAACCCTCATATGTGAGATTAGCATATTAACATTATCATATAATATTAAGGCACATAGGTATTCATTACCAACCTATTATCATTACATATTAAGCATAATCTCACACTAACATAATCAAGACATTTCAATTGCACAATGATAAAACACCTACTTAAACCTATTACAAGATATTCTTTAATGGAAAATGATCACCAAGTACAAGCCATAATTATTGAAGTAAAGGTTTAGGATAACAAGGACTGACCCAATCTCCTTCAAAAGCCATAATCATGGTCTTACCACTGACCAAACAATTTCATCCAATAATAGGTATAGTAACATCATTCAATAGTAATTAATACAATAACTAGATGTATTTTATCATCAATATGCCAATTAACTTTAATTCATTACCAAAGGTTATTGGCAAAAGATTTCATCATGTATTTATCAAGCAGTAGAACAATATCAACAATATATTACCCTAGTTAGGCCATGAACGAATTAGAATAGATACAACAAGTCTAATAATGAATACATTATTCAATTCCTATCAATTCATAAGCAAGATTTATGATGTGGGGGAATAGGGGAAAAGTATATGATCCACACGAATTTCCCAAAATTATCATCACATAATAAACATTCTACACTTAATTATCCATGGGTAATAATAATTGGTCATAATCAATCATCAATTCAAAGTTTAGAAAAAACACATTAAGAAAGGGAAACCCTTGGCATTGGGTGATTTAGAAATTAACTTTGAAAGGACCTCTAGGGGAAAGGAATTACAAGAGAGAAGAACCCATACATTAATGTACCTTAATCGACGAAATCCAAGAGAAATTCTATTGCAAATGGTCGTCTTCATCAAGCCTTCTTGCTTCTTCAATGAAGGATTTTGGGAGAGAGAAAGTAGAGAGAGATGAGAGCTTTTTTGTTTTGTTTTTGTAATTTTATTAAGGTGAGCGAAAAATGACTTAAACTGACTCTTAATCAATATATGGTAACCCTCTAAATTATGCAAAATATCCCTTACTTAATTGGGTCTCTTTGTGAAGTAAAAATGCTATAAATACGACAATAACGAATATGGGAAGTGATTGAGTGTCGCGGGGTTTATTTCACTTTTTTTTAAAATCCAAGTTGAAGAATTAAGACTCGTGTATACCCCACGTCGCGACAAAATTTATCTACCTCCTTGTGTGGGTTGCATGTCGTGCAACAACCTTCATTTCTTTGCTGCGCGCACGTTGCTTTTGCAATCTGCTTGCCCATGTTCTGGTCCTCCTCAAGGACCCTTGGGGTTGTCCTTGCGAGGTATTTACTGTAATTGTAGATCCTATATACTATATTTTACCTATTTAAAGTATTTTTACATGTTTTAAACTTCACATGACTCTCCCAAACCTTAACACAACATACGAACGTCTACTAGTTCTATCTTGCTAGTTTACGGACATCATGGACGTTTCTTGACTCCATAAATCTAAAACTTTCTAAATGGCTTATAAACATTATTTTAGGTTTTTAAAAAGTGTGTGTTCTAAAGTTTAGTTCATCACGTGATGATTTAGGTTAGGTCATGGACTTTCGGAGGGTTACATTATCCCCCCTCCCCGACTGACAATAAAATATTTTGTAGGGAAAGATTAGACTCAAGACAAGAATTATAAGCAACAACATGGATATAATTATCACGAGTCAAAGATCATAAGAGTACTTCAAAACTCCATTAAACACATATTCATGGAATTACACATAACAATTCAAATCACAAGTCATTTCACGTAAGAACTCCACTGTCATAACAAATTTATAGGAAATACCTTCTCAACACAAATCATAAGCTTAAAATGGCTCGATACAACAATAAAAGACAAAAATATCAAGAAGGAAATATCATATATTTCACCAATCATAATCTCAACAAACCTCTTTCATGAAAACTCATTTACACACATACTTTATCAAAATATGCACATCATTGCAAAACAAGAGAAATTTAATTTATTCATTATTTTTATTATTAGTAGAAACAACTGATCTTTATTAGCAAAGTTATGAGGATAATGAGACATCATGTCGGTCTCGGCCTCCCATGTTGCTCCTTCAACTAGGTGATACTTCCATAAAACCTTTACGGAAGACACTTCCTTTTTCCTCAACTTCCTCACTTATCTATTAAGGATTTCAATCAAAACCTCCTCATAGGAGAGTTTGTCATCCACACCAAGACCTTCAATAAGAAGTATGGACTCAGGGCCACCAATCCAATTCTTAAGAATGGATACATGGAATCTTGGGTGAATCAAAGCTAGATCACTAGGAAATATAAACTCATATGCAAAACCTCATCACTACATTCATAGGTGATATTTTCAAATACACTTTATCACCTTATTCAAACTCTAACTCTCTTTTCCTATTATCAGCATAAAACTTTTGACTACTATAGGATGTTTTAAACATGTTTTTTATGATATGAACTTTGTCCAAAGTCTTATAGATGAATTCGAGAATAAAAAGAGAAAACTCACCTACCTCAAACCATCCTATCGGAGATCTAAATCTCCTACCAAACAAGGCCTAAAAAGGTATCATGGATAAAGTTGAATGGTAACTATTGTTATAAGAGAAATCCACTAAAGGCATGTTTCATCCTCACTTCCGATGAAATAAATTACACAAGCTCTAAGAATATCCTCAAGTGTTTGAATGGTACGCTCCGCTTGACCATCCGTTTGGGGATGAAAAGTGGTGATTAACTTCACTTGAGTACCCAACCCTTTTTGGAATGACCTCCAAAACCTATATGTAAATTTTGAACCCGTATCTGATATGATGGATAATTGTGTACCTTGAAGACACAAAATCTCATCTATGAAGATCTTTGCATAATCCTCCACTTAGTGAGTGGACATGACGGGAATAAGTTGAGTGAAGTATGTCAATCTATCCACCACCAACCATATAGAGTCATTTTCCCTTCTAGTCCAAGGCAAAACAAATATAAAGTCCATATTAATATCTTCCCACTTCCTAGTGGATACTTGGATTTCATGAAGTAACCCTCTTTACTTTTGGTGCTCGACTTTCTCTTGTTTGCAATTTTGACACTTCACTACAAATTCTGTTATGTCCCTTTTCAATCCAATACACAAAAACACTTATCTAAAGTCATGATACATCTTAGTAGAACCCGTATGAATTGAATAACAAGAACCCTGAGCATCCTCTAGGATCCGTTTTCTTAGATCAACCACATTTGGCACACACAACCTCCCTTGGTATCTATAAACTCAATCCCCCTAAGGAGAATGACTCATTAGTCTTACCAAGAATAGATTCCTTTAACTCAATCAATTATGGATCATTGTGTTGTGTAGACTTCACCTTATCCACCAAAGACTACTCAGAGTTATGATGAACCATAAAACTACCATTAGGAAAATCATTTAATTGGATATTCAAATGATCAAACTTATGGACATCCTTCACTAGGTGTTTTTGGTTCTCCTCAACATGATCCACACTACCATGGTCATACTACTTAGAGCAACCGCCATCATATTGGCTTTATCGGTATTGTCGAGAAAACGCACTCGTAATCTTTGAACAATTCCAACAATCTTCACATTCGAAGATTCAAATCCTTTTTAGTAAACACATATTGAAGACTCTTATGGTCGGTATACACATAAAAATGAGCACCATATAGGTAGTGCCTCCATATTTTCAAGGCAAACACCATGGCCGCTAACTTAAGATTATTATGTTAGGTAGTTATTCTCATTAACCTTGAGTTTCCTACATGCATACGCTATTACATTCCCAGGTTTCATAAGGACACAACCCAATCCCACTTGGGATGCATCATAATATAACACGAAACTCTTAATACCCTCCGATAGAGTCAACAACAGAGCGGTGGTAAGCCTATCTTTCAATGTTTGGAAGCATCTTTCAAAAGACTCCGAACACTCAAATTTCATAGTATTTTGATTCAAAGTACTCAAAGAATATGCAATTGAAGAGAAACAATCCAAAACCTCCTATAGTGTCCGTCTAGACCCATGAAATTTATGTAGGTTTGAGTAAATAGTCTAGGACAATTATTGACCGCCTCAATTTTCCTTGGATCAACCTCAACTCCCTCACTACAGATAATATGACCAATAAACACCACCGAACTCAACTAGAACTCTCATTTCTTGTACTTGGAAAATAGTTGGTTTTCCTTAAGCACTTGTAACACCATTGTCAAATGGTCTACGTGTTCACCATAATTTATTTGATATGCCAAGATGTTGTCAATGAGGACAATGACAAGTAATTCTAGAACTCTTAAACATCCTATTAATTAGTTTCATAAACGCCGCCTGACATTAGTGAGACCAAATGATATAACTGAAACTCATAGTGACCATATCTAAAATAAAATTCCATTTTTAGAATATACTTACCTCTCACCCTATGTTTGTGATACCCTGATCTCAAGTAAATCTTAGAAAAGTAGCTTACACCTTGGAGTTGATCAAACAAGTCGTCAAATTTGAGGGAGAGGATACTTGTTCTTAATAATGACATTATTAAGTTGGCGATAATCAATTCACATTCTAAGTGACCCATTCTTCTTTGTCACAAACAATATCGGATCACCCCATGGAGAAATACTAGGTCTAATGAAGACTTTATCTAGTATGTCTTTAAGCCGAGACTTCAACTCTTTGAATTTGGGCGGAGCCATGAGATAAGAAGAAACTAAAATGGTGTTGTTATCCAATTGCAATTCAATACCAATATCAATTTCCCCTTCGTGAAGGATTCTAGGAAGATCATTAGGAACTTCAGGGTCTAAATATTTGACTCTCACAATGTTGTACAAACTCCCATTTCCCATTTCTATATACCTTCTTTGCAACTACCGAATCACCTGCTAGGTAGTTACCATAAATGGTTCATTTAGGACATAGGGAAAAATATCAAACTTACTAACTACCAAGGGAGTAACAAAAGATAATGTAGCACCTGGATCAATTTATGCATAAACATCAATAAAAAAAAAAATTTAACATATCGATCACAACATCGGGAGAAATTTTTTGTTCACCCCTTAAGCGAAGTGGATAAAAAAGATTTTTTTCTCAAAACATCCGCAGTAGGGCCGCTTGCTTAATCTTTCCTTCTACTCTTTTATTGCCTATATATATTTTGGAGATTTTTTACCTTGTGACTTCTTTTACCACATCAAAATATATTTTCCATCAAAACAAGGCACTAACCATATTGCTTCTTACCACAGATTCCATAAGTTAGTTTTTTCTTTGGTGAACCAAGCTTGGGACACATATTTTAGTTGATAGGTCGCCAACTCGTCTTTCTCTTGCAGAATCATACCAATAGAAAATAGGATCTTATAGACCTCATCAAGGAAGTCTTGAGGGTCTTCATCCATGTTTCACATGAAGAAAGTTGGAGGATTCATCCTAGTAATGTCTCTAAAATGAGATATTTTAGTTCTAGAATGATTAGCCACATGGGGTCCAACCTCCATATTAATTTGGGTCGTCATAGCTTGTACTTGAGAATTGATGAAATTCTATTGAAGGGTCATGGATTGGGACAAAATGTAAAAATTTGACCTTATCTCTCAACGATCATCGGGGAGGAACAATCGGAACTTGATCACTCATAGAAACTTTATCAAGTGGAGGGAGTTGATTGTCTTGCGGAGGAGCTTTTTTGTTATTAGACCCCGCATTAGCAATTCCTTCGTTGACCCTTCATGCAGATGCTCTTTGAGTATTCTTACTTATTACCCCAATAAAAGTTGTAGGTCAAACTATACATAAAGTTTAATCTAGAGGCACGACATAAGAATACAAGAAGGGGAGAATTTCCGAAGCATCATATAGTATCTCATTCATAAGTGTGGCATGTTTCACAATTATGAATAAGAATCTACATAGACGTGGTTTATTGAGACATCAATCCTAATGATAATCAACCTTATGCTCTAATACGAAATTTGTCACATTTGGGGAGCACCCCTTAGAAGAAAATTGTGTCGTCGTCCTCGAAGAAGACCTAGACTAACCTCTTAGCATTCGTCATTACATTTCATAGGTTAAATTTTTGGAAAATTCAAAGCTTTTTATCTACTTATAAATTGAGGTTGACATATTCCTCTCGCATACATATAATATATAGATAGGAAATTAACATAGAACCCTTGCAATAGGAAGCACTACATAGGCTTCTACTTTTACTTCAGATGCATAATATATCAATATATATTCATAAGAATGTATTGTATATGTCTCTTATGAAGACATAAAAGTCGAATACCACATTTGGGTTCAACCCATACGTCAGTACAATAAAGAGCACATATAGGAATATACAATCTTAGTCCTCAAATGAAAGGGAAAGAACAACAGTGTCTTTAAGTGTAAACAATATCCAATATAAAGATAGTGGCATCGTCCTTTGAAAGTAAGGACCTACTAAACATGGAGAATAGGATTCCAAGCCTTCTTAAATGGACCTCTAAAAGCTCAACAGTCGAAACCTACATTGTGTTGTAAAAATAAAAACATGGGTTACTACATCACTTGAACTAAGTATAGGCATATGCATATAAAATATGTGAATCATGCATGGAAAAGGGACTTTTACATTAAAGGGCATGCTCAGTCATTCGGGAGTCTTTAATGTGCATATATACATTAAGATAATTGCTTCTTCAAAACAAGAGAACCATCATCGAGCATAATCAAGTCACCATGTGTATAACATATCACAATCATAGCCAAAGCAACTCCAACTTCATGTTCTAATAAAAAAAACATGTATAAGAGTTCATAACATGAATACATCTACAAGACCCTTACTCATAACCTCAATTAAGGTTTACAAATACAATGGTCAAGTAAAGCCCCATAACATTACTCTACAAAACCAAACAAAGTATCATAAGCATTGCATATCATACAATAATATAGCATCAAGAGTAGTCATCATAATGTTTGGAAATACAGACCAATCGCATGTTCATACATGAAACCAACATCCTAGAGTATCGTCAACATGTAAAGTAAACATATTCATATCATTCACTATATAAGAGAATAAGAACATAAGAACATCCTTCTAAGACTTCCCTTAAGGATAACTGGTTTAATATATAGGTAGGGTCCCATTCCCCTACCTAGACTAAGACAAACCCCTAAATAAATCTTAGTTAGAGTTCACTTTAATACTTCATTTTACTTTTGGGATGATCTTGCCTTAACCGACATAGACCACATGAGCTAATGTGGAATTTTTGTGTCATGAAACCCTAAAACGAAATAAGGAGGACTACTTGCGAAGCTAGTACCAAAACATGAACATAACATCTACGTGGATCAATTAACTATTATTCCTCTGGGAGAAACATAGTTCTAGAACTAGGAGATATTACATATGACCCTCTTTATTTCTATGGCATTATATTTTCCAATCTAATAAGTATAGTATTGAACCTACCTTTCCTTCTTCCAGACACTCCTCACTACCAGTTCACTTGGTACTTAGGTAGATTCCCTTTTGAAATGTATTTCTTTAACCATCATAACTTAGTTTAGGTCAGATAATAAGAGCTCCTTTTATAATTATTGTCATTGACTCAATAGGATTTACATGATCACACCTTGCATTACAACCCTTATATGTGAGCTTAGCACATTAACATAATTATATCATAGTAAGGAATATAGGTATTCATAACCAACCTTCTATCATTACATCATAAATAATCTAACAAAACAATAATCAAGAAAATTCAATTGCATAATCATACCACACATACTTGAACAAATTACAAAATAAACTTCAATTGAACTTCATCAACAAATACAAGCCATAATAGTTGAAGTAAACGTTTAGAATATAACGACTTAGCCGACCTCCTTCAAAATCCCAACACGGTCTTACGATCGACCAAAAAATTTCATCAAATAATAAGTGTAGTAAAATAATTCAATGGTAATTAATACAATAAGAGTATCAATTTCAACATCACTATCCCAATTAAATTCAATTAATAACCAAGGGATACGAGAAAAGGGTTTATCATGAATTATTCAAGAAATAGATTTAATTTCAACAATAAATTACCCTAGAAAGTCCATCAACGAATTAGAATATATAAAACAAGTCTAATAATCAATACATTTTTCAATTCCAATCAATTCATAAGCAAGATCTAAGATTTGGGGATTAGGGAAAGGGATATGATCTATATAAATTTCCCACAATAATAATCATATACTCAACAATATAAAATTAATTATCCATGGGTAATAACAATCAGTCATAATTAATCATAAATTTCAAGTTTAGAGGAAAACCCATTATGAGAGGAAAACTTGGTATTGGGTGATTTAGAAATTAACATTGAAAGGACCTCTTGGAAAAAGGAATTCCAATAGTGAAGAACCTATATCATAATGAATCTTAATCCACGAAATCTAAGTAAAATCTTATAGGAAATGGTCTTCTTTCTCAAGCATTTTTGAATCTTCAATGGAGGTTTTCAGAGACAGAAAGTAGAGCGAGGTGAGAGCTTTGGGCTTTTATTTTGGGAATTTGATTTCGGTGAGATTAAAATTACTTCAAACTGACCCTTAGTCAAAATATTTAACCGCCTAAATTACCCAAAAGACCGCTCACTTAATTGGGTCTTTTTGAGATGTCTAAATGCTTAAAATACGACACTAACAAATTGGGGAAGTGACTGTGCGTCAATAGGTCAAATTCACATTTTATTTTTTAAATCCGGGTTGAGTTATTAATCCTCGGGTAGAAGCCGCGTCAAGAAGAAACTTTCTACCTCCTTGTGTGGGCTGTGCGTCGGGCAACAACATCATTTCATGGCTGCATGCAGTCTTCTTTGGCAGCCTGCTTGTCATGTTCTAGTGCTCCTCAAGGACCCTTATGGGTGTCCTTGGCGAGTCGTTACTGGAAGTTTATTCCGTATATACTATATTTTACCTATTTAAATTATTTTTATTAGTTTTAGTTTTCACACGACACACCCAAACTTTCACACAACATAGGGACGTCGACTTGTTCAATTTTGCTAGTTTCCGGAAATCATGGACGTTTCTTGACGCCTTGACTGTAAAATTTCCTTAAAGGTTTATAAAAAAAATTTAAGACTTATAAACAGTGGTTAATTTTTATTTTTATCATCTTATCCTCTAGCTTTTGTCATGGACTTTCGGAGTGTTACAGTATCCGCCTCTTAGGAACATTTGTCCTCGAATGACACTAAAATCTTTTGTGGGGAAATATTAGACTCAAGAATAGAAACATAACCAAAAACATGCATATAATTATAATGAGTTACAGACCATAGGAGTAGTTCATAACTCGATTCAACACATAATCATGACATTACACATAGTAATTCAAATCACAAGTCATTTCACATAAGAGGTCAACTTTCCTATTACCTTCTCAACACCAATCATAATCTCAAAATTACACCAAAGAGTTAATATGCTATTTTTCTCGAGAGAACATCAAAACACCAGAAAAATCAAGAAGGCACAAGAATATTTTTCTCATAAATGCAATTTATCACAAAAAACCACTTTCATGAGAACTCATTTTGATAGAACCTTTATCAAAATATGCACATCTTTGCAGAAAAAGACAAATTCAATTTATTCATTATTTTATTATTAATAGGAACTACATACCTTAATTACCAAATGAGTGAGGATAATGGGTCTTTATGTCGGTCTCGGCCTCCAATGTTGCCCCCTCAACTAGGTTCGATTACACCTTTATGGAATCCACCTCCTTGTTAATCAACTTCTTCACTTGTCTATCAAGGATTTCAATCAAAACATCATCATAGGAGAGGTTATCATCCACACCCAGACCTTCAATAGGATGTATAGACTCGGGATGACCAACGCACTTCTTTTGTATGGATACATGGAAAACCGGATGAACCAAAGCTAGCTCACTACGTAATCTCAACTGATATGCTTCCTTTCCAACCCTTTGCAAAATTTCATAGGGACCCACATATCGTGATATGAACTTTCTCCAAAGTCTTATATATAAATTCGGGACCACAAAGTGAAGACTCGACTACCTCAAACTATCAAATCGGAGATATGCATTTCCTACCACAAAAGGTCTTAAAACGAGACATGGATATAGTTGAATGGTAACTATTGTTATAGAAGAAATAAACCAAAGGCAAGTACTCATCCCAACTCCGCTTAAAATCAATTACACAATCTCTAAGCATATCCTCCAGGGTTTGAACGGTCCGCTCCTCTTGACCATCCATTTTTGCATGAAAAGCGGTGTGTAACATCACTTGAGTACCGAAAACGTTTTGAAATGACCTCAAAATCTATATGTGAACTTTGCACCCCTATCAAACATAAGGGATAACGGAATACCGTGATGACATACAATATAATCCATGCATATATTTGCACAATCCTCCGCCGAGTGAATGGCTTGACGAGAATAAAATGAGGGACATTGTCAATCTATCAACCACCACCCACTATAAATTTTGTTTTAATGCCTTCCCACATCCAAGTGGGAACTTGGGTCTCTTAAAGTAAGCCAACCCACTTTTGGTGCTCAGCTTAAGTTGCTGTATATTTGGACACATTTCTACAAATTCGCCTATTTTCCTTTTCAAGTCATTCCACCAAAAAACTTATCTAAGGTCATGATACATCATAGAATAACTCGGATGAATCGAATTACGAGAATCTTGATCTTCCTCTACGATCCATTTTTTCAAATTATCCATATTGGGCACACAAAACCTTTATTGGTATCTCAAAATACAATCCCCCCTAAGCAGAATGACTTATTAAGCTTTCAAAGAATCGCTTCCTTAAACTCCATCAATGATGGTTCAATGTTTGCGTAGACTTCACCTCTACCACTAAATATGACCTGGAGATATTATGCACCTTAAAAACACCATTACGAGAATATTCCAATCGGATATCCAAATGAGTAACCCTATAAACATTGTTTAATAGGGCTACCTTTTTCTTCTCAAAATGAGACACACGACCCATGGTTGTACAACTTATAGCATCCTCAACCACATTGTCTTTACAAAGGTGGTGGACAACACTCAATCGTAATCTTTCAACAATTCCAACCACCTTCATTTTTGATGATTCAACTTCTTTAAAGTAAACACATATTGAAGACTCTTATCGTCGGTATACATATTAACATGGACACCATATAGGTAATGCTTCTATATTTTTAAAGCAAAATCCACGCCCGGTATCTCATGTTCATGTATTAGGTAGTTCTTTTCATGAACCTTTACTTCCTAGATGAATAGGGTATAACCTTACCTTGTTGCATCAGAACAAAACCCAATCGCACTCTTGATGCATCACAATATACCACAAAACCCTTAGTACACTACAGTAGAGTCAACACATGACCAGTTGTAATCCTATCATTCAACGTTTGGAAGGTTTTTCATATGCCTCCGACCACTAAAATTTCACATTATTTTGTTTCAAAGTAGTTAAAGGAGATCCAATAAAACGAAACAATCCACAACCCTCCCACAATACAAGGTTAGACCTGTGAAACTTTTTGTGTAGGTTGAAGTCAATGGTCTAGGAAAATTCTTGTCCGCCTTGGTTTTCCTTGGTCAACCTCAACTACCTCATTAGAGATGATATGACCTAGAAACACAACCTAACTCATCCTAAACTCAAATTTTCTATACCTGGAAAATAGTTTGTTTTCCATAAACACTTGTAACATCACACTCAAATTTTCAATGTGTTGACACTCATTTTTCAAATATATGAAGATGTCATCAATGAAGACAAAGAAAATTGAATCTAGGTAACTTTAGAACACCCAAGTAATCAGTCCATAAACGCTGCTGGGGAATTACTGAGAACGAATGAAATTACTGAAACTTTTAGTGACCATATCTAGTTCACAATTCCATTTTTGGTATATCCTCACCTCTCACCATAATTTGGTGATACCCTAGTCTCAAGTCATTTTAGAAAAGTATCTTGCCCTTTGGAATTTATGAAACAAGTCGTTAATATGAGAGGGAGGATACTTGTTGTTAATAGTGATTTTATTGAGTTGGCAAAAATCAATGCACATTCTACGAGATCCATCCATCTTTGAAACAAACAATATTGGAACACCCCATGGAGAAATACTAGGTCTAAATAAGATTTTATCTTGTATGTCTTTAAGTTGAGCCTTCAACTCTTTCAATTCGGGCGCAGCCATCCGATATGGAAGAATTGAAAAGGGGTTCGTATACTGTAGCAAATCAATACCAAAATCAATTTTTCATTCGGGAGGGATTACGGAAGATCATTATGGAAGACCTACGGAAATTCCCTCATTACGGGGACCAACTCAATGGGAGGAACATCGGAGTTTAAATGTTTGACTCTCAAAATATTGTAGAAACACCCTTTGGACATCATCGTACAAGGCTTTAGAAAAGAAATGATATGACCACTAGGAATAAAGTTTCCCCACTTCCACTGAAAGAAGGGTTCATTTGGAAATTTGAACTTGACAATTCTTGTTCTACAATCAATGGAAACAAAACAATCATGCAACCAATCCATTGCCAAAATGACATCAATTTGGTGAAGTTCATAAAAGCGATTCTTTCTCCGAACATCCATATTAGAACAACTTGCTTGATTTTTCCCACTACTTTTGTCCTTACCCTTTATATAAGGCCAATCCTGGACCTTGTGACCACTTTTACCACACCAAAAGAAATTGTCCGTCAAAACAAGGAACACACCATAATGCTTCTTACCACACATTCCACAAGTTTGTCTCTTGTTTGTTGAACTAGTACCTCTTCCCTTTTGAGATTTAGGGTTAGACACCCTATAACCACGAGCCGTGGAAAAATTTGAAGGAACATGATTGGAGAACCTCTTCTTTAATCTACATTCGTCTTGTATTTCCAACCTCTTCTTTGAAGAACAATCATTATAAAACTTGGCCCTCTTGGCCTCATTATTCTTCCTTCTTCATCTATTCTCTTCGAATTATTTAACATGAACCATGAGACGAGAGATATTCATATTATCATGTAGCATAGTCGAACGACATTCTTCCACTAAGTCGTCGAACACTCCCCTGAGAAAAAAACTTATCTTATCCCTTGGGTTAGCAACCATGGATAGAGCATAATGGAACAACCTTGTTAACCTCAAGGAGTAGTGAAGTACACTCATACCTCCTTGACGAAGGTTGATGAATTATTCCACCAAAGATTCCCTCAACTCTGTAGCAAAGAACCTATCAAGGAAAGATCTCCACAAGATCTTCCAAGGTACCGGACCACCTCCTAGCACCCTATTATTTCCCCACTGTGTGTACCAAGCTTTGGCCACATCTTTCAGTTTGTAGGATGCTAACTCAGCCTTCTGTTTCTGAGTCACACCCATAGAAAATAGTATCTTATAGACCTCATCAAGGAAGTCATGAGGGACTTCATCCAATTTTGACCCGTGGAACTTTAGAGGATTCATCCTAGTACCGTTTGTGAAATGGATGCAATAATTCTAACATGACTAGGCATACGAATTCGAACCTCCCTATTAACTTTGGCCTTTATAGCTTGGACTTGACATGTGACATCATTAGTTTGAGAGGTCATGAATTTGACAAAATTGAGAAAATATTCTCTTATATCTCAATCGGTCATCGGTGGAGGAACAACCAACTTGATCACCCATAGAAACTTCTTCAAGTAGAGGGACTTGATTGTTTTACGGAAGAGCTTGATTTTCACGAGCCCCAAATTTAACAATCCCTTAATCGGACCTTTCTATAGCCGCTCTTCAAGTATTGATACCTATAACCACAATAAAATGTTTAGGTAAAAGCACACATAAATAAACTATAGAGGCACGACATAGGATTACAAAAGATGAGAATTACATAAGCATCAGATAGTCTGTTATTCATAAGTGTTGCACGCTTCATAATTATGAATAACAATCTGCATAGAATTGGTTTAATTAAACATCGATCCTACAAATATTCAACCTCATTCTCTAATAAAAAGTTTGTCACATCCTGGAGTACCGTGTAGAAGAATGCGGTGTTTTTGTCCTCGAAGTTGACTAAGACTAACCTCTTAGTATTCGGGATTACATTTCATACGTAAAATTTCCGGAAAATTTAAATATTTTTATATACTTCTACATTGAAGTTTAAATAAAACTCTCTCATACACATAATATATACAAAGGGAGTTTACATAGACTCCTTGCAATAGGAAGGACTAAATAGGCTTCTACTTTTTTTCATATACATAATATATCAATAAAGATTCATTAGAATGTCTAGGATATGTCTCGTATTAAACCATATAAGTCAAATACAACATGTGGGGTTCAACCCATACTTAATTACAATAAAGGCCACATACAAGCATATACAATCATAGTCTTCAAATGAAAAAGGATGAACAACATTGTATTTAAGACTAAACAATATCCAACAGAATGATAGTTTCATCGTCCTACGAAAGTGAGGACCTACTCAACTTGGAGAATATGATTCCAAGCCTTCTTTAATGGACTTCTAAATTCTCAATGCCCAAAACCTACATTTTGTAATAAATATAGAAACATAGATTAGTTAATCAATTGTACTAAGTATAGGTATATGCACATAAAACATTAGAAACGTGCATGGAAAAGGGATACTTACTTTCAAAGGCATGTTCAGTCATTTGAATGTCTTTAACGCACATTGAAGAGTCCATATAAGATAGTAACCATATCTACATAAAGAAAATAGTATATTTAACACAAGACAATCAACATCAAGCATAATGAAGTCAACATGTGTATAGCATATTAGAACCATAGCCAAAGCAACTCAAACATCATGTGATAATAGAAAATAATGTATGTAACGTTCTAGAAAATGTACTTTTCTAATCAAGAGTCTATTAGGCTTTAAGAATATGCATTGGGGTACATGGTCATCCCAATGACCAATATTTAGTAATATTGGGCATGTTAAAGAATATTGGCTGAAGGGTGTAAGCCAATTTCTATATATTAACAAGTAACTTAAAATACACTTTGATGTTCAAATGCTCCAATCTAAGCTTGTTTAAAAATTGTATCTGCAGTGTAGACTCTATGTTAATTTTTTTTTCTTTGCTTAAACAAATTAGGTACGACACATCCAAGTGTCAAGCGTAGGTAGTATAGCACATGATCATTTACAATGATTATGTAGATTAAGTAGTGTTCATGGACATATTGAGGATCCTGGAAACAAGAAGTTAACTTTCCAAGTGCAACTACCAAATGCACCGTTAGGAAAGTTCACGGCAACACATGTTCTAGCATCTTTGCTATTGGTCGAGAGACCAAGAAACTATGCGCTACCGATTCGGTTAGGGCGGTTAGGGGGTTGACACTCGTCGGGTAATGACACCTGGGGCCAAGCTTCATAACCAATCCTAGGCTCTAATTAACTTACCTGACTATCTAACTAACCTAGGACTAACAAAAATTAAATAACAAGTGTGCCTGATATCCTAAGACCTAAGCGGGTGACACTAACCTAGTAGCTAACTAAAGAAAAATCGTACTACCTAACCTAGGATGGTCCAAAGGGGTTGGTTATGGTCCTAGTTTCTTAGGGGTACTTTAGTAATTACCTAGGTAACTTAATTAATTAAATTTGCTACTTAATTATTTAAATTACATTCATGGTCAAACACGAGACCCTTATAAAATTTTATGAATTTGGCTAAGTCAAATGCTCTCTTATTTTAATCAATCTCGGAGGGGTGTTTTTTGTAATTTGCTAATTGATTTATTTAAAGAAGTTAATTTGCCTAAGTTTAATTAGTTAATATTCAGTTCTTAAAACTTATACTAACATCTATATACTAGAAACTCACGACCTAAAATCAGTGAACAAATGTAAGAAAAACAAAAAAAAAATACTCTCGGTTTCTTACAGGCGATTTTAAGGAAATTCTTCATGATTTTCGTTTTATGATCACGGTGATCTTTATAGATTCAATTCTACAGTAAGGTATGGTTTTCTCTCTTGTATTCTTTTACCAGGAGGCTTTTCAAACGTCTTGAATTCATGAAAACCGAAACTAGGGTTGTTCCCAATGAAATTGTGAATGTTCATCTCCCTAGTTCTCCCTATTTCTGATTCTATTATTATGTATGATGCAAATATCGAGCATGTTGTTGGTATGTGGTGCTAAGTGATCATTATTTGTAGGTTTCTGTGATTTGATAATTTTTAATGAGAACTATAGGTTAGATTCGTATGAATAGATTATTATTTACATGAGATGAGAAATATTGTAAGGCCTAATTGTATTCGAGAAGATCAAATTAGTATAAGTCGTTTATGAAATTCAGTTTACTGTTGAAAGGAATGAATGTTTTGATAAATGTATGTCTTTTCAGTAGATACGTTTGTAAGTGTTTCGAATACAATGTTTTCAAGAAGAAATAAGAATGAGAATCAATTCTAGTTAATGAATCTTCAATGCCAAATAAATTTTATAGCTTATAAAAAATAAGCACTAAATTATTCTTATTAGCTAATCAAATGTTTAAAGTTGGCTTTCTTAAAATAATGAGAGTACTATATTATATACATGAAGTTAATTAACTTTGCTAGTGATAATATCATGACAAGTGTTGAGTGGAAGTTTTGTTTATGCCAATAAATTGGCCAGCAATATTATTTAAAAAATATGTAATAGAATTGGTCAATGACTAAGTCATACCCATCCTATATGGCAAATGTAAATTATGATGTTTCTTTTAAGGACAAATACATTTTAAAGATTGACATGACAAGATGTAACTCAATGAACTTATAACCTAGGGTATGCTAATGATTGGGAAAAGTCCAAACATACCCTATCTAAATGAACTTTTGAACATAGTAGCACATTGAGTAAGTCCTTATAACTTTAATAAAGAATGGTACAAGACAACCAGATAACATTGAAAAAGAAAAGGCGAGTAATGATATAACTAAAAGCTTATGAGTTATGAACTGACATAGAATGGGGTGTTAAAGGAAGTGAGAAAAGTCTAACTTCCACCTAAAAAATATTTTGATGAGATACTCACATAAGAGGGTGTTAGAAATCGTGAGACAAGTCTCATTCAAACCATACTGATAATGTACGATGTAAGTTCACATTCATCAAGTATAGAATGGGATGACAAGTCATCCATGAAGCTAGGAATACCTCATACTGGAAGAAAACTTCCGTTGTGTATGAGTCAACTCTAAAAGTTGTAAAGTATAATAAGTTGAGCTAATCACCGATAGACTAGTAATGAGCTTTTGCAAACACATGTAAACCTAATGCGGTGAGACTACCACCAAGGTGGATAAGGGTCTCCAAATTCTCCTAGTCTTTGAACTATGTCGTAGTCACAGGTTAATAGCTAGTTGATCCAACAAAGAAAGCTAGGAAGTATTAAGTTTCACATTGGCTGGTGAACAACTTCTTTTGAGTGTGGAGAAGACACTGAATTTCATGTTTGGTCACATGATCTATATCAGTTAAATGCTTAGATTTCTATAAGAAAGTAAAAAAGAAAGAACTAGGAAGATGAGGGGTGGTCGGATAGGATGACCAAAGGGTGAGGTTAGACTAAGTAATGATGTTACTCATTCTTAGTAATTGCACAGAAAGATCCCGATGGAAGTCTTAGAAAAATATCCTATGTAGACCTAGCATGTTCAAACTGAACAGGAGATCAAATAAGAAGAAATGTAAGTTCAAAGTGAACTAAGTAAGAAAAAGCATAAGTATATCAAATTATCAATGTTTGATAAGAATGAAGTTTTAACAAGTATTGTCTTATGCTAATAAAAGAAGCAAAACAAAATGACTCATCAATTGGAGTATGAATATATGCCCCAACATCTTTATATTATGGAAATGATCAAAGAATGGGCATAGCCAATAAAGATTGGCATATAAAGACTTCTTGCAAAATTTAACAATAATCATTGCACTCGTAAGTAAAAATTAGGATCTAAGGATATCATTGAACAAAATAATAAAAATAAGTAAAGACTGAAAAATAAACTAAGTCTGGGAGAGGGAGCTCTCGCCCTAAGGGGAGCAAAACTATTAAATTTTGCTTGAGTTGTTTTAAAAATTATGTTCTTGATTCCAATGTCTTATGTTAATATAGAAAATTAGTTGTGTGCTTTAAATGCATGAAAATATGTAATATTCATAGCATGATTCATAAATAACTAATAAGGAAAGTGAAGTGACATTACTTTCCAAAAATGGCATGTTGCTATAAGAAGAAATTTCGTTGATCATGCATAGTCCTTATGTTTTTATGTGTATACACCCATACTTAGTAAAAGTGTGTACTAACCCATATACAATTACTATTTGTATAGGTGCAGGTCCTTGAAGAAGACTGATGATCAGTTGAACTTGTTTGAACTAGTACCTCAAAACTTTGGTACTTCCTCTTTAGTTCGAGGATACCTACCCTTTATTCTCTAGCTTTAGTAGATTAGACATAGATAGTGGATGTTGTCCCTAGCATTTTCTTTCAAACATTTTTTCAAGCTTTTGTATTAAGGCGGATTTGGTGACTATTAATGATATTATGAATTCTTCATTTCAATTTTTCAATCTGTTAATAGATGGTTGTTATTTTAAGCTTTTAGTATATCACTCTTATGCAAGAATTATATGAAGTCTAAGTACACTTCAATAAATTTAAAAAGTTTCAAATTTCTGATAAATTTAACTGTATGATAGTGATGAAAGCTTAGAAGAGGCTTGTTTGCAACCTCTAATAGGTTAACGACGCCGGTCTCATCTAGGGTCAAGGACGCGAGTGTGACAATGTATAATAGTTCATAATATTAAAACAGATATAAGAGCATTATTCTTGACCCCACATCAAGACTACTAGTACAATGGCTAGGTAAAGCCCCACAACCTTACTCAACAAGGTTAAAGAAATAAAGGATCATAAGCAATACCTAACATGACATGATATAACATGAAGAGTATTGTTCATCATGTTTGACAACATAGACCAATAACATGTTCATACATAAAACCAAAATCCTATAGTATCATCAACATGTAAAGTCAACATACGCATATCATTCACTTTATAATAGCATAAGAATATAAGAACATACTTCTAAAACTTCCTTAAGGCTAACTAGTGCAATGTATAGGTAGAGTGTCATACCGTTACCTATACTAAGTCATCTTGGTTAGATTTCACTTTATTACTTCATTTTACTTTTGGTATTATCTTTCCTTAACCGACATAGACCACAAAGCTAATGTGGAATCTGGTGTCATGAATCTCTACACCGAATGAAGGCGGACTACTTGCAAAGGTAGTACCAAAACATGAACATAACATCTAGGTGGATCCACTAGCTAGTATTCCTATGGGGCAAACATAGTTGAAGAACTAGGAGACATTACTTGGAACCCTTTTTATGCATTTGCATTATAGTCTTCAATCTAATGAGTACAATATTGACCTACCTTTCCTACTTGGGAAGGGATACTACTCAGTACTAGTTCACTCGATGCTAAGCTAGAGTCCCTTTTGAAATGTCGTTCTTTAACCATCATAACTTAGTTTATGTCGTAGGAGAATAGCACCTTGTATAACCATTGTCATTATATCAATAGGATTTGCATAAGAACACCTTTCATTACAACTTCCATATGTGAGCTTAAAATATTAACATCATCATATCATAGTAAGGCACATTGGTAATCATTACAAACCTTCTATTAGTACATCTCACAATCGTATAATAAAGTCATTTCTATTACATAATCATACAACTCCTACTTAAAAGAATTACAAGATACACTTCAATAAAACTTCATCACCAACTACAAGCCATAGTAATTGAAGTAAAGGTTTAGGATAACAAAGACTTGGCCATTCTCCTTCAAAAGCCATCATAATGGTCTGACCATCGTCCTACTAATGTAATCCAATAATAGGTAATAAAATCATTCAATAGTAACTAATACGATAACTAGATCAATTGAATCATCATTAGCCCAATTAACTTTAGTTTATAACCTAGGGTTACGAGGAAAAGTGTTCATCATGAATTATTCGAGAAATAGATCCAATCTGAATAATGAATTACCCTAGGCAGTCCCTACACGAATAAGAATGGATACAACAAGTCTAATAATAAAAACATTGTTCATTTCCAATAAATCCATAAGCAAGAACGAAGATTTGGGCGAATAGGAAAATGATATGATCCACATGATTTTCCCAAAATTATCAATAAACAATCAACTATACACTTAATAAGCCATTTGTAATGACATTTAGTCATAATCAATCATAAATTTTCAAGTTTAGAATAAACCTGTGTGGAAAACCCTTGGAATTGGGTGGTTTAGAAATCAACATTGAAAGGACCTCTTGGGAAAATGAACCCCAAGATCAACAACTCGTAATTTAATAAAGCTTAATAAACTAAATCCAAGTGAAATCCTTGAGGAAATGATCGTTGTCCTCAAGCTTTCTTGCTTCTTTAATGGAGGATTTTGGGAGAGAGAAAGTATAGAGCGATGAGAGCTTTTGGGTTTTGCTTTTGGAATTTGATTGAAGTGAGTTAAAATTTACATAAAATGAACCTTAGTTAGTATATAGGCACCCCTAAATTACCCAAAATACGGCTCACTTTATTAGATCTTTTGGTTATGTCAAAATGCTTAACAATCTGACACTAAAGAATCTAGGAAATGACTGTGCATTGAAGGGTCAATTTCACATTTTATTATTTAAATTCGGGTTGAGGCGGTAAGCCTCGAGTATAACCTACATCGTGAGGTAACTTTTCTTCCTTCTTGTGTGGGTTGTGGGTCGCGCAGCAACCTTTATTCCTTGCCTGCAACCACGTTTCGTTGGCATCCTGCTTGCCCATGTTTGTGTGCTCCTCAAAAACCCTCGGGTGGTCCTTTTTAAGTTGTTACTAGACGTTGAGACCATATATACTATTTTATTTCCCATTTAGCCTTTTACAAGTTTTAGACTTCATATGACACTCCTAAACCTTCACAAAACCTAGGGACATCTACTAGTTCAATTTCGCTAGTTTCCGGATGTCTTGGACGTTTCTTGAGACTTGTCCCTAAAACATCCTAAATGGTTTATACACATTTTATGCTTACAAACAGTATTTTAATGTATAGTTAATCGCGTGGGCCTCAATCTTAGGTCATGGACTTTCGAAGTGTTACAAAGATCACCTTATTTACACTACATAACCAATCAATTGAAGAAGATAGGCTAATCTTATTCAAACCTTCAAACATTCATCCTCATAGATGGCTCATCAATAATTCACAATCAATATACATAATAGACAGTAGAAATATGCAATTCAACATAAATAATAACATTCAACCAACACATAATCAATATCACAATACCCATTACCATAGGCTAATTTGAGAATTTGAGAGAACATTGGTTCATCATGAAATTAAATTTAAAATAACATTCAAAACAGTATTGAATCATTAATTCATTAAGATTATTCTCTTGAAATTGTTTTGAGAAGGAACCCGTGGCTACTGGTTAGATGGACAATTTGGTCACAATTTCTCTTTGAAAAGCGTTGATGAATTTCTATAGATGAATGAATATCCAAAGATGAAGGTCACAATACTTTATTGTAGGAGATAACCACGAAACTTTCATGAATAATCCATGGGAATTAAAGATTCAAGTTTTCTTGATCTTCATCTCTAGTGGAGGTTTGTAAAGAGGATTTTTTTAGACGGAAGTCTTCTTTTTAATCGTGGATTTGAATGGGGTTTGGATATTTTTTACTAACTTATTATACCATAAAATATTGTCAAATCCCGAAACCCCACCGTAGAATCAATGGGCAATCTCGGATTGCAACCGGCGTACTTAACCTCTCGGAGGTCTTGTACAAGCCCTTACATATCATTCATCGCATAAACATAGTGAAAAGTAGTGCGGAATTAAAGCTTTTTTCAAAAGATAATATAGTCTTTAAATTGTCTTTCATATAAAGTCATAAGAAATACTAAATCTCAATCTCATCATCTTAATAAACAATAATACTTAGGACACGGCCCATACTTCAATACTAATATAGAAATAAATAATCTATTACAATACTTCAAATTTAAAACATTAAAGACATAAATGCCCTCGAATCTAATGAGGACATACTTCAAATTCTAATTAACGATGCTACGGTCCAAGTTTTCACTTCCCAAAGCTTCTCACCTACCAAGAACTATATAGATAGATAAAAGCATTGATTAGTACAACCACTTGTACCAAGTATGACCTATTGAATAAAATCTTGAAAATGGACAATTGTTTGAAATATGGATCTCCTCATCTTTAATATCATATTACGATCATAAGAAAAATATTTATAAACCTACAAACACATAACAAAAAATTTTAACTTAATATCACATCTTAAGAGTGACTTTATAGTGAGTCAATTCACTGTTATAGTGAAGTCTCTTCACTGTACAGTGAAATTGCCTTCCTTCAATTACGATTCCTTATAGCATGTATTTATCCCACTCGAAGCTGTCCTAATATTGACTTAACTCTTACAAAGATAAACCGCCCATACACCCGATCTAAATGTTCCTACACAAACCTTAAGATTACTTATATTGAGTCACATACACACTTAAAAAGCCTTATAAACACCGACACATAGATAATATGACATTCTCCTTCTAAAGGCTATCAAAAGACCTACTTAACTAAATCAAGAATAAAACGTCCATGATTGACCTCTTCAAGATTACCTAAGTAACTCTTAAGACCACATAAGGCTTAGATCATGTCCACATTATGAACCAACATCTCTAAATAGAGTAATTCTCAATACCTACAAAGATAAGACATGAAAGATCATCCCTTATGCCCTCTTCACACTTTAGCTAAGGAATCCTTAAGTTACTTTAGATTAAGTACTCGTTCATTTATATATTTCATAACATAGGACATTAGTTCATTAGTTCATTAAGAGACTCATACATCACATAAAGGACATTAAAGAAATGGTCATAGACAATACCTAGGAACTCCAAAAAACACCTTTAAAGTCTATTGTGCAATGTCAAGATAGCAACCCATACCACCACCTAAACTTCATAGAACTTGTCTAATGCTAATATGTATCACATATGATAAGAATAGACAATAACCAACATATACCATGATAGAAAGGCGAATCCGGAGTTCTATCCTACTCTTATGAGGTTGTTCTACTTGCCAATTGTAAAACTGAGATACATCCCATGTAGGCACATGATTAAGGAATATGAAGGTCATGATTTGTAATATAGTCTCCTTATTTAATTCGAACTAATTCCCTTACCATACTCACTTGGTACTAGCCTTCTTTTTCATAGAGTAGTTCACACATTAGGTTCACATAAAAGGGTTCGATAGCTAAGTTTATATCCAAATCTCATTTACCCTAAAAAAAAAAGAGGTCCACTAGGGCTACCTCACAATTGAGACAATAAGCTCATGATAAATTTCCTAAGGATTATTATGATGCCTTTCCAGCCAATAAACCTCAATTATACCACTTCTTTACTTTGAAGGATACCATTACGGCTTATGACATCAATAATCCTAACCTTACCACTAAGTTCATGGTTTCACATAAAAGACTCTCTTTACATCATTTAAGGTCACATGTCATTCATAAATTAAATACTATGATTTTTAAAATCCTAAGTAAATACATAACATATTCATAATCATATATACATCAAGTAAGGGACGCAAGTCAACCAAGACAAGTGATATACCGTGGTTTCACAATATAATTAATACTTTTTCCTCAAGTTTAGTGTGTCCGAAAGTCTTTTTGTGCTAGTTTTTATATGAGTTTCTCTTTGTTTTGCAGGAAAACTGTCCAAAGTTGAATGCGGAGATTTTGAGCGAAGAAATGCAGAAGAGACCACCTACGGAGCTGATGACGGTCCGTCGTGCTTGTGACGGTCCGTAGGTGGCAGCGTAGAGAAGCTGCTGAAGGAAGATAGGGAAGTCTGACCAAGTGTGGGGTTACGTAGCTTCTGACGGTCCGTCGTGGCTATGACGGTCCATCCTGCAGGTTCCTCATGAAGTTTAGAGAAGTGATCCAGTACCCAGATTCCAAGAGTTGAAGTGTTTTGAAACGAAGACTCTCGACACACCGTTGTGCCTATGACGGTCCGTCATACTAGCCGTCAAGGGGAATGAAGAGAGAAGCAGAAGAAATTGCTAAGTATGGGATGACAGAGTCTATGACGGTCCATCGTGACCACGACGGTCTGTCGCGTGTTCCGTCGACCCAGCCGCGTTTTGGCAGATTTCCAGCAAACAGAGTCCTTGTTTAATTAGGTTTTTATTTTTTATAAATAGTTCGAAAAACCTCGTTTTAGAGGTTAGACTCCGTATTGTTAGGCTTCATATTATTAAACTTTTTGATTGTTGGATTATTGGAACTTGTGATTGTTGATTAGTGTTAGATTTTGAGATTCTTAAAAGTGATTTTTGGTGATTAATCAAGCAAACTTTCGGACTTTATTATTTCTCATTGAAGTAAGTACATGAATTCTTGTTTAATATATTTGAATATTGTGTTTATGGCTATGAGTAACTAAACTCCATAACTAGGGTTGTGGGAACCATAGGCAAATAATGAGATAAACCCTAATTAAAAGAACAATTCTAGAATAGTGCTTGCATGTATTAATAATTCTTTCATTTAGAAGTCTTTTTAATGGATGGCCAACGTTAGAACTCACCTTAATGCTACTTGCCGGACAAAGGAGGTAGATAATAGGAATAGAATTATTAACATAAATTTAGTGTATACTATCTAATAGGCTAGTAATTATTGGTATGAGGTAATAACTCAGTCAAATATCAAATATGATTCTTAATATGAGGTAAGGATAAGGGTTAGGATAGCAACACACGTAGCCGGACCAAGGTGCGGAGTGAGATTTTCTATATGCCGGACCAAGGATTTAGAAATACATAACTTATTACTTTGCATGCAAGATACTAGGAAAGAATTGTTATAGTTAGAGTTATCAAGTTATGAACCTGTGGGGAACACATAAACCCTAGTTACTTTGATTAATTAATTAAAACACAACATTAAAAGCTGTTAAGTGTCTCTTTAAAGTTGTTTATTTTCACTTATTTAGAGATAGAACCCCCCTTTTTAAATTTTTACTTTCCAAGGAAGTTATTGACCAAACGATAGTAATAATAGGTTGAAGTTAAGTCTAAACTATTTTCCTCGTGGAAACGATCCCAACCACACTAGTTGGGTTATTTACTTGACAAGACCGCTTTACTTCTTATTTGAGAAGTAAGTTTAAGCGTATCAAATTTTGGCACCGTTGCCGGGGATTTTAGCTTTTATATTAACTTGAACTCATTACTATAGTTTAGTTTATATTTTCTTGATTTTACTTTGTTTTATTGTTTTTGATTTCCTTTCAGAACTATCCTCCTTGTATGCCAAATACACGGAGAGATAGAGAACCCTTGTTTCTCTATGATCACGAGCTAGAGCGTACACTGCGCAATATGAATTGAAACTTGGGAATAAATGATGAGGATCCAAACCAGAACATCCCAGATCCAGTGGATGTTCATGGTCAGATATTACCCGACGCTGCGGGTGAACATCAACAGAAGGGAAAAAATCCCGTTCCACGGCCTCTAGCATACTACAGAGGGTATGAAAAAATAGCAGACTCGGATGGGCCACTTGTCTTGCCCCCTCTACCCACAGGCCACACTTTTGTGGTAACTAGTAGCCTGATGCAAATGCTCACTGCCAGAGGTTTGTTTTCAGGGCTACCTTCTGAGGATCCACATGCCCATATAGCTAAGGTAAGGGCAGTGTGTAAAAGTTGTGTGGGGAGGCCTGATTTGGATCTAGATGTAATAGGTCTCAGATTGTTTCCTCTCTCACTGACGGGAGAGGCTGCTATGTGGTTCACTGAGCTACCATACAACTCCATCTTAACTTGGAACCAACTAAGGGATGTCTTCTTAGCACGCTACTATCCGGTCTCCAAGAAATTAAACCACAAAGACAGGTTGAACAACTTTGTGGCACTACTAGGAGAGTTCGTTAGTAGTTCTTGGGATAGATTCACCTCATTCTTGAGAAGTGTTCCAAATCACCGCATAGACGATGAGTCACTGAAGGAATACTTCTATCGGGGATAGGATGATAACAATAAAGAGGTGTTGGACACTATAGTAGGTTGATCTTATGGAGAATGCCCTTCTGCAGAGATTGCAGAAAAACTAGAGAAAATATCCCTAAATAAAAAAGCTTGGAGTACTAGGATGTCCGATACAGGGAGAAACAGCTTCGCAGTGCATTCCACTCACAACCCAGCCACATATGAGATTCATGAAGAAATAGCTCAGATGAGAACCGAGCTTAGGTTGGTACTTAAACATGTCACTAGGGGTGTAGAAAAGATAAATACGGTCAACTATTTGGCTAAACCACCACTTCCAAACAATGAGTGTTATTATGAGGAGGATTCCTATGCTGTAAATGAATAGATGGGGGGTTTCCAACCAAGTGCCCAAGGCTCTAATCAAGAGTATTGGCGCAAAGGTCAAGGGAACCAATGTCGGAACTATGGTAACTACAATCGTGAGGGTCATTATGTCCGAGATGGAAACTACAATCGCGACAACAACTTCAACAAGGGTAATTATGGTAATAGAAACGACAGGAATGGACCCTATGTTCCTCCTCAAAATCGTGAAGTTACTCCTAGGGATGGTGGAGGTAGTATGTCGTGAGTTGAGGATATGTTGCATAAAATGATGAGAAGGTTCGATGCTAGCGATGAGTACAATAGGGAGTTGAGGAATGATTTAGCGGGTATTGGGCAAAAAGTTGATACACATGCAATATCGATTAAAAAACTTGAGTTACAGTTGTCCCTATTATCTGCAACTGTGAACACATGGCAACCGGCACTCTTCCTAGCAACACTGTCCAAAATCCGCAAAATGATGGCCATTGTATGGCAATTACAACTCGCGGTGGCAAGCAAACCATTGACCCACCTATGCCATCTAATGAGAATAAGGTGACCAAAGATAGTGATAAAGTGGTCAATATTTATGCTGAATTAGAGGATAACACCGCAAAAGATGTTGAAGTTCCTAAAAAGGTAACTCCTATGCCTAGGCCACCACCCCCATTTCCTCAAAGATTATTGAAAAAGACCGAAGATGGCAAATATCGGCGTTTTATAACAATGTTGAAACAACTTTCTATCAATGTCCCTTTGGTAGAAGCTTTTGAACAAATGCCCGGTTACGCCAAGTTTATGAAAGATCTGGTCACAAAGAAAAGATCGGTTGCTTTTGAGGATGATGATAGAATGCAGCATTGTAGTGCTAGTGCTACAAGATCTCTTGTCCAAAAGAAAGAAGATCCGGGTGCGTTCACTATCCCTTGTATAATAGGGCTATTACATTTTGTGAAAGCATTATGTGATCTAGGGCAAGCATATATCTCACGCCCCTCTCGATATACAATAAGTTGGGCTTGGGTGACCTAAAACCCACGGCGATGCGGCTACTGATGGCTTATCAAACAGTAAAACGGCCCATAGGGATACTTCATGATGTGCTAGTAAAAGTGGAGTCATTCATCTTTTCGGCTGATTTTGTTATTCTTGATTGTGAGGTTGATTTTGAAGTGCCTATTATCCTTGGGAGGCCATTCCTAGCTACAGGTAGATCCTTAGTAGACATGGAAAAGGGGCAGATGAAATTTCGGTTGAACAATGAGGAAGTGCCCTTTAATATTTGTAGGTCCATGAGGCAGAGTGGTGAGCTCCAATCGGCATCTGCTATATCCTACAATATGGTTGAGACATCTGAGACACAAATAGAAGAACGTGTAGGTGTCGAAGCATTAGCGGCAGTGATAATGAACTTTGATAGAGATTGCATTGAAGAGTATGAGTCATTAGTCGCGGCTCTTCACCGAGGTGATGTTCGGTTTAAACCGAAGAAATTTGAGCTCGACATGAAAAATCGCGAGTCCCCACCCGCGAAACCATCTATAGAGGAGGCTCCAAAAGTTGAACTAAAAGGTCTCCCACCTCATCTTAGGTATGAATTCTTAGGAAATGGTGACGCTTTACCGGTAATCATTGCATCAGACTTGGATGAACAATAATTTCAGAGTTTAGTAAAGGTACTAAAAAGATTCAAAAGAGCTATTGGGTGGACTATTGCGGACATTATTGGGATCCCTCCTGGTATTTGCTCTCACAAAATTACACTCATGCCTGATCATAAGCCAAGTATTGAGCACCAGATGCTTGAATCCTCCTATGCAAGAGGTTGTGAAGAAGGAAATCATTAAGTGGTTGGATGCCTGAGTAATCTATCCTATCGCCGATAGTAGTTGGGTATGCCCAGTTCAATGTGTACCTAAGAAAGGGGGAATGACTGTGGTCCCCAACGAAAAAATGAACTTGTTCCAATGAGACCGGTTACTGGATGGAGGGTGTGTAGGGATTACCTTAAACTGAACTCATGGACTGAAAAAGACCATTTTCCTATGCCCTTCATGGATCAGATGTTGGATAGACTTGCCGGAAAAGGGTGGTATTGTTTTCTTGATGGGTATTCGGGGTATAATCAGATTTCTATTGCACCTGAAGATCAAGAGAAAACCACTTTCACTTGTCCATATGGGACCTTTGCATTCAGAAGAATGCCGTTTCGGTTGTGCAATGCACCCGCAACTTTTCAGAGATATATGATGTCAATATTTTCTGACATGGTGGAGGTTACTATAGATGTTTTTATGGATGATTTTTCTGTGGTTGGTGATTCATTCGAGCGGTGATTGACCAATTTATTTGAGGTTCTTAAGAGATGTGAAGACTGCAATTTGGTACTAAGCTGGGAAAAGTGTCATTTCATGGTGAAAGAGGGTATTGTGTTGGGTCATCGCATTTCAGAAAAGGGCATAGAGGTTGATCGAGCTAAAGTCGAGGTAATAGAGAGACTTCCCCCACCGATCTCTGTGAAAGGTGTGAGAAGCTTTCTTGGGAATGCAGGTTTTTATCGGAGATTCATCAAGACTTTTTCAAAGATTGCACACCCATTGTGCAAATTGCTGGAGAAAGAATGTAAATTTTGTTTTGATGAATCATGTCTTAAAGCATTCGGTGAGCTAAAAGAAAAGTTAGTGTCTGCGCCTATCATTATTTCTCCGGATTGGAACAGTCAGTTTTAGGTAATGTGCGATGCTAGTGGGGTGGCTCTTGGTGTAGTATTGGGACAGAGAAAAAACAAAATCCTTCACCCAATTGACTATGCTAGTAAAGCCCCAAATGAAGCTCATAAGAACTACACAGTGACTGAGCAAGAACTCCTTGCAGTAGTCTTTGCTTTTGAGAAATTTCGCTCCTATTTGCTAGGTACTAGAGTTATAGTGCATACTGACCATTTATCATTGAGATATTTGATGGTGAAGAAGGATGCAAAACCTAGGCTGATTCGTTGGGTATTACTGCTACAAGAATTTGACTTTGAAGTGCTGGATAGGAAAGGAACTGAAAATCAAGTTGCTGATCACTTGTCTCGTCTAAAGGATGAAGCTATGAGAGAGTTAGGGGATAAGACTGACATTAATGATACTTTCCCCGATGAACATGTATTGGCTGCTTCACAAGACTTGATTTCATGGTACGCAGATTTTGCGAACTATCTGGCTAGTGATATTGTTCCTTCAGACTTGTCCTTTCATCAAAGGAAAAATTTCATGTACGATGTGAAGAAGTTCTTTTGGGATGAACCATACTTGTATAGGAGTTGTGCCGACGGGCTTATTCGGCGTTGTGTACCTAATTGTGAAATGTTGAGTGTGTTGGAGGCATGCCATTCTTCACCCGTTGGCGGACATCACAGTGATATCCGAACCGCTCATAAGATATTACAATGTGGTTACTATTGGCCAACTCTTCATCAAGATTCTCATGGGTTTGCTAAAGCATGTGACAAATGTCAACGAGATGGAGGTATTTCAAGAAAGCAAGAGCTCCCTCTAAACCCCATTCTTGTGATTGAGTTATTTGATGTTTGGGGTATTGACTTTATGGGCCCTTTCGTGAGTTCTCATGGAATGAAGTACATTCTAGTAGCAGTCGATTATGTATCTAAATGGGTCGAAACCATAGCCCTCGCAAACAATGAAGGGAAGAGTGTCACTGCATTCTTGAAAAAGAATATATTCTCTCGTTTTGGCACCCCAAGGGCCATTATTAGTGATGGGGGCTCCAACTTCTGCAAAATATTGTTCAAGGGGTTATTGGTGAAATACGGGGTTCGCCATAATGTGGCCACTCCTTACCACCCTAAAACTAGTGGGCAAGTTGAAGTGTTTAATCTGGAAATAAAACATATATTGTCAAAAACAGTGAATACTAGTAGAACGGATTGGTCAAGGAGGCTTGATGATGCTCTTTGGTCCTACCAGACAGCATATAAGACTCCCATAGGTATGTCTCCATACCAACTTGTATATGGGAAATCTTGTCATCTTCCGGTTGAGTTAGAGCATAAAGCCATGTGGGCTATGAAGAAGTTAAAAATGGATTGGAGCGAAGCTGCAGAGCAACGGTTAAATGGGTTGAATGAACTCGATGAATTTTGCCAAAAATCCTATGAGAGATCAGCACTATACAAAGACAAGATGAAGAAGTACCATGAAAACAAAATTGAAAAGCGAGAATTTATGGTCGAGAATTTGGTGCTTTTATTCAATTCCAGGTTGCGCTTGTTTCCGGGCAAGCTTAAGTCCAAATGGACTGGTCCTTACTTGGTTACCCTACTATTCCCTCATGGAGCAGTTGAGTTGGAAACTAAGGAGGGTGTGCGGTTCAAGGTGAATGGACAGCGCATAAAAATCAATTTGGGGCATGCTGAATTGGCAAATGAAGTGATAGAGGCATACAATCTTGATGAAGTCTGAGTAATCGAGTGTCCCCTGTCGTGCCGCGACATTAAATCAAGCGCTTGTTGGGAGGTAACCCAATACTTATCGTCTTTTTAGTAATGGTAGCATTTTTCTATTAATGGGTTTTAAATTTGCAGGCACATCACCAGGAAATTTTGTAGAAAATTACGCTGCAGCAGTCACTGACGAACACATCGACGTACCGTTGCGCTGGCGACGGACCGTCGTATGCATCCGTCGTACCAGGTACGTTTTTCTATAATTATGAAATAAGGGAACACACGACGGAACCAATGACAGGTCGTCAGAACTGCGATGGACCGTCATCAGGGAACCGTCGCGTGATTAATGAGGTACACCCGACCCGACCCGGCTGGACCCTTTTCCAAAATCAGACCGTTTAAACTCCCCACCCCATCATATTTCACCCCATTAATTCATTATTTCTCCCATTACTCTCTCTTTTCAACTTCCACATTCCCTCCCTCCGATCATTACCCCCCTCACAATTCTCCCAAGCCCTAAAGTGTTAATCTACTAGTGAAAACTGCTGCTGTAGGCGTCTACCTTGCCACCGAGCACTTGTGCATTTGTTTTTCTACATTTCTAAGGTATGTGTCTCTAATTTATACTCATTTATCTTGAATTTTTGTTTACTAGTTAGTATTAAGCTTAGTTCCTCCTTGTATTTTGTTTACTTTAGATGACTCTTCCTAACCTAGGTTATAAATTTTCGAAATTGCCATGTTTACAACCTTACACATAGGTGTTTTTGCATTGCTAGTTTCTTAGGTAGTTGGGTTTGACACATATAGGTCCAAAACACTACAAGGTCGATGTGGGTTCATCGGGGATGCTTAGGGTACCCTTAGTTCTGTCACTGTCATGCAGAACGAGACCCCGATGACGGACCGTCGTAGGGTCCGTTGCAAAATCCCTAGCACCCTGTCCCAACGGACACATGTGACGGACCGTCGTACCCATGACGGTCCGTCCTGCACAAAAGTTCTGGTTGTCAGAGACCCTGTTTCTAAGGGTCTCTCATTTTTTTTCTAAGTGTCCCTCAACGGACAAATGTGATGGACCGTCGTAGCCACGACGGTCTGTCCTGCATGACCGTCATGACGGTCGGAGACCCCTCTCCTAAGGGTCTCCATATTTTTTCTCAAGTTTCCTACGACGGACATTTATGACGGACCGTCATTCGTGTGACGGTCCGTCCTGCACACACCATCATGCTAGTCAGAGACTCTCCTTCAGGGTTCTCTATATATAGATAGTCCAAGTAAAACACGATGGACCTCACGACGGTCCGTCATAGTCACGACGAGCCGTCACCAGGCCCGTCGTGTGTCACTGTTTCTACAGCAATTACATAATATTTTCACTATTTTATTTCGTATAGTTTTGCTTGTCTTGTTTTCCACTACTCGTACTAATAGTGATCCTTTGCAGGTACTATCTACTATGGCACCTAAGGAAGACCGAACCTACGCACGCAGGTGATCCGAGTCTGTCGCCCCGTCTGCACGTATGATCATCGGCTCTAATGATTAGCGGGACCCTGAGTATGTGCCCCCAGGCACTTCCACACCTTCCCGTGCTGCACGTGCTCAAAGAGCCACATCCAAAAAGGTGGCGTCCAGCGTAGTTACTGCCTCTCAGTTTGTTGAGAAGCGCACACTGACCGGCACCCCTTCTGGGTCGGCCACAAATGAGGAAGGAACGTCTGGCTCCTTAGGAATATCATGGTCCGAGGAAGCCTCTGGCTCTGCTGAGGTTCCTGCACCCGCCACCGCTGCAGCTTCGGCCTCGTCTGATGAGGCTGACAGTTCAGACTCCACATCCTGCGCACCAGCTAAGGTCCCCACCCTAGCCTCTGATCAGCCCAACCGTTGGTGTGTCGACGGCCAGTTCCAAGTCTACTCCGACGCCAAGTTCCTGACTGATAAAGGAGTGATGATTCAAACACTTACTTTGGAGCGGTGGGTACTTACCGGGAGTCTCCCGACGATGCCCGAGATCCACAACCTCTTCACCAGGCATCGCTTGGAGTGGACAGCACGTACGTTGGGACGATACAGCGAGGAAATGGTCCGAGAGTTCTACGCATCCTACGTAGCAACTCTCCGATCACAGATCGATAGGCGGGCTGCCCCCGCTAAAGAGGCCCTAGTGGAGCAGGTCCGAGTCCGCGGCGTGCAGGTTGACATTTCCCTGCCAGCCATCCGCAGGTTTCTATACGGCGAGAGTGTTGCTGCCACTCGGACTCCCCCCACTACCGAGTTTGACTACCGCTGGCAGATAGTGAAGGATGGCTAGTTTTTGCGCGAGCCAGCACTGAGAGAGACCACCAAGAGGTGGATGGCCTTGTACCTAACAGTCGATGGAGAGGGTGCCGATTGGGTGAGTGAGCCGAAGTGGCCCATCTAGAAGGCCAACCTCACGTTCATCGCAAAATTCCTGTGGCTGCTTGTCCGTCACTGCCTTTCCCCCACAGTTGCTGATAACATCGTTACTTGGGATCGAGTAGTGTTGATGGCGGCAATGATAGCCGGATTCGAGGTGGACTTCGCATGGCTTCTCTAGGCAATCATGCACGAGAGGGCATTCAAGGTCAGTACTACCTACCCTTTCCCGTGCATGATCATTGCCCTTTGCAGGTCCGCAGGTGTGCCTATATGGCATGTAGATCAACTGAAGACCCCGCAGGGCACTGTTGACGTCTACCTCATAAGAGACGAGGCCAATGAGTTGGCTCCACGCAGAGGGCCTCGTCCAGAGCTGCACCCACTTGGTGATGATCTTGCGGATACGGTAGCCCAGGCCCACACAGCTACACAGGCGTCCACTGACACTACCCCGGTCGAGTCTATCCCGGGTAGTAGCACAGTCCCGAGCTCCTCTCGCACAGCACCTCTACCGGTACTGGTCCCGCTTGCTAGGGTCCAAAAACTAGAGGCACAAATGGCAACTCTTCTGCATCATATCCAGCCGTGGATGCAGAAGTCGATTACTAAGTCTGAAGCGCGTCTAGAGAGGAAGATGCAGCAGTTTACAGAGCGGAAGCTTGTTGAGGTCAACCAGCGCCTGGACGCCTTTGAGTTGAGAGTGTTAGCCTGACCAGCCCCTCCGGTGGATGTGTCGACTCTTCAGGCTGCAGTCGACAGTCTTCGTGCAGACATCGACACGATCCTAGATGCGAGGGTGCCAGAGTCTGAGGCCCCTTCTATCGAGCCTGCTGAGGACACCGTGCTGGCGACCCTCTTTACTAATTCAAAAATTCCACCACCTCCCCCTCGAGAGAGTGCCAAGAGGCGTACTGGTCGAGCAGAGGATGAGGCGCGAGCAAGGAAGAAGGAGCGCCGAGAGATGGAGGTTGCGAGGAGAGACTCACTTGCTGAGAAGGAGGCGCACCAGATCAGAGCATCACATTTAGCGGTTGGGGCATCTAGCTCCCGCACTGTAGAGACAGCAGGAGGCACTACTGATGGTGCGGTTGTTGCTGAGGACACTACTGAGGGTGTCAAGATTGCAGAGGACATGGGTTCTGAGGAACTGGACACACCAGCTTGCTGATCGACGGCGCTTTGCGCCACCGGTTTGCTTCACCTACCACTCTAATATTTAGATTTTTTTTATGCATTGGGGACAATTGCATGCTATTTTGTTGGGGGTGGGGTAAATGGAAAGTGAGTGTTAGGTCGAAGTCTGAGTAGCCCAACTCACTACCCTCTTTTGGGGTTTTCTTGCTGTGTTCTTTTTCCCCAAAAGAGTGATTACTTTTTCTGTTGAACCGGCATGTTTATATCTTTTGTACATAGGTTAACTCTGAAGCATAATGGCTAAATGATATCTTGATAAAACTGGAAAATGTTGCATGACTAGGCATAGTAACTGATAATTTTGTGGCTCTAAGAATGAAATAGAATTACACCATTGCATTACCCTAAGTCTTCAATTCGAACTAGGTGTCTAATAATCTGGTATAGTGATGAGATGTCAAGTGAGTGTGAGGAAAATTGAATGGTCCACTATTGGTACTGAGCTAGAACTTGCCTGGTTAGTCCTGCTAAAAGTAAGTTGTAACAGACAATTAGGAAAGGATCATAGGCCCTTATTCAAGATAGCCCATTTCTAGCCTAAATAAAAGAAACCAAATGAAATTTATCCTTCTTTGATCCAAATAATCTGAGCTTAAAATTAGACCTTTCTTTTTCACCCCAACTGATCTTTTCTGGGAACAATATGTTGGCCGTGGTCCCTCCTTGGACATGTGCACCTCAGCTTATGCCAAAAGCATAAGTTGAGGGAGGATAATGCATAAACAAACTTCGTTATGGCCCTGACCCAACTTTGGGTATTGTGTACCTTGACTCATGGCAAAGCGATGAGTTGAGGGTGGCTGTTTTGAGGAATGCTCTGGAAAGTGGGGTTGAAAGAATAAAGAGAGAGATAGAACAAAAGTAAAGTGACTCAAGAACTCGTTGAAAGAAAAGTAAAGAAAAAGAGAAAAAAAAAGAAAAGGAAAAGAGTCACTTACACAAATGAAGAAAGAAGGGAAAATATCAAGGTGAAAGAATAGGAGAAACTGGGCGAGATAAAGTGATAGAAAGTGGAAGGTTTAGCCGATATGTCAAGGAGGGCAAAAAGTCACTAAAGTTTAGCTAAATATACCCTACCTGACTCGAGCCTATGTTACAAGCTAAGAAAGTCCTATTGTGATCCTAAGGGTTGTGTAGCGAACTTAAGGAAGTGAAAATAAGGCCAAGCTTATGGCAATAGGTATGAATGAGTGTGACTTTGTTCTGAGAGCGAGTGTTGAAAAGTAATCCTTATACTAAAACTAAAATCATTGTGTGAAAAATGAGGATTTTCTTTTGATGTGAGGACAATAGTTGCAATATCGGAATTGTTAGCACCTCGGTGAGAAATTGAAGAGGATAGGTGTTAGTGCATGGTGAGTCTGTGTCATGGTCTTATCCGACAAAATTCAAGCCTAATAGTGGTAACATGCATAGATTTGATGAGATTAATCGGGATTGATAGCCAAATGATTGCAAAGGATAAAACATGGATACTATTGTACAAAGATTGTGTAGTGACTCATAGTGCGTCGCTTGAGGACAAACAACAAAATTAAGTTGAGGGTGTTGATATATCGTGGTTTCACGGTATAATTAATACTTTTTCCTTAAGTTTAGTGTGTCCGAAAGTCTTTTTGTGCTATTTTTTATATGAGTTTCCCTTTGTTTTGCAGGAAATCTATCCAAAGTTGAATGCGGAGATTTTGAGCAAAGAAATGCATAAGAGACCACCTACGGAGCTGATGACGGCCTGTCGTGCTTGTGACGGTCCGTAGGTGGCAGCGTAGAGAAGCTGCTGAAGGAAGATGGGGAAGTCTGACCAAGTGTGGGGTTACGTAGCTTGTGAAGGTCCGTCGTGGCTATGACAGTCCGTCCTGCAG
>CM064969.1:28052875-28071411 GCA_032847665.1 Solanum chilense
TAGCAACAACAAGTACTATAATCATCAATAAGTACTATCAAGTTCATCCATGAGGGCTCAAGCCTCAATACCATACTCCTTTGGGAATTAAGTTCATTATGTTGAGTATATTTGTCATCTTTCAAGATTCATTATTTTTCTTCCTCTTGTGTCGGTACATGACACTCCGATCCCCTACTATTATGTGTCGGTACATGACACTCCGATCCCCTATATGTGTCGGAACGTGACACTCCGATCCCCTATATGTGTCGGTACGTGACACTCCGATCCCCTATGTGTGTCGGAACGTGACACTCCGATCCCCTATATGTGTCGGAACGTGACACTCCGATCCCCTATATGTGTCGGAACGTGACACTCCGATCCCCTAATTCTACGTGTCGGTTCATGACACCCGTCCCACTAATACTATGTTTCGGTACGTGACACTCCGATCCACTACTATGTGTCGGAACGTGACACTCCGATCCACTAATACTATGTGTCGGAACGTGACACTCCGATCCACTAATCTCATTCTATCCGTTAATCAAGCCTTCTCTATACCAAGGCATCATCATCCCATTACTTTAATTCATCAAGCCTTCTTTTATACCAAGGCATCATCATTAATAACGTAGATTAGAGTTTCTCACAAGATTTGGGATTCAGTAGTTTTCATCACGCTTGTTTTATCAAAATCACATAATCATATTCATGCAAGCATACAATTTAAGCATATAGACAAGTTTACAATACTACCAATACATATCATTCGCTATTAAGAGTCTACTACGAATAGCATGAAAACCATAACCTACCTCCACCGAAGAATTGGAATCAACAAGCAATTTCCCAAGGTTTGTTTTCCTCCCTCTCGATCGATTTCTCTCTCTTTTTCTGTTCTTTCTCTTTTTCTTATTCAAAACCTTCTTTCTTTTACCCTAATTAACATATAATTAAGAATAAAAGATGGAAATAATACCCCACTAATTAAATTAAGGTTACCTCTTTTAACCCCCAAGTAATTAGACTTATTAACATTAACCCTCTAACTTTATAATTAAAGCAGGAATAGTCCAAAACGTCCCTTAAAACGTGTAGAGAAATACGACCCAGCCTGGGATTTGCGCAACCTGTGACGGCCCGTCGTGCCTGCGACGGTCCATCATGCAGGTCGTCGCAACATATTAGAACTCCATTTTTCTCTAAGGATTCTGTTACGGTCCGTCACCATTGTGACGGTCCGTCCTGTACTTCCGTCACGACGTTCAGAGAATCGTTCCCTGTACCAAATTCTCAAGAGTTGAAGTGTTTTGCAACGGAATCTCACGACGGTTCGTCGTAGCTGTGACGGTCCATCCTGCAGGTCCGTCACAGATTACAGAGAGTCGATTTTAGAACACAAATTTCAGAATTCTAAGTGTTCTGGGACGAGACACCCTCGACGGTCCGTCGTGCCCATGACGGTCCGTCGTGGTGACCGTCGTCTCAGCCAGTTTTTCCAGAAATAAAATCTGCTGCTCAAAACGACTAAACAGGTCGTTACAATAAATCTCATTTTTGAGGTTAGACTCCGTATTGTTAGGCTCCATATTATTAGACTTTTTGATTGTTGGATTATTGGAACTTGTGATTGTTGATTAGTGTTAGATTTTGAGATTCTTACAAGTGATTTTTGGTGATTAATCAAGCAAACTTTCGGACTTTATTCTTTCTCATTGAATTAAGTAGATGAATTCTTATTTAATATATTTGAATATTGTGTGTATGGCTATGATTAACTAAACTCCATAACTAGGGTTGTGGGAACCATAGGCAAATAATGAGATAAACCCTAATTAAAAGAACAATTCTAGAATAGTTTCTTTCATGTATTAATAATTCTTTCGTTTAGAAGTCTTTTTAACAGATGGCCAACGTTAGAAATGGCCTTAATGCTACTTGCCGGACCAAGGAGGTAGATAATAGGAAAAGAATTATTAACATGGATTTAGTGTATACTATCTAATAGGCTAGTATTTATTGGTACGAGGTAATAGCTCAGTCAAATATCGAATACGATGCTTAATATGAGGTAAGGATAAGGGTTAGGATAGCAACACACGTAGCCGGACCAAGGTACGGAGTGAGATTTTCTATATGCCGGACCAAGGATTTAGAAATACATAACTTATCACTTTTCATGCCAGATACTAGGAAAGAATTGTTATTGTTAGAGTTATCACGTTATGAACCTGTGCGGAACACGTAAACCCTAGTTACTTTGATTAATTGATTAAAACCCAACATTAAAAGCTGTTAAGTGTCTCTTTCAAGTTCGTTCTTTATTTTCACTTATTTAGAAATAGAACCCCCCATTTTATATTTTTACTTTCCAAGGAAGTTATTGACCAAACGATAGTAATAATAGGTTGAAGTTAAGTCTAAACTATTTTCCTCGTGGGAAAGATCCCAACCTCACTAGTTGGGTTATTTACTTGACACGACCTCTTTACTTCTTATTTGAGAAGTAAGTTTGAGCGTATCAACAAGACACCACATACTTCACTTTTAACTCATAATGCATGTAATTCTAGAAGCACGTTGAAACAACCCTATCATTTTAAAGTCATCCTATATAATATCATAAGATCATCAATGTGACCAATATAGGCTTATAAAGTAAGGTAGGAATAACCAAGAATCAACTTTAAGACTATACATATAAGGTCAAAGTCATAGTCTAACATGACCACTTAAGATAACATGAATAGAAGAACACATATATGACTTCACATGTAGATCGATATTGTCAGGATTAACATAATCAAAATACACAAATAGATACAGCACTTCCGGAAGTTGCCCACAAGGCCATGATCATTATATTACATTAAGTAACGCCGACAGGGCGACGCCAATTGCAAGTAAAAACATAACATTGCCACCATAAGTGGAACATACCAATCATAACAAAATTTAAGTATAAACAACAAAAAATAAAGTAAATAGGGAAGCATACCCCTACTCCATAATCAAAAATATCAATATAATGCAAAATCATATAATTCAATACCATAAGACCCTTACCAATGGCCATGAACATCAATTAAGCATAAAAACTACAATAATCAATAAACTAGATCAATTCAATGAGAATTCATCAATCTAAAAAAACCTATATATCAATTTACTACAATTATTACATAATTAATAGCCCACGTAAAACTATATAATAATTCATCAACATTAGATCAATATGAAGTAACACATAAATTAGTCAAAAACTAGGGTTCATCAATTACATGTGTTCATCGGTAATATAGGTTAAAATCATAAATACAATATAAATTTAATACATAATAAATTTTTAAAAACAATTGATGCAAGAACCTATGGTAGAATGATGACATTAGACAATTCAACTTTCAAAACTTTAAAAAGCATCGTGATAGTTGGGCTCCTTGAAGAAATGAGTTAAAGCATCAAAATGCATACCTTAATGATTATAATTCTTCACTATTATGAGGAATCTCTACTCAATTCATCAGACAAAAGTTTTTCCTTGATTTCGAACTTCAATGGAGTCTTAAGAAATTTTAAAAGGATTTTGGCAGTTTGATTTAGAAAAATTAAGTCTTTAATGTATTTAAGATTTATATATACATTTAAAATACCCAAAAGACCCATAATTTACCGCCCATACTCTTAGTTGGAACTGGTAGAAATTACAACATAACCCCTCAACTTACCGTGAAGCTGCGGGCAGACATACCACCATCTACAATTGCCCAACGACGTGGCGTAGGTCCATGCGCGAGGCGTCATGGCCTTTGTCGATGGGTTTATAGACTTGGATTTGGTAGATTATCTCCCCAGGGTAAGTAAAAAATGACATCCATCACCTACAAGGCGTCGACCAGGCAACTGGCAGTCCATTGCCATCTGTAGGTGGACTGCCTTGAGCACTTTTTGCCACAAACATGAGTCCTTCCTAAAGGACACTTTGTCAGTCGTTAGGGATGTTTGAATGAACGTTTACAAACAAAACATCATATTGTATGAGTTTAGCACATCTCAAATGAATTTCATCAAAAACAAACATGTAAAACTTGACGAATCATGCCTAGGTAGAGAAGGTCGTTTCAAGGCACATCTTTCGAACGTCACGGACGTTCTTGGACGTTTGACCTCCAAACTTCACAAAACACAAAAAATGCCTATAAATGATATAAAACTCATCTAAGGACCTTACAACCTCATGAATTACACATAAATACATAGTACCACATATGAGGCACATAGGTGACTTAGTCGTCCTTTGTCGTTTGACTTCTAATGGACCTAAATTTATAGAAAATGCCTCAATATCATATATTACACTTATTTAGGACCTGAGACCATCAGTACAAACATGTTAGTCTATATTTCACCTAAGTCATTTTTGAGGTCTTACAAATATTTAAATAAACCTCCTATAGTAATTTAGGGGTGTGGGTTGAATTTTCATTCACCCCTATAATGACAAAATGCGTGCAGGCAGTTTGAAGAATGCATCGACGGAGATCATTCAACGAAACAATGGTGCAACGATAGCCCGTTCTACACTTCTCCATTTTAACTGCATTTGTACCTTAGGATCTTAAGATCCCAAGATAAATGTGGAACGACTCCCCCCCATCAACGGGGCGTAGAAGCTCTTACATGGCATTGTTCTAAACTTGTAGGTAGACACTTCCAAGGCAGTATCTACACAGCATTAGGGGTCCTTCTAGAGGGCCTATTGCGGGGCACTTGGTGAGTCGTACCAAGAAGTTTCCAACGTAAATATAATCATTAACAATTTAATGACATTCCACATAAGTTTAAACTAAAACGAACACATAAAACATGTGAAGACACATATGCACGCCTCAAGACTAGCTTTCAAATGTTTTGGACGTTCTGGGACGTTTGACATCGAAATGACTTCAAATAAATCACACATACTTTAAAACACTTAATTAACATATTAACAAGATTATTAGTCACATGTCAAGGTCTATACATCTTAATTCATTTTGTGGTCTTACATTAGTAAGAATTTCTTCTTGTGTGGATTGATTAGCAAGTATAAGTTATGGAGATGATGGCTATGAGAATGTTGTGAATTGATCTAATTCCTCTATTTAGCATATAATTGATCTTTTTTTGCTATTTATTTGTATTGTATACTTATGGTGGCGGTGTTTCTATCTTATATATTTTATGAACACAGCATTGTCAACACTATTATGTGAATTATTGTATTATCATGTTATAGCTCTTATTAATGAATAAAAAGAAGGATGATAAGGTATATGTGCATATGTGAGGTTAGAGTATGATCCTTCTAAATGATTATATGATGATGTCGTTTCTTGATTGGTATACTTATCTCCCCTTACTTTATACATGAAAGTTATGTGAATATGTGATCTCCTGACTTGGTAGGCTTAGTCACCCTTGTCATGCACGTGTATGAATTAACTAGGATCGATAGACCTAAAGGAGGTTCCTTTGTATAAAATTCTTATATGGAACCTTCAATATGAAAAGAAGGTTAAGAATGAGCTATATATGAAAATAGTATTATTCGTTGGTAGAACATAGGAATGGTACCTTGTCTCATACACCTAGGGAATGAATTGATTTATGATAATAAATGAAAAGCACCGAGACGATATGCATGTAGAGTAGTTCTACATCCGATTGAGATTAGAGTACAAAGAATCCCTTGACATACCTTAACCATGTGCAAACATGAGATGAGTCTTAGTTCTACTTTTGTATGTAGAACAACTTCCACGGTATGAGGTGTTATGAAATCGGATTCCATAGCATGATAGTATGTTCTATGTTGGTTAATGCCTAATGTCATCATATGGGATGTACAGTCTAGTATTGGATAGGTTCTACAACGTGTAGGTAGTAGAATGGGATAATATCTATATATGGGATGTGTAAGCCTTAGAGTTTCTAGGATGAGTTCCGTAGGTACTACAGGACCATTATATGAATCCTCTAATTATTTTACTGTCTTATAATTGGCTTGGTGCTCAATTATGACTTAGTTAATGCAAGTTGAATAGAAACATTCTTATTTAGGTTAGCTTTGAAAAATTGCTTATGTAGGCTTGAAGAGGTTGCATGGGCGGTGTCTTCATGTTTTGCTTAGGTGAGTCTTAGAGTAACCTTATGTTGATAGTCTAAATTAATAAAAGGGAATAATTCTACTTTGAGAATCATTGAGATACACCTTGGTGGATGCCAATGGGTTGTATGAGCGGTCTCTTCATGTCTTACTCAGGTGGATCTTAGGATAACTCTTGGTAGGATGTTTAAATGCTTGTGTTTTCTATGTGATTATGCTTGTCTCTTAGGAATTACTTGAATGTGTCTCATATGTGATTATCAACTTGAAGATGGTTCTTATACTTTTTTATTTGGTTTTCATCATTAGAATGAAAAGTATGTTTTAAACTAAAGGTCCGTTTAAGTATGGTTTTTTTTTTCGTGTTCACCATAGTAAGTGCATTCAATGTGCTAATTCTATATGTTCTCTATTTCTATAATTTTAAGTGGTAAGTAAAGATTATCTTGGAATTTGAAGCTTGGGAAAAAGCATTCTCTAAAGATTGATATTTCATCATTTGTTTGAGGTTATGACTTATGTTTAGTTTCTTTTTTTAAAAGACTGTGATAGATTATAGTTTCTTTACAAATTGATATTATGGTTGTCACATTATTATACTATATGTGTCTAAGATGGCTATGATGAGACTTAATTATTTCTTATGTTCTATAAAGATTTGCACATTTTGTGAGAAGTTTTAAATGCCACATTACTTTTAATATATATGCGATGAATGATGTCTAAGATCTTGTATAAGACCTCCGATAAGTCGAATACGTCATGTAACTTTGAGGGTATACCTTTGGGTCGTTACACACAATAGCATATTCTTTCGCCGAATATTTATCTTTTACCGGAATAAAATGTTCTGATTTTTTAAACCTATCAACAATAACCCAAATCGAATAATTCTTTCTTCGTGAACGAGGCAAACCTAAAAACAAATAAATATTGAAATCCTCCCAATTATATGTGGGGATAACTATATCCCGGGTCAACCCTCCCAGTCTTTTTGATGTTTTGCTTTGACTTGTTGACAATTTTAACATTTGGCCAGAAATTCTTTTATATTCCTCTTCACACCATTCGACCAATAGATGTCTTGTAGATTGTGATATATTTTAGTTCAACCTAGATGAATGCAATATCGGGAATAATGAGCCTCTTCCTATATTTTGCTTCTTAAGTCATAAACATCCATCATGCACAATCTACCTTTATAATAAAGTACCTCATTCCCCCTTTAAAGAAGGACTGATTTGACTTATTATAAACCAATTCCTTCAAGTCCATCGATAGATGATAAAGATGTTGTTTAGATTTCATGTCAACCACTATAGATGATTAGAAGTTCAAATGAACCATGAAAACCCCATTTGTAGAATCTTCAAGTCGAACACCCAACCGGGCCAATATATGCACATAATTTACAAAATCCAATTTTTTATGTATCGACGACATGGGCCTACTACCCATAGACATCAAACTCAAAGCGTCCGAAACCACATTGGCTTTCCTGGGATGTAAAGGAAAATCATATCATGATCTTTAAAATGCTCTAATCACATTCTTTGTAGGAGATTTAACTCTTTTAGGGTTAACACATATTGGATACTCTAATGATCGGTGTACACATGCACATGCAATCTATATATTTTATGTCTCAATATTTTGGAAGAAAAAAATACGGCCCCTAGTTCAAGATGATGGGTCGAATAATTCTTCTCATGTATCTTGATATGTAGAGGCATATCCTATCACCATACAATGTTCTAAGAAGACACAACCCAACCCTACTTGAGAAACGTCACAATTCCCTACAAACCCATTGGTAACCTTTGGTCAAGTGACACAGGAGCTGAGGTAACCTAATCTATCTTTTGGAAACCCTTCTCACAAGCTTCCGTCCTTTAAAACATAATTTTATATTAGGTTAGGGTAGTCAATGGAGAAGCTATAGATATAAAGACATCTACAAACCTCAGATAATACTTGTCTTAATTTAAAAAACTTTGAATGTTGGTAGGACATATGGGTCTCGAACAATTATTAATTACTTCTCTCTTCTTCAGATCAACCTTAATACCCACACTACATTTAGTGAGACAAATAAATGCCATCCGTAAAAGCAAAAATTTGAACTTACTATATTTAGCAAAGGGTGATGCTTGTTGAGGACTTGCTAGACTATCCTCAAACGACCCACGGATTAATGCTCACTCTTGTAATATATCAAGATATATCAACAAAGATAATTAAAAATGAATAAACATAATTTTTGAACACCCTATTATTAAGATCGAGAATGTTGTCGGGGCATTTTTTATACCAATAGACATTACTACAAACTCATAATAACCATATCTTGATTTTTCATTAGCCTTTTCAAGAATGTCCATTCCTCTAACACTTAATTGGTAATAACATGACTTCAAATCAATCTTCAAAATTAACTCGCTCCTTGTAGTTTGTCAAACAAATAATCTATTCAAGGTAGTGCATACTACTTTTGTACAGTTAAATTAGTGGTAACAAATGGAATTTCTTGAAGACCCATATTACTTGTTCTCTAAGAATACCGAAGTATCCCATGGAGATATGTTTAGTTGAATAAAACCCGTATATAGCAAATCCTTGAGTTGATCCTTAAATGCATTCAACTCGGACATGGCCATCCGACAAGGAGGGATTTAAATAAGTTGTGTATCCATCAATAAATCTATTTTTACCGTTCAAAAGGAATCCCGGGAAAGTCATCGAAAATAACTTTCGGAAATTCCTTCACTATAGCGACCGAATATAAAGGATGAATCTAGGACACAAGATCTTTTGACACTTAACATATAATAGAGAAAACTATTATCAATCAACTTACAATTTAAGGCATGAAATCATCCTACCTTTAGGGATTGAGTTCCCCCAACCTCCATTCAAAATGGGATAATTAGGAAATTAAAACTTTACTATTTCAATTCTACAATCAATGGAAGAAAAACAAGCATGTAGCCAATCCATCCCTAAAATTACATCAATGTCAAGAAAATCAAGTTCTATCAAATCAACCATTGTTATTCTATTGGGCAGTTATATTGGACAACCCCTATAGACTCTTCGAGCAACTATGTCATCATCGACCGGGGTAGAAAACGAAAAGGTTTCATCTAAGACATTGGAAAGCAAATCAAATTTGATAGCCACTAAACTAGTTACAAAAGAAAAAGTGGCACTGGTTTTTAAAAATGCATAAACATTAACATTAAATTCTTGCAACAACCGGTAACATAATCCAAAGAGCTATGTTGATCACCTTGGGATTTGAGATCATAGAAGTGATTCTACTTAGGAGCACCGAAATTTGGAGAACTTGCTTGTTGTTAATCATATTCCATCCCTTGACACTTCAACATAAAGCAATCCCTTTTTATGTTGCCAGTCTTACAAAAACTATAGAAATTATCCATGCCAATTGGGCATTTGCCTTAATAAACATAAGAACCACCTATTTTTCCCTCTTGGGCCTTGGGGGTAGACTATTTACATTTGTTGACCGTTGGAGTGTCAAGAGGAGCTTGGTTGGAAAACCACTTCCTTAATCCTAGATTATCTTTAACATTGAATCTAACCTTGAAAGACTTTCAATCTTCGACTCTTTTCTTGTTCAACTCTCTACCAACATTCTTAAGGTTTTGATCCTTAATTTATTTGGCATGAACCATAAGATGACGATGTCTATTCTAGGAATTAACCTAGACGACCTACACTCATTAACCACAAGGTCGGATATTCCATAACAAATATGTTGATCTTAGCCCTAGAATCTTCCAAAATAGTAGGAGCATGTTTGGATAGTTCAGTAAACTTTAGGCTACATTCCGTCATGCTCATACCCCTTTATAATGATTAATAAATTCTTGCTTTTTATTTTACCTTAAATTCTATGGGAGGATAGTATCAAGAATTTCCTTCTTGAATGATGCCCAACTAATCAGACCTTCCATTGTTCATACAAACTTGAGCCACATCTTTTCGTTCATAGGCACCTAGTTTCGTCTTTCCTTTAGATGACACACCCATAACGTCTATCACATTGAACATTTTATCAATGAACCCTTGCTGGTTCTCCTCCACATTGGAACCAAAGAAACTAGGGGAATTCATCCTTGTTAAATCCCTAATCCTAGAAGTGGTCGTGTTAGCATTGGGGTTCACTTACATCCTAGTATCCCTTGAAACATGATTGGCTAACTTTTGAGTCAAAGAATAAATATTCACCCTTATTTTAACAATAGACATAGCCTCTACTTAAATACAACTTGAGGGTTTAAGGACCTTAAGGGGGAATCTCCTCATTTGCATTGTCCTCATTGACCCTCCTAGCATTGGTTCTTCTTGTATTCATTGACTATATGCACAAAAAAGGATTATAGGAACGTACTAGATTGATTTAAAACTCTAAGTATCGAGTAAGGAATAACCAAATTTTGAAAAACACTGAGCATCTTATAGCCTCCCATTTATAAGTGTGGCGCTTTATACACATGAACAAGACTTTACTCGACTTTGTATTTTGTGACATGAATCCTATATTATTCTCCACCTTATGATCAGATACCAAGTTTGTCACAATTGGAGAGTAACCCGTAGTTGTAACCGCCATCCTCGTCAACATAGAGGTCTTTGACAAGCCATTATGATTTTTCATAGCACATATCATAGAATAACTATGCAAAAAAATTAAACCATAAACGTTGGAAGTTCAAGTTTTCTTCATATATGAGAATAAAAAATAACTTTGTCACAACATAACAACTAAAAAAAGAAATACACAAATTTGGGTCTTAGCCCTTTCATCAATAAGGAGTCTAGAAATAGGAAACAGAACAATGTCTTCCATAATAGCAAAGAACTAAAAAGTTAGACCATAAGGATCTTGTCCTCAGACATGACTCAACAACTTGGGGAAGAAATTCCATGTATCATTGAGAAATGGCCTTGAATCCTCAATGACATGAACCTACATTGTTTGGGAAAAGGGAAGAAAATATGGGTTAGTATATCACAAGTACTAAGCATGAGTACTATTAATATAACCCATTGAAACATACACAACAATACATTTTAGTCAAAAAATGTTTTGTATCAACTAAACAAATATGCACATATGTTAAATATCATAATCCAACCCAACATAATTGTCACGACCCAACCCGATGGGCCGTGACTAGGTGCCCATTTTGGACACTCACATAGGTGCCCATTTTGGACACTCACATACCAACCTATAAAGTATGACCAACTGAAACTAAGACAATATGGAATTTAATCAAATCAAGCCAAATCCAACGTCATATATATATAAAGTGGATCTATCTCATAAAGAGTCATAACCATTCAAGCGTAACAACATACGCGAGCCGACAAGGCTGCCACTATTCAAAGCATAAAGATGTACACAACCGACAAGGCTGTACTTGTGCAAACGGACATCCCAAACAAACCATGTCCAGACCATTATCCAAAACAAAAATATACAACCCACACGATGTCTACAGACCTCTAAGAGTATAGTAGTGAAACTCGACGGGACAGGGCCCCGCCATACCCATAGACAAGCAAAAGACTACATAAGAAGTTATGTACCAAAACGACTGGGCTCCGGAACAGTGGAGCTCTCCCAAACAGCAGAGTAGATATCCTAGGCGGGAGGATCACCGAACTGAGCGTCTACACCTGCGGGCATGAAACGCAGCCCCCCCGAGAAAAGGGGGTCAGTACGGACAATGTACTGAGTATGTAAAGCATAAGGTAAAGATGACAGGATACCAACCTGATAAGTTGAAATAAGATATCTCTACACATGTACTTTTTAAATGAAAATCATGCATATTTTTAACATATAAGATGCCCAGCTTCCCTTAGTAAGGGACTTGGCAAAATAAATCATCATTATATATACATCATACGTACCCGGCCCTCTAGTGAGGGACTCGGTGAAATAGTCATTACATCATCTCCGTCATCATCATCATCATAACCATCCTCATAACCATCCTCATCACCAATCATATATATAATATACATTCCCGGCCCTCTAGTGAGGGACTCGGTGACATATGCAAGAAACTCCGCACGAACATTACCCGGCCCGGGACTCGGTGAAATGATAAATGACTCTATGCACGAGCAGAATATTATGAGCAACCATATGCAATTAAAATCATTTCTTATAGTATTACCAAAGATTAATGTTTTATCAAGATTATGAACCTTTAAATACGATATGGAAACGTAAAATCTCAATGACTCTAAGAAGCACTATCATAAATATCAGAAATCACCATAGCCTTAGACATAGACAATATATAAAGGAAATAGTTGTGGAAGTAAGAATATACGTCACCTAGACGTTCTAGAAGTAGGTATCAAATCTGTCCGTTATTTGCTCATTTTTAAAGGTCATGCCAAACAAAGAAGGAAAGGAATAGCGTTACATACCGAATAGTCGAGCCGCACTTCCAATATTTACTCCTCAAGGTATAAATCTATAACAAGCAACAATCGTGCCGTAATTAGATAAATGTCGCGCTTTACTACTTATTGTAAGCTAGCTAATAATCTAACGAAAATCCGGCAGCACTTCCCCTATTTTCTTTACTTCATCCCAATCCAACAACAACCCAAATTATCCACAGCAATACCAACAACACATATAATCCAACGAATCATATTAAACAGCCTCCCTCAAAACAGTTCCGTTTTGGCAGCCATAGTAACGAAACAACGACACACCGAATGATAACTCATTTTATAATTCACAACACATATACCCTTTTCGTCTTCATCCTTTGGAGTACATACCCATAAGCATATTAACATATACATAACACCAAAACAGAATTTCCAGTAGTTTGCTTTAATCAAAACAGCCCAAACACTAACATAACACCACTAGCAATCCGATCATGGTTTCTGTTCATACTTAGCACATTCGATAACTAAAACAAATTCCTAAGATACTGTTCACGTCCCCTTCTTAACATTAATGTCTAATTAACAAAGGTATTCTAAGGAATTAACACACCAAGCAAAGAGATTACTAACCAATTTCTTTGCAGCTGCTGTCCAAGAGTTTAATGGCTGGTTTTCTCCATTTCCATGGCTGCCCAAGTCATGTGGTGAAAGAGATGATATGCAAGTCACTACACCATTTAACAATATGAAGTGGAGGCAGCCCCCCACTACAAATGCTCCACTAATTCCATCTCCCAAATCTGAATTTCTTTTTAATATTTAGTAATATGAAGTGGAGGAGCCCCCCACTACACATGCTCCACTAAGGCTATCTCCCAAATCTGAATTCTTACTTTGCCTTGAGTGGTGGGGCCCACTCGATAAATTAAATCCAAATCAGGCACTAATTAATCCCACACTAATTAATATCACATATGGAATTAACATCCTTGCATAATATTTCTTTAAACACTTGGAACTTAAAATAAAATCTCATTTCCCGAATTTACATCTACTAGTTCATGACGTGCACGACGTATAAAAATATGAGGCATAACATCCTTCCCCCCTTAGGAACATTCGTCCTCGAATGTTAAGTTAGCATATTACCAAAAAAAAAAAAAAATTCCAACGAGGTTTCTCTAACAGTTATACCTATCAACCTGCATTTCGTAACTTATAGATGTATCACAGAGTCACAACTTACAACATAATCTCGTTTATCAATCAATATAGTCAAGCTAGGAATTGAATTACCTGTAGGTACGGGGAACAAGTAAGGATACTTATTCTTCATTTCGTCTTCCGCTTCCCAAGTCATCTCCTCCCTATTATTATTTTGCCACAACACTTTGACGGAAGCCACATCCTTAGTACGTAACCTTCTAACCTGGCGATCAAGTACAGCTACGGGTTTCTCCTAATATGACAACTTCTCTGTTACATGAACATCATCTACAGGGAATACTCTAGAAGGATCACCAATACATTTACGTAGCATCGATACATGGAAGACTGGATGTACCGCCTCCAAATCAGATGGTAGATCCAACTCATATGCAACCTTGCCTATCTTACGAACAATCTGATAAGGCCCAATGTATCTCGGACTGAGCTTCCCCTTCCTGCCGAATCTCATCACACCCTTCATGGGTGATACCTTCAGGAATACCCAATCACCAATCTGAAACTCCAAATTTCTACGCCGATTATCTGCATATGACTTCTGTCGACTCTGGGCTGCTAATAATCTTTCTTGAATAAGCTTCACCTTGTCAACAGCTTGCTGAATTATATCCGGACCTATCAACTTAGTCTCGCCAACATCAAACCAACCAATAGGTGACCTGCACTTCCTCCCATATAAGGCCTCGTACGGTGCCATCTGGATACTAGAATGGTAGCTATTATTATAGGAAAACTCAATGAGCGGCAAGTGATCATCCCAGCTACCTTTGAAATCGATAATACAGGCCCGTAACATATCTTCTAATGTCTGAATAGTACGCTCAGCCTGCCCATCAGTCTGAGGGTGAAATGCTGTGCTAAGGTTCACCTGTGTCCCCAATCCCTTCTGAAACGATCTCCAAAAGTTGGCTGTAAATTGAGCTCCTCTGTCTGATATAATGGACGTGGGAATCCCATGAAGTCTCACTATTTCCCTGATATATAACCTCGCATAATCTTCAGCCGAATAAGTAGTTCTGACTGGAAGAAAATGGGCCGATTTTGTCAGCCTATCTACAATAACCCATATAGAGTCATACTTCCGTTGAGTGCGAGGTAAGCCTGTAATGAAGTCCATATTAATCATCTCCCATTTCCAAGTTGGAATCTCTATCTCCTGTAATAATCCACCAGGCTTTTGATGTTCAATCTTGACTTGTTGACAATTCGAGCACTGAGCAACAAACTCCGCTATGTCCTTTTTCATGCCATCCCACCAGTATAAGCATCTGAGGTCATGATACATTTTTGTTGACCCTGGGTGAATAGAATAACGGGCAGAGTGTGCCTCTCCCATAACCTGCCGTCGTAGCCCCGCAATATCTGGTACACACAATCTGCCTTCATATCGTAACACTCCGTCAGGTGTAACCTTAAATGGGGTCTTTTCCTTTTTAAGAGCTGCATCTCTATACTGCTTCAGAATAGGGTCCTCGTATTGGTGTCTCTTTAACTCATCTATGATTGAGGACTCAGCAACCTCTCTGATAGAAACTCCACTATCTTCTGAATTAGCCAGACGGACTCCAAGGCTTGATAGCCGCTGAATCTCCCGAACCATCTCCCTCCTTTCTGGTTGTACATCTGTCAAGCTACCCATGGACTTACGGCTAAGAGCATCTGCTACAACATTCGCTTTCCCTGGATGATATAAAATATCAATATCATAATCCTTTAGCAACTCTAACCACCGCCTCTGTCGTAAATTCAGCTCCTTCTGTTTAAAGATATATTGGAGACTCTTATGATCTGTATAGATGTCCACATGGACACCATATAAATAATGCCTCCATATCTTCAAGGCATGAACCACGACCGCTAACTCCAGATCGTGAGTAGGATAGTTCTTTTCATGCTTCCTAAGCTGTCGGGAGGCATAGGCTATAACTTTGCCATGCTGCATCAATACACATCCTAGCCCAACACCGGAAGCATCACAAAAAATAACATAGCCGTCTGGTCCCTCCGGAAGAGTTAAGACTGGAGCTGTAGTCAATTTGTCTTTCAACAGCTGGAAGCTTTGCTCACAAGCATCAGTCCACTGGAACTTGGCTGCCTTTTGAGTTAGCCTTGTCAAAGGGCTGAAATTGAGGCAAACTTTTCTACGAACCTCCTGTAATATCCTGCTAACCCCAGAAAGCTGCGTACCTCAGTAGGTGTCGTAGGTCTGGGCCAAGTCTTTACCGCCTCAATCTTCTGCGTGTCTACCCGAATACCATCAGCTCCAATAATATGCCCCAAGAATGCCACTGAAGTCAACCAGAACTCGCACTTAGAAAACTTAGCATACAATTTTTGGTGTTGAAGCACCCTAAGTACCGTCCTTAAATGGTCTGCATGCTCCTCTTCTGAACGTGAATAGACTAAAATATCGTCTATAAATACAATAACAAACATATCAAGGAATGGTTTAAACACTCTATTCATTAAATCCATAAACACCGCTGGAGCATTAGTCAGCCCAAAAGACAGCACTCTAAACTCGTAATGCCCGTATCGGGTCCGGAATGCCGTCTTTGGAATATCTGCCTCCCTTACCCGTACCTGATGATAGCCTGATCGCAAGTCTATCTTTGAAAAACACTTAGCACCCTGCAACTGGTCAAATAGATCGTCAATCCTTGGGAGGGGATACCTGTTCTTTACTGTTACTTTGTTCAGCTGCCTATAATCGATACACATCCGCAGCGACCCATCCTTCTTCCTCACAAACAGTACCGGTGCTCCCCAAGGCGACGTACTAGGCCTGATGAAGCCCTTTTCTAACAAATCTTTCAATTGCTCTTTCAATTCTTTCAACTCAGCAGGTGCCATTCTATAAGGAGGTATAGATATAGGCTGGGTATCTGGCAGTACATCGATAGTAAACTCTATCTCCCGTTCTGGAGGAAGGCCTGGAAGTTCCTCTGGGAATACATCAGGAAATTCATTAACTATTGGGACTGATTGAAGAGTCGGTGCCTCTGCCTTTATGTCATGCACCCGAACCAGATGATAAATATAGCCTTTTCTAACCATCTTCCTGGCCTTAAGGTATGAAATGAACTTACCTTTCGGCGATACTGTACTACCCTTCCACTCTATAATTTGTTCCCCTGGAAATTGAAATCGAACTATCTTTCCTCTACAATCAACATTAGCATACCAAGCAGCCAACCAATCCATGCCCATGATAATGTCAAACTCAATCATATTTAACTCTATTAGATCTGCTACTGTACGACGACTATATACAACCACTGAACAATTCTTATATACTCGCGTAGCTATGACAGAATCTCCTACAGGTGTAGCTACCTCAAATGGTTCTATCAACTCAGACTCTATTCCAATCCTACTAGCAACGAAGGGAGATATAAATGATAAGGTGGAACCTGGGTCTATCAATGCATACACACTTCGGGAGAATAGTGATAATATACCTGTGATCACATTAGGTGATGCCTCCTGATCCTGCCTACTAGCCAACGCATATAAACGGTTTGAGGGACCGCTTGAACTGGAAGCTCCACCACGTCCTCTACCACGGCCTGCTGGCGCCTGAATACCCTGCCCCATAGGACGCATAGCCACAGAAGGAGATGAACCAGCAACAGACCCAGAAGGCTGTGCAATACCACCCGCACTACCTCTCAGGTGACACTCCCTTATAGTATGACCCTGACGGCCACATGAAAAACACGCACCCGTAGCCCAACGACATTCCCCAGGATGGGACCTACCACAGCGAGAACACCGAGGCAAAGGTGGCCTCGACTGGCTCAAACCCCTGCCCATCTGTAACCCTGACGTCCTAGAGCTCTGACCAGCTTCCGAATATCCCGTACGATCGAACCCCCTACCCATGGAACGTGGGGGTGCACTCTGTGCTGGCTGGGAAGAAAATCTAACATGCTGCTGAGACTGCCCGCCTCGAAACTCGTCAGGATAACCTACTGATCTAGCCCTCTTATGTTGGCCTCTATTAAAATCTCTATCTAGCTGACGTCCCCGGTGCCGATCCTCTACTCCTTGTGCATATGCCTGCACCCGAGCAATGTCCATACCTGGCTGAAGAGTAACAGCCATACAACCGTCAATCAGATAACGATCCAATCCTATCACATAACGATGTACCCTGTCTGCCATATCAGCCACAATAGTAGGCGCATGCCTAGCCAATGAATCAAATTCGAGGCTATACTCTCGAATGCTCCTGCCATTCTGCCTCAAACGCAAGAATCTGTCGACTCTAGCTCGCTTCATCTCTGGAGGCAGGAAGTGGCCCTGGAAAGCCTCCACAAATTCATCCCATACAGCTGGAGGAGCACCCTCACCCCTAGATAACTCCCAAGATTCATACCAATTAATAGCTACATCCCGCAAACGATACGTAGCCAACTCAACAGACTCGGTCTCTGAAGCCTTGATTATCCTTAATGTACGCTGTATCTGACGAATAAACTCTTGCGGATCATCCTGGGGCCTTGACCCAAAGAACTCTGGAGGATTACAACTTAAGAAGTCACGAGCCCTTAAGCTATCAGATCTGTCCGCATGATCAACTCCTAGTCCATGCCTGCGAGCTTGACCTGCCACTAATCTAGTCAGCAACTGAACCGCATCTCTCATGGCCCTATCCTCCGCCCGTGGCTGAGGAGTTGGAGGTTCAGGTTCTGGGGCCTCGGGGTTTAGTGGTGTC
>CM064969.1:28073034-28099817 GCA_032847665.1 Solanum chilense
ATAGACAATATATAAAGGAATAGTTGTGGAAGTAAGAATATACGTCACCTAGACGTTCTAGAAGTAGGTATCAAATCTGTCCGTTATTTGCTCATTTTTAAAGGTCATGCCAAACAAAGAAGGAAAAGATAGCGTTACATACCGAATAGTCGAGCCGCACTTCCAATATTTACCGCTCAAGGTATAAATCTATAACAAGCAACAATCGTGCCGTAATTAGATAAATGTCGCGCTTTACTACTTATTGTAAGCTAGCTAATAATCTAACGAAAATCCGGCAGCACTTCCCCTATTTTCTTTACTTCATCCCAATCCAACAACAACCCAAATTATCCACAGCAATACCAACAACACATATAATCCAACGAATCATATTAAACAGCCTCCCTCAAACAGTTCCGTTTTGGCAGCCATAGTAACGAAACAACGACACACCGAATGATAACTCATTTTATAATTCACAACACATATACCCTTTTCGTCTTCATCCTTTGGAGTACATACCCATAAGCATATTAACATATACATAACACCAAAACAGAATTTCCAGCAGTTTGCTTTAATCAAAACAGCCCAAACACTAACATAACACCACTAGCAATCCGATCATGGTTTCTGTTCATACTTAGCACATTCGATAACTAAAACAAATTCCTAAGATACTGTTCACGTCCCCTTCTTAACATTAATGTCTAATTAACAAAGGTATTCTAAGAAATTAACACACCAAGCAAGGAGATTACTAACCAATTTCTTTGCAGCTGCTGTCCAAGAGTTTAATGGCTGGTTTTCTCCATTTCCATGGCTGCCCAAGTCATGTAGTGAAAGAGAAGATATGCAAGTCACTACACCATTTAACAATATGAAGTGGAGGCAGCCCCCCACTACAAATGCTCCACTAATTCTATCCCCAAATCTGAACTTCTTTTTAATATTTAGTAATATGAAGTGGAGGAGCCCCCCACTACACATGCTCCACTAAGGCTATCTCCCAAAATCTGAATTCTTACTTTGCCTTGAGTGGTGGGGCCCACTCGATAAATTAAATCCAAATCAGGCACTAATTAATCCCACACTAATTAATATCACATATGGAATTAACATCCTTGCATAATATTTCTTTAAACACTTGGAACTTAAAATAAAATCTCATTTCCCGAATTTACATCTACTAGTTCATGACGTGCACGACGTATAAAAATATGAGGCATAACAATAATATCATCCCAACATTAAGAAAACAAAAGCAACACTAGTGCATTGCAAGGAATAGAATCACATAACTCTACACAAAGCTATGTATCGCCTTAAGCAACACACTTTATACATACACTGGTAATCTCATATTTAATCTTGACTGCGATATTCATCAATATCATGTATAGCATAAGAAATATAAGTTGTAATAAACATAACAATAAAGAACACTACTAGAACCATCTCTTAGGATACACAAATGCAATATATGTAAGAGAAATCCCCTACCCTGCCTCAAACTCTGTAGAACCCCTCATGAAAATACCTAGTGAGCGTACATACATTTCTTTTATTCATTTAATTTACATTAGGGAAAGAGGTTTTAATAACTGACATCAGACCATGTGAGCTACATTTAACTGATGTTCTATTCCAACACCGAAAAGAGAGGGCTGACAATTGCCTAAGGTGTAACCTTTCGTACATAGTTATCTAGGTGGATTTACTAAGTAAGAGTCATATGTGGTCACATAGTTAAGGGTCATGTAGGTTGTATCTGGAAACCTTAAATTTAAAAAGGTGGGATTTCTAACATAGGAGACATCACACATCTTGGAGATCCAGACATGCTAAACGTGAGGAAGCCCGTGTAGGGAACTAGAGTCTTTAAACGTGTGACCCTAATCTCATATACATACCCTTTTCTTATAATCATCTTTTTCCTTTAGTAATCCTCTTTAGTCATCACATTAGTTGACATTATCCTTTACTAGTCCCTTATGTAAACATCTTGTAATAATAGCTCATAAACATTCAGATGTGAGAATATTCATTTCAGCTTATAAGCACTAGCAAGTGAGTAAATTTTCTTTTAACATTTCATTTTAATCATTAGAACTACCTTTAAACCATAATAATCATAGAATAATATACATAAATACTTCGTAGCTAGTTCAAGTTTATAGGGTACACGATGAGGAAACAATGTCATCAACAACTCAACAGTAAAATAGATATAGTATCATTACTATCTCACTAATTAATCTTTCATACATGAGTTCAATTTAGAACAAGCATTCCTATCTTATTTCCCTTGATGGAACTTCATACTTCAATAACCCAACAATGCATATAATTAGTAAATAAAATAATATAATTCGTAAAGTTACAACATAACTATCACGAATATATACAATTGATATATTTATCATCTTCAACTAATTCAACATATCAAATCCAAGATCATTAAATTGGTGAAAAACATAGGCCCAAGGGAATTTCAAGCAAACATCAACAATTATCCGTTATTATATACTTAAAAAACACTAAGTTATCATAATTTATCCTAATTTATTTATAATTTTGTTTTTCTAAATAAGACCCATGTGTAGTGAAAACCCAGATTTAGCTATATTTTTTAAAACCAATTCAAAGGGACCTCTTAGGGAAGGAATCCCAAGAGTTTAAGAAATCATAACTTATTGTAGACTTATATTCGATATTTCATTGAAATAATTATGAATTTATCATCTTCTTGGAGTTTCAAGGTCCTTAAAGTGAGATTTTGTCAGAGAAAGAATTTAGAGAGAGGTAAGAGAAATTGGGTTTTTAAGTTGGGGATTTGTTTTTTTTTAAATGGGTTTATTATGACTTAAATTAAATGTATACTAAGTCCCTAAAATACGTAAAACACTTTTCACTTTGATGGACCTTTTAATAATGTAAAACTTGACTTTTATATTAAGAATTATCATCGCAGAACAAGTTCACGTTGTGGAGGTTTTTCCTGATGTTTCCGAAAATAAATTTAGGGACAGAAGAGTCTGCGACAAGGTTGGTGACATGGACCGACATTATGCCTTTGGTGGAGACCGTCCACGATGAAGAACTGCCCCTCCTTCATGAATTAGACAAGCTGCCTCCCTAGCTTATTGGCCCAATGTTTGGGTCCTTCTCACGGATCCCTAGGGTGGTTTTTGGGGAAGGTCACACCCTGATGTTTTGATCCTAAAAATATTATTTAATCTATTTAAAGTATTTTACCCTTCATACGACACTTACAAACTTTAACAATACCTAAGAATACCTACTAGTTCAGTTTCACTAGTGTTCTGACGTCATGGTCGTTTCTTGACATGTTGGGTCTAATAATTTCAATTCAAGTTAATTAAATAAGTTTAAGTCAAGAAAAATAATTTAAAACCTTTCTATGTAATTATTCAATATGTGACACTTTAGCCTTGGTCGTTGGATTTATGAGGTATATCATTTTGAATATCCACTTGTTTCCTTTGTTCTCATAGAATAAGTTAATTCACATAAGATTATTCAAGATCGTACCATACCTAAGTCTACCAACTCATAATTCAACTACCAAGAAGGGATCCACAAGGGTCTACCAATCAATGTTAATTATGGTAGCTCACTCACGAAAAAGGTACCATACTATGTCTATGCATTTTAGTTCATTATAAACTTTCTTTTCATATTCAAGGATTGCACATTCCATAGGGATCTAAACTCACCAAGAAGGGTCACCTGTCACGACTAGGGAACACACCCTAAAAGTGACACTATGTACTTTACCTATGGAAGGTTTTGTACAAGCAGCTCGTAATTTAAAACATTTTCTCAAAATATAATGCGAAAGTCATTTCATAAAATTGAAGCCTTTCTAAAATATGTCTCAAAAATCATCTATGACAGCATGAGTACAAATGTCTTCGGACCCAGCCCACTAAAGTCTAAATGTCATAAGAACATAAAAGACAACATAGGGGTCGTGTTCTCAGATGCTATGAGGACTCACAATCTTCACTCCTTGAAAGCATTGAAAACTCTATCTTGCAAAGAAACTAAATCTTCTCAACACCCTACATTTTATGAGAATGTAGGCAAAATATGCGCTAGTCCGAAATGTACCAATTATGGAAACTATCATACCGAACATAAGATATCTCAAGGGTTAGTCAATAATAAAAATAATAACCAGAGATAAGAACATGAACATAAAAGGAATATCATAAGAATTATAAGAAAATGTAAATTCATATTTAAACCATTGTCCTTCTTACTTGAATGAACTATTCCACAAGCCACCTCCAAGTATACTTGTGCAAGGCTAAGGAAGCATCCCATACTACTACCAAAGTTATGTACCTCTCTTTGATCATTTTTATCACAATTCACACTCATAATTAAGACCTAAGTTCTTCATGACATATGAGCACTATGAACCTATATCACCTCAAAGCACACTTGTGCAATGCATATGAGACGTCTCATTCTAACTCAAACGCTAAGCAAATCTTGACGTCACCCTCTTCCCTTTCGTTTTAGTATAGAAGACTCCAGTAGACCTACTTCATATTGACAAGGAACTTCCATCATAAGTCTATTATTTCATGCAAGAAACTATAGCAACTATCCAAGCTTAACATAGATCATGTAGAGTTCATGTCATAAGGAGATTCAAGTTTGACTTGTTCCATGTATGACTGGCATCCCATACTACAACTCATACTGAGTACTTCACTAGACTTTCCTAACCAAAGCTAACTTATCTTGTATTTTTGTCTATTATGTGTATCATGTTAACATAATAGAACTAGTACCATGGAAAATATCTCATCATATAATCCAAGCTAACAAAGGAAGGATACAAAAGTCCCGACCTAACCACCATGTAACCAATCATGTAGATTTAAGATAATCCATATGGGAGCATGAAGACTTATCTCAGAGCTACATGAGAATGCTATCTCAAGCTATATCATGAAATACACTTGCATGCAAATCAAGCTAACATTAGAAGAATACAGTCCTTTTCCCTAAAGTTTTCATGAAATGATTTGGTCCTAACCAAATAAAGATAACATGACCTATAATCCTTGAAACACAAGGTTAAGATATACAATGGAAGAGCTTGCTTCCTCCATAAAAATCTACCATGAGATTCATCACCTCAAGATACGATGAGTATTTCAACTCAAGCCTCCTTTCGATTCACCATCTCAATCTACCGTGTGATCTACAATATCAAGCCTCTTGAGATTAACCATCTCAAGATACCATGAGATCTACCATCTCAAGATTCCATGAGATCTAGCATTTTAAACTGTAACACTTTGGTCTTAAGTTTATTATACAAGAAAAGATTACTCATTGAGTTTCATGCTATTCTTAGTCTATCACGCCTTGGTTCATTTTTGTTGCTAAGGTGAACATTGAATCCATATGTGTAAGAGAACTTTCTTCCTAGATTGTTCATGTCTATGTGTAATGGAGAAAAGAACATCCTCACAACCCTCTCATGATCACTTCACCCCCTAACAAATAATAGCAAAGAAGTACAAGCCTCATAATAAAAGCTACGGTAAGTCTATGTAACACCTCTAACAAGAATTAGGTTAGCCTAGAGACTAACACGTGTGGAATAGAGTTTTTAAGTCATGAAATGGTCTAAAATTGTGTTTCAGGAAGTTCCTAATGTTTTGTGGTGTTTGGAGGTCAAACGTTCAAAATTTTTGCCTTGAAACGCGCTTGTGTGTTCTAGTTTGTCTTGGCATGATTTACTTGTTTGTTTTAGTTGAAATTTATTTGAGGCCTTCCTAGCATGTATAAATGTGTAATTGAGTTTTATTTATTCGGTAAAAACTCCCTAACGACAAAATTAATGGTCCTTGATGTGGACCAGGCTTGTGAGCCAAGACTGCCAACACAGTCTCACATGATGAAGGCAATTAACGCTCCTATGGCCAATCAATGCCCTGTCGATTGGGGTGTAAGTGTATAATTAGAATGTGTAAATTAAGGTCCCATTTATTAAGCCTCTGAACCAAACTACGGACTAACTGGTCGGTCCGTATGTGGCTTTATGGTGTATAGATGAGGTCGTCGATTGACACTTGCAAATTTTATATAGGTGTCACGGCCTAACCATTAGTAGTTTAGGTAATTCACCTAGATTCCTAAAAATAGTTCTGGTTTTTACTTACGGTATTTTTTGGTATTTTAAGTTATTTTATAAGTATAAAACCCGAATTCAAGTATTTATTCAAAATCAAAACCCAAATCCAAACAAAGAACTGTCTAGAACTCCATTGGAAGATGAAGCAAGGTGGAGCTTGGATATTGGTTTCTCCTCAATTCTCTTTCAAATTTGTCTTTAAGAATCAATAAAGGTATTATGTTTCATCCTTGAACCTTCTTTCTTCAAGGAGCAAAACTTCAAAGTGACTTCCAGGACTTTTCATTACATGGATTCTCTTATTTTTATATCAAGTCATGGTTCTTGTATAATGCGTGTAGAATCAGCGGCTGATGATTGAATTGATTTTAATTTGATTATTTTAGATCAAAAACTCCATCAACCAATATAAATCATGAAATTCTTATTTTAACTATTTTATGGGTGATTTAATCATGCCTCTATTGTATTGATCTATTGTATAGTTGACTTTGGGTTATTGAATAATGTAAGAAGAATGTTAGACTTTGATGTACACTATCTTGAATTGATGAATTTCATGATTTATTATCATAGATAATTGTATATTGTGATTATAATTTGGATTGTGGATTATGTATATTAGTACGGGTCTTTGTAGATTGAATTGGTTTAATTTGATATGGATTGGAGATATTGTGGTTTAATTGTGTAGTATAGGTATTTCAATTGTGATTTTTTGTATGGTCCATTTATGGTGGCGGTGCTTATGTGTTGTACTTGTGAAGAATGTGATCTTGTCAGCATTACTTTATGAATCGTGAACGAATGTGCTTATGAGTCTTGATAGTGTACCATGTGTGTCTTATGGTGTACTATGAAGTTGATTCTATAGGAATTAATAGGTTGACTTGTAGTTCACTTACTTGACCCTATGTGCTACTTGAATGTGATAATACATGTGATAAGGTTAACTATGAGTGTCTTGTTTTTGTAGACCTATGTACCTCAACTTGATACATTAAATATGAATATGACACTTGAGTTAGAAGGTTAAAGTAACTCTGTCATGGATGTATATGTATGATTGAAATGTGAAGTTGAACATAGTTAAGAGGGTCATTTATGTTAAACCTCCGACCTAGATTGAATTTTATGATATCTTTGAAGTTGAAAGTTGTATGGTATCCTTCATGTGTGAATGTGTAACACTCCTATAATTAACTTGGTTGAACTAGATCTTTGCTAGTTTTTCTTTCGTATACAATGTGTTAAAATGTCTAATTTGAATGTTTGAAGTTAGTATGGTATGTTTGGAAGTGAAACATCAAGGGATGTCCATGACGTTCAATGACTAGATGCCTATGTGCTTCTGTGAGTTCTTGTGTGCCTTAGCATATTTGGTTTGTTCTTAAGTGTCTAAATTGATATAATGTCCGGGTAAGGATACACCTAGGACCTACGAGGGCCCCTAGAAGATGACCCCAAACCTTAGGCAGAATCTACCAAAAAACAAGGCAGTCTACGGCCAATAACCTACGCATTGTCGTCCTTATGACGCCCTATCTTTTTGGGGTGTACCTCCACCCTTTGTTGTGAGAGAATAACCGCCATGGTTGATCCTCTGATTCAATTGACACCCCCAGCAAGATGGGTCATCGATCAGACGATGCCCAGTAGCTACGGATCATCTATTGGCACGTGTGTTATGCTGTCAAAAATTCTGCCAAGCTTGGGGTGTTTTTGTAAATTCACACCAAGTATTTAGTGAAGCATGGATGATTATTTTGGGGTATTTAGGGTAATTTATTTTGGTTTTAATTCCTTGACCTAGACAAGACCTCTTTTTCAACTATCCAAAACCCCTTCATCAAGAAAGAAGTCTCTCAAACAGTACCAGAGAATCTAGAACTCAAGGAAGTGATAAAGGTTAATGTTTTGGATGTTTTATTCATAAAAATTTCGTTGGTTTATGTTTATTTAGGTATGGTAGTCATCCTTGAACCATCTTTCATTCAAGGAGCCACTTCGAAGAGATGTCAAAAGTGGTCTCCAAACATCAACTTCATTAATCCTTGACTCTAAGTATGTGTCGTTTAATGAAAACAAATTAATGATTAAAATTAGTTGTTTTCAGTGTTAGATGATGATTTTGATAACAAAACCCCTGTAAAAACCATGTTTATGCTTATCATAAACTTTTGGCTTATGGAGTGGGTTTGTTGCTTCTATCTAGATAATGTTAGAGTTTAAGTTTGTATGTTGTATTTTGAGTTAGATACTGCTTATATATGATATATTATGTTACTTTGATGAAATATTTATTAATGATGGTTAAAGCTTGGATGAAGTATAAGTTGGTTTATCTTGTATAGTTTCCATTGAAATGTTCTAGAGTGTTATGGTCCACATTTGAAGGATTTGTTTACTTTATGTATACGAATATGTATTTTTCATGTGTATTGTTAGTATGGGCATGAAGTCATAGTATGTGAAGCAAATTGATAACTATCGATATGTTTATGAAGCTTGAATTGTATAGCTTGTGTAGATAATGTCTAATTTGAGTATGTGTATATGTGAAGCATTCTAGTGTGTGATATATGTTGAATGAAGATGTAAGAATGTTTAGAAATCAATTATATGAAAATGGTGGTTATGTGAAAGGTGTTCTCATATGTACACACATATTTTGAATAAATGAATGAAGCTAATGAATGTCAATGGGGGATTGTAGGGTGGACACTCTTCGTAAATAAAGATGAAGTGTCTAGACCATTCCCTACTCTTCCTAAAAGACTTGTAATAAAGAGCGGATGTTTGGTGTGAACACTCTTGGTGAGTTGAGGTGAAGTGTTTAGTAGAAACCTTACTATTCCAAAGATATTTCTAAGATAGTTTGGCGGCTAGATACCCTTCGTTAGTTGAGATGTGGTGTGCAATAATTATCTTTTAACCTTTAATAATGAATGTTTAAGACTCCATGGGGGAGTTATGTTTAGCATTGAAAGGATATGATGAAAGGGTCACCACACTTCGTGAGTTGATATGTTGTATTAAATGTATCTCTTGAGATGAGTGCTCCGAGAAGTAGTTACTTAAAAACAATCTCCTTATCACGTAAATAAGATCCCACATAGGTATTTATATTGGATATTCCATATAAAGACTAAGAGAATGACCCTACCCTAGGCAAGTGGCGATCCTTAATCCGGTAAGGGTAAATATCGAGATTCTATGTCCATCTCTAATGTTCTATGTCAGTTAAATCTAGACCCGACAAAAGAATGCAACGAAATATGCCTTCTAAAGAGTGTAATAATTATGATAGGTTGTGGTATAGGATATCATCTACCCAATACACGAGTAAGAACTTTAAAGCGGCATGTTAATGTGTCTTTATATGCAATGTATAAATGGGTTACTATGTGATATAAATGAAGCTAGGTAAGTTAATGTTAATTTTAATAGAGTATGTTAAATTTATGTCTTGTATGATGATGTTAATAAATAATGAACGTGGTGTCCTTGATTTAAGGGAACCTTCAAGGAGAACTTTGTTGGTGTAGTAGTAAGGGACGCTACATTCACATTGCACTTTGTGTAACTTGGGAGTTGTCATCAAGAAGGGCATTTATGTGAAGTTCTTAAATGCAAGTAAGTTTTTCTAGTGTCTAGATATGGAAGGTGGACTTGTTACCTATACGAAGTAATCCTATAGCAGGGAGTATTGAGGATCACTTAGGTGTCTATTGAAGGGATTGTATGCGTGATTAATTCATTTATTACCTTAGTGAGTCATAGGATAACCTTGGTTAGGGAAACTTCATAGGAAATTAGTTCAATGTCCGTTTAAATGAAATAGGTTCACTGTAGTAGAACTTTATTTCACTGTATAGTGCCTTTTGTGCTAAAATTATGAAAGTTTAATTGTATCTGCTAAATGATGATTTATAGTTTAGTTTACTTCTATATTCATGATTGTTTAAATTAATAAGCATGAAAGCTTATTTCTACTAAAACGTACACATTTGCATGTTTTGCACGGGGCCATACTTAATGCAATGTTTGTACTAACCGCGTACTTTACTATACTCTAATAGTATAGGTTGGAAGCTAGTGGAAGATTAAAAGGCAAGCTTGGGAATCGACTCTCTAAAAATTTGGTATGTCGTCATACATTTGAGGACATATTCTATGTTTCCTCAGTTCTTATTGAATACTTGTGTAATACTTAGTATTTATATTCTTTTAATGAAAAGGGTCGTGTTCCTATGATATATAAGTTGTGTCATTAATTTTGTTTGTGACAATGAGACTACTCTTTAATATTTTATAATAGATATTACCTTATTAATATTATTGTCGTGAAATTTTTTAAATTTGCAATATTTTTCATGTCTTATGTAATGAATGATAGCTAATAGGCTAGTACAAAACCTCCGAAGGGTCAATTACGCCTTGTTACGACTCAAAAGTTCCCCCTTCTTCTTGGTGTACTAGCGGGTCGTTACAGACTTCGTATCAGAGAATAAGGTTTTGGGAAATAGTTTAGGATCCAAATTCTTACAAGTCACGTCTAGTAGAGGCTTGTTGATCGGTGTGAGTGGCGACACAATCATGGGGGAGAGTCTATAAGTGATAGAAGTTTCACTTTCTTCATTACTCTTGGGTCTTACTATAGAGTTTAACTCCATTGGATCTTTCTCTAAGGTTTCCCTTGTCCGGTGGTCTTCTAGATGTGATTGCTTTGAAGGAGTGATATTGAATGGATGTAGGGATAAGAAGATGAGTTTTGATGCTTATTGTTATTTTGGTGACTAGAAGATATAAGGGGAGGTGGATTTTGAGGATTGTAATGTGATGCGATGTATGGCTATGTGTAATTTATCAGATCTGAGGCATTATGATGTGAAGTTGTATGGCGATGTAGTTCTAGAATGATGAGAGTCATAATGGTTGAATGAAGTCCTTTTTGGTAAAAAGAGATACCTTATGGTTATGTGCAATTATAGTTGGAAATAAAGGTGTAAATTTGAGAATTGTAGACGGAATGTGGTGATTTTTTAAGAATTGAGGGTTGCCCTGTTGTGTGGATAAATTTTCATAGTTGTCCTTGTGATTGGATTGATGTTCTTATAGATCATTACTCTAAGGAGGAAATATAGTACTCTTAACTAGAAAACTGTACAATCTACCTAGCAAGATTGTTTGCTTCCAAATGAATATACCTCAATAGGTTAAAAGAGAAACAAGTATTTTATTCCATGAGTTTGAGCTATGTGGTGTGTAACATTTCCGAAATTCAAGCCTAACATAGGTTTCTTGAGGTATAAGCACTGCTATTAGGACTATAATAATGAATATAAGTCATTTAGGAGTTTTAAAAACCCAAACATCTGAGAACGTCCATGCAGTTTGGAAATTTTGTTCAAGGACTTACTAACGTTCCTTAGCCTATTTGACTAGTGTTTTAGATTCCGAAATTAATAAAATTAAGTGAAAGGGTGTATAAAATATATTTAAGGTAATTTTGATTGAAACATCCAGGTATGACTCCCCAAGAACCAACCAAGGTCCCTTGAAGATGATCCTAGCTCGTTGGAGGCAACACCTCCTAGGCAATATGCAACCTTAAAAGACAGACGACGGCTCGTGTGTGGATTGATGTGGAGTCGATGCCAAATGTGGTCCCACACATAGACAAATGGATGGATCCCTTTCCTGGACAATGCTATCAAAAAAACAATGATATCGCAGGTGGAAGAGGGGGGACAGTCCTCGACTCAAAGAAGGCCCGTCAACGAGGTTCCGTCTGTGAGAGTCAAAAGTTCCATGATGTTTTTAAGTTAGTTTAATTAAATTATTTAAGGGGTTTGGTTGTAAATTAAGGTCTTAACAGAGTCTATTTAAGTTAATTAACCCACATAGAAAGACCCTAACCCTCATTAGATTAAACACAACTTACAAAATCATTTTTCTTCCTTCTCTATTTTTTCTCTCTCTATTGGAAGACACTACTGAAGAACAAGTTGGGGAAGTGTTTTGGGGGATATAAAGGGAGTATTTTACCATTCAATCTTCATGAAAAACTTATGTATGAAATTTAGTTCAACTGTGAGACTTGTTTCTCAAAGGGCTCCTTCAAAGTATTTCAAAAAGTTGGGTTTTCAAGTGGGTTTCATCAGATTACGAATATGATGTTATGAACTGAGTTTTTTTATTGTTTATTTAGGATATAATGAATATATTAACCGGTATTTTAATTTGATTATGGTAATTTGTTATATATTGATCTAAATAGAAGAACGTAATCTTTAACCTTTAACCGTAGGTTTGATGTTGATTTGAATTAGGTTTGGCTTCATTCAATTAACTTGATTATTTGTTAAATCACTATAAGATGATGTTTTTACGCTAAACGTAGACAAAATAGGATTATTTTTATCCTTTCATACTAGTTCTTGAGAAGTGATCTAGGTTATGAGAATTGACCTATGTATCATGCCTTAAGCTCTGATTTAGTATTGAATTATGGTGTAATGATTGTTCTAGTCTTGTTGTCGTGTTGATTATTGAATCATGATGTACTACATCTAAATTGGATTGAATTTAGGGTTTATGGTAAGACATAACTGATGAAATATGAAGGAGACTAGGTAAGTTTTATGATCTCTATCTTTACTTCCAATTATGGTTAATTGTTCTTAAGCCATGACGTTGTGTTGGAGTATGCCTTCTATTAGGATTTATAGGGTGGTATGTTGTTGAATTTAAATTTCATGACTATTTTGTGACGTTGATTAAGGTGTATGTGTAATAAGTATGGTGATGACTTTCATTGTGCATTATTATGATATGAAATGCTATTGTGCTAACCTCACTTATATAAATAGTGATGAAGCGACTATACTCATGCAATTATTATTGAGCTATGATGACGATGATGATTATAAAAGGTCTATACCCTATTACCTAAACTAAGTTATGATTTTTAATAGACATAAAGACATTTCAATAATGAGACTTAGCTTAGCACCGAGTGAACTTGACAATGGGAGGTTATGACTTCCCATAGAGGAAGGTTCAACCTGTAGTTTTAAATTACATGTTGACTTCCAAAGAGGAATACTCATCCAATAGATTCCCATGAGAGGAGGAACAAATTACCAAGCAGTATGAAGAGTAAATACACTATCTCTTAGTTCTTCAACTATGTTTCCCAGATAGGAAGACTAGCTAGTGGATCCACCTAGAAAGCTACATTTATGTTTTGTTTTACTTTGGCCGATAGACCACCTTCCATAAGTGTAAGGTTTTACAAAACCAGATTCCACAGTTAGATCTTGTGGTCTATGGAGGTTAAGCTAAGTTTCCGTAAACTAAAATGAAGCAATGAAGTGTAGACTAACTAACATGACTTTAGAGGTTTGACTTAGCGCAGCTAGGGATATGTGACTCTACCAATGCCTTGCACTAGTTCGGTTGATGGAATCTTTAAGAAGTTTAAATTATGTATGTATAGGATAATGATGTATATGATGATACTGTGATGATGCTACAATATAAATGATATTATATGATGATCACTACCTTTATAAACATGTATTTGGATTATTTTGTTAAAGTTTGACATTGGTTATGGTTTCTTGTTTGCGCTACTTGATTGAGTAAGGTTATGGGGCTTTACTTTGTTAATGCACTTGTTTAATTGATGAGGATTCATGGTAATACTCAGTATGATATGGTTAACTCTTATTCATGATTAAGATGTTATTCCATCATGATAGGGTTGTAGTAGATTGTGGGTTCAAGTATGGTGGAATACATATAATTGTTTGAGGTAGTAAACATGTTTTGATACTTGGTATGACTTGCTTGATTATGCATAAGACTTTTAAGGGTAAAATAGAATGGTTTACATTAATTGTAACTTTTTAGAATTATTTGATCTTATATGTGCATATGATCTTATACTTAGTACCAGTGGCATACTAACCCCATTTTCTTTATTTTTCCAAAACATTTTAGGTTACGATGGTTGAAGGCTCATTCGAGACAACTTTAAGAAGGCTTGGAAATTCTCTATCATCCAAGTGGGTAGGTCATCACTTTTTCGAGGGCGATACCAATATCTAGCTTATGGAGTTTCGTTGTTTTTCTAAAACTCGTATGTTCATTCTATTTTCATTTGAGTACTATTCTTATGAGCCTATATGTTTCTTCTTTAGATTGATGTAGGGCTATGCCCGAATTTCTATAATATATTAGATGGTATGAGATGAGACAATCTATAAGACTATGCTCTACCCTATATATACGTATATGTGCAATAAAAGTAGAAGGCTATGCAATCTTCCTGTACGAAGGGTTTATGTATGCTCTCTATATATATTGTGTGAATGTAGAGGTCTATGTAAACCTCCAAGTATAAGTAATAAAAGCTTTAAATTTTCCGCTAAAATCGACTTATGAATATAATGATGTGAACTAAAAGTCTAGTCTTAATCCTCAAAGAGGCCGCCGCCGCTTGTTACGTTTATGTGGTTAACCCGAAAGTTAAAAACTTTTTCTCAAAGAATTAGGTTGAATTATCTTAGAGTTAATGTCTCTGTCAAACACATCTATATAAGATCGTGTTAATAATTGTTAAACGTGCAACACTTATGGATAGGAACCTACATGATGCCTAGGAAACTCTCATTTTGATTGAAAAGTGTTATCATGTCATTACAATATACTTACAGTGTGTTTTTGCATCTAATCCTATTGTTTTACTTATTGAAATGATGAACACTATAAGGAATGGGGCAGGAAGACTTGAAGAAGAAATTGACAGTGCGGGAGCTCCTCCACGTGGTGAACAAGTTCCTCCACTTGAAGAAGATGCTAATATGGAGCAAGCTCCGGTTAATCGTTCACTCTTTACAGATGTAGATATAAGGGCTTCCCTCATACATTTGGCTCAAGCAGCCACTATTGAAGCCTGAGATATGACGGCCCAAGCCAATTGGGATTTTGTACCCCGTCCTCATGAATAAGTCACTACTATAGCTTCCCATCTAAGGGACTTCACTCGAATCAACCCTCATACCTTCTATGGTCTGTGGTTGAGGAATACCCCCAAGAATTCATCGATGAAGTCTATCGGATACTTTTAGCTTTGGGGTTGTCCACATGTGAAAATGTCGAGATGGCCACTTATTAACTTAAGGACGTGGCTCAAGCATGGTTTATGCGATGGAGGGATAATAGGCATTTGAGAGGTTGTCCTTTGACTTGGGAGATATTCAAGAAGGGATTTGTTGATCTGTTCTTTCCTAGGGAGATGAGGTAAGCTAAAGTTGTGGACTTCATAAACCTTCTCAAATGAGGTATGGATGTTCATTCATACTCTTTGAAAATTCACTAAATTGTCGAAATATGTTCCTTCTTTGGTTTCAAATCCTAGAGATTAAATGATCCGTTTTTTGATGTGGTGTCGGATGAGGTTAGAGTGAATTGTCATTCGGCTATACTACATGACAACATGAACATTTCTCATCTTATGATGCATGCCATGTATGTGGAAGAGGCAAGGTCAAGGAGGAAGAGTAGAGATGCCAAGAGGGCAACATATTTTTATAGGGGCTTCTTCAAAAAATTGCTTGAGATACAAGACAATCATAGATTTAAGAAGCGGGTTCCTAATCAAGTTCCCTAAGGCTCTTTGTCACGACTCTAAATTACTCCCTAGAAGTTAGGGAGAACCGTCGTTTGTAACCAGGCGTACTTGACCCCTTTTAATTAGGAGTCATTACATATGACATGAAAAGTAGTGCAGATATTAAAAACTTTTCATGAATAATTAATAAAAGAAATTTTTTCATAAAAATACTTAGAGAATTTCATTGTCACAAGTCAAGCTTAATACATGACATAATATGTTAGGGACACATCCCTTTACATTAAAGTAAAAATGCATAAAAAGTCTTTAAAATAAAAACATAGAAAGGAAATATGACCTCGAATATATGGGGACATATTTTGCCTTGAGAGAAACTTTCCCAAGCTCTTTCTTCTAGCCTTTCACCTTACAAAATCTTCAAACCTATACTTATAGTAAAGAAATGTATGGGGTTAGTAGAAAAAATATACTAAGTATGGCATAAGCAAGAACATGTGAAAAGGGACATTTTAGTAAAATAACATTTCATGCAAATTAAGTAGAACATTCAAGAAAATAAAGACAAACCACCATAAGAAACATCATTAAAAACTAAGAGAAAAATTTCCATAATTTTTAAACCAAAAGGACATTTTATAGTAACTTCCCAAAACTTCCTGTGAAATCAAATAACTCTTACAATGATCTATTTGGAACCATCACAATGAATCATACAAACTATTTACAATGAATTATCCTATTCTAAATAAGTGAACTTCCAAGGACAAGCAAAGAGAAAGTGAACTCATCTTGGTAGGAGTTTCCCCACCTCGGGATTATCTTAAGACTCACTAAGGTAAGACATGAAGAAAGTATGCATATGCCTCCTTCAATACACACCAAAGCAATCCTCAACACTACCCCTTTTGGCTTACTCCCCTCATAAGAACAAGCACCTCCCTAAACGACAAGACATTAAAAGGACACGCAACAAACCACCAAAGTCTTCCCTTTCAGATGCCTACTTAGTGCAATGAGTAGATAGTTTTTCATACCACCACCTACTCTAAGTAGCATATTCTTTTAGAAGGTTTGGTTCAAAGTCTTCCCTTTTGGAAGGTCCTACGTAGTGCAATGAGTAGGTGGTGTCTCATACCACCACCTACTATAAGTAGCATGTACTTTTAAAAGACATAGTTCAATAAATTCTTTTTTTGAGGTTTAGCTTAACCGACATAGACCATGAAAGCTAGATATACAATCCCGGCATTAACCCCTAAAGGATGAGAGATCCTTACTTGCCTAGAGTAAGGTCATTCTTTTTAGATTTTACATTGATTTTGCAAAAGCTACACCTATGCGAGCGCATAGTTAAGGGATAAGGAAATTTCTACTAAGTAGCTCATTATCTAATAACTAGGAGTACTCATTTCATGAGGTACATTGGAATACAAAATCTCAACTCACGAAGCGTAACCACCTCTTCTTCATATCCTCTCGGTGCTAGACATAACCCGAACTTATTCTAAACCCTTTAATCTATAGGTTGAAGATAGCTAGTGAACACCACATCTCAACTCATGAAGAAAATTCATCCTTCGAACCATATTAGAAAGGTATTAGGATGTAGTGAAGTTTCTACAAATCACTTCATCTCAACTCACGAAAAGTGTTCACCTCAAAACTGCTCTATTTACTCAATTTAGCTTCATACATTCACTTAAATGTTTGTGTGTACTTGTGAGCACACCTTGCATATAAGCATTATTTCATTAACGTTAGCTTCTATAAATGCTTTAGACCTACATTCATCCATTTACACCCTTTACGTGCTTCACAGAGTCATATACTTTTCTTAGGTGTAATATAAGTCAAACATGCTATTAAACTTCACAAAACACAAGACAAGACTCATCTTCAATATAACTTAAATTAATATACTAGTCCTTCAAAGCCACACTAACAAAATAAACTATTTAATATCAAGTTCATCAACTAAGAAGGACTACCATAGCACTCAAGAGATATTTATAATAGGAATTATACAATATAGGCAACTCATTATTTAACCAATACATCATCCAATATAATAAATTTATCAATATTTCATCATAATAAGTCTCTTAGGGGAGTAGCTAATTCAACATAACAATATAAAAAACAAAAGTTCAAACTTACCCAAACATGCTCATTTGACCCAATTTTTAAGCTTAAGGTTTAAAATATGCGTATGCATGAGTTCATTAGGTTTTAACATTAAAATCATCAATTTTTAAAATAATAAACATAGTTAAATCATTATAACCCTTTTACAAGAAGATCTATGCTTAAAATCAAAGATAGAACGAAATAGAGTTTGATAACCCTTTTTGAAATCTTTTGAAAATTACTTCTTGAATCGAAGTGGGTTCAAGCATGGATACCGTACCTTAATGAGAAGGAAACACACTGATGTTTGATGGAGAACATGCCGAAACCATCCCCTTCATTCCCTCTTAGAGTCTTAGCTCCTATGGTAACTTTGAGAGAGTTTTCTTTAGATGGGGAGTTTGAATATTTGTACTGAGGGGTCTTATCAAGGTCTAGGACATAACACTAACCTAATATAACTTAAAAACCCTAAAATTATCAGCGTATGGTAGTAAAGACTTGGTATTAATTTACAAACCAACCCAAGGCCTAACAGGCAGCGTTGCAGCTTTTGGGACAACCAGCATCGATGGTCCAACAAATGGTCCATTTGTCAAGGCAAGGGTCGTTGGTGAGGTATCATTGGTTTGGGAATCAACTCCCAAGCTTTGAGAGGTTCTTGTCCAAATCATGGGTAGGTTGACTGGTCATCAATTGGCTCATCAATAAGACACTATTTTGGCAGTGTTGGATTAAATATTGGGCCCTTAATATAGGGCCCCTTGTGGGTCCTAGGTGGGGTCTTTGCCAAGTGTTAAACCCCTAAACTAAATCTTTTAGGTATTAGTAACACCTCACATCAATTTCAAGTAAAACAAACACACAAAAATTACTCAAACACAAGAAGATGCAAGAACACTTTCTAAGGCATATCATCTGAACGTCATGGACATTGATAAGCGTTTGACCTACAAACATCACACACTATCTAAGAACACTAATTTATCTTATTTTAAAACAAAATTAACTCAAGAAATACTCACGATGCTCTAAATAACCTTAGTTTATCTTGCAGCGTCACACTCGCCGTGACAAGGTAAAAAAACCGAGATCTCAAATGGGAAGGAGTGGAAAATCACCAAATGAGAAGCCTACATGCGCCAAGTGTATAAAGGGTCATTTAGGTGAATGTAGGGTTGGAACGGGTAATTATATTTGTTGTGGCAAGAGTACCCACAAGGTTAGGTATAGCCCTAATATAAAGGGGCACTAAAAGCGTGGTCAAGCTCAAGCAAGTGGTTCAAATTAGCCTCGAACGAAGAAGTTATTCTATGCTCTCTACTCTAAGAGTGAGCAAGAGACTTCTCCTGACGTGGTGATCGATATGTTGATTGTTTTCTCTATTGATGTAAATGTCTTACTGGATCGAGGTGCTACTTTATCCTTTGTTACTCGCCTAGTAGCCAAAAGTTTGTTATTTTGCCCAATATTTTGCATGAACCTTTTATAGTGTCTACATTGGTGGGTGGGTGGGTCGGTTGTTGAAAAAAGGTGTATTGAAATTGTCTTATAATGTTGCCCAATATAGTTTCTTATGTTGAACTATTAGAACTTGATATGCTTGGTTTTGATCTTATATTGGGTATGGATATTGATTGTATGATAAGGGTGGTGAGGTTTAACTTTCCAAATAAACCCATTGTTGAGTGGAAATGGGGAAATTATATTCCTAGAGGTTGTATAATCTTCTGTCTAAAATCATGCAAAATGATCTCTAATGGTTTTCTATACCATATTGTAAGAGACCAAAATCTAGACTCCGAAATTCTTCCCATTGAGTAGGTCCCCGTAATGAATGAATTTCCGGAAGTTTTCTCTAATGATGTTCCTGGTATTCCTCCTGAACGCGAAATTTATTTTGGTATAATCTTCTATCGGATAGAAGTTCCATTTCAATTCACCATAATGGTATGGCTCTTACCGAATTGAAAGAGTTGAAGTCACAACTCAAAGATTTATTAGACAAAGGCTTCATAAGACCTAATGTTTCTCCATGGGGTATCTGTTTTTTTTTTTTAACAAAAAGAAGGATAGGTCCTTAAGAATGTGTATTCATTACAACCATTTTAATAAAGTCACAATCAAGAACAAGTATCCTCTCCCTCTGATTGATGACTTGTTTGATCAACTCCAAGGGTCATGTTAATTTTCTAAGTTTGAGTTAAGGTCGGGGTATCACCAACTTAGGGTGAGTGGTTAGGATGTACCTAGGACAACATTCAAGAGTAGATATTTTCATTATGAGTTCTAAATAATGTCCTTTGACCTTACTAAATCTCCGGCAGCATTTATTTACATAATTAATGGGGTTTTTTGAAGTTACCTCGATTGATTGGTCATTGTGTTCATTGACAACATCTTTGTATCTTTGGAAAATGAGAAGTGATCATATGGGTCATTTGAGGGTTGCATTGCAAACTATTAAGGAATATTAATTGTTTGCCAAGTGTAGAAAGTGTCAGTTTTGGTTATGGTTGGTGGCATTTCATTGTCATATCATCTCTAGCGAAGGAGTTGAGGAACACCTAATAAAAATTGAGGCGGTGAAAAATTTTCCTAGACCTTGGACTCAACTTACTTTAGAAGTTTGTTGGGTATAGCAGGTTATTACAGGTAATTTGTGGATGCTTTTGCATCCATTGCATCTCCCTTGAATACTTTGACCCAAAAGTGTATGAAATTTGAGTGGTCGGAGGCCTGTGAAAGGAGCTTCAAATTGTTGAAAGATAGACTCACTTCCGCTCCAATTTTCACCTTACCGAAGGGTACAAAAAGGTTTGTTGTGTATTGTGATGCATCCTGTGTGGACTTGGCGTGTGTGCTTATGCACATGGGAAGTGATAGCCTATACTTTTAGGCAACTTAAGGTACATTACCGAAACTACCCAATTCAGGAGCTTGAGTTACCGAGTGTAGTTAGAGTTGTTGAAAGACTGTGATATGAGTGTCCTCTATCTCCCCAGCAAGGCTAATGTGCTTGCGGATGTCGTATGACTATGGGTAGTGTATCCTACATTGAAAACCCAAGAATGACCTAGTGAAAGAGGTACATAGGTTGGCTAGGTTCGCTGTGAGGCTAGATGATTCTTTGGATGCTTAATTCATAATTCATAATAACTCTGAGTTATCGTTTGTATTTGAGGTAAAGTCAAAACAACCCTTGATCAACCATTGATGTAGTTGAAAAAATTGGTTATCGGTAAGTTGAATGAATCATTTTCCTTAGGGGGGATGTTGTGTTAATGTACCAAGGGAGATTGTGTGTTACCAATGTTGATGGATCGAGGGACCAAATCCTTCAGGAATCCCATGGGTCCCGCTACTCAATTCATCCAAGTTTGCCAAAAGTGTATTGTGACCTTAGAGAAATATTTTTGGGGAATGGTTTGGATAAGGACATAGCGGAGTTTGTTGCTAGGTGTCCAAATTGCCAATATGTAAAATCCAAACATCAAAAGCCGAGTGGGTTTATACAAGAGATCCAAATTCCTACTTGGAAATGGGAATATATCAATATGGATTTCAAAGTTGGTTTACCTCAGACTCAAAAGCAATATGATTTTGTAGGGGAGGTTGTGGATAGGTTGACCAAGTCCACTAGCTTTAATCCAATCAAGTCTACATGTCTGGCGGAATATTATGCTAGTATCTTCATACATGAGATTGTATTCGCCGTGGTATTCCGTTATCCATCATATCCGATCGGGGTGCACAATTCATATCTAGATTTTACAGGTCACTCTATAAGGGTTGGGTACTAATGTCAATCTGAGTAACGCTTTTCATCCCCAAAAAGATAGTCAAGAGGAACTCACTATTCAAACACTTGAGGACATGCTGAAGGCTTGTATTGTTGATTTCAAGGGAAATTGGGATAAGCATTTTCCTTTGGTAAAGTTTTCTTATAATAATAGTTTTCATTCATCTATTTCCTTGATCACTATGAAGCCATGTGGGTAGGATGTGTAGGACTCCTATTGGATTGTTTGAAGTTGGAGAGGCTTCGCTTCTTGCTTCTGATTTTTTTATTAAACTTGGAGAAAGCTCATTTTATAAAGAACCGGTCGCAAACGGCCTATAGTCGGCAAAAGTCTTATGCCGATCATAGAAGAAGGGATTTGGAGTTTTAAGAAGGGTATAAGGTGTATTTGAAAAATTCACCAATTAAAAGGGTGATAAGAATTGGCAAGAAAGGGAAGTTGAGTCCTCCTTATGTGGGTCCCTATGAAATCTTGCAAAGTGATGGTAAGGTTGCCTATGAATTGAAACTTCCTAGTGAATTGGCTTCGATTCATCCGGTTTTCCATGATTACATGCTTAAAAAGTGTATTGGTTATCCCAAGTCTATTCTTCCTATTTCGGGTTTTAGTGTTAAGGATAACCTCTCTTATGCGGAAGTACCTATTGAAAATTTTTATATGCAAGTCATGATGTTAAGGAATAATGAAGTGGTTTTGGTAAAGGGGTTATGGAAGAATCGCTTAATTGAGGTTACTCATCATTTTTAAACAAAATTATATGACTTGAAATTGATGTTTCTTGATTTTTGGTGAAGTCTTGCAAAAATGTTCATTGTGAATCACATTACAGTAAGTTGCAGTGAATTTTGGCTCATAAAACATAAATTTTTCCAGTTGGTTTGTTTGAGTTGTGTCATGAATTTTGACATGGTGAGTGTTAGTGAAAAATTGTAAGTCATGTTTATAAGAGTACTTTGTGCTAATTAACTCATGTAATGTATGTTGAACTCATGTGTGTGTCAGAAGGAAATGTCTCATGATGCAATGTTTGAGCCTTATGTTTGGTAATTGATGATTTGAAATTACCTTGTTAAAATGATATGATATATGTCTTTTGGTAATTTGGATTGGATAGGCTGCTAGTCTTGAGTCTGTTCCTTCCTTCAAAAGAATTTTAATGTCATTCGGGGAAGATTGTTCCAAAGGGGGGATAATGTAACATTTTGAAAATCCAAGACTTGTCTAAGAACCTAACATAGGTTTCATGAGGTTTAAAGAATATTTTTAAGAGTATAATAATGGCTATAAGTAATTTAGGAGGTTTAGAAACAAAAAGGTCGAAGAACATCCGTGATGTTTGTAAATTTTATTCAAGGACGTACTAGCGTGCCTAAACCTATTTAACTAGCTTTAAGGAATTGGAAATTAATGATATTAGGTTGAAGGGTGTATAACATGTATTAAAGTAATTCGTAGTTGAAACATCCATGTAAGACTCTCCAAGGACCAACTAATGGCCCTTGAGGCAACACTGCCAAGGTACTGCGCAACCACGAAAGGCAAACGATTGCTCGTGTGTGGATTTACGGGGCGTTGATGCCAACAAGCGTCCAACATATAGGAAAATGGATGAATACCTCTACTATACATGTATTTGAACAAAACGACGAGTGTAAAAGACGGAAGGTGGGGGAGTCATCGACTCATAGACGGCCCGTCGACAAGGTTCTGTCTATGAGGGTCAAAAGTTCCTGCATATTTTTAAGTTAGTTTCATTAAATTATTTAAGGGGTTTGGTGTTTGCTTAGGGGTTTAAGGGTGTCTAATTATTTTAATTAATCCCCCATATAAATACCCGAACCCTCATTAGATTACACACAACTCACAAAATAATTCCTCTTCATTCAGTCTTCTATCTCTCTCTATTGGAAGACACCATTAAAGAATAATATAGGGAAGGGTTTTAGGGGCTTCAAAGGGACGATATCACCATTCAATCTTCATCAAACGGTTAGGTATGGGATATAATTAACCTATAAGACTTCTTTCCTCAAAGGGCTCCTTTTAAGTATTTTAAAAACTTGTGTTTTCAAGTGGGTTAGATCCAATTACGAATTTGATGTTATGAACTGATTTTTTATGGTTTATTGAGGATAATAATGAATAGATTAACATGTATTATTACTTGATTATTGTAATTTATAATGATTTGATCTAAATAGAAGAACACGATCTTTAACCCTTAACCATACAATTGATCTTGATGTGAATTAGGTTGGCATTGATTCAATTAACATTATTATTGGTTAAATCACTATTCAATGGCGTTTTTACACTTATTATAAACAAATTAGGATGATTTGTAGACTTTAATTCTAGTTCTTGAGAAGTTAACTAGGTTATGAGAATTTACCTAAGTATCTTGTCTTTAGTTTTGCTTTAGTATTGAATTATGGTGTGGTCACTCTTCTAGTCTTGCTGTTAGGTTGATTATTTAATCATGATCTTGTACATATAAATTTGATTCAATTGAGACTTTATGGTAAGACTTAAATGTTGAACTATGAAGGACACTTGGTAACTCTTATGATCCCTATCTTTAATTCCAATTATGGTTAATTGTGATTAAGTTATGATGTTATGTTAGTGTATCCCTTGTATTAGGATTAATAGGGTGGTCGTTGTTGAATTGAAATGTCTTGACTGTGTTGTGAGGACGATTAAGGTGTATATGTTATGAGGATGTTTATGCCTATCAAATGTGCATTATTATGATTTGAAATGTTAATGTTCTAACCTCACTTATCTGAAATTTAATGAAAGGACAATACTCATGCAACTCTTATTTAGCTATGATGATGGTATTATACAATGGATAGACCTTATGACCTAAACTAAGTTATGATTTTTGATAAAGTCTTAAAGACATTTGAATAATGGGACTTGGCTTAGAACCTAGTGAACTTGACAATGGGCTATGATGACTTTCCAAAAAGGAAGGTTGATCATATAGATCTAAATGAGATATTGACTTCCCAAAGGGAATATTCATCCAATATATTCCAATTATAGGAGGTCCCAATAACCAAGTGGTATGAAGAGGGAATTTACTATCGCTTAGTTCTTAAACTATGTTGCCCTCATAGGAAGAATAGCTATTGGATCCACCTACAAAGCTACACTTATGTTTGCTTTTACATTGGCCGGTATACCATCTTCCATCAATGTAAGGTTTATCAACACCGCATTCCACACTTAGCTCTTGTGGTCTATGTAGGTTAAGGCAAGTTTCCGTAAACTAAAATAACAAAATGAAGTATAAATTAACTAAGGTGACGTGAGAGGTTTGACTAAGCCTAGGTAGGGAAATGGGACTCTACCTATGACTTGCACTATTTGGCCTTGATGGAAGCTTTAGGATGTTGAAATTATGTATGTATAGGATAATGCTGTATATGATGATAATGCGATGATGATACAATATAAGTGGTATTATATGATGATGATTACTCTCAAGAACATGTATTTGAATTATGCTATTAAAGATGGATAATTGTTATGGTTTCTTGTTGGTGCTACTTGATTGAGTAAGGTTGTGGGGCTTTACTTGGTCATTACACTTGTTGACTTGTTGAGTATTCATGAGTAAATTGTCTTGCTTATAATGATATGGTTAGCTATTGTTCATGCTTTTTAACTTATTCCTTGATGATAGGGTTGTAGTAGATTGTGGGTTCAAGTATGTTGAAATGCATATTACATGTTTAAGTTAGTAAGAATGTTTTGTTACTTGGTATGACTTTCTTGATTATGCATAAGACTTTTAAGGGTTAAATAGCATGGTTTAAACTAAATATCCCTTTTTAGCATGATTTGATCTTATGTGTGCATATGATCTCATATCTACTACAAGTGGCTTACTAACCCCAATTTCTTCCTTTTTCCTAAATATTTTAGGTTCCGGTCGTTGAAGGCCAATTCGAGAAGACTTGAAGAAGTCCTGGGTATTATGTATCATCCAATTGGGTTGGTCCTCTCTTTCTAAGGGCTATACCAATATCTTTCTTATGGAGTTTATTTGTTTTTCTTGGACTCTTTTGTTCATTCTATTTTTATTTCAGTACGATTTTTATAAGCAAATATGTGACTTCTTCACATTGATGTAGGGCTATGCCCAATTACTATGATCGTTTAGATTGTATGAGATTAGACAATATGTATGACTATGTTTTTGTCACGACCCAAATCGGGGCCGCGACTGGCACCCACATTTACCCTCCTATGTGAGCGAACCAACCAATCTAACCTTAACATTTCAATGTATAACAACAGAAAATAATGCGGAAGACTTAACTCATTAATAAAAACCAATTCAATAACTACTAAAATTCAACATTTATTATTTCCCCAAAATCTGGAAGTCATCATCACAAGAACATCTATGATCAAATTACTAAACTAAAAATGTCTAAGAAGCTAAAACAATTAAAAGCTAGTCCATGCCAGAAGTTCAAGGCATCAAGACTTGAAGAAGAAGGTCCAGTCCAAGATAGACGCGTTAGCTCACCCTGAATTTTCGATGTAGTGAAGACTGGCTAGAATTACTGCTGAGTTGAAGATGACGGAACGTTTGCTGCACTCCACAAATAACAAAGAAGAAAACATAAAAGTAGGGGTCAGTACAAACCACAAGTACTGAGTAGATATCATCGGCCAACTCAAAATAGAAGATAATATATATCAATAATATCATAAATCAACTATAAACTCAACATGTAGCAATAACAAGTACTATAATCATCAATAAGTACTATCAAGTTCATCCATGAGGACTCAAGCCTCATTACCATACTCATTTGGGAATTAAGTTCATTATGTTTGAGTAAGTTATCATCTTTCTGGATTCATTATCTTTCTTCCTCTTGTGTCGGTACGTGACACTCCGATCCCCTACTACTATGTGTCGGTACGTGACACTCCGATCCCCTAATTCTACGTGTCGGTTCGTGACACCCGTCCCACTAATACTATGTGTCGGAACGTGACACTCCGATCCACTAAT
>CM064969.1:28108152-28138874 GCA_032847665.1 Solanum chilense
ATTAAAGTTTCTTTCAAGATTTGGGATTCAATAGTTTTCATCATGCTTGCTTTATCAAAATCACATAATCATATTCATGCAAGCATACAATTAAGCATATAGCAGGGTTTACAATACAATCAATACATATCATTCACTATTAAGAGTTCACTACGAATATTGTAAAAACCATAACCTACCTCCACCGAAGAATTGGAATCAACAAGCAATTTCCCAAGCTTTGATATTCCCTCTGCCTCTTGATCGATTTCTCTCTCTCTTTCTGTTCTTTCTCTTTTTCTTATTCCAAACCCTCTTCCTTTTACCCTAATTAGTATATAATTAAGAATAAAAGATGACAATAATAGCCCACTAATTAACTTAAGGTTACCTCTTTTAACCCCCAAGTAATTAGACTTATTAATATTAACCCTTTAACTTTATAATTAAGGAAAGAATAGTCCAAAACGTCCCTTAAAACTTAACCAGAAATCCGACTCCAACTGGGATTACACAACCTGTGACGGCCCGTCGTGCCTGCGACTGTCCGTCACGCAGGTATTCGCAGTATCTTAAAACTCCATTTTTTGCTAAGTAGACTGTGACGGTCCGTCACGCATGTGACGGTCCGTCCTGCACTTCCGTTATGACGTTCAAAAACTCATTCCCCGTACCAAATTGTCAAGAGTTGAAGTGTTTTGCAACGGAATCTCACGACGGTTCATCGTAGCTGTGACGGTCCGTCCTGCAGGTCCGTCACAATTTACAGAGAGTCGATTTTAGAACACAATTTTCAGAATTCTAAGTGTTCTGGGACGATACACCCTCGACGATCCGTCGTGCCCATGACGGTCCATCGTGGTGTCCGTCGTCTCAGCCAGTTTTTCCAGAAATAAAATCTGCTGCTCAAAACGACTAAACAGGTCGTTACAGTTTTACCATATATATATACAAATATATATATATATCTATCTATATATATATATATATATATATATATATACACACACACATATACAATAAATATAGAAGACTATGTAACATTGTTATACAAAGGGTCTATGTATACTGTATATAGTTATTATGTGTATGTAGAAGTCTATGTAAACCTCGAAGCAGAAGTAATAAAAGTTCTTAATTATCCGCTAAAATCGAATTATAAATGTGATTATATAAATTAAGAGTCTAGTCTTAGTCCTCAAAGAGGAGGAGGACGCCAGTTCCATTTAGCGGGTAAACTCGGATGTCACATGGTGACTTAGAGTTGAATGAGGTCTTGTCTAACAGAGTTTGTCTAATCCTGAGTGTTAAGAGTAGAGTCTTATGCTTCACTAGTGAGGTCGATGGTTAGTCTTGATGTTCATTAGTTAGGTTATTATGAGTTGCCACCTTATGAGAGGTATAGTGGGATTACGATGTATAAGACCTTGAACATGATTAGTAAGTATTCTAACAAAAAGTAATGAGAATGTGTAAAGGAGCTAATTCTGATTGAATGTCATGGTAAGTCTTAATTCAGTTTTTTTGTTGTTTTTGTGCTATAGGACGAGTTTATATGGTATTGTCTCTCATATTGTCATGCCTTCATGATAAATTGCTTGAAAGATGAGTTATTGAATCATTATGCATGCTTCACTGTGAAGGGTTGGTATTCACTATATGAAATCTTAAAATTGGACTAAATTGTATTTTCATGAAAAATGGTTACAATATGTGTAAAAATGATGTTTATGAGACTGCCTAGTGTTGGAGAAGGTATCTCCTCCATAAATAAAGAAATGAGTGTGTCATTTGAATTGTTGAACTTGTTCAAAATTGCTTGTGTAACTTGATAATGCTCTATAATATGAAGTTAATTCTCTTTGTGAGTTTGGTACATTGAGTATGAATGTCTTCACCTTCATGTGATGCGTTATATTCTTCTAGTTGAGTCCATGATGTCCTGAAAATTGTTTAGTATCGTTCAAGGATTAATGTTGTTCCATGTGGGGGAGAATGTAAAGCCCCTAACACGAATTAGGTTGAACCGGATCTTCATAGTGTTTATTGGGTTTTAATGTTTTAAAATAGATAATTTTAATGTTTGAATTCAGTTTGTTTAGTTGGGAAATCAAACTTAAAGGGTTTTCCATGATGTTTGACGACTAGACGTCATTGAGCCTATGTGAGTTCTTGTGTGCCTTAACATGTTTGGAGTATTGTTAAGGGTCCATATTGATTGTGGAAGTTCATTATACCTACATGACCATGTATAGGGTTTTAAATTCTGGCTACTTCTCCACCTAGGACCCACGAGAGGACCTAAAAAAGGACCACAACCATTAGGCAAAATCTAAAAAAAAAAATAGGGCAGTCTACGGACCCATCACCTATGGATCGTTTTCATAGTGACGCACATCGTTTATGGGTGTAGGTACACCCTTAGTAATTGGAGCTTAACCTCTATTTTTGAGCTTCTAATGAAATCAATTCGCTAGTAGTACGGGCCGTCGATCAGACAACACCCACTAGGTAGGGGTCATCAATTGGCAAATGTGTTAAGCTGTAAAATTCTTCAAAGCTTTTGGTGTTTTTGTATTCACTCGAAGTATTTTTTGAACATAGAATTATTATTTTAGGGTCTTTCAAGTATTTTAAGTTTGTTTTAAGTGTTATACCTAGACAATACCTCATTTTCAATTATCCAAAACTACTCTCTAAAGAAAGAAATCTTTAAAACTCCATAAAAGTTATAACTTAAGGAAGGGCTAAAGGTGAAGTTTCTGGACATATCCTTCGCCAAAATTTTGTGGGTTTCTTATCATTGAGGTAAGACAGTCATCCTTGAACCTTCTTTCATTAAAGATCTACTTCAAAGATATTTCAAAAAGGGGTTTCAAATTTAAGTTCTTATATTCTTTACTCTAAGTATGGATCTTTGAATGAAAACTTTTTAATGATTAAAATGCGTTTTTTAAGTGATAGATTATGATTTAAATTTCAAAACACCAATGAAACCATGTTTATGCGTATCATAAATTTGTGGATTATGAAGTGGGTTTGTTACATTAATCTTGATAATGTTATAGTTAAATTTCTTATGCTGTATTTTGAGTTATCCACTACCTATATATGGTATATTATGTTACATTGATGAAATATTGATGAAAGGTGGGGAAAGCTTGGATGAAGTGTAAGTTCTTCTTTTTTTATAGTTCCCATTGAAATGTTCTTGAGTGGCATAGTCCACTTTTGGTGGCTGTTTTTACTTTAAGTATATGATATGTATTTTCATTTGTATTGTTTGTACGTTCATGAACTAATAATATGTGAAGCAAAGTTATAATTGTTTATATCCTTTTACGAAGCTTGAATTGTATAGTTTGTGTACATAATATCTAAATGGAGTATGTGTATATGTGAAGCATGCTAGTGTCTGAAATGCGATGAAGGAATATTTAAGCGTGTTTAGAAGTTTACAATATGAAAATTGTGCTGATGTGAAAGTTGTTCTCACATATGTACACACACGCTTTGAATGAATGAATGAATGAAACTAATGAATGTTAATATGAGATTGTAGGGTGGACACTCTTTAGGAGTATAGATGAAGTGTCTAGACCATTCCCTACAATTCCTAAACGACTCATTATTCGTCAGTTGAGATAAAGTGTTTAGTAGAAACCTAACTATTCCCAATAGTTTCCTAAGATAGGTTGGAGGGTGGATACCCTTCGTAAGTCGATATGAGGTATCCAAAAGAATCCTTTAATCTTATGTAATGAATGTTTAAGACTCCATGGGGGAGTTATACTTAGCACTGCGAGGATATGAAGAATGGTTTGTGAGCTGAGATGTTGTATCCAATATATCTTTTTAGATAAGTACTCCTCGTTAGTAGAGATTGATTTACTTAGAAGCCATTTTGCTTATCCCTTAACTATGCTCCTTCTTAGGTGTAGTTATTGGAGAATCCATTTAAAGTCTAAGAGAATGAACCTACCCTAGGAAAATGGGGTTCCCACATCCGGTTATAGTTAATATTGGGATTCTACGTCTAGCTCTTATGTTCTATGTTGGTTAAAGAAAGCCCCAATAAAAGTATGTAATGAACTAAGTTTTTTTACGTGTGTACTACTTAGGGTAGGTGGATGTATAGGACGCTATCAATCCATCGCACCAGTAGGCACTTTAAAGGGGAGTCTTGGTATGTCTTTATATGCAATGTATGAATGAATTAATATGTGATGTAAATGAAGTTAGGTGACTCCATGTACAATGTAAAGAGAGCATGTTAAAGTTATGTCATGTATGATGATGTTTATGAATGATGAATGTGGTGTGCTTGATCTAAGGGAACGCTCTAGCATAAGTTTGTCGAGAAAGTAGCACGGGACACTACTTTCAAAATGAACTTTGTTCATTTGGAAGTTTTCTTTGAGAAGGGCACATATGTGACGTCCTTAAATGCATGTATGTTTCTCTAGTGTCTATTTATGGAATGTGAACTTGTTACCCTTGCAAAGTAAGCCTATTGTAGGTAGTCTTGGGGATACCTAGGTGTGTATTAAAGGTATTTTATGGGCGATTCATTGATGTCTTCTCTCTGTGAGTATTAGGACAACCCGTGTTATGGAAACTTCAAAGGAAATGAGTTCACTATGAGGTAAAATGATATAGCTTCAATGTAAGAAATCTTGAGTTTACTATGAAGTGCCTTTTTTGCTCAAATCATAAATGTTTATTTCTATGTTCTAAATGATGATTTATATGTTATTTTACTTCTATTTACATGAAGGTTTTACATAATTAGCATGAAATCTTATTTCTACTAAAACGTCCCCTTTTGCATGTTTTGCATAATGTCTTTCTTAGTGAAATGTTTTTACTAACCCCATACTTTTCTATACTCTATAAGTATAGGTTGGAAGCATTTGAAAAATTAAAAGGAATGATTGTCACTCGACTATGTTAATATTTTGTATGTCTTCATATATTCTAGGACATAGTCTATGTTTTCTTAGTTATTATTTAAGACTTGTATAATACTTAATTTTGTATTTTCGGTTAATATAAAGTGTTGTGTCCCTATGATTCTTATGTTTTGTATTTATGTAACTTGTGACGATGAGACTAATCTTTAGTATTTTATAAAATATATTCCCTTATTATTATAATTGTCGTGAAAATTTTTAATTACATACTAATGTTAATGTGTTATGTAATAAATTATAGCCAAGAGTCTAGTGCAAGACCTCTAAAGGGTCAAGTATGCCTTCTTATGACTCAAGAGTGCCCCCTACTTCTAGAGTGTACTTGTGCGTCGTAACTGAATGATAGACTTAGGGGTTTGTTTGATTGAACAATGTGAAATCATTCTTAGAAAAGTCATGAAGCTATCCTATTAGACCATTGTGTGGCAGCCCTAGTTTACCCCCTTTGGTAAGGTGTATTATGATTTGGTTATGACTTTTATATGGTACCTCTTCATATGATCCTTGATTGAATTAATATATGAGAACAAAAGCAAGCACTGAGAGACTATCCATGGGGAGTGACTCAGTCTATTATTAAACTAGAGTCCAAATAAACCCTTTTTATTTCTTAACAATGTCCCTACATGGGATGTGTGCTAGTTTTACCCTTGTAAAGTAGAACGCCCTCCATCGGAGTATGGAAGACTCTAGATTCCATGCATATATAGTATGGTCTATCACGTTTAATTCTTATTCTTATCATCTCAAATACATACTAGTGTTGGAGAAGTTCTATGAAGTGTAGATAGTAGAATGGGACGCTACCTAAGCATGGCATGATAGGCTTTGAATATGTTAGTCTGTAGGTTCCCTAGGTCTTCTTCCAGACCATTATTTGAAGTCCATAATTTTTTAATGTCTCTTTAAGTGTTCAATGAACATAGATATTTAAGTTAATTTCATGTTAAATAAAAGGTCCCTATCTAGAGTAGTTTTAAGTATTGCTTAGGTAGGATTGTAGAGGGTGTATGGGCGGTCTTTTCATGTCTTACTAAGTGAGTCTTAGAGTAATTATAGGTATGGAGTTAAATTGATTGAATGAGAATAAAATTATATTATGTTATCTTTAGTATCACTTTGGTTTGTGCGATGGGGTTGTATGGGCAGTCGCTTCATAAATCACTCAATTGAGCCTTAGAATAACCTTTGGTAGGATGGTCTAATATTTTTGTGTTTAATTTTATCTTGATATTATATTGTGGAATGTTAATATATGTGCTTATGTTGACTTAATGTTTTTTTCTATATTCTTCTTTTGAAGTTTTATTCGAAGAGATCATGTTTTATACAAACGTCATTTTACCATGGTTTTAATTGATGTTACCATACAAATCTGCATTCTATAGTACTAAATACAAATATTTTTTCTTCGCTCTAAAGGTGTAGGTGGCATTTGAGAGGAGTCTTTGAAGTGAAGCTTGGATATTAACATTCATATATAAGAAATTGGGGTATGTTTTGATGTTATTCGAGGACATTACTATGTTTAGTTTTCTTTGTTTAATGTTTTGTAATAGACTTAGATATTTATGTATTGTTGATGCATGGTTCGTGTCCCTTGATTTTCGTATGTCTAAAATGACGACTTTGAGACTTAGCCTTACTTCTTCTGATATTCCGATGAAAGATATTTTGAAGTATGACTATTTTGTGTTAAATTTTTTAATAATGCACTACTTTTTAGACATCTATGCAATGAATAATATCAAAGGGATTGTAGAGTCATGTTTATCACTGTGAATCGCGACAAATCTAAGAGCGAGAGGCTATAGAATGTAGAAATTCATTTTGTTCATTACTCTTGTGTCGTGCACATAGAGTTAAGGTTATAAATGTCTAATCATAATGTCTTTTCTTATGATTATAGGAGATTTCTACAAGAAGAATGGCTGCATGAAGTTTTGAATACTAAGGAGGGCATGAGTGAATTCACCATGGCTGATTAGGTCCACAAGGAGTTCAAGTCTCTCAACATGCTCAAGTTCCTCTACAAGGTGATCAAATCCCCATTGGAGGTAAAGGTAATGAGATTCTGGTAGTTCCCTCGACCATGACTACTGGGAATATTAGAGAGGCTCTACTTATTATAGCTCGAGTTTTCCTTTGCTCCCTTATGATGAATCTGTCAAGAAAGGCCTTTTTGAAGATCTCCCAAGTCACGGGACCACATTCTAAAGCTCTACTATCCTTCTACTTATTGTACCATGTTTTAGCTACGTCCTTGAGTTGATAGAAAACAAGCTCGGCCTTCTCAGTAGTACTCACCCCTATAAGAAAACAAAAATTTGTAAACCTCATCAAGAAATTGTCTGGGTTCTTCATCTACTTTTGATCCCAAGAACATGAGAGGATTCATATTCATAAAATCTCTCAAACACCTAGACATAGTACTAGACTGTTGGTTCTCTCGAGGTATAACCTGTTTGTTAGTTTGTGTCGTAGTTGATTGACCTTGAATTGTGATGGCTAGGGCTATTTGGAACAGGACTGCATTCTCCTCATCATCCGTTGTAGCAAGAGAATTCACAAGAAATTGATCATTCATAGCATTTTGCACGTGAAGAGGAACTTTATTTACTGGGGGAGTAGCTCCCGCATTCACAATCTCATCTCCTACTCTTCTAGAAGTTGTCCTTCTTGTGTTCATTGCATAAAACACAAGAAAGAGATTAGATTCTAAAATACAAAAACTCTCAGAGGCACGACATAGCATTATATAGAAATAAGAAGTTTCCTAGTCATCACATAGCCTCTCATCCATAATTTGGCGCGCTGCAAAACCATGAACAAGATACTATGTAACGTGCTTTAGTGAGACATTAATTGTAAGGATATTTAACTTCATGCTCAGATACAAAGATTGTCACACCTGAAAAGTACGATCCTGATGCGACTAACATTGTCGTTCTCCTAGAGGACTTAGACAGTCCCTTAGCATTCGTCATAACATGTCATTATTTAAAATTTTGCGTTAAAATTAAAAATTTAATAATATTTGAAGTATAATTAGATTCATACTTAACATTCATATTGAAATACGACTTCTAAAAACTTTTCTCACATGTATAAAATGATATAAAGAGTACAAATTTGGACTTATCCAATAAATAGTCAATATACCATATAGGACTTAATAAAAAAGAATCAAAAGAACATAAGTGGAAATAGATTATTCTTAAAACTACTAATGTCTTCATAAGATTAAGTATGAAGAAATTACATCCCCGAGCATGTGTACCTACAACCACTTGGAGAAAGAGTTCCAAGCTTCTTCAATCAACCTTATTAATCTTCAACGGTCGGACCCTACATTTGTAGTAATATAAAGTTATGGGGTTATAAGCCACATGTACTATGTATGGGTATATGCACATAACATTTAAGGACGTGCATTACAAAGGATAATTTATCATTTCTTGGGAAAGCATGCTAATTTATATGAATGTCTTCAGTGCTTGCACATACCATAGAACATGTACAAGTTAAGGCCATCCACATAAAGCATGATCATTATAAAAGACATATCATCATAGAGTGATGCAAACAATTTATATTCAAATGGTCATATACACATAACATACAAAACACTTACCAATGATCCCATCCCCAACCTACAAATGCAATAGTCATGTGAAGCCCCATAACTCCACAACCAAGTAGATAAGATAGGAGACCATAAGTAATGTTTTGATTCATGTAACTTGTAAGATAAGTAGTCATTACCTCATAAATCAATATAGACCAATAACATATCATCAACGTAACCAACTTCCTTTAAAATAAACAACATGTAAAATAAACATCATACCTTTCTTGTTTTCATATTACATAACAACAATCTCCTAGGACTTCCCTTAGACTCAACTTGTGCAATGTCTAGGTAGAGTCACATACACCTACCTATACTAAGTAGACTCTTCAAGTCAACCTAGTAAACATCTATTTACTTGTCTTTCATTTTACTTGAGGGAACATTTGCCTTAAATGACATAGATTATGTGAGCTAAACATGAATCTAGTGTTATAAATCCCCACACCGAAGGAAGGTTGTCTACCGGAAGAAGTAGAATAAAGCAAGACATAGCTTTCTAGGTGCATCCACTAGCTAGTATCCTATGGTGGAAACATATTTCAAGAACTAGGAGATTTATTTGATACCAATAGTTCCATATTACATGGCATCCTCTATCTAATGATAGTTATTGTGAATCTACTTTCCAACTAGGGAAAGGACACCTCTCATATCTAGTCCATCAATGCTTAACTTAAGTCCCTTACTTGAATAACCTTTAAGTTTTCTTTTATCATAAACTTATCATAGGTCATAGGACATTAACTCCTTTTATGAACATGATCATGAGCTCTTTAGGATTATATGAGAATATCTTGTCCTCATAACCCTTCATATGTCATATTAACATAACATAATTAATTAGTGTAAAGCATACAAGAGGATATCATAAACTTGCATTTTCGTATTCTTATCACGATCTCACATTAAAGCATTCATCTCCCAACAGATATTCATAGCAACATCATGCATACTTCATTAGCATATTATCATAATTCATAGGCTAACATGAACATTATAGAGTAACCATAACTTTAGAATACTTACCTTTTTGTTCAAAGATACCTTATTCAAGAACTTACATTCAACTTTTTAATAATTATAACAATAACATAGTGAAATACTCATTAGTATAGTCAATACCAGCTCTTCAATTCATATACAAGATCAATTCATAAGGTAGGATAAGGGAACAAATTATTAAAGAGTTCATTCAAGTTTTAGTTCAAATCCCAACGTTTACACGTAAATAACTAGTAGCTACAACCCAATAAAGACTATTATTTAGGGAGAAAGATCATGTCTCACACAAGATTAAAACATAATAAATCAAATACTCAAAATTTGCTTGAAACCAATTATAGAAAAACATTATTTTTCATCGCAAGTCGTAAATCTAGAGTTAGGAAGAAAACTAGTTTTGTATAGTAAAACCCCTAAGAGGTTGAATTCTTGAAAACCATCTTTGAAAGGACCTCTTATGGAAAGGAAATCCCAAGAGTGGAAGTCCTATACCTTATAGACGAATAATCTACAAAATTTGATTGGAAACCTCGAAGCCTTAGTCTTCTTCATTGAGCTATTCTTGTTCTTCAATGGATTTTGAGAAAGAGTGTGTTTCTTGAGAGAGATAGATAATTGCGTTTGAATCTAATTTGGACGCGTAAAATGTTGTGTAAAACAAACCTATTTTCCATATATATTTGTCTTAAAAATACCTAAAAGGCCCTTCACTTAAATTGGTCTTTTTATGAAGTTAAATTACTAAAATTAGGAGTTTAACGAATCTGGGAAATGGCTTTGTGTCACGACCTGAAAGTACAACTAGAAGTTAGGGAGAACCCTCAGTTTTTGGGAAGGCGTACTTGACACTTTGGGTTCTTTTACAATCCCTTTAACTATCAATCATTACATAAGACATCAAAAGTAGTATGGAATTAAGAATTTTCACAAAAAATTAATCAAAGGAAATCATTCATAAATACTTAGAGAATATCATCGTCAGAAGCCACTTAATGACATGACATAATATCTTAGCGACACGGCCATTTATATTAAAAAAAATTACATATTAAGTCTTTGAATAAGAAAGTAAGAAAAGGACTATGCCCTAGAATACATGGCATATGCAAAAATATGCAAAAAGGGGTGTTTCAGTAAAAACACATTTTCATTATAATTGAGTAAAACATTCATGAATATTGAAGTAATACAACAAAAGAATCATTAATTAATACTTAGAGATGAATTTCCATAGTTTTAGTAAAAGAAAACATTTTACAGTAATGTAATCCCAATTTTTCAGTGAATCATTTCAACCATAAAGTCAATTAAAGAGACTCCAAAGTGGTAAACTTCCAAAGTAATTGCCAATGAGAAAGTAAGCATTATTTCTGTCATAGTTTCCCTATCTAAAATCATCCTAAGACTCACTTATGTAAGACATGAAGGAAGTACGCATATGACTCCTTCAATACACAAAAGAAACCCTCAAGCCTACCTCCCTTTTGGCATACTCACCTCTGGCGAACAAGCACCCACTCAATGGCAATACAATAGAAGAACACCCAACAACACACCATGAATTCCCTTTCGGATGGTGTCCTATACCACCACCTACCTAAGTAGTACAGACTTTTAAAAGACTTGGCACAAAGACTCCCCTTTTGGAAGGTCCTACCTATTACAATTGATAGGTAGCGTCCCAAACCACCACCTACCCTAAGTGGTATGTTCTTTTAGGACACTTAGTTCATTCAATTCAAATAAGACTCACCAAGACTCCCCTTTCAGAATGCCTACCTAGTGCAATGGATAAATAGCATCTCATTCCACTACCTATCCAAAGTAGAACACTCCTTTAGAAGACTTAGGACATTCATTACTTTTGTGGGAGTTAGCTTAACTGACATAGACCGTGAGATCTAGACATGGAATCTCGATATTAACCCCTATCAGATAACTTCCCCAATAGCTACACATATGCGGGCGCATATTTAAGGGATAAGAACATTTCTACAAAGTAATTAATTATCTACTAACAAGGAGTATTCATCTCAAGAGGTACATTGGAATACAACATCTCAACTCATGAAGTGTAACCACCTCTTCTTCGTATTCTCTCGATGCTAGACATAACCACCACATATTCAAAAAATAATAAACTATAGGTTAAGGATAACTAGTGAACACCATATCTCAAAACATGTAGGTCATTTATCCTCCGACCTGTCATAAAAAACTCATAGGATGTAGTCAAGTAGCTACTAAACACTTCGTATAAACTCAAAAAGAGTGTCAACCTCAAAACTCCTCTATTTACTCAACTTAGCTTTATACATTCATTTTAAGTATTTGTCTGTAATTTTGAGCACATATTACATATAAGAATCATTTCATTTATATTAACTTCTATAAATGATTTATACATTCATTCATAAAATCCCACACTTTACATGATTCACATAATCATATACTTCATTAGACATAAGCTAAGCAGAACATATAGTTCAAGCTTCACAAAACAAAATAAAAGAACCATCTTCATTACTATTTCCTTAATCATATTAGGACATCAAAGACACACTTATAATACATACTAAACATAACCAAATTCATCAAGTAAACCCGCAACCAAGAAGCTGGACCATACTACTCAAGAGCAATTTATAATAAGAATCATACAATATAAACAACTAACCATATAAACAATCCTTCACCACCTATTACCAATTTCTCAATATTCATCATAATAAGGTCTTTAGTTAATGATATAAATAATAATAACATCACAAGAACACCAAAGTTCATAAACCTATAAAAACATGGTCATTTAGCCCATTTCTTACCAAGAGTTTGAAATATGCATAAACATGAGTTCACTAGGGTTTTAACATTAAAATAATCAATTAATTCTATAATAAACACATTTGAATCATTACAACAATTTTACAATAAGACCCATACTTAAAATAAAAGATAGAGGAAACTAGAGTTTGGAAACCCTTTTTGAAATCTTTTGGAAAGGACTTCTTGAACAAAACAGGGTTAAAGGATGTATACCATACCTCAAATAGAAGGGAAAACACTATTTTTTGGTGAAGACATACATCAGAACCAACCCTTCTTTCTCTGCTTGAGTCTTAGCTCCAATGGTGACTTTGAGAGAGTTTTCTTTAGAGATAGAGAGTGTTTGAATATTTGAAGATAGGGGTCTTGTATAGGTATAGGAAATAAAAATAATTTAATAAAACTTAAAAACAATATAAATATGGTTCTGGTTTAATAAAATACTTGGGATGAATTTAAACAAAACACTCCAAGTTGGCAGCAGATTAGACAGTCTTTGCAGTCCCCTTCGACGTCTCTAAACGACGGACCGTCTATGAGTCGATGTACCATTAATGATGGATCGTGGGTTTGGTATGGAACTCCAAAACTGCAGAATTTTATGTCCAAATGATGGACCAGTTCGACGAGCCATCGCCTGGTCGACTGGCCATTGATTGGTTCGTCGATGGACAATATTTTTGCAATTTTTGTCTAAGTATTGCAGTCCTCATCTAGGACACCTCGTGTGTCCTAGATGTATTCTTACCCGTACTTTAATCCCCTAAGATAAGTCATATAGGTCTTAGGAACATCCCACATAAATTTTGATTAAAACAAACATGCAAAACTCACTAAATAACATGAAGACACACAAGTGCTTTCTAAAGTACACCTTCAAATACTGCCTAAGTACACTAATGTAACTCATTTTGACTTAAAATTAACAAGATAAACACTCACGATACTCTAGTTAACCTTAGCTGATATTAGGGCGTTGCACTTCACCTCGCGGGGCGAATTACCATTGTTTTTTTGAATTTCTGGGTTGAGGCAGCGAGGTTCATGTCATACTTCCGTCGCGAGGTTGACCCTAAATTTTGGAGAAGGTATCCTGCGCTTAGGCTGTGCATCACAACCTCATGCCCTAATCTTTCTTGCACAGGCTGCTTTGGTTGGCTGCCTTCCTATGATGAGGTCATCCCCAAGTAACCTTTGGGTTGTCCTTGGAGTGTCGTTACCGGAAGTTTGGACCATTTGTACTGCATACTATCGATCCAAGGTCTATTTTCAAGTTTTGTACTTCCTTTGATACTTCGAAACCTTCATCAATCAAAGGGAAGTCAACTAGTTTAATTTAGCTAGTTTCCAGACGTCAAGGTCATTCTTTTTAATTTCGGCTCTAACCTTTCCTCAATGAACTTATTACACTAATATAAGTATGGAAATATCATTTTAAACATTATTAAATAGGTTAAGATTTAGTCTAAGTCATGGAATTTCGAAGTGTTACATTAACTTTTCAGTTGACACCATAAGCACATCATACTCATACCCATGGATGAAGGTTATTTGTCTACCTATTGGTACCTATAATTACATAAAATCAACAATTTTGATATTGACTAAACTGCGTTTCAAGGGATCACAACACATTCACAATATCCCTAAATCTTGAACAATCCACATATAAAGCCTTTATGGATTCTAGACCCCCCCCCCACACTTCATCATATAAGACAAGACCACATGAACATTTAAATAGACGACATTTAAATAAACTAATACTTAGAATAGAAATTGGGAAATTTGATCAATGGTACACTCTTGAAAACCTTTGAAGGCTTATTTCTTTAGAGTTTATTCAAGAATTAAAGCTCACCATACCGTAGTATTAAAAGTCCATGAAATTGATGAACAAATCAATACAAATATTCAATCGTAGCTCCAATTTGACCTTAATCTTCCATGGAGTTTTGAGAACTTCTGGGAGGGAAGGGTATAGTTTTGAAGACTGAGTTCTTATTTAGATTTCTTATGTTTTAATTATCTTTACGTGCCCTAGAATAGGTAAGATAACATTCCACCATTTCATTTTAACATAGGCTGAATTTAAAAATTCACCATTAAAATGGACAAAACTTTGCAGAGTTGTAGGTGGCCATTGAAAGCCACCATCCAGAGACCGGGGATAGATTGACGGTGTGTCCTAGTCAGCCGTCAATTGATTAAGGTGGATGTGTAGGCTTTTGGTAAAGAGACTAAGTCTAAACTCACTAATTCATTCAACACCCTGTCAAACCAATGGTTGTCTGTCAATGGAGGTTGTGGATGGTTGTTATTTTTGACAGCTTTTTAGCCAATGTTTGGGTCCTCCTCAAGGACCCCTCGGGTGTCCCTTGGGGAGTCATACCTTAATATTTTTACCCTGAACACGACCATCTATATTCTAGGGTTACCTCATATTATTTTAAACTACAAATAACAACCAAAGAATGAAGAACAAACTAAAACACACTAGCACACAAAAGACTCATTTGCGGATGTCATGATCATTTCTTGACATTTAGGCTCTAATACATTCTAAAAAGGATAATTACATTAGTTTAGATCTAGAAACATTAAGTTAACCATGTTAACTAATTATTCACAATGTGAGGCTCTAGCTTAGGGCCTTAGAATTTCGGGGTGTCCTAATCCTTTTACCCAATTAATGTATAACCGATTTGGGAACATTTTTTGTCTTTTAAAGATATTTGTATAAAACACCAATTATTAGGGTTTTATTATGTGATTATGGGTTTAATTAATTGACGGATATTGTTAGTAACTAGTTTAAATGTTATATTGAAGTGGGTTTAGTCATTAGCTGAGGATTAATTTATGAATTGTAGTTGCAAATGCAGTTTTAAATTTGTGTTCTTATCTTGTGAAAGATAGAGATTTTTAAACTATTGTTTCTTATTAATGGTTTGTATGTTTTGGGTGTATATGAATTTATCTTGACAGTGTGAATAAATTAAGGTGCTGGATAATCTTAATTGTTATGATTATTTTTGTTCAAAACAAATTTGATTCTGGGTAGTTGTTTGAGACAATGTTATCTCCTTTTTAGTCTATACTACTCACTTATATTTAGTTACTTACTAGTCATTTCAATTACCCATATATTAAAATTTCCCTATTATCAATCACATCCTGGGAATTTCTCTCCCTATTATTATTTAAGTTTTCTTTGAATGTATTGTAGTTGATAACTGCAAACCAAAACCCCCTAACTGATATTTGTTTTCACGCCCTTTGAATTTGTATTTCCTTATAATTTCTATTGCTATAAATATTTAGATCACAGTTGTACTTTATAACTAAACATTGACGACTCAGCGCTCCTTATGTGTTCGATCCCAAATCTTTGTTGGGTTTTATACTACTTAAGGATACATTACACCTAGAATTTGATGAGGTGTGTCAAAAATGTAGATCACTAGACTAAAGCTAAAAAGAAAGAATAAACCACTCTGCACTCGTTCATGGGCCATTGTGATAAACGAGGGTGTTTTTCCCGCAAAGGATACTCGAGCAAAACTTCATCCAACAAGGGAAAAGGCAAATGAAAAGGGCTTGTGCAACCAAGATCTGCAAAGAGCTCAGGAATCCTGGTGCCTCCTCCACCTCCAATATAGGTAGTAAAAAATGTACCTTATGTGCCATAAGCTCAGGATTCCTAACCTCTATCAAAGAAAAAATTCAAAATTATCAGGTTGAGAACCATTCTAGATAAGAACTGACTTTTTACAGACAGTGTAGTAGACAAGTACACGGAGGTGTGGAACACTATCAAGTTCAAAAAATTTGAGATTTTCACTCAGTCCCAACACATCTACATTACTTCTTGGATTTGTAAATTTCGTACAGTGTACGGGAAGTTTGAACCTAATTGGAAGAGAATATAGTTCTCTTACACCTATAAATCATGTCATCGTTTGGGGTACAAGATTAAAATGCAGCAACACTAACATCACATGAGGTCCTAGGGTTCACGATGACAACAATACACATATTTGTGGATCATATATAGAAGAAGACCCTAAATAACTTGATGTGTTAGCTATATCCTCTTATTTAAGATATCACACAATCGTAGATCGAGGAAAGAGTGCCCTTAAAACAAAAGGACAGATGTGGATATGAGAGTTTCACGAGTGGAAACTACCCGGATGGTTGATGTGGAGATGCTACACATAAAAACATCCCTTTCTACTTAGGTCGTTATGCCTTCAGGTACCCCTCCCACTTCGACAATTACAACCCCTACTTTTACTATTACCACTTCTACTGCTCCAAGTTCGTCTGCCGTTGCGGATTCTCAAACCCCTTTGTTCCAAGCTATGTAGTTTAACATAGGACACATGGCCCAATATTCTTATATACCTGCCTCTTGGGTAGAGGTTATTGTATTTGGGATGATTAAGTGAGTTATTGTTGTTGCCTTAGCTTCTATTCGGGCAGAGTTAAGAGACCATCGAGAGTTTACCGATGCACATAGATTGTCTTTATATTCCTTCACTGTAAGAGTAGAAACTTCTGAGCAAGGTAATGGTGAGCCTAGGGATGTGATGACCATGAAGGCCTATATTGTTGGGTCGAGGCGTGATGTGGATAAGTTGAAATAAATGGATCTTTCTATGTTATTTGGCATGGTGGAACTTCCCGAGATCCCGAGAACCGATTATCCAACCATTCCTTCAATCCCTTAAACTACTAGGACCAACTTATTGTTAGGCTGATAATGAAGACAAGTTAGAGGCTATCGAGACTGATGAGGAGGGTCTTGGTACAAGACACTACTAAAACAAAATTTAGTGACCAACGTCGCCACTAGTCAATTTTATTTTACTAGTAGCGAACAAAAACATGTAGTCAATTTTTTGCTAAGTGGGTTTAGCAACATAATATTTTGTTCAGGAACAAATATTTTCTATTGCTAAATCCAATTTTTTTAGTAGTTAGAGATCAAATGGTGTATGATGATTCTGAAGACCTCGAGGTTGGCATGGTGGAAACAGTTTTTGAGGCACCTCTAAAGAATACATGCGTGGTAGGCTCTAGTGGGGCAAAGGATGGAGTTGAGCCGAGACAAACAGAAGGAGTCACTGATATGCAAAATTAACCGTCGGCATAGCTTAAGATGGGAATTTGAAAACTTTTTCAGTTTTCTAGATAGAGTTTTTATATATTTAACATTTAAGGACAATTTCTTGTTTTTTTTTTGTTTGGAAAGATGAGGTATTTTCATACATGCCTCTGTTGGTTTGTTTTTCTGGATAATATTTTTGATAGCTTGTTATAAAGGCACAACATTTTGTGACTATCATTTTATGGTTTTAATATTAATGTGTTGGTTATGACCCAAATTAAAAAGTTTCCACCTTTTGATGTTTGTGAATGTAGTTAATGCCGGTTGTTATCAATACCGATGAGTTGAATATTTGTCTTTATTAAAAGATGTGTGCACATATCCAATGCAAAAAATTTGAAATTCATATGTAACACTTGAACTCTTAGCATCTTATTGTGAATGGTCGATTGTTGAATAGATTCTGGTAAGGATCGTTGCACTCGAATTAATATTGTAGAGTCCTGTTTGCTAATTGTGTTGACTTTCATGTGTGGTGAAGTTACCTTGAAATATATGTGTGACAATACCTAGATCTTTAATCGTTAGTCTAATCAACTAATCTAGGTGGATGATATAGATGATCTTAGGAACAATTTGTGAATAGCGAAGCAAAATTGTTATTATACCTCTTTGTGACAACCTTGTGATAGTGTGAACAATTATTGCAGATGTTTGAGACTATCCCATTATTTGGATGAGATTCAGAACATTTGACCTCTTATCATCCCTCCTAAAAACATCATGTATAATCTGTCATTTATTAAAAAGAAACTTAGGCCAAAAGTCTAATGTGGGTTGTGGTTGAAAAAGGGGGAAAGTTAAGAAGTTTGACAAATTTGCCCTTGAGGAGTTATGTTGAAAAATATGAAACCCCTTCATATGTTAAAAGAAAAAAAGAAAGAATAAAAGGGTCAAAAATGATAAGAATGGTTACAATAAATTTTGTACAGTGCAGAAAAGAAAAGCGGTTTCTAATGAGAAATGCTAAAAGAACATAGCGGGGATTCTGAAAATTAAGAAAGAGTGAATCAAAAAGTGAAAAAGATGAAATGCATGCCATGCATCATGAAGGTGGAAGATACTAAGACAATATGATCATACATTTACCCTTAGTCCTATTTCAGTCATTGAAAGACAATTTTGATCTTGAATGAGCTGAAATTCATGTTGGTTGAATAGTACATTCAAGACTATGGGTAGAGCCATGCATGTGTTTATCTTTCAGAATGTCACAGTTGTTTTTGAGTCCTTAATTATGAATTTTGATAAGCCTTGTGTGAGTATGGAATCATTCTTTATGTTAGGGTATTCCAATGCTTTTGTTAGGATTGAACTTGCTCTTGAACAAGCATTGTGAGTGTGAGTTCTATTTGATGATATCTAGTAACATTTTGGGACCTGTATTGCATAACTCAACATTGCATGGGTAGTTTGAACCTCTTGTGGGCATTCATGTTGTATTGAGTAGTACAATTTTTAGAAATATTTGTTGAACAGACCGATCTTGTGTTTTACTAGAGTGCAAGGCAATATATAAGTTAAGGGTTTTAATCAGTCGTGGTTTTCGACTCATTTAGGAATAGATATCGATAGTTTTAGTGTCCTGAACTCAAATTTTATGTACTTAACAAATTCTAAAGTTCTTATTTGAAGCTATAATGGCAAAAGTGTATGGCAAACACATTACTAATAAAAAAGGGGCATAAAAGCTGAAATAGTTCAAGAAAGGCAATGTTAAAGATTGCAAAGATTATTTGGTGACTCAATCAGTGGATCTTAAACTTGCCTAAAGTTATAGATTGCCAGCCTTAGGATAAAGCCATTTTGTGATGGAAATGTCATTCTGGCAAAACTCCAATTGGATTGACGATGGAGATCCTCATCGCCGAAGGTTAGAGAGGAAGAATGGTGAAAAACCATGTTAAGAAGGCGATGGAAGGGAGGTTTGGCAAATCGCCTACCTAGTCCACACTGATTGATTGATTCCACCAAATAAATCTCTATAAAAAATATGGGATAGTATAAATGAGACTTTTAAAAGAGTTTCAAGAGTTCCGATGTTTTGGGCGCATTTCTACGCTCTTCAGAGTTCGTACATTGATCTTTTGATCCTTAACATTTTTCTTAGCGTTTTTATATAGAATTTAAGGGTTGGATCAAGATTTTGAACTCATTTTAAGCATTGAGAAGACCTTCAATTGCCTACCTAAACTGATGGAGAACATAGTTTGTAACATCCTCTTTTTTTTATATTGTTTAAATAAAAACCCCTTTCATTGGGGTGTGATTATTTGATTAATTGTCTAAATTAGATTATATGTATTGCTATTTACTGATGTATTTGGTTATTTTAAGTGGGTTCAATTGATAGTTGAGATATCATTTCTGAATCATAGTTGAAAATACATATGTTGCGTAGTAATTTATGCTTTCTTGAGAAAGAGGTGTTAGAATTAAGACCATCAATCAATTATTATGGTGATTGGGTCTTTATGGTGTCATTTTGATAAAGTGGGTCTAGACAATCATACTAATCTAGCTGGAGATAGTAGATTAATTGAATTTTTGATGTTCATATTCGTTAGGCTTGTCAAGGTTCGAGAGAACTTTCTTCATTCATCATAGTTGATTCCAAAATGGATCTTACTCTTAAATACAAGCCTACCCAGTAATATTTAACGGCTTTTTGTAAATAATAATCACCCGTTAACCAAAATTTGCAATTAATCTTTAACCTTCCAAAGGAACCTACTTTACTTGATTAATTTTCTATTTTTGTAGTTGATAATTCTAACTTGAACTCCCCCTCAATTGACACTAGTTGTCAAACCAATGAACTTTGATTTATTTGTTTAGAAAATGTTTATTCCTATAACTGACTTGAACACTCCTTTCACTTCATAATTGAATTCTCTGCCATATCACTCCCTGTAGGATCGATCCCAACTCTTCGTTGGATTTATACTTGATTGTGACCGCCTAAACATAGGATTGGATGATGTGTAGTTGAGAGTTATCAAAATTTGTGTGGCTATAGGAGAGTTGAATTTATAATTCAATTATTGAAGTTTATTTGTGTACTGATTTGTTTTAGCTAAATCTATTGCTTTTATTTTTTGTTGGCTACTGTTGAACAAGTGATGAAACGAGTGTTAATGGGACCATTTGTAGACAACTTGGAAAAAATAATGACATTGGTAAATCACACAATGTCAATGAAGATCTTTTGGAAACCGCATGTCCTATTCAATTGCATTCACTTGTTTGCAACATGGTATTTCACCTAACTAGAACATTGTTGCAGCTTTTGCAAATGAAGGGTGTATTTGCAAGGCTTGTTCATGATTATCCCATGACTATTTCTAAATCTCTTTTGATATATGTGGTACTTTATACTTGGGGAATATTAAGGAAGAGTCTGTTCGACTTTATTGGTTTTCCTTTTGACCAATGGGTGAGGAAACTAAATTATTAGCCGAGTTTTAGGAGAATCCATCAGTTCATGGGAAGATCTAACCGAGGATTTTCAATATGTTTTTTCCCTCCCTCGGAGATGGAAAATTGATGGGATTCAGAACATTAAGTGAGTATATGGTGAACCTACTCACGAGGCGTGGTTGAGATTTCAAATGTTTGTGCCCCAATGTCCAACTCATGGTCTCCCAAACAATATGTTGCTAATATATTTTTTTCACACTCTAAATTTAGTCAAAAAAATGTGTGGTTCACCATCTTGTTGGAAGAAAACATTAGAAAGATGATGTCCCAAATGGAAGTATTGAGAAAACTATTTTTGGAGAGTGATGATGAAAGTAAAGAGGTAAAAAGAGTGTCAAGCCTTGATAAATGGTCTTGCTCTTACTGTTTAAAGTCTGGCATCAATAAAGGTTGGAACATATTTAGTGAGAATGGACGGAGGAGTTTCAATTTAGAATTGGTGGACCAAATTGACCTTTGGGGTAGAGAGGAAGACAATGATGTGAATTACATGCAAATAGGTAACAACCAATGATCTAGGGGCAATTCAAGAAACCTTCAAGTAGATGAATTGTTATTGTGCATTTTAGATAGGGTCGACGGATCTAATGAAATGTCAATGTAATGAAGGATTATTTCTCATCCTTGAATAATAAAGTAAATTATCACTTAAAATCTATCAAGTTACTCGAAATTTAAATGATTCAACTTCCTTCTTAGTTATTGTCCAAGCTGCTAGAGAAGTTTAAAAGTGATATGATGATAAATTCAAAAGTTAATCATTATAATGGTTTGGTTGTTTTATCTTGGAGTAGGAAAGTAGTACATGGTTATATGAAACTGAATTATGAAGAAAAAACTAAGAAAAAGAGAGATGATACCATAAATTTAAAGGAATCTAACCAAACACTGAAAAATTACACACCTAAAGAAGTCGAGGAAGACCGAAAAAACCACCTCATGAGAGAGTTGCTTCTTCTTCAAAGCCTATCACCATAGCCCAAATTCAGTTGAACATTGCAACAAATACACAAGAATGGGGATGAAGATGCAAAGTTCTAAAAGTTTATGTTGATGTTCAATTATCTATAAGCCTTCCTTTAGTGAAAGAATTATTAGAGATATTGGGATGCACGAAATTCATGAAGGGACTATTCCCAAGAAAAAAAGTATGGAAATTGAAAAGGTTGAGGTTTGTCATAATTGTAGTATCATTATAACCAATTATGTTATTACACAAAAAAAGAGGATATGGGGGAATTTACAATCCCGTGTATTGGGATTCTTCACATTGCTAATGATTCGAGTGACTTGGGGCGATATTAACTTGATGTTTTATGCCATGTTAAAAATTTATAGGTTGGGCTAAATTAAATCCATAATAATGCATCTCCTCATGAAACATATGTCTCTTAAACACCCTATTTAAACACTTCATGGTATCTTGTTGAAGGTGGATAAATTTATCATTGAAACAGACATTGTTATTTTGCATGGTGAGATTGATGTGAAGTTTCCTATTATATTATGTCTACCGGAAGGGCACTTGTGGATGTTGATAGTGGTCAATTTAAGTTCTAGGTCAATGATGAGGAAGTTACTTTTAGTGTGTGCAGTAAATGAAATAACCAAGTAACATTCATGAGGTCTCAACCCTTTATGTGATGGATGAGTCAGTAGCCATTGTAAATAATGTTTTTTGCATAAGGGACCTCTTGCGGCCATCCTTTCAGATTATGATGACGAGGGAGTCCTAGATTATGATAAAATTGTAGCAGCTTAATCAGGGTACGTTATTACTCCAATAATCCATTGGAACTCGACATTGATCTTTAAAATCAGGCAACCCCCTCCCTCCCAGGGCTATACCATCGATTAAAGTGCCACCAAAGCTTATGTTAAAAGTGCTCCAATCTAAACTTCGTTATGTAGTTTTGGGGATAAGTATCAACATGTTGGTCATCATTGTTGCAGATGTTCTAAGTGTCAAGTTAAATTACATGTTCATGTATTGAAGCGATACATTAAATCGTGGATGGAAAATACCTTATAATATGGGGATTCAACCAGAAATTTGCACTAAAAAAAAATTATATAGTGGATGTAAACCAAGCATGGAGCATTATAGGAGATTAAATCCACTTATTCAAGAAGTGGTAAAGAAACAAATCATCAAATGACTTTATGTGGTTTGTGGCATATCATATTATGGATAGAAAGTGGGTGATTCTCGTGCAATTTGTACCAAAGAAAGAGGAATTATGATAGTTCCATGTGAAAAATAAGACCAGTCACCAAGTGGTGTGTTGCATGCAACTACAGAAAATTGACTTCATGCTCTGAAGAAAAACAATTTTCTATGTTGTTCATGGACCAAATAATTGATAGTCTTGCGAGTGTCGATGGTATTGCTTTTTTTATGGTTAGTTTAGGTATGACAAAATTTCCATTTCACCTCAAGATCAAGATAAAATGAATTTTACATGTACTTATGGAACGTTTTCATTTCAGATAATGCCATTAAGGTAGTGCAATGCTCTAGCAATATTACAACGATGCATGCTTTCTATTTTTTTCACATATGGTTGAACACTCAATGGAGGTATTTATGGATTGTTTCTTAGTTGCTGATGATTCATTTGAAGCATGTTTTGACCACCATGAGAAGCTACTAAAAAGATATGTGGAAACAAATCTTTGATATATTGGGAGAAATATCATTTAAAAGTGAAAGAACGCATTGTTTTGGATCATAAAATATAAGGAAAGGAAATGCAAGTGGATCAAGCTAATGTCGAAGTTATTACTAAATTACCTCATCCTATTTAGGTAAAAGGATTTTACAACAAACATCAAGTTTCATGGTAAAATAAGGAGTAAAAAGGATAACATATCATTCTTTTCTTTCAAACCATTCATAACAAAATGGAATACTTTTAACATACAGGTAAAATTACGGAGAACCCTCATAATCTTTGGAAGATTGATGCTCATCGAATGTATTCTAAAAATAAGCACATGAAACAGAATAACTAGGATGAGGTTTCCTACCATCCTTCCCTTTATTATCTTAAAACCAATAACTATTCAATTTTGGAAACTCTTTCCACGTCCAAAGCAACAATCTATACTGGCTAGGCATTTGATATCACACTTTTTTCCACACCTTGTGCAAGCGGAATCCATTATAACCACCTAATTGAGGATTGGGGTTAGACAAAATATATTTGTTATACATGGTATATAATGAATTTGAAGAACCTTGACTAGAAATTATTTACTATAATTTAGAATGACTTAGTCTAGCGGACCTACAATAAGAAAAGTCATCATTGTCTGTCCTTTGTCTCTTGGACTCTCTTTACCTTTCCTTGAGATATTCCTCTACCATTTGATGGGAATTTATCATCAATATGAAAATATACATCTCCTTAATCAACATGGTGGTGCTGCACAGTTCAAGAACCAAATCATAAATACCCGATACAAAGTTACTTATCATTGCCCTAGATTTGCCAACCATAGTCAGTGCATACTTGACCAATTGAGTGAACTTTAAATCATACTATTTAACTCATATATTCCCTTGAATATGATTCATAAACTCAATCACCCTTGTAATTCTCATCTCAACAGGAATGAAATGATTAAGAAAATCTCCTTTGAATTTTTCCTAATCAGGAGGACCTACATCAAGCGCCCTCTCACTTTTCTATTGATCAAATTACACTTGAACAACATCTTGAAGTTGATAAGTGGCCAATCATGTATTCTTCACAAAAGACAATCCATAACTCTATCTTGTACACATTATCAATGAAATCTCGAGGATCCCCCCAGGAACATTGGAACCATAGAATTCTATAGGATTCAACCTTGTAAAGTCCCATATCCTTTTCGTCACTCCACCCATATTTGTGTTTACAAGAGCAAGGACTTCTGTATTTGCTTGGGAAATCATAACTTGAGCCAACACTTAGAAAGAGACTCATAATTTTCCATGGCTTACTTGTTTGGAGAAAGATCTTTATAGTTATAAATTATATCGCACGACATTAGAGTAATGAAAGAAGTGAAGTTCCCAAAAAATACTTTATAGTCTCTTATTCATAAATTTGGAGCATTTCACACTTATGAGAAAGACTCAACTCAATATGACTTGTTAGACATCATTGGACCTTTTCTAATAATTTTTACTTTAACTACCAAGTTTGTAACGACCCGAAGTACACCCTCAAAGTAACATTGTGTATAAGACCTCGAGAGGACTTAAACAAGCCAGTGACATACATATACACAATATAATAGACAAAAGTAGAGAATTTCAAATAAATAGGAATGTTTTAAATAAAAAGGGAGTCTACTCATAATGTTAACAAGTCATTCTAATGCATGTAGAGAAGTGGTTGGGACGTAGACCATATATCATGTACATTGTCAGAAAACTAAAACATAAGATACTAAGTTAAGGTTCCGTAGTGATCGATACATGATGACTCACCAGCTATTCAAATAATTAAATAAAAATGTAGACATAAGTATGCATTAGTACATGGAATGTACAAAGTATGATGAATATGCATAAAAATATGAAACAAGATCATAAGATGACATAATAAAAACATGATATGTATGGCCAATGTAAATATAGTTAAATCATTGAACAAAGAGTAATAAATCATATCATAGTCAACGCATCTAAAATCATAAGAAAAGACTCATAAAATATCTAAATTTATATAGTTTGTTTTATTAGATTTGAGACTAACTAACGAATAGTCAATGGATCTACGGTTCATAATTCTCTTCCTTTAGTAAGGACTTAAAAAATATTTTATCCTCCAAAATAAACCTTCTCTGAATCAAATGATAGACCACCGGTATGGTACATCAATTAGTCGACGGTTTGTCAATGCCCCTCCGTTACTCCATACATTGCATATTCAAACATGAGGTACTTGAACCTGACAGTATCATTCTACATTGTGCCAATATGGTCTGTTAATTAATCTATGGACCGTCTATGCTCATCGTGGTTCCACACTTGGTCAGATTTTCCTGATTTCGTGCAATGCCTGGGCTGCCCATCTACAATACTCATCTATGGGGGGGGGGAAGTAATTGCATCTACGATCCATCGATTGCCTCCATAGATGACTTTACCTACAATGTCTCACATGTCTCTTTCATTTGGAGCCTGAACATATTTTCTGCAAAACAAGATAGAAACTACAAAAATCAATACCAAAGGCTCTAGACACACACAACCATAAAGTAAATGCATTAGAAATGTCGTACACTCATGGTACATCAGCACTTTCAACTTTATTTTGTTGTTTGTCCACAAGAGACTACAACTCTAAACAACAGTTGTATAAAAGTAGACAATTTAAGTTGAAGCAAGAACATTGATCTCTATCATGACTCTCTTTTGTTTGAGTGCAACCCTCTGTCTCAGACTCAACAAGATTACTCATAAGGATCATAACATGGCACTGATTTACCACTCAACAAACACCTTCACTAGTTTCCTACCATCGCAGTACCAATTCTCCCATAATGTCAATAGTGCCATCACTTCAAACGTAATCCTCCATTTTCACTCAATGAGTTTCATTTTAAGTACAAGGATTTATTTCAACACTCAAGCTAAGAAATAAGCTCAAGTACATTTAGTGCTCAATGTCATAGGCTTTCCCTTATTTTCAGTGCTTAGATTCTCAAAACTAGAGTTTATAATCACTATAGGAATGTTTGGCTTGTGACGTAGGCTCGGGGTCAGGTGTGGTACATTTGGTTACATTTTAGTGATTTTCTACCCTCCATGACATTAAATTAGGCCTTCCCCCTCTTTCTGCCCTATCTTGAGCACCCTACCCTTTTTTTCTTTTTTCCTTTTGATTTTTTTCAAACGTAGATGCAACTTTTAACTTTGCAACTCTTTTTATCTTACACTAACTTTTTTCTGTTGTTTATTAATTTTACTTTTTCAAAGTCACTCATTCTTTTTTTTTCACTTTTTTTTTCTTTTCAACTTTAAATCTTTTTCTAGCCATTTTTTCTTTACATTTTCTCTTGGATAGCAACCCTCATCTTATGGATTTTCCTTGAGTTGAAGTGCACAATACTCGATGCCAGGCCAAGGGCAAGAAGGAGGTCACTTTTGTTTGTATTATCCACCCTCAAACTTAGGATTTTTGCTTAAGTCGAAGTGCACATGTCCAAGGAAGGACTTCGAAAAAATTTTGATTCTTGAAAGTAAGATGTAGAGTTAAAAAGATTTTTTCTATTTTAGGTTCAAATCATTTGGATCAAAGGGAACATTTTTGTCATTTGGTCAGACTCCTTTAGACTAATATTGGTCTATTTTTAACAAGGGACTATGATTACTTACTATACTCTAGAGTATATTATCTTTGACGGACTAACTGGGACGTTCTGTTTTGCACCAACTGTTGAACAATAAATATTTCTCACGTTCACTCGAAACATCATTTCATATTCATATTATCATATTACCTTGTTCAACTTTTTGATTGGTCCCTAGAATTGGAGAATTATCATGTCATAATTAGAGATATCACATTCAACTTATCCTAGACTATACATTCGATAATATGTCACAAAATTTGGACGGGTCTCATTTTTTCACAAACCATCATGCTTCAATCTTTCTTGCTTCTCACATGTAATCCTAATACATGTCGCTATAAAAGGCATTTAAAAAAGTCTCTTAAGGAAAAAGAACACAAGAAATAAAACCCCTACAGAGGATTTAAGTTACTCACACTTCACCCTCTCACTCACAATCGGTTCATCCCCCAACAAAATAGAGTGCAGTTGTCCCCAATGCACAAAAAAATTAATAGAGTGAAGGATTTGGTGAAGCAAACCTAAGGCGTAAAGAGCCGAACACCTACCAACAAGCGGGTGGGTCTAGTTTCCCAGAGCCCGCTTGATCCATAAATATCTAAACCTAAAGGGTAATCGCATCAAAAAGGACAAGACCATCAGTAGTGTTATCTGCCCCTCGGCCCCACCTTAAGTAGTGCTCACATCTCCACTCATAAGCCCAGAACTTGATCCCCTAGCATCGACCTCACTAACCCTCCTCTGGCGCATTTCTACATCTACTATGGAAGAATCCTAGACTGTTCCTCTTGCGGACCCTCCTTTGCTCAAGCGTCATTATTGGTCTAGGCGAAATCGCTAAAACATCACCTCTTGCCATGAGCATGTAAGACCCCAAAACTGGCATACGTTAACTAGACCATAACATGTTGATATTAATTGTAAAAGGTCCTAAAAATGTCAAATAAATGGTATCTATGTAGTAGCTGAAATGTTAGAGGTGTTGTAAGTCAAACGTCAAGGAACGACCAAGACGTTCGCCGACTAATTCATGTAAATGTCTATAATTTTGTTGTATGTGTGTATGTGCGTTTAATGGTGTTCTATGGTTCTTAATTGAGTTATTATAGCATTTATAGACAGTGCCTAAATTTTCGTGAAGCTTGGAGGTCAAACGACCACGAACGTCCAAGGCGTTCGAAAGAGATGCCTTGAGTTGACCTTGTACGTCTATGGGTGTTTCGTCAAGTTTTACGTGTTCATTTTCGATAAAATTCATGTGGCAGGTGTTAAAATTATATACGATCGTATTTGGGTTGGAAGCGTCTGGAAAATTACGTCCAAGGACCATCTAAGGGTCCTTTAAGAAGGACCAAAATCAGTGTACATGCTGTCCCACGCAGACCCTGGCGACGGAGTAGTCAACGGAGAGTCATGGCTGTGACGCCCTGTCAAAGAGTTCTCTCCTGTGGTAATTTCCAAAGGCTAAAGAGAGTAAGCTTGGCCAGCTACTGTTGCCACTAACAGAGGCATGTGACGGCCCGTCGAGGTGGTGACTCCCCGGCACGACCTGTCTTCCTGCACAGGAACTGCTGTCCACTTAAGGGTGAAATGGTAAATTCACCCCACTTCTTAATTAAATTATGTACGGTTTATTGTCTTTGGGTGTTTTAATTAAGTATATAAAGGATAATCAAATGGAAGACTTCATTCTATAAAATCATAAACTTAAAACACATTGAAAATATTCCAAAATATCCATTTGAAGACCCAATTGAACTGGCAGCTTGGTGAGAGGTTTTGGTATTAAAATTCGTCAATCAAAGTAAAGAATTAACATCCTTGAGGTGTGTCTTTTGATCCTTAAAACTCGTTTCATCAAGGAGACAAATTCTCAACATATTTTCTAAGTTTTCTAAAAGTGAATTTTACAATTTCATGATTCTACCATGGGTTCTCGCATAAATTATTTCTATACATTGAATGATGATATAATTGATATTGTATTGATAATTTCAATCTAAATTACCTATGAACTTAAATAAACAGATGAACCCTAAATTTTGACTATAATGTGGGTTACTTGAAATTAAGCTAATATTGATAAATTGTTAGGTAGTTTCTTATGGGCTTTATATTGATATATGAATTATATTCAATTGTAATCTAATTGATCCTGTATTGTTAAACCTAGATTGAATTGATAGATTTTCATTGGATTTTATGACTATTACTTGATTATTGGCTATGGCCATGGGTAAGGGCCTTATGATGTTGAATAGGAAGATTTAGCATTGAGTTGAAGTGCGAATAAGGGAATGAAAGTATGCTACCCGGATTTCTTTCATTGGATATCAATTATACTTCGATTCTGTTGTGATTGGTGTGGTCCACTTATGATGGCGGTGTTATGTATTTTACTTGCAATTGATGTGGCCTATTCTGGTTACATTAAAAAATATTATGAGCATGGCCTTATTGGAAACTAATTGAAGTTATGTGTCTATTTGTGTTGTTTGATTACGTGAAGCATGACGTTATCTATCTACATGTGAAGTTATATAATCATAAATACTTGTGTTTCCTTAGTGATAATATTAGACTATGACTTTGAAGTGTCAGGCTAAGTCTTGGTTATTCCTAATTGACATTATGAGTCTATGTGTTGTATATCAATGCGTTATAATGACTTGAAGATGATAGGTTGTTTAAAGGTATATCTAGAATGACTTGTATTATGTGTTAAAAGTGAAGTATGTGATGTCTTGTCTTGATTTACCTGTATATACTGCTTGATGTATAAATGATTATTAATATGTGACGTCTTGATTTAGTGTGTTAGAACTCTTAGTCTTGAATATATGAGTGATATGTCACCTTAAATTATGATATGAGAATCTATTATGTGTAAACCTTGACTTAAGAGTAAAGTTAAGATTATTGAAGCGTAAGCCGTAATTGTATCCTTCAAAATAAAGGAATGATGGACCTAAGGTTAATTTGATGGAACGACATCATATTAATCCTTAGGAAAGTTATTAAAAGCTCCTTGTCTCCATTGTGAGTTAGACATAGTGGACCTTCCTTGGTAGGGTAAATTTGATTGGGTTATGAACTTTTAATGGAAGCCTTTTATGTGAAACTTATGTATGAATTACTCTATAAAAATGAAGGCTAGAACCGAATGAGTATGGTGTGAGAAATTAGTTCTAGCTAAGTATGAGACTAGAATAAAAAGTTGTCCCTCCATATTTATTAAACATGTGCCTACATGACATGTGTCAATGTTGTGCCACTGGCAAGTAGAACAACCTCATCGGAG
>CM064969.1:28138974-28167932 GCA_032847665.1 Solanum chilense
GTTGTTAATATATATAAATTTTTACATCTTGCTGTAAATAATTTACTTCCTGGTGCTAGTTCTATTCCAGATATTTTCCAATATAGAACTAATGATCTATCTATATTTTTATCTGTTAATGATACTGTATAATTAGCACTTATTGTAAACTTAAATTTTTGATATATTAAGTTTCCTTTTACTGCACTAATTACGCTTTTTTCTATAGGGTGTACAATTCTATCATCTGCTAAATATATTTCTATAGGTGTATCTATTCCTTCTCTAAAACAAGCTTTTATTAATATTTCTGTTCCTCCTAAATGTACATATTTTATTGGTGTTTTAGCTTTTATATCTTGTATTTCTTTGTTTATCATTCTTTTATTTATTATAGGTATATATGCTTTTCCTCTTGTGTATTTACAATCTATGATATGTTCTTTTTGACTAACTACATAGTATTCTTCTTTTTGCCTTTTAAACCAATTTCTTAAAATAGGTATTTCTAGTACTTTTTCAACACTTAAATCTAATTCTTTTCCTTTTATTTGTTCAAATATCGTATTATCAAATATAATTTTCTGTTCTGATGATTCTTCATCTTGATAATCTTCTTTGGATATTATTTTTATTTCATTTTCAGACATTATATTTCTTCATCTGTTTCGTTATTATCTAAGTTAATATTTTCTTCTTCATTTTCAATTTCTATATCTGATACTTCATATATACTATCATTTTCACTTAATTCATAATCTATGTATTCTATTTGCATATATTTTTCATTATCTATGATTAATTCTGCTATTTGTTTTCTTTTTGGATTTTTAGGTAATTTACAATCTTTAGCTATGTGTCCTATCTTTCCGCAATTATAACAAGTACATTGGGATATCTTTCTTTTTGGTCTGTATGGTCTTTTTATTTTATAGTTTTTTACATAATACCTTCGTCTTGGTTGTTAATTAAATAACCCAACTAGTGAGGTTGGGGTCGTTCCCACGAGGAAAATAGTGTAGACTTAACTTCAATCTATTATTAATATTGTTCAGTCAATTACTTCCTTGGAAAGCAAAAATTATAAAAGGGGGGTTTTCTATTACTAAAAAATAAAAATAACTAGCAAAATAAAACGAGACACTTAACAGCTTCGAATATTGGAGTTTAATCAATTAATAAAAGTAACTAGGGTTTACGTGTTCCCCACAGTTTCATAACTTGATAATTCTAACTATAATAATTCTTTTCTTGTATCTTGCATGCAAAGTGATAAGTTATGTATTTCTAAATCCTTGGTCCGGCATCTAGAAAATTTCACTCCTCACCTTGGTCTTGCTACGTGTGTTGCTATACTAACCCTTATCTTTACCTCATATTAAGCATCGTATTCGATATTTGACTAAGTTATTACCTCGTACCAATCAATACTAGCCTATTAGATAGTATACACTAAATAATTGTTGATAATTCTTTTCCTATAATCTACCTCCTTGGTCCGGCAAGTAGCATTAAGGCGAGTTTTAACGTTGGCCATCCGTTAAAAAGATATCTAAGCGAAAGAATTATCAATACATGCACGACACTACTCTAGATTTTTTAGTTTAGTTAAGTGTTACCTCATTATTCGCCTATGGTTCCCACAACCCTTCTTATGGAGTTTATTTACCCATAGTCATAATCACAAAATTCAAATATATAATATAAGAATTAATGCACTTACTTTAATGAGAAAGAGTAAAATCCAAAAATTTCCTAGATTAATCAACAAAAATCACCAAGAATCAATTACAAGAGTCTCACAAAGGGTCTAAAAAACAATCAGGAGTCTAACAATGATCAAGGATCTAATCTAAAAAATGAGTTTTTTTCAAACTATTTATTAAAAAATAAAAACCTAACTAAATAATGACTCTATTAGATGGAAATCTGTCAAAACGCGGCTGGGTCGACGGACCACGTGATGAATCGTCGTGGTCACGACGGATCATAATGGACTCCGTCGTCCAATACTTGTCCAATTTCTTTTACTACTCTCTCCATTACCCTCGACGGCAGGTAAGACGGATCATCACAGGCACAACGGTCCGTCGAGGGTATCCGTTCCAAAACACTTAAACTCTTGAAATTTGGGTACTGGGACTACTCTCTAAACTTCATGACGAACCAACGGGCCGTCATGGCTACGACGGTCTGTCACGCACTCTGTAACCTCACACTTGGTCAGACTTCCCCATCTTCCTTCAGCAGCTGCACAACGATGCCACCTACGAACCGTCACGTGCACGACGAACCGTCACAAGCTCCGTAGGTGGTACTTTTCTGTATTTCTCGCTCAATAACCTTTGCATTCCTCTTTAGACAGATTTCCTGCAAATAAAGAGAAATTTACATAAAAATTAGCAGAAAAAGGCTTTTGGACACACTAAACTTAAGGAAAAAGTATTAATAATACCGTGAAACCACGGTATATCAACACCCTCAACGTAAATTCGTTGTTTTTCCTCAAGCGACGCACTATGACTCAATACAAAATCTTTGTACAATAGTATCCATGTTTTATCTTTGGCTATGATTTGGCTATCAATCACGATCAATCTCACCATTCTTATGCATGCTATCACTATTAGGCTTGAATTATGTGGCATCAGACCATGACATAGACTCACCATGCACTAACACCTATCCTCTTCAATTCCTCACCGAGGTGCTAATATTTCCAGAATTGCAACTAGTGTCCTCACTTCAAAACAAAATCCTCATTTTTCACACAATGATTCAAGTATGAGTATAAGGATCAATTTTCAACACTCAATCTCAACACAAATTCACACTCATTCATACATATTCCCATTAGCTTGCCCTTATTTTCACTGCTTTAAATTCGCTATACAACTCTTAGGGTCACAATAGGACTTTCTTAGCTTGTAACATAGGCTCAGGGTCAGGTAGGGTATATCTAGGTATACTTTAGTGACTTTTTGCCCTCCTTGACATATCTGCTAAACATACCATTTTTTATCATTTTATTTTGTCCAGTTTCTCATATTCTTTCACCTTGCTATTTTCCCTTCTTTCTTCATTTGTGTAAGTGACTCTCTTCTTTTCTTGCTTGTATTTCTTGTACATTTTTTTAAATATTTTTTTTACTTTTCTTTCAACTTACTCTTGAGTAACTTTACTTTTGTTCTTTCTCTTTCATTGTTCTTTCAACCCCAGTTTCTAGAGCATTCCTCATAATAGCCACCCTCAACTCATGGCTTTGCCATGAGTCAAAGTACACAATACCCAAAGATGGGTCAGGGCCATAAAAAGGGTTATTTACTGCATTAGCCACCCTCAACTTATGCTTTTGGCATAAGCTGAGGTGCACATGTCCAAGGAGGGACCACGGCCAACATATTATTCATCGAAAAGATTAGTTTGGGTGAAAAAGAAAGATTTAGTTTAAGCTCAAATCATTTGGATCAAAGAAGGATAAATTTCATTTGGTTTTCATTTGATTAGGCTAAACAATGGGCTATATTGAATAAGGGCCTATGATCCTTTACTAATTGTCTATTACATCATACATTTAGCAAGACTAACAAGGCAAGTTCTAGCTCAGTACAAATAGTGGACTATCGAAATCTTCCTCACACTCACTTCACATCTCATTACTCTACCAGATTATCAGACACCTAGTTTGACTTTTAGACTTAGGGTCATGCAGTGGTGTACCTCTATGTCATATTTAGATCCACACATCTATCAATTAGTATTCCTAGTCATGCATCATTTTCCATTTTATCAGGATATCATTTTAGCCAAAATGCTTCAGAAATAAACTATGTACACAAAATATAGACATGCCGGTTCAACAGAAAAAGTAAACAGTCTCTTGGGGAAAAAGAACACAGGCAAGAAAACCCCAAAAGTGTATAGTGAATTGGGATACTCAAACTTCACCCTAGCACTCACTTTCAATTTACCCCACCCGTAACAAAAAGACATGCAATTGTCCCCAATGCATTAAAAAAAGATTGAAATACAAGAGTGGTAGGTGAAGCAAACCTAGGGCGCAAAGCACTGACGATCAGCAAGTTGGTAGGTCCATTTTACCGGAACCCACTACCTCTGTAACTTGGACACCCTGTGTTATGTCCTCAGCATCAACAGCACTATCAGCAGTGCCTCAGGCTATCTCCACATTTCTAGAGATAGACACCCCAACAGCTAACTCTACTGCTCTCGACCGACGCCCCTCCTCATTGACAAGCGAGGCTCTCCTCGCAGCCTTCATCTCACGGCGCTCCTTCTTTTGTGTCCACACCTCATCCTCCTCTTGACCCCTACGCCTCTTGGCATGCTCTCGAAGGGGAGGTGGGTGAATCTCTTATGTGGCGAATAGGGCCGCAATAACTGTGTCTTTAGCAGGCTCTGCACAAGGGGCCTCAAACTCAGGCACCCTAGCCTGTAAGATCATATAAATATCCGCGCGAAGAATGTCGACTGCAGCCTGATTTGTCGACACATGCACCGGAGGGGCATGACGGGCTAGCACCCGCAAGTCAAAAGTGTTCAAGCGCTGATGAACCTCAGCGATCTTCCGCTCTGTGTGCTGGTCCATTCTCCGCTCCAAGCGATCTTCTGCCTTAACAATGGACCTCTGAATTTAAGGCTGGATATGATAAAAAAAGTGTAGCAATTTGTGCTTTTTATTTTTGGACCCTAGCGGGTAAAGGTGCTTAGCGAGAGGAGCTTGGGGAAGTGCTACAACCCGGGATAGACTCGACCGGGGTAGTATAAGTGAAAGTCGCTAGCGTAGCCGTGCGAGCCTATGCTACCGTATCAGCAAGATTATCACCAAGTGGAGGCAATTTTTGACGGGGCCCTCTGTGTGGAGCCAACTCATTGGCCTCATTTTTAATGAGGACGATATCAACAGTGCCCAGTGGCGTCTTGAGCTGATCAACGTGCCATATAGGCACACCTGCGGACCTGTATAGAGAAACTATCATGCATGAGAAAGGGTAAGTAGTTGTGACCTTAAAAGCCTCTCGTGCATGACCGCCTATAGAAGCCACGCAAAATCTACCTCAAATCCCGCTATTATCGCCACCATCAGTACTGCTCGATCCCATGTGACTATATTATCAGCGGCTGTGGGGGAAAGGCAGTGGCGGACAATCAAACACAAAAACATCGCCGTGAAGGTTAGGTTATCCTTCTTGATGGCTCCCTTTGGCTCGGTCACCCAGTCAGCACCCTCTCTATCCACGGACAAGTGCAGGGCCATCCACCTCTTGGTGGTCTCTCTCAGCGATAGCTCACACAGAAATTGGCCATATTTGACAATCTGCCATCGATAGTCAAACTCGGCTGTGAGATTGGTCCGATTAGCATCAACATTCTCGCCATATAGAAACCCACGGATGGCACGTAGGGAGATATCAACCTGAACGCCACATACTCGGACCTGCTCAAGTGGGGCCTGTTTGGCAGGGGCAGCCCGCCTATCAATCTGTGATCAGAGAGTTGCGACGTAGGAGGCATAGAACTCTCAGACCAACTCTTCATTATAATGTCCCAATGGACGTGCTGTCCACTCCAGTCGATGTCGGTGAAGAGATTGTGGATCTCGGGCATAATCGAGAGACTTCCTGTAAGGACCTGCCACTCCAATGTTAGTGTCCGAGTTATGATTCCTTTGTTATTCAGGAACTTTGCATCGGAATAGACTTGATACTGCCCATCGACACATCACCGGTTGGGTTGGTCGGTAACCGGGGTGAGAGCACGAGCTGGTGAACCGGGTGTGGATTCCTAAATGTCGACCTCATCAAACGAGACAGACTCTGCAACGGTGGCGGGTGCGGGAAACTCAGTAGATCCGGAGGCTTCCTCCGGCCACCAAACTCCTAAGGAGCCAGATGATTCTTCTTCATTAGTAGCTGACGTAGAAGGTGTGCCGGTAAGTGTGCGCTCCTCATCAGACTGAGAGGCAGTGACTACACCAGACGCCACCTTATTGGGTGTGGCTCCGGTAGCACGTGCAGTTCGGGATGGGGTGGATGTGCCCGGGGGCATGTAATCGGGGTCACGCTCATCATAAGAGCCAATGACCAGGCGGGAAGACGGGGTGACAGACTTTAATCGCCCGCATGCGTAAACTCAATCTTGTTTTAGTGCCATAATATATAGTACCTGTAAAGAATCAATATTAGTATTGAAAGGAGCAGACAATACTAGCAAAATCACACAAAATAAATAAAAAATTTAAGATGTAATGACATTTCTATAGTAACATAGAAACACGACGGGCCAAGTGACAACTCGTCGTGAGAATGACGGACCGTCATAGGGTCCTTTGTGTCTTATTTAGACTTTGTTTATGTGGAGAACCATGAAAGAGAGTCTATGACAAGTATGACGGTATATGCAGGACAGACCGTCATAGGTACGACGGTCCGTCGTAGGTGTCAGTCAGAGTACACTTAAAAAAATATGGAGACCCTTAGTAGAGGGGTTTCTGACCATCATAACATTCATACAAGACGGAAAGTTGAGGGTACTATGGTCCGTCATAGTTGTCCGTAAGAGGACACTTAGAAAAAGAAAGGAGACCCTTAAAAGAGGGGTCTTTGACCGTCATAACGGTTATGCAGGACGGACCGTCGTAAGTATGACGGTCCGTCGTAGATGTCCATTGGAGGACACTTGGAAAAAGTAAGAGACCATTATGAATAGGGTCTCTGACAACCAGAACCGTTGTGCAGGAAGAACCGTCGTGGGAATGACGGTCCATCACATGTGTTTGTTAGAGGACACTTAGGAAAAGTGAGAGACCCTAAAGAATAGTATCTCTGACAACCAGAACGGTTGTGCAGGACGGACCGTCGTGGAAACGACGGTCTGTCGCATGTTGCTGTTGGTGGAAACTTGTAGAAAATTGGATAGTGGGGTGTTAGGGCTGTTGGAATGGACCCAATGACAGTCCGTCATCGGGGTCTCGTTCTCTAACTCAGTGACAAAACTAGGGAAGCCCCATTCATCCCCTATTACCCAAATCGAATTGGTAGTGTTTTAACCTACATTTGTCTAACCCAAATACCTAGTAAAGTAGGAATGCTAAAGCACCTATTTCTAGAGTTTTGACACGACAATTTTGAGAATTTTAAACCTAGGTCAGACAGAATTTTATAACAGAATGAACCTATCAAGAATAACTAGGCTAATACTAATTGATAAACTAAAATGCAATATAAATGAGTAGAAATTAGAGACACATACCTGAGAATTTGATAAAAACAAGAGATAAAGGTACTTGGTGATCAAGTAGAGACCCACAACAGCACCTCCGACTAGTAGATGACAAATTTTAGGAATTTGTAGAATTTGGGCAAAATGATCGGTTGTAAGGGAGAGAGGTTATGATCTTTTGAAGTTGAAAAGGGAGGGAAATGGGAGAAAGAGTGAATAAATGGGGTGAAATTTTTAATTGTTGATTTTTTTTAAAAAAAACCCAGCCGGGTCGGATTGGGTACGTTTTCATTAATGACGCGAGGATTCCCCGACGACGGTCCATCTCAGTTGTGACGGTACGTCGTTACTTCCGTCTCGTGTGCCCTAGTTTGAATATAACAAAAAGAGGTACCTGGCACAACGGATTCATGTGATGGTCTGTCGCAGGCATAACGGTCCGTCGATGTATCCATCAGTGACTGTTGCAGAGTGATTTTCTGCAAAATTTCCTGGTCATGTGCCAGCAAATTTAAAACCCATTAATAGAAAATGCCACAATTACAAAAAAGAAAAAAAAATATAAGTATTGGGTTGCCTCCCAACAAGCGCCTGATTTAACGTCGCGGCACGACTGAGGACACTTGATTACTCAGCCTTCATCAAGATGGTATGCCTCTGTCACTTCATTCACCGATGCAGTATGCCAAAAATAGTGTTTTATTCATTAACTTTTCGCCTTAAACCGCACTCCCTCCTTGGTTTTTAACTCAACTGCACCATGAGGGAATACTTGGGTAGTCAAGTAAGGTCCAATCCGTTTGGAATTTATCTTGCCCGGCAGCTAATGTAACCTTGAACTGTCTAAAAGCACAAAATCCCCAACCATAAATTCTCCTTTTTTACTTTTTAGGTCATTATCCTTCTTCATCTTTTCTTTGTGGGATATACAAGATATCAATTGGAGCTCACCACTCTGCCTCATGGATCTACAAATGTTGAAGGTCAGTTCTTCATTGTTCAACCGGAAATTCATCTACCACTTTTCCGTATTTACTAAGGCTCTACCCGTAGCAAGGAATGGCCTCCAAAAAATAATAGGCACTTCAAAATCAACTTCACAATCAAGAATAACAAAATCTGCCGGTTTTATGAACGACTCCACATTTACTAGCACATAGTGGAGTATCCCCATAGGCCTTTTCACTGTTCGATCAGCCATTAGTAGCCGCATTGCAGTGGGATTTGGGCCACCTAAACCCAACTTCTTAAAAATCGAGAGTGGCAAGAGATGTATGCTTGCCCCCAGATCACTTTCGCAAAATGTAATGACCCGACTGTACAAGCAATAGTGAATGCACCCGGATCTTCTTTCTTTTGTGCGAGAGATCTTGTAGAAATAGCGCTACAATGCTGCATTCTATCATCATCCTCGAAAATGACCGATCTTTTCTTTTTAACAAGATCTTTTATAAACTTGGCATAACTGGGCATTTGTTCTAGAGCTTCTACCAAAAGGCATTTGATAGAAAGCTGCTTTAACATTGTTATAAAACGCTGATATTTACCATCCTCAGTCTTTTTCACTAATCTCTCAGGAAAGGGGGTTGGTCTAGGCATGGGAATTACCTTTATAGGGACTTCTGCATCTCTTAAAGTGCTATCTTCTGCTTCACCACTACCTTCTACCACCTTATTATTATCCTTTCTCACCTTTTCCTCATTAGAAAGCATTGCTGGATCAATGGTTTGCTTACCACCACGAATAGTGATTGACGTACATTGTGCATCATTTACGAATTTAGGACAGTGGTGCTAGGAAGAGTGCCCGGTTGCCATGTGTTCACAGTCGCACGTAATTGGGCCATTTGCAACTGGATCTTCTTAATCGATATTGCATGTGTATTAACTTTTAACCCAATACCCGCTAAATCAATCCTTAAATCTTTAATGTGCTCATCACTATCATGTAACCTCCTCATCATTTTGTTCAACATATCCTCAACTTGTGCCATACTATCTCCACCATCCCTAGGAGTAACATCACAATTTTGAGGAGGGACATAGGCACCATTCTTATAATTGCTCTTACTGTAGTTACCCCTGTTGAAGTTATGTCGCGGTTGTAGTTTCCATATCGTACATAATGACCCTCACGGTTTTAGTTACAATAGATCCAACTTTCATTCCCTTGACCTTGACGCCAATTATCCTGATTTGAGTCTTGGGCACTCGGTCAGAAACCCCCTGTTTTCTCATTTACTGCCTACCAATCGTCCGCATAATAGTATTCATCAATAGGTGGTGGTGGTTTAGACAAGTAGTTAAATGCATTTATGTTTTCTGCACCCCAGTGATATGTTTTAATACCAACCCAAGCTCAGTTCTCATCTGTGCCATCTCTTCACGGATCTCATCTGTGGCTGGGTTGTGAGTGGACTTCACTGCGAAGGTATTTCTCCCGGTATCTGACTTCATATTCTCCAATCTTTATTATTCCGGGAGATTTTCTCTAATTTTTCAGCAATCTCAGCATAACGACTCACTCCATAAGATCCACCTGCTATAGTGTCCAACACCGCTTTATTATTATCATCCTGTCCCCGATAGATATATTCCTTCAGTGACTGATCATCTATACGGTGATATGGGACTCTTCTAAAAAACGAGGTGAATCTATCCCAAGAACTACTAACTGACTCTCCTGGTAGTGCCACAAAGTTGTTCACTCTGTCTTTGTGGTTTAGTTTCTTTGAGACCAGGTAGTAGAGAGCTAAGAAAACGTCTCTTAGTTGGTTCCAAGTTAAAATTGAGTTTTAAGGTAGCTCAGTGAACCATATAGCAGCCTCACCCGTCAATGAGAGAGGAAACACTCTTAGCCCTATTACATCGAAGTCCAAGTCAGGCCTCCCTACATAGCTTTTACACAGTTCCCTTAGCTTAGCTATATGGGCATGTGGATCGAGCGCGATTTTGTCCCCTCTGTTGGTGTTCACCCTGAGAATCGGGTAACAACTGACCATGAACAACCACTGCAGCAGGGATGTTCTGGTTTGGATCATCATCATTAATTCCCAAGTTTCGATTCATGTTACGTAGTGTACGATCGTATTGAAACAAGGGTTCTCTTCCTCTCTGTGTATTTGGCATACAAGGAAGATGGTTCTGCAAGAAACAAAAACAATAAATCAAAGTAAAATGAAGAAAATATCAAGTAAACTATATTAATAATATTAACTTAATCTAAAAGCTACTTTCTCCGGCAGCGGCGCCAAAATTTGATACGCTCAAACATACTTCTCAATTAAAAAGGAAAGCGGTCGTGTCAAGTAAATAACCCAACTAGTGAGGTTGGGATCGTTCCCTCGAGGAAAATAGTTTAGATTTAACTTCAAACTATTATTACTATTGTTCAGTCAATTACTTCCTTGGAAAGCAAAAATGATTAAAGGGGGGTTTTCTATTTTTTAATAAATGAAAATAACTAGCAAAATTAAAAGAGACACTTAACAGCTTTGAATGTTGGAGTTTAATCGATTAATAAAAGTAACTAAGGTTAACGTGTTCCTCACAAGTTCATAACTTGATAATTCTAATTATAACATTTCTTTCCTAGTATCTTGCATGAAAAGTGATACGTTATGTATTTCTAAATCCTTGGTCCGGCATCTAGAAAATTTCACTCTGCACCTAGGTCCGGCTATGTGTGTTGCTATACTAACCCTTACCTTTACCTCATATAAAGAATCATATTCGATATTTGACTAAGTTAGTAGCTCGTACCAATCAATACTAGACTATTAGATAGTATACACTAAATCTATGTTGATAATTCTTTTCCTATTATCTACCTCCTTGGTCCGGCAAGTAGCATTAAGGTGATTTCTAACGTTGTCCATCCGTTAAAAAGACTTCTAAGAGAAAGAATTATCAATACATGCAAGACAATATTATAGAATTGTTATTTTAGTTAGTTTTTACCAAATTATTCGCCTATAGTTCCCACAATGGTAGTTATGGAGTTTAGTTACCCATAGTCATAATCACAATATTCAAATATATGATATAAGAGTTCATGTACTTACTTCAATGAGAAAGAGTAAAATCCAAAAGATCGCTTGATTAATCAACAAAAGTCACCAAAAATCAATTACAAGAGTCTTAAAATATCCAAGAGTCTCAGAAATGGTCTAAAAACATTCAAGAGTCTAACAATGATCAAGGGTCTAACAACGATCAAGGGTTTAACCTCAAAAAAGAGGTTTTTCGAAAATTTATAAAAACTAAAAACCTACTTAAATAAGGACTCTATTAGCTTTGAAATCTTTCAAAATGCGGCTGGGTCGACAGACCTCGCGACGGATCATCGTGGTCACGACGGACCGTAATGGACTCCGTCGTCCTATACTTGTGCAATTTCTTCTGTTGCTCTCTCCATTACCCTCGATGGCAGGTATGACGGATCGTTACAGGAACAACAGTCCGTCGAGGGTCTCTATTCCAAAACACTTAAACTCTTGGAATTTGGGTACTGTGACAACTTCTCTGAACTTCATGACGAACCAGCAGGACGGGCCGTCATGGGTACGACGGTCTGTCACGCACTCCGTAACCCAACATTTTGTCAGACTTCCCCATCTTCCTTCAGCAGCTGCACTACGATGCCACCTATGGACCGTCACGGGCACGATGAACCTTCACAAGCTCCGTAGGTGGTACTTTTCTATATTTCTCACTCAAAAATATCCGCATTCCTCTTTTAGACAGATTTCCTGCAAATAAACAGAACTTACTTAAAAATAAGCACAAAAAGGCTTTTGGACACACTAAACTTTAGGAAAAAGTATTAATAATATCGTGAAACCACGGTATATCAAGTATCTACACTGAATCCTCTTCAGAAAATCTCTTATCCACACCTAACCCTTCAATATTAAAAATGGAAACGGAATCAAAATACACTTCTTAATCATGGCAAAATGAAACACTAGATGAACTGAAGATATTTCACTAGGTAGTCTTATCTGATATGCAACCTTTCCAACCCTTTGCAAAACCTCATACGGACCAACATATTGGGGAATTAACTCTCCATTTTTTCCGAGTTTCATGACACCTTTCATAGGTGAGATCTTCAAATACACCATATCACCTATTTAAAATTCAAGATCCATTTTTCTATTGTTGGCGTAGGAGTTTTGTCGACTATAGGCTGTTTTCAATATTCCTTATTACGAGAACCTTCTCCAAAGCTTCATAGATAATATGGGAAAAGGAGTGAAGACTAACCAACCTCAAACCACCCAACTAGAGACCTACATCTCTTGCCATAAAGTGCTTGAAATGGAGCCATGGAAATACTCAAATGGTAGCTATTATTATAGGAGAACTCAATCAACGGCAAGTTATTGTCCCAATTACCTTTGAAGTCTATCACCTATGCTCTTAGCATATCATCTTGGGTTTAAATAGTACGGTCTGCTTGAAGATTTGTTTGGGGACTAAAAGCGGTGCTAAGCTTCACTCTAGTACCCTATCCTTTTTGAAAAGACCTCCAAAAACACGAAGTAAATTTGAGCAACTCTATCCGTTATAATGGACAAAGGGATTCCACGAAGACTCACAATATCATTAATGTAGATCCTTAAATAATCCTCCACAATATAAGTAGACTTAGGGGGAATAAAGTATCGTATTTTTTAAATTCACCACTATAATTCAAATTGAGTCATTTTATCTCCAGGTTAGAGGCAAACCAACAATAAAGTCCATATTAAGTTCATCCCACTTCCAAGTAGGAACATCCTTCTTGAATTTGACCACTAAGCTTTAGATGCTCTACTTTCACTTGTTGACGATTTGGACACCTAACTAGAAACTCCACTATGTCCCTTTTTAGGACATCCAACATATATACCTCCCCAAGGTCACGATACATTTTTATGGAACCTGGATGAATGGAATATTGGGTACCATGATCATCCTCTAACACCCTATTTGTCAAACCATCGACATCCGATACCATTTCGAGAATCTTCCAATAGAACACCCAATCAAGCAAACCTATGAATATTTTTTACCAGGCCTTTCTTTCCTTCTTCTACATAAGAATTACAACACATGGACATACGACTCAACGCATACGCAACCACATTGGCCTTGCTAGGGTGGTAGAGGACACTCATGTCATAATATTTCAACAATTCCAACCATCTTCTTTGATACAGATTCAACTCATTTTGGATAAAATCATATTGAAGAATCTTATAGTCAGTAACATCTGCATGAACAACATCAAAGTAATGTCTCAATATTTGTAAAGAAAGCACTACGACCGCCAATTTAAGAACATAAATTGGATATTTCTTCTAATGCACCTTTAGTTGTTTAGAGGCATAGGCTATAACCTTCCCATGTTGCATAAGAACACACATAAACCCACTTAGTATGCATCAAAATATACAAAAAAAACCTTGGTACCCTTAGGTAGAGTCGACACTAGAGTTGAGGTAAGCCTATTTTTCAAAATTTGGGAACTTCTTTCACATGCCTTTGACCACTCAAATTTTACACTCTTTTGGGTCAAGGTATTCAAAGGAGAATCAATGGATGCAAATCCATCTAGAAACCTCCTATGGTACCTGGCTAAACCCAAGAAACTTCTAATGTCGGTTGAAGAAAATACTCTAGGCCAATCTAAATTGCCTAGGTTTTCTTTGGATCAACCTCTCTACCCTCACATTAGATTTTATGACCATGAAATGCCACCTATCTCAAACAAAACTATACTTGTAAAAAATTTGTTTTTCCATATGATCACTCTAATTTTATGACCATGAAATGACACATATGATCACTCTAATTTTTCGAATACACCAACATATCGTCATTGAAGACAATCACAAAGGTTAGGTAATTTTTGAACACCCTATTTATTAGGTCCATAAAATCCTCCATTGCATTTTTGTACACCAAACTACATCACTAAGAACTCATTGTGCCTATATCTAGTTTGAAATGATGTTTTAGGTACATCCTCACCTCTTACCCTAAGTAGGTGATACCCCGATCTCAAGTCAATCTTAGAAAAGTAGCTAGCCCCATGGAATTGATCAAACAAGTTGTCTATCCGAGCAAGAGGATACTTGTTCTTAATGGTGACTTTATTGAGTTACCAATAATCAAGACACACCCTTAGGGACTTATCCTTATTCATAATAAGAAACACCAGATCTCCCCATGGTAAAATACTAGGTTGAATGAAACCCATATCTAAAAATTCCTTGACTTGAATCTTTAACTCTTTTAATTCCATCGGAGCCTTGCGATTATAAGTTATTACAAAAATCAAGAAATTCTGGGCAAGTTATCCAGAAATACTTATAGAAAGTCCTTTAGAACGGGGATCTACTCAATAAGAGGGATGACGGACTCAAGATCTTTGACTCTTACGATATGGTAAATACACCCTTTAGATTTCATTTTACAAGATTTTAGACAATAAATTATTCGACCTCTACGAATTGAGTTACCCCCCTTCAACTCTAAGACGGGTTTATTATGAAAAATTAACTTAACAAATCTTGTTCGACAATCAATGGAAACAAACTAAGCATGAAACCAATCCGTTCCCGAAATAACATCATACTCGACCATATCATTTTCTAACGATCCACACATGTAACTCTATTGGGCAAAAATATAGGACAATTGGTAAAGACTCTTCAAGCCACAACATAGTCACCCACAAGGGTTATAACATTCACTTAAAATATCAGGTAAAACATCAAACTTTTTAGCTACTATAGGAGTTATGAATGACAATGTTGCACCAGAATCATGTAAAACATAAACATTTATAGAGAAGACTTGTAACATACCGGTGACCACATCGGGGGACTCATTTTGTTCAACCCTACAGTGGTGAGCATAAAAGTGTTTCCTCTTTGGAACTTCGGAAATAGGAACACTTGATTGAGATTGACCACTTCTATTCTCTTGACTCCACACATTATGGAAATCCGTAGCTTCGTGGCCCTCTTTTCCACAACCAGATTAATTTCCCATCGCGAATATATGCTCACCCCAATGCTTCTTACTACACTTGGAAAAAGTTGGATTATCACTTGGTGAATTTCCACTCCTTACCATTTGGGACTTAGGATTAGGCACATTATCTTTGTTTGCCTTAGGAATGTTTGAAGTAAATTTGTTAGAAACCCTATTTTTTAACATAGTCTTGTCTTGAATCTCAAGTCTACCTTGAAAGTACCCCCTTCATAAGCCTTGGCCCTCTTTTACTCCCTATTCTACCTATTGATTCAAATGTACTCAACTTGTTGAGCATAAACCACGAACCTACAAAATCGATATTTTCATAGAGCATTGCCGAATGACACTCCTCAACAAAATCCTCGGACATTGCCGTCACAAAACGACTCATCTCATACCTTCGATCAAACACCAAGGCAGGAGCGTACTTAGACAATTTGGTGAACTTCAAGAAGTATTATTTCTCACTCATACCTCCTTGACAAAGGTTGATGAATTCTTTCACTTTGTCCTCCTTTATTCCCTAGGAAAGAAGAGATCAAGAAAATCCCTTCTAAACACCTCCCAATTGATAGGACCTGCTATCAAGGCCCTATTGTCTCTCCATAGGGTGTACCATGTTTGAGCTATATCCTTGAGTTGATAGGAATCTAGTTCGGCCTTTTACTTCGAAGTAAACTCCATCACATAAAAAATCATGTAGACCTCTTCAATGAAGTTTTGGGGGATCTTCATTCACTTTCGACCCAAAAAACATAGAAAGGTTAATCCTAATGAAGTCCGTCAAGGGGGAAATCGTGCTACAAGCAATTTTTTGGGTACGGGGTCCAATCTCTCTATTTTCTTGAGCCACCATGGTTGATCTTGAGTGCATACCGCTCGTGCTTGCAAAGTCATATCTTGAGCCAAAATAAAAAATGCTGACCTTATCTCTCCGTCAGTCATAGGTGGTGGAATGACCGAAGCTTTTTCTTGAGGACGCACTTGGGTGTCTTGTGGATGGAATTGGTTGCCTTGGGGAGAAACTCCTACATTATCCAAATATTTCTCCACTCTTCTTGCGGCTGTAAATCGTGTAGATATCCTATATCCACAAGAACAAGATTAGAAGAAAAAGGACACATAAAGTTTCAACTTTTCAAGGCAAAACATTCAGGATTACCAACAAGGAGAATTCCTTAGCGTCACATAGCCTCTCATTCATAAGTGTGGTGCGCTTCACACTCATGAACAAGACTATATGTAAATGTGGTTAAATGAGACATTAATCCTAAGATTTCATTAAACTGATATGTGATTTAAGTTTGTCATGACCTGTCACATCCGGGAAGTACTCCTTAGAAGCAACCGGCATCGTCGCCCCTGAAGAGGACTAAGACTAGCCTCTTATCATTCGTCATCACATATCATAGGTAAAAAACGTGTAATATTTAAAAGTTCTCATATACACTATTTCATGAGGTTTATTTAGTCCTCTCGCATAGACCCTTGTCATATAAAAAATGAAAAGTCTTCTACCTTTATGGGGTATTATATATAAAATATATTACATAGACTTAAAATGGATGTTTTATATTAATCAATCTAAACAAGAGTATAGCAACTGGGCATAGCTTATACATGAATACCAACAAAGCCACATATCGCCTTTTCAATTATAGTACTCAAATGAAAGAGAATGAGCAAAGTGTTTTTAAGACTAATCAAAATCCATTGCTAGAAGTGTCATTTTCCTTGAAGTGGTGAGGACCAACCTAAATTGGGAAATGATTATCCAAGTTATCCTTAAAAGTCGTCACGAAGCCTTCAACGATGGCAATCTAAAATGTTTGGGAAAGAGGGATATATAGGGTTAGCACATTACTTTACCTAAGTATGGAATTGATATGCACATACAACATAGAAATCACTCTCAAAAGAACATTTTATTAAAGAACGCTAATTTACTTAAACAAGTATGATGCACATTCAAGAACCACTACAAGTCAATAGCACATTTCATTAAATCAAGACCATGTACATCACTTGTAAGATCCCAAAAATGACATAGGTCAAGATAGATAATAACATGTTTTTAATGATAGTTTAAGGTTCTAAAATGATCTATAATATGTTATTTAGGCAGTATCTAAGAGTTTAGGTGATATGAAAGTTAAACGTCAAGGGATGACTAAGACGTTCAACAACTAAGTCACTTACGTGCCTCATGTGTTTTTTATGTGTTTATATGTGATAAATGAGGTTTTAAGGTCATTAAATTAGTTATTATGGTGTATATAGACGTTTTTCAAGTTTCATTAAGCTTTGAGGTCAAACATCCAAGAACATCCACGACCTTCAAAAGGTTTGCCTTGAAACAACCTTGTGCGTCTATGCATGTTCCATCGAGTTTTATGTGTTCATTTTTGATAAAATTCATGTAAGAGTTCATACACTCTCATAAGAGCATGTTTGGGTTTGAAATATCCAGGCAAATATCCCAAAGGACAATCTAAGGGTCTTTGAGGAAGGACCCATGTGAGTCGCCATGACTGCCCAAGACAGCCCACCTACGGATGGCAATCGACGCCTAGTGGTTCAGTCGACACCCCTTGGGTGAGGAATCTTTTATGAAAACTTAGGCTTGGGGAAGGAAAGACCAAATACCAGCTTCAGTCCCAGTCCATGGACCTGCAGGATAGCCCGTTGGTCAAGGAACGGGCCATTGATAATCCATCCGTCGATGGGTCTGTTTCTGCGCAGGTTCACTATAATTTGAGGGGTGAAGTTCTAACTTCAACCAGCGTCCAAATTCAGAGAAAGTAAGGTTCGTAAAGAGTCTTATGGGAATTTTAAATAGGTTAATAATCCAAAAACACTTACAAGATTTCATTCTTGAACATTAAAATCAAAAATCCAATAGAAATTTCCTATAACTACATTGGAGCCAGAACTCAAGAAAGGGCTTCGATTTGAGAAATGAGTTGAGATTATTCATTAAATTGAATAATTAGATTCATTGATGTGTGATTTTAATCCTTGAAAATCTAATCATCAAGTGACCAAACATTCGAAGATGTTTTCTAATGTTTTCAAAGATGAATTATCCAATATCAGGATATATCCATGGGTTCTTGCATTAAAGGATATTAAGCATTGAATATTGATTTAGTTGTTTTTAATTAGATGATTTTAACTCAATTAACCTATGAACCCATATAATTGATCAACCCTAGTTTTTGACTACTTTATGAGTTAAGTAATATTTTAATCTAATGCTTATGAATTCTAGTATAGTTTTCTATGGGATATTGATTGATGTTATAATTGTATTCAATTTATATCTAGGTTTTATTATAATGATTAATTTATATTGAATTAACATAGTTTCATTTAGTATGATAGTTTTTATATTGAATTTATGCTCATGGCCATGGGTAAGGGCCTTATGGTATTGATTTGGATGGTCTAGCATTTGATTGAAGTGTTAAGGATGGAGTGGTGGTACGCTGCCCTACTTATCTTTATTGAATGTTACTTAGACTTCAATTATGTTGCGATTGGTATTGTCCAGTTATGGTGGAGGTGTTATGTGCTTTACTCGTAATTTATGTAGTCTTGTCGGTGTTACTTTATGTAATATGATGATCATGGCCTTATCGTCACTACTTGAAGTATTATGATGATTTGTGTAGTTGATTAGGGGATTTTTGATAATGTCTATCTACATCATAATTAATGTTAAAGTACATGTGTTCTTTTATTGATGCAAATTAGATGATCATGTTAGACTACGACTATGGCTTTGTGTGTAAAGTCTTAGGGTTGATGCACGGTTATTCCTACATGACTATATGGTCTATAATGTTCATATTTATGACTATATGGTAGTGTATAGGATGACTTATAGATGATAATGGTTATTTCAATGTGCTTCTAGACTGACATGTAATATGTCTTAACGCGAAGTATGTTCTGTCTTTTCTTGGTTGACTTGTGTCCCTTAATTTATTCATGCATGAATGTGAATACGAGACGTCTTAACTTAGGATGCAAATACCTCTTAATCTTGTATGTATGAATGAAATGTGACCTTAAATGATGTTAAGAGGGTCCTCTATGTGAAACCTTGAACCTAGTGGTAAGGTTACGAATATTTAAGTCGAAAGTCGTAATGGTATCCTTCATGTAAAGGATGCTAGACTTAAGGTTCGTTAGCTAAAACGACATTATATAGAACCTTAGGAAATTCATTATGAGCTTCTTGTCTTCTTTTGTAAGGTATCCCTAGTGTACCTCTTTGGTAGGGTGAATGTGATTGGGTAATGAACTAAATATGGAACCCCTTTATATGAACCTTGAATGTAAATATTCTTTGTGCAAACAAAGGCTAGCACTGAGTGAGTATGATAAGGGATGTAGCTGTAGTTAAAGTATGACACAAGAGTACAAAGCACACCCTTCATATTCATTAATCATGTTCCTACATGGGATCTATCCAAGTTTTACCATTGGCAACTAGTACACTCTCATCGAAGTATGTTAGAACAATGAATTCCATGTCTATCTATCATGGTCTATGTGTGTTATAGCCTATTCTTATCGTATGGGAGACCTAATAGCATTAGAGAAGTTCTATGAAGTTTAGGTGGTGGTATAAGACGCCATCTAGACATTGCACAATAGGTTTTGAAGGTGTTAGTTAGAGTCCCTAGGTATTGTCAATGACCATTACTTGAATGTCGTTCTATGATGGATGAGTGTTAAATGAACTAATGAATGTAATGAGTTAAAGATAAGAAAGCATGTTAAATGAATAAATACTTATATAGAGTAGTTAAAGGTTGTCTAGTTATGGTGTGAATGGGGCATAAGAATGGTCGCAATGTATCTTACCTAGATAAGTAATAAGAATGACTCTAGTTAGAGAAGATTTTGATTATTTGGACATGATCTAAGCCTTAGGAAGTTGTAAGGATTATTTAGGTAGTCTTGAAGAGGTCAATCATGTACATTATCTTCTTGATTTAGTTATGTATGTCTTTTGATAGCCTTTGGAAGGAGAATGTCACATTATTTATGTGTTGTTTGTATTAAGTGAGAGTGATTCTATCTTATGCAGTCTATAGGATCTCTTATTGTGTGTATAATGGATTGTATGGGCAATCGCTTCAAAACCCACTCAGGTGACACTTAGAATCACCTTTGGTACAAGGATATCATGTTCATATGTTTGATGTCTTGTAAGTGTGTGTTGATCTCATTACATGTGGTCTTAAGGGTCATTTAGGTGTGCCTAGAGAGGTTGTATGGGCGGTCTCTCTTTGTGTTTCTTAATTGTGTTTTAAGATAACTTTTAGTGGGAGAATTATATGCTATAAGGTGTCTTAGGTCTTCAGGTAAGCAACTTCACTGTAACAATGAAGAAATTCACTCAACAGTGAGTTGAAGTCACTATAATGTTGCTTGAAAAATATGATAAATGGTCTAAGTTATTTTTTTTGTGTTTCTAAGTTGATAAGTTTTATTCTTATGATTATGATAGGACTTTTGATGGAATATGCATATTTCTAATAAATATTTGTCTTCATGATTTTAGCATAATGCCATACTTAGTACAAATGATTGTACTAATTCCATACATTTTATTATCTCTAAAGGTTTAGGTGAAAGGTAAGAAGTATGGTAAAGGAGAGATTGGATTTTAGAGTCACTCAATCAAAGTTTAAGTATATCCTCAATTGACTCGAGGGCATATATAGATGTCTTTTATTTTCTTTGAAGTATTGTGATATACCAAGTACTTTCTATATTAGTATTGTATGGGCCATGTCCCAAGTATTCTAGTATCTATATTTTTATGAGATTGAAACTTAGTATTTCCTATGATTTCTAATTAAACACTTTATTAGAGATATTTTAATGTTTGTGAAAATTTTTAATTCCGCACTACTTTTCTTTATGCATATGCTATGAACGATACGAAAATGGCTTGTACAAGACCTCCGAGAGGTAAAGTATGCCGGTTGCACTCCGAGAGTGTCATATCTTCTAGGCTGTGGTCTCGGTTCGTGATATCACTAGACAAAATTGAAGTCTAGTCGAGTCAACATGCATTTAAACACAATTGACCACATAATCAAGACAACCATATCATAAGGTTATAATATCAACAAACATGTATTAGAGTTCATAACATTATAACCAAAGCAAGACCATTACTCATGAAACCCAATTAAGTCCACTAGTGCAATGACTATGTAAGGCTCCATAACCTCACACAATGAAGTCACTCAACAAGAACTATAAGCAATGCCCAACTTCACATATGATATCATTAAGAGTAAACATCATCATACTTTTGAAATTGAGACTAATTACATGTTCATAAGTGAAACCAATAATCACACTGTGTCATTAACATGTACGATCATTATGTACGTATCATTTACACTTATCAGAATATAATTATATTACAAAAACCTTCTAAGACTTCCCTCAAGGCTAACTACTTCAATGTATAGGAAGATTCCAATACCCCTACCCAGACTAAGTCAAACCACTCATGTCGTCCTAGTTAGAGTCCACTTAATTACTTCATTTTACTTTTGGTAACATCTTGCATTGACTGACATAGACCACATAGGACAATATGGATTTTGGTGTTACGAAACCCTATACCGAAAGTAGGTGGACAACTTACCAAGGTAGTACTAAAACATGAACATAGCACCCAGGTGGATCCACTAGTTAGTATTCCTATGGGGGAAAGATAGTCAAGAACTAGGATATGTAGTTGGGACCCACTTTTTGTTACATGCATTAAAGTCTCAAATCTCATGAGTACATTTATGATCCTACCTTCCCTGGGTGGGAAGGAACACTACTCACTCTTGTTCGCTTGGAGCTAAGCTAGAGTAACTTTTGAAATGTCTTTAAGCCTTTATTAATTATCTTAACTTAGTTTAGGTCATAGGTTCTACTCCTTATATAGTCATCATTATAGATCAATAGGAATTGTGTGTATTTTCCTTTCATTACAATTCATACATTAAAGGTCATTACATTCACATAATTACATTATGATAAGGACTTTGGGAAGTCATCACCACTCTTATACAATTACATCTTAACCAACAACTCACAAGTCATGATTCAATACATTCCAATTAAACATTAATTATAAACCCTAATCAATATTATCACAATGTATACGTAAATATAACTTCATCACTAAACACAACTAAGTATATTTGAAGTAAAGGATTAAGATCACAAGACTTGCCCCAAACGCTTCACAAGCCATCATCATGGTTTTAACATAAACCATCCAATTCAACCCAAAAATGGGTGAAATATCATAACAAAATTGGTAATAAACACAATAAGGAAGTCAATTGAATCACTACACTATAATTTATCACTAGTTCATAGCTGGGGATTAGGGACTTAGGTCGAATTCATGATCTACTTCACAACCTAGGTTAACTAATAAAGACCTATCATAATTTAATTATAATACATCATAATATAATCATAATTATGTAAACAAATCATACACAAAGCTAATTCAAAGATCAATTTCGTAATAGAAGAAAACCCATCTAAAACTCTTCTTTTTTAAATCAATTTGGAGGAACCCTTTGGAGAAAGGAATCCCAAAGGTTAAAGGAATGCCATACCTTGTTAATTGATGGAGAATGATGAAGAAAATCCCCATCCTTGGACATCCAGAACCAGATGTGAATTGTGCATTGCTAACCTATATGATAAATAACATAATACCATGGCGACAAACAATCTCATCAATGAAGATCCTTGCATAATCCTCAGCAGAATAAGTAGACTTGAAGGGAATAAAGTGAGCGGATTTGGTCAACCTACCCACAACCACCCATATGGAGTGATATTGCTTTTGTGTCAGACACAAACCTACCACAAAATTCATATATATGTCTTCCCATTACCAAGTATGGACTTGGATTACTTGAAAGAAATCACACCACTTTTGATGTTCGGATTGTACTTGTTCGCAATTTGGACACCTTGCAACAAATTCCACTATTTCCTTTTTCAAACCATCCAACCAAAACACTTCCCTAAGGTCATGGTACATCTTTGTCTATCTCGGATGAATGGAGTAACGGGACCCATGATCTTTCTCAAGAATCTGGTTCCTCAAAAGATCTACATTGGGAACACATAATTTTCCTTAATACCTCAAGAAACCATCCCTCCCCTAAGGAGAATGACTCATTAAGCTTACCAAGAACCGATTCCTTCAACTCCATCAATGGTTGGTGAAGGAGTTGATTGTTCTTCACTTCAACCACCAAAGATGACTCACAATCATAATTCACCATAAAACCACCATTCGGAGAATCTTCAAATCTAACACCCAATCTAGCGAACCTGTAAAAATCTTTCACTAGGTCTTTCTTGGCTTCATCAACATGAGACACACTACCCATGGTCATATTACTTAGAGCATCAAACACAACATTGTCCTTTCCGGGGTTATAGAGAACACTCATGTCGTAATCTTTTAACAATTCCAACCACCTTCTTTTTGTATATTCAACTCATTTTGAGTAAACACATTTTAGAGAATCTTGTGGTCAGTATGCACATTAACATGGACACAAAACAAGTTATCCTCCATCTTTTCAAGGAAAATACCACAACCGCTAACTAAAGATCATGAGTTGGATAGTTCCTCTCATGTACCTTAAGTTGTGTACAAGCATAGGCTACTGCTTTCACATGTTGCATAAGTACACACCCTAAACCCACTCGAGATGCATCACAATTGTAAGACACCAAAAATGACATAGATGAAGATAGAGACAAACATGGTTTTCATAGTGGTCTAAGGTTGTAAATTGTTTATAATGTGGGTTTGAGGCAGTTTCTAAGGTTTTAGATGCATTGGAAGTCAAACTTCAAGGGACGACCAAGAAGTTCGACGACTAAGTGACCTACGTGCGTTGTATTTTTTATGTGTTATTCATGAGCTTATATGGTCCTTAATTTTATTTATTATATTTTATATAGGCAGTGTGTCATGTTTCATGATGTTTGGAGGTCAAATATTCAAGAACATCCATGACGTTCAAAGGATTGCCTTCAAACGACCTTGTGTAAATATGTAAATATTTGAGGTATAAATATCCACGTACGACTCTGTAGGACCCACAAGGGTCCGTAAAGGAGGACCCTAATATTGAAGTTCAAATTACGAGGTAGTGGCAATTGGCGACACAGACGATGGCCAGTACACTGGGAAACGGCCCATCGATTAGTCTCATCGATGGAGCAACTTGTCCAACAGGTTGGGGGGTTATAGGTGCAACAAACGAGACCTCATCGATAGGACGTGGGTGACACCACGTACCGTCAATGTATGAAATATATTCAATTGATATCTAATTGGTTTTAGATTTATAAATCTATATTGAATTAACTGAGATTTCATTGAATATTATGGTTTATGTATTGAATTGATGTTCATGGCAATGGGTAAGTGCATTATGATATCGAATTGGATGATTTAGCCTTGGAATCAAAGTGATAAGATGGAGTGGGGTTATACTGGCCTAATTCAATTAATTTTATTTTAATTAGACTTTATTTATGTTTTGATTTGTATGGTCCACTTATGATGGCGGTGCTATGTGAATTGATATGGTCTTGTTGGCGTCACATTGTGCAATATGATGATCATGTCATTGTCGGCACTACTTGAAGAAGTATTATGTTTTGTATAGTTGTTTTATGTGATGTATGAGTATATATATCTATTTGTGATGAAATGTGAAAGTATGTATTCTTTTTTTTGTATGTTAGGAAATCAAGAAGACTATGACTATGTGCTTATATACGTAGTCTTAGGGTTGATACATGGTTTTTCCTACTTGGCTGTATTAATCTAAAATATATATATTGATAATGATATATTAGTGTGTAGGATTACTTAAATATGATAATGGTTATTCCTTTGTTTTTATAGAATGACTAGTAATATGTGTTAAGGTGAAGTATGTGGTATCTTGTGTTGATTAACTTGTGTCCCTTACTTGATGCTTGTATGAATATGAATATTATTGTTTTGACTTAGCATGCTAAATTCTCTTAGTTTTGTATGTATGAATAACATGTGACCTTAAATGATAATAAAAATGTCCTTCATGTGAAACCTTTAACCAAGTAGTAAGGTTATGTATTTTGATGTCGAAAGTTGTACTGGTATCCTTCAAGTAGAGGAATGATGGATTTAAAGTTGATTTCATGGAACGGCGTCATATCAAACCTTAGGTAAGTCATCATGATCTTCTTGTCGCCATTGGAAGGTAGCCTTAAGAGGTCCTCTTTGGTAGGGTAAATGTGATTGTGTTATGAACTTGTTATGGAACCCTTTTATGTGAACCTTTAATATGAATTACTCTATGAGAACGAAAGTTAGCACCAAGTCAGTATGGTAAGTGGATTAGTTATACTTAAGTATGAGACTAAATTACAAAGAATGCCCTTCATATTCCTTAACTATGTGCCTACATGGTTTGTGTCCTAGCTCTAACCTCGGCAAGTAGAACACCCTCATTGGACTAGGTTAGGATTCCGGATTCCATGAGTTGCTACTATGGTCTATGTTTGTTATTACCTATTCTAATCATATGGAATACTTACTAGCATTAAAGAAGTTCTATAAAGTTTAGGTGGTGGTATGGCACGCTATGTAGACATTTCATAATAGGCTTTTGAGAGTGTTAGCGAGAGTCCCTAGGTCTTGTTCAAGACCATTACTTCAATGTCCTTTATGTGGTGAATGAGTCTTATATGAACGAATGAATGTAATGAGTTAAATTAAGAAGGTATGTTAAAATAAAATAGTACTTATCGAGAGTAATTAAGGTTTGTCTAGTTAAGGTGTTAAGGGGGCATAGGAATATTCACTTTTTATCTTACCCAGATAAGTCTTTACAATGTCTCTAGTTAGGGTAGTGGGTTAATTATGTGGACATTATGTAACCCTTAGGTAGTCTTAAGGATTACTTAGGTAATCTTGAAGAGGTCAATCATGGACGTTATCTTCCTTATTAACTTAAGTAAGTATTTTCATAGCCTTTGGAAGGAGAATGTCATATCACCTATATGATAATGTGTTAAGTGAGAATGATTCTATCTTTGGAAGTGTATAGGATGTCTTAATTGTGTGTGTAAGGGATTCTATGGGCGGTCGCTTCACAACTCACTCAAGTGAACGTTAGAGTCACCTTTGTAGGAGAATCTCATGTTCTTATCTTAATGTATCTTAAGTGTGTATGTGACACATTATAAGTAATCTTGAGGGTCATTAAGGACATCTAGATAGGGTGTATGGGAGGTATCTCTTTGTTTGAATTAAGTCAATCTTAGGATAGCTTTGAGTGAGAAGATTACATGCTAAAGAATGTTTAATGTGAAGTGAAGGAACTTCACTGTAACAGTGAATTGAGTTCACTCTACAGTGAAGTGAATTTTTTATAAGGTTTCTAAAAATTAGTTTCTTTGCTTAATTGATTTCTTATGTGTTTCTAAGTTATTAAATTTATTCTTATGCTTATAGTATGATGTTTTAATCGTAATTCTTGAAAATAATGGTATTTACTAAATGTCCTTTTTTCATGGTTTTTTCATATCTTCTGTACTAAGTACATATAATGTGCTAACCTCTTCTTTTACCTTTTTAACTAATGTGTAATGAATTGGAAGTCTTGATGTGCCATGGAGGATGGATAAGTTTCTACGGCTTCAAGATGAAGTATTGGTGAGTCTTCATCGATTCGAGGATAATATCCACATGTCCCTAATATCATAGTCTTTATTTTATTGTCTGGTATGGGCTTAGACCCAAGTGTTTTAGACTCTAAAATTTACATAATTTAAGTAGATGTTGTAAAGATTTAATTTTTTAAATAAAATTCTTCCGCTTGTGTAATGTTTATGAAAGAGTTTTTTGTGTATGAAGAAAGTTTAAAATTCTTACTTATTTTAGTATGTTTATTATGCAATGAATGATATGAGAAGCTTACATGAGACTTTTTGAAGTCTCATTTGCTGTGTGACGACAGAAGGATGCCCTAACTTATATAGTGTACTTGTGGGTCGTGACCACAATACACAACGAAAACCTTTGTACCCTATGGTGAAGTCAACACAGGAGCAAAAGTAAGCCTATCTTTCAAGAATAGGAAGCTTCTCTCAAATACCTTTGACCACTCAAATTTCTTACACTTTTTTATCGAAGTATTCAAGGGACATGCAATGAACACAAAATCATCAACAGACTTCCTATATTAACCCGCTAGACCTAAGAAACTTGTAATGTCGGTTGGAGTCAATGGTCTAGGCCAATTTTTAACCGCCTCTGTTTTCCTCAGATCAACCTCAACTCCCTTACTAGAGATGACATGACAAAGAAACTCCACTTACCTTAACCAAAACTCACATTTACTATACTTGTAAGTATTGATTATCCTTAAGAAATTTCAGCACAACCCTCAAATAGTCAATGTGATCACCCTCATTTTCCGAATATACCAATATGTAAACAATGAAGACAATGACAAATAAATATAAGTAACTTCGAAACACCCTATTCATGAGATCCATAAATTTCGTCGGGGCAATAGTGAGAATAAATGATATAAATAATAACTCATAGCGGCCATATCTAGTCTGAAATTGTCACGACCCAAATCGGGGCCGCGACTGGCACCCACATTTACCCTCCTATGTGAGCGAACCAACCCATATAAACCTTAACATTTCAATGTATAACAATAGAAAATAATGCGGAAGACTTAAACTCGTAAATAAAACAATTCAAACTATTATTACTATCCCCAAAATCTGGAAGTCATCATCACAAGAACATCTATGATCAAACTACTAAACTAAAAATGTCTAAGAACAAAATAACTAAAAATCTAGTCCATGCCGGAAGTTCAAGGCATCAAGACTTGAAGAAGAAGACCCAGTCCAAGCTAGAAGCATTAGCTCACCCTGAAGATCCGGTGTGACGAAGACTGGCTTGATTTACTGCTGAGTTGAAGTTGACGGAACGTTTGCTGCATTTCATAATAACAAAGAGAAAACATAAAAGTAGGGGGTCAGTACAAAGCACGGGTACTAAGTAGATATCATCGGTCAACTCAAAATAGAAGATAATATATATCAAGTAATATTATAAATCAACTATAAACTCAACATGTAGCAATAACAAGTACTATAATCATCAACAAGTACTATCAAGTTCATTCGTGAGGGCTCAAGCCTCAATGCCATACTCATTTGGGAATTAAGTTCATTACGTTGAGTATATTATCGTCTTTCAAGATTCATTATCTTTATTCCTCTTGTGTCGGTACGTGACACTCCGATCCCCTACCACTATGTGTCGGTACGTGACACTCCAATCCCCTATATGTGTCGGAACGTGACACTCCGATCCCCTATATGTGTCGGAACGTGACACTCCGATCCCCTATATGTGTCGGAACGTGACACTCCGATCCCCTATATGTGTCGGAACGTGACACTCCGATCCCCTATATGTGTCGGTACGTGACACTCCGATCCCCTACTTCTACGTGTCGGTTCGTGACACCCGTCCCACTAATACTATGTGTCGGTACGTGACACTCCGATCCACTAATTCTATGTGTCGGAACGTGACACTCCGATCC
>CM064969.1:28170491-28244973 GCA_032847665.1 Solanum chilense
AAGAAAGATAATGAATCTTGAAAGACGATAAATATACTCAATCTAATAAACTTAATTCCCAAATGAGTATGGTGTTGAGGCTTGAGCCCTCATGGATGAACTTGATGGTACTTGTTGATGATTATAGTACTTGTTGTTGCTACATGTTGAGTTTTATAGTTGATTATGATATTATTGATATATATTTGTTTTCTATTTTGAGTTGGCCGATGATACTTACTCAGTACCCGTGGTTTGTACTGACCCCTACTTTTATGTTTTCTTCTTTGTTATTTGTGGGGTGCAGCAAACGTTTCGTCATCTTCAACGCAGCAGTAATTCTAGCTAGTCTTCACTACATCGGAAATTCAGGGTGAGCTAATGCGTCTAGCTTGGACTGGATCTTCTTCTTCAAGTCTTGATGCCTTGAACTTCCGGCATGGACTAGCTTTTAATTGTTTTAGCTTCTTAGACATTTTTAGTTTAGTAATTTGATCATAGATGTTCTTGTGATGATGACTTCCAGATTTTGGGGAAATAATAGATGTTGAATTTTAATAGTTATTGATTTGATTTTTAATAATGAGTTTAAGTCTTCCGCATTACTTTCTGTTGATATTATATCGAAATGTTAAGGTTTAGATTGGTTGGTTCGCTCACATAGGAGGGTAAATGTGGGTGCCAGTCGCGGCCCCGGTTTTTGGGTCGTGACATTATCCTTACCAAGAACCGATTAATTCAACTCCATCAATGGTTGGTGAAGGAGTTGATTGTTTTTCACTTCAACCTCCAAAGATGACTCACAATTATAATTCACCATAAAACCACCATTCGGAGAATCTTCAAATCTAACACCCAATCTAGCGAACCTATAAAAATCTTTCACTAGGTCTTTCTTGGCTTCATCAACATGAGACACACTACCCATGGTCATATGACTTAGAGCATCAAACACCACATTGTGCGTGATAGAGAACCCTCATGTCGTAATCTTTTAACAATTCCAACAACCTTCTTTTTGGATATTCAACTCATTTTGAGTAAACACATATTAGAGACTGTTGTGGTCGGTATACACATTAACATAGACACCAAACAGGTAATCCTCCATCTTATCAAGGAAAATACCACAACCGCTAACCAAAGATCATGAGTTGCATAGTTCCTCTCATGCACCTTAAGTTGTCTAGAAGCATAGGCTACTACTTTAATATGTTGCATAAGTACACACCCTAAACCCACTCGAGATGCATCACAATTGTAAGACACCGAAAATGACATAGATGAAGATAGAGACAAACATGGTTGTCATAGTGGTCTAAGGTTCAAAATTGTTTATAATGTGGGTTTGAGGCAGTGTCTAAGGTTTTAGATGCATTGGAAGTCAAACGTCAAGGGACGACCAAGACGTTCGACGACTAAGTGACCTACTTGCCTGATATGTGGTTGTATTTTTTATGTGTGATTCATGAGCGTATATGGTCCTTAAATTTATTTATTATATTTTATATATGTAGTGTGTCATGTTTCATGAAGTTTGGAGGTCAAATCGCCAAGAACATCCATGACGTTCAAAGGATTGCCTTGAAACGACCTTTTGTGTTTATGTATTTTTCGTCAAATTTTACGTGTTCTTTTTGGATTAAACTCAGGTGATAGGTCCTAAACTCATATATGTACATATTTGATGTGTAAACATCCGGTTACGACTCTGTAGGACCCACAAGGGTCCGTAAAGGAGGACCCTAATATTGAAGTTCAAATTACGAGGCAGTGGCAATTGACGACACAAACGATGGCCAGTATACCAGGAAACTGCTCGTCGATAGGTCTCATCGATGGAGCAACTTGTCCAACAGGTTGGGGGGTTAGACGTGCAACCAATTAGACCTCATCGATAGGACGTGGGTGACACCACGTACCATCAATGTATGAAATATATTCAATTGATATCTAATTGGTTTTAGATTTTTAAATCTATATTGAATTAACTTAGATTTCATTGAATATTATGGTTTATGTATTGAATTGATGTTCATGGCAATGGGTAAGTGCATTATGGTATCGAATTTGATGATTTAGCCTTGGAATCATAGTTATAAGATGGAGTCGGGGTATACTGGCCTAATTCAATTAATTTTATGTTAATTATACATTAATTATTTTTTGATTTGTATGGTCCACTTATGGTGGCGGTGCTATGTGAATTGATGTGGGCTTGTCGGTGTCACATTGTGCAATATGATGATCATGTCACTGTTGGCACTACTTGAAGAACTATTACGTTTTGTATAGTTGTTTTATGTGAAGTATGAGTATATATATCTATTTGTGATGAAATATGAATATATGTATTCTTTTTATGTATGTTAGGAAATCAGTAGACTATGACTATGTGCTTATAAAAGTAGTCTTAGGGTTGATATATGGTTTTTCCTACTTGGATGTATGAGTCTATAATAGTTATATTGATAATGATATTTTAGTGTGTAGGATGACTTAAAGATGATAATGGTTATTCTTAGGTTTTTATAGAATGACTAGTAATATGTGTTATGGTGAAGTATGTGCTATCTTGTCTTGATTAACCTCTGTCCTTTACTTGATGCTTGTATGAATATAAATATTATTTTTTTGACTTAACATGCTAAATTCTTTTAGTTTTGTATGTATGAATAACACGTGACCTTAAATGATGATAAAAAAAGTCCTTTATGTGAAACCTTGAACCAAGTTGTAAGGTTATGTATTTTGAAGTCGAAAGCCGTACTGGTATCCTTCAACTAAAGGAATGATGGATTTAAAGTTGATTTCATGGAACGGCGTCATATCAAACCTTAGGAAAGTCATCATGAGCTTCTTGTCGCCATTGGAAGGTAGCCTTAAGAGGTCCTCTTTGGTAGGGTAAATGTAATTGTGTTATGAACTTGTTATTGAACCCTTTTATGTGAACCTTTAATATGAATTACTCTATGAGAACGAAAGTTAGCACCAAGTCAGTATGGTAAGTGGAGTACTTATAGTTAAGTATGAGACTAAATTACAAAGCATGCTCTTCATATTCCTTAACTATGTGCCTACATGGGTTATGTCCTAGCTCTAACCTCGTCAAGTACAACACCCTCATTGGAGTAGGTTAGGATTTCGGATTCCATGAGTTGCTACCATGGTCTATGTCGGTTATAACCTATTCTCACCATATGGAATACTTACTAGCATTAGAGAAGTTCTATGAAGTTTAGGTGGTGGTATGGGACGCTATGTAGAAATTTCACAATAGGCTTTTGAAAGTGTTAGTGAGAGTCCCTAGGTCTTGTTCAAGACCATTACTTGAATGTCCTTTATGTGGTGAATGAGTCTTAAATAAACTTATGAATGTAATGACTTAAATTAAGAAAGTATGTTAAAATAAAATAGTACTTATCTAGAGTAATTAAGGGTTGTCTAGTTAAGGTGTTAAAGGGGCATAGGAATAGTCACGTTTTATCTTACCTAGATAAGTCTTAACAATGTCTCTAGTTAGGGTAGTTAGTTAATTATGTGGACATTATCTAAGCCTTAAGTAGTCTTAAGGATTACTTAGGTAATCTTGAAGAGGTAAATCATGGACGCTATCTTCCTTATTAACTTAAGTAAGTATTTTCATAGCCTTTGGAAGGAGAATGTCATATCACCTATATGATAATGTGTTAAGTGAGAATGATTCTATATTTGGTAGTGTATAGGATATCTTAATTGTGTGTGTAAGGGATTCTATGGGCGGTCGCTTCACAACTCACTCAAGTGAACCTTAGAGTCACCTTTGTAGAAGAATCTCGTTTTCTTATGTTAATGTATCTTAAGTGTGTATGTGACACATTATAAATAATCTTTAGGGTCGTTAAGGACATCTAGAGAGGGTGTATGGGAGTTATCTCTTTGTGTGACTTAAGTGAATCTTAGGATAGCTTTGAGTGAGAAGATTACATGCTAAAGGGTGTTTTATGTAAAGTGAAGGAACTTCACTGTAACAGTGAATTGAGTTCACTCTACAGTGAAGTGAATTTACAATAAGGTTTCTAAAAATTAGTTTCTTTGCTTAATTGATTTCTTATGTGTTTCTAAGTTATTAAATGTATTCTTATGCTTATAGTATGATGTTTTAATCGTAATTCATGAAAAGAATGGTATTTACTAAATGTCCTTTTTACATGGTTTTTTCATATCTTCCATACTTAGTACATATAATGTGCTAACCTCTTTTTTTACCTTTTTAACTAAAGTGTAATGAATTGGAAGTCTTGATCTGCCATGAAGGATGGATAGGTTTCAATGGCTTCAAGATGAAGTATTGGTGAGTCTTCATCGATTCGAGGACAATATCCACATGTCCCTAATGTCATAGTCTTTATTTTATTGTCTGCTATGGGCTTAGTCCCAAGTGTTTTAGACTCCAAACTTTAGATAATTTAAGTAGATGTTGTAAAGATTTAATTTTTTTATATAAAAGTCTTCCGCTTGTGTAATGTTTATGAAAGAGTTCTTTGTGTATGAAGAAAGTTTTAAATTCTTACTTATTTTAGTACGAAAACATTTGTACCCTATGGTGAAGTCAACACAGGAGAAAAAGTAAGCCTATCTTTCAAGATTAGGAAGCTTCTCTCAAATGCCTTTGACCACTCAAATTTCTTGCACTTTTTTGTCGAAGTATTCAAGGACATGCAATGAACACAAAATCATCAAAAAACTTCCTATATTAACCCGCTAGACCTAAGAAACTTCTAATGTCGGTTGGATTCAATGGTCTAGTCCAATTTTTAACCGCCTCTGTTTTCCTTAGATCAACCTCAACTCCCTTGCTAGAGATGACATGACAAAGAAACGCCACTTACCTTAACAAAAACTCACATTTACTATACTTTTCAAGTATTGATTATCCTTAAGCACTTTCAGCACCACCCTCAAATAGTCTATGTGATCACCCTCATTTTCCGAATATACCAATATGTCAACAATGAAGACAATGACAAATAAATATAAGTAACTTCGGAACACCCTATTCATGAGATCCATAAATTTCGTCGGGTCATTAGTGAAAATAAATTATATTACTAATAAGTCATAGCGGCCATATCTAGTCTGAAATGCCATTTTTGGTATATCCTCACCTCTCACCCTAAGTGGTGATACTCCAATCTCAAGTCAATCTTAGAAAAGTAGTTAGCCGCTTGAAGTTGACCAAACAAGTCGACAATCTGATGAAGAGGATACTTGTTCTTAATAGTGACTTTATTGAGTTGTCGATAATCAATGCACATTCTAAGAGACCCATCCTTCTTCTTCACAAAAAAAATTGGAGCACCCCATGGAGATACACTAGGTATAATGCAATATTTGTCTAGTAAATCTTTAATTTGAGCCTTCAACTCTTTCAATTCATTAGGAGTCCTCCGATAAAGAGGAATTTAAATGGGATTTGTATCTGGTAACAAGTCTATACCAAATTTCATTTACCATTAGGGAGGAATACCAAGAATATTATTAAGAAAGACCTCCTAAATTCCCTCACTACGGGGACCGACTCAATGGGAGGAATTTCGGAGTCTATATATTGGACTCTTACTATATGGTATAAGAACCCTTTAGAGATCATCATACAATCTTTAAAACAAGAAATGATACAACCTTTAGGAATAGAATTCCCCCCTTCCATTCTAAAATGGGCTCATTTGGAAAGTAAAACTTCACCACCCTTGTTCTACAATCTATAGAGGCAAAGCAAGCATGCAACTAATCCATACCCAGTATGATACCAAAATCAAACATATCAAGTTCTACTAGTTCAACATGAGTAACATTATTGGGAAACATTGTAGGATAATTTGTATATACTCTTTTTGCAACCACCGATTCACCCACCGTGATAGACACCATAAAAGGTTCATTCAAGATATCAGGCAAAATGTAAAACTTTTTAACTTCTATACGTTTAACAAATGACAAGGTTGCACCGGGATCATGTAAAATATATAAATTAATGGAAAAGACTTTAAAAAATAGTGGTAACCACGTTGGGGGAAGTCTTTTTCTCACCCCTACTGTGGAGAGGATAAAGCAATATTTCTTCCGAGCATCATTACAAACACTTTATTGCCTGCTCTTTCTTGTTTTGCCTTTTCACATTTGGGCACTCGCAAACTTTGTGAATTCTTTTACACAAACGAGTATAATTATCTTTTCCCTTAAGGAAATCACCATAATGCTTCTTCCTACACATTCCACAAGTTAGCTTCTTGGTTGGTGAGGTAGTACCTTTACCCTTTTGAGAGTTAGACTTAGACACGCTATAATTCCTATCCTTATGGAACATGGAAGGAACATGGTTGGAATCCCTTCTCTTTAACCTAGGCTAGTTTTGCATATCAAGCTTACCCTTTGAAGATCCACCATCAAACGACCTTGCCCTCTATGGATTTCTACTCTTACTCTTGTCCCTTGTCGCTTCCACTTGTTGGGCATGAACCATATGATGAAAACATTTCATTTTTACATGTAGGATAGACAAATGACATTCCTCTTGCATTTCATCCAACCTCCCGTCACAAAGAGGTTTATTTCATCCTTCAGATAAGAAACAAATGAAGGAGCATACTTTGACAATTTAGTGAATTTCAAAGATTATTCAAGTACACTCATACCTCCTTGAAGAAGGTTAATGAACTCCAACAAATTAGCTTCCTGCTTCTCCCCAGGAAAGAATCTATCAACAAAAATTTTTGACCACCTTCCGAGTCATCGATCCACCTCTCAAAGTCCTATTGTTGCTCCATTTGGATGTAACAAGTTTGGGACTCATCCTTGAGTTGGTAAGTTCCTACACTTTGCCTTCTCACTAGTATTCAACCCCATAGCATAGAGTATATTGTAGACTTAATCAATGAACTCTTGGGGTATTCTCCAACCTTGGAACCATAGTAAGTAGGGGGAATTAATCCTAGTGAAATCCCTAAAACGGGAGGCCATGGTAGAAACATGTTGGTTTGCTCCGGGTACACCCTCCCGATAAACATTGGCCTTCATGGCTTTAGCTTGGGTAGTGACTGCAAATGCTTCAGTAGTAATGGCTTGGTTCATGTGGATAAGAGAATCCCTTATGTCACCATTAGTCAAAGGAAGTAGACTTACCATATATTGGTCATCATTTACTTCTTCTTCAAGATGAGGGACTTGATTGCCTCAGGGAGGAGCTCTCGCATTGTCAATATCTTCCTCAAGTCTTTGTTTCATGTTCCTTAGAATATTCATTGCCTATATTCACAATAAAAGTATTAGATGCTAAAGGTACATAGAGTCAAGAGTCTAGAGGCACGATATCGGATTCCCAAAGAAGTGAGAGTTTCCTAAGCATCTTATACATTCTTCATCATAAGTGTGGCGCGCTTCACAATTATGAATACGTATCTACATAGACATGGTTAAGTGAGAGATCGACTCTAAAGAAATTCAACCTCTATCATAACCGGCAAGTACAACCTAGAAGTTAGAGCATCCTTGCATCGTCACATGGCAAATGAGATTTCAAGAAGTCTAATCTAAGCCTCTCATATTATTCATTGCATAATAAATATTCTAAAATGAGTAAAAATTTAAAACTTTCTTTACAGACAAAGAACTCTTACATAAACAATACGCAAAGAGAAGAATTCCATTTAAAACATTAAACTTTTACAATATTTACACGAACCAAAACTTTAGAGTATACAACATTTAGGACTATTCCCATACAAGACCATAAAATAAAGACTATTACATAAGGAACTTGTGGATATTGTCCTCAAATCGATGAGGACTCACCAATACATTATCTTCAAAGACATAGAAACCTTTCCATCCTCCATGGCACATCAAGACTTCCAATTTCTTAAACATTAGTCAAAAAGGGAAAAGAAGTGGTTAGTATATTAGATGTACTAGGTATGGAAGCCATGAAAAAACCATGAAAAATGGGATATTTAGAAAATAACATGTTTTTCTTGAATTTCAATTAAAACATTATACAATAAGAAATAATAACAAAATTCAAAAACATAGAAACACATTAGAAATCATTGAGCAAAAAGTCACATTTTCAGAACACTTTCCAGTGAACTCACTTCACTGTAATGTGAACTAAATTCACTGTTACAGTGAAGTTATTTGGATTCACTTTGCACACCTTTTTAGCATATAAGTCCCTCACTAAAAGATATCCTAATACTCTCTAATGTAATACAAAAAGATACCACACATACACCCTCTTTAAGCACACCATAAATATCATTTTGACAACCCATAATTAGATCAACATATATTTACAAGACATCAAACATCTGAACATGAGATCCTCTTACCGAAGGTGATTCTAAGGTTCACTTGAGTGAGTTGTGAAGAGACCGCCCATATAATCCCTTACACACACACTTAACAGATACTGTAGACTTTCCACGATAGAATAATTATCACATAACACATTAGCATACACATAGATAATATGACATTCTCCGTTCAAAGTATATTCAAAGTGTTACTTAAGTAAATCAAGAATATAATATCTGTGATTGACCTCTTCAATATTACCTAAGTAAAATCGAAGATTACCTAAGGATTAGATCATGTCTACGTAATCAAATAAATTCTCTAACAAGAGTCGTTCATAAGACTTATCTAGGTAAGATAAGAAGTGACAATTCTTATGCCCCCTTTACACCTTAATTAGACAACTCTTAATTACTCTAGATAAGTACTATTTCATTTAACATACATTATTAATGTCACACCCAGGTCCTAGACCCTAGATGAGACCGGCGTCGTTAACCTCCTTGAGGTTGTAGACAGGCTTCTTCTGTGCTTTCATGACAATCATAGAGTTAAATTTAACGGAAAATTTAAAACTTTATTAATTTACTGAATTGTACTTAGACTTCATAAAATTCTTGCATAAGTGTGATATACTAATAGATCGAAATAATAAACCATCTATTAAAAGATTGAACAATTGAAATGAAGAATTCATGATATCTAATAACAGATAGTATTAAATAATAGTATTAAATAATATTAGTATTTACTGTGTACTAATCCTAGTCCTATTAGGATTGGTACTCCTTAATCCTAGTCCTATTAGGATTAGTACTCCTTCCTATATATCCTATATATATCTTTCATGTATTCCCTTATTAGGTTAACACTTCAATACAATCAATATTCCTTCATGGTATCAAGAGCCAGAAAACCTAGATCTTCTTTTCTCTAGGTTTTTTTTTCTCTCTTTAGGGCACCGATCGTTCCCTCTCTTCTCTTGGGCGGTGGCAGCCATGACAACCGAGGTGGATCCTCTCGATTCACTTCCTTCTGGCGTTAAACTCCTTCTCAGGCATCTTCATGCCCTGATTCCCGAAAAATTATCAGACATAAATTACCCTACATGGAAAATCACCGTTTTTAAAGCCCTTGAGGCCAATTACCTTCTCAAATACGTCGATGGAAGCACAGAACCGCCGCAGGCAGTCATCACCGACACGAACAAATCAGAAAAAACCAATCCGGCCCATGACGCCTGGAAAGCCGTGGATGGACAGATCCGATCATGTTTGATTGCGGTCATCTCTCCCACCGTTCAGAAACATGTCCGATCCTACACAACTGCTTCAGCCCTGTGGACGGCCCTCACAACACGCTATGCATCAATTTCCCACTCTCATATTTTTCAATTGCGTGATCGTCTCCACACAATTACCAAAGGCACAAAAACTATGGCGGAGTATTTAGACGAGGTCTCCACCATCAGCACAGCCCTTGACAACGTGAACGAAATCATTCTCGAAAAATATCTCATCATGTGTGTCATTCGGGGGCTCCCATCAGCTTACTCTTCCATTAAACAGGCGGTTCGCATCAGTCCAACGCCCGTTGACCTGGCTACTTTCTCCTCATGGCTAAAAAGTGAAGAAATCAACGTGGATCTGGAGAGCAAACTTCTTCTACGAGAAGCCGCTGTTATGGAGCCGGCCACCGCCCTCACCGCAAGCCAAAACTATCGCGGGGGGCGTGGTGGAGGCCGGAAGGGGAGCCGCGGCGGCTACGGCAGAAACAGCGGAGGCCGCGGGCGCGGCGGCCGGCAAGGCAGTCGTCCGCCGTACGATGGCCAGCTGCACGGCAGCAACAACAGCCTGAACTCCTTCGGCAGCGGCGGGCAGTCATCTTCCAGCGGCGGGCAGGCACTTACGAGCGGGATCGTCCAACTTGTCAAATCTGTCAGAAAACAGGACACACCGGTACTCGTTGCTGGTTTTGGTATGAGGAGAGCCGAAATAGTGATAACCGTGCCAATTATGCATCTCAAGCCGGCCCTTCCTCTGAATGGCTGTTGGATACTGGGGCCAACATGCACGTTACTTCTGATCTATCCAAGCTTAACGCTCCAAATCCATATCATGGCTCCAATTGTATTACTGTTGGCAACGGTGAGTCCCTTAATATTTCTCACACTAGCACGGGTACCATTAAAACCCCCACCGCTATCTTTCACCTAGGTAACCTTACCCACGTCCCTTCTATTAAATCCAATGTCTTTTCAGTTCACCAATTCACAAAAGACAATAATTGCTCACTCTTGTTCACCTCTAATGATTTTCAGATCCTAGACAATACTACCAAGAGGGTGATTTTTCAGGGCCTCTGTGAGCATGATCTGTACGTTCTTCCTGGCACAAGTTCGTCTGCCCACCCAGTTTCAGAAAGCGTTCCTGTGGCTCCGGTGGCTCTTTCGGCTGATGGCCACAGTCTGTTGTGGCACAGTCGTCTGGGTCACCCGTCTACTCAAATAATAAATTATTTAATGTCTCAATTAGATTTTTCTTCCATTCATGTAAACAATTATGACTCCTGTTCAATTGCTAAATCTCATAAATTACCTTTTACTTTATCTGAGAAGCGTACAACTACACCTTTTCAACTTATTTATTCTGACCTATGGGGTCCTACTGTTGTTCCTTCATTTGCTGGTTTTCGCTATTATATTTGTTTTGTGGATGATTTTACAAAATACACTTGGTTGTACCCACTAAAACATAAATCACCGGCATACACCACCTTTGTCACTTTTGAAAAAATGGTCAAAACACAATTCAATTCTCATGTTAAGCTTTTTCGAAGTGACAATGGAAAGGAATATGTCAATAACATCTTTGGCCAGTTTCTGCAATCCCTGGGAATTATACATCAAACCACATGTCCATACACTCCCGAACAGAATGGGGTGGCTGAGCGTAAGCATCGCCATCTCATTGAAACAGTGGTTACTCTTCTACAGCAATCTCATCTCCCTGTCTCCTTTTCGGTAGAGGCTCTAGCCACCGCAAACTACCTCATTAACAGAATGCCCAATCACACTCTCTCCAACAAATCACCCTATCAACTCCTTTACCAAGAACTTCCAAATTATACCAACCTCCACGTCTTTGGGTGTCTTGCCTACCCTTGGCTACGCCCTCATATTACTCACAAATTACAACCCCGATCCCGTCCTTGTATTTTTTTGGGCTATCATCCTACCTCCAAGGGTTATCGCTGTCTTGACGCACAAACTCATAAAGTCTACATATCTCGTCATGTCAAATTTGTCGAAAATGAGTTTCCCTACGAGTCTATTTCCTCCTCCACAAATACATCATTCATTGGCGTCCTTCCCCTTTTTCCAACATACTCACAGGGTCCCTCACCACCTTCCCCCACACCTTCACACACTACCCAACCACCCCTCATCACCCCTTCGACCGTCACCCAAAATACACCCGCAACCACCACCCATACCCACAACCAACCCGAACCACCCCATACCCACAACATCTCCATCCTGATCCCTTTTGGGTCCTTCCCGGCCACCCCCGAATCACCACCGCCCGTGCAACCCCCCAATACTCATCCCATGTTAACCCTGGCAAATCCGATATCTTTAAACCCAAAACCTTTCAGGCTACCATACTACCAAATACACCCCTTCCCGATAGTGAACCAACAACCAACTTTGTTGCCTCAAAAAATGCTTATTGGCGTCATGCTATGGATGATGAGTTTAAGGCTTTGACTGATCAGAAAACTTGGGTTCTTGTTCCTAAGCCCCATGGGCGGCACCCAGTGGGCTGTAAATGGGTGTACAAAATTAAACACAATGCGGATGGCAGTATTTCTATGTACAAGGCTCGTTTAGTTTCTAAAGGCTACAATCAGGAGTATGGGCTTGATTACTCCGAAACATTAAGTCCTGTTATTCGGCAGGAAACCATTCGCCTGGTACTGTCACTCGCCGTGCGCAACAATTGGCTCATCAATCAGTTGGATGTTTCAAATGCTTTTCTTCATGGCATGCTTGATGAAACTATCTACGTGACGCAACCACCGGGCTATGTTGATCCCCGCTTCCCTCAACATGTTTGCAAACTCCAGAAGTCTATGTATTGGCTCAAGCAAGACCCCCGTGCTTGGTACACACGTCTAAAAATGTTCCTCCAAGGACTCGGCTTCACGTGTTGCGTACACGACACGAGTCTGTTTACTCGACATTCAGCACACGGTACAGTCATTCTTCTTGTCTATGTAGATGATATCATTATTACAGGCTCTATTGCAGCTCTCATTCAGGATGTCACTCGAGCTATGCATACTACCTTCAAAATTAAGGACCTTGGCCCGTTACATTATTTTCTGGGAATGGAGGTTTCTTGGACAGGCAGCGGCTTGTTTCTTCATCAGTCAAAATATGCTCGAGATCTGTTGCCAAAAGCTGGACTGGAAAAATGCACCAGTCAACCAACACCGATGGCAGTCTCTTCGTTTAGGAATGGAGCCGACACCCCCTTTGCCGATATCACCCACTTCCGCAGCCTCATTGGGGCTCTACAGTATCTGGCCATCACCCATCCTGACATCCAGTTTGTTGTCAACCGAGTTGCTCAGCGCATGCATCAACCAAGTGAACATGATTACCATTCTCTAAAACGCATTCTCAGGTACATTTTTGGCACTCTTGGTCGTGGATTACTCATTCGACCCGGGGACTTGGAGCTTCGGGATTTCTCAGATTCTGATTGGTCGAATGATAAAAATGACAGAAAATCTACATCGGGGTTTCTCATTTTTTTGGGGCCGAACCTGATCTCCTGGTGTACAAAAAAATAACCCAAGGTCTCTCGGTCCTCGACTGAAGCTGAATACCGTGCCCTTCCTCTTCTTGTTGCTGAGACCATGTGGGTCACATATATTCTTCGCGAACTCCGCGCCACTCACACTGTTCCTGCTCCCTATTGTGACAACAAATCAACCATCTGTGTGGCCAAGAATTCCGTCCTACACACCAGAATGAAGCATGTTGATACCGATTGTCTCTTTGTTCGCGATGAAGTTCAGGCCGGCTCCATGACTGTGCAGTATGCACCAACTGAAGAACAACCGGCTGATATTCTCACCAAGCCTCTCCCGAGCCGACAGCACGATTACCTCAGTTCCAAGCTTCCGTTCGCTTAGGCTCAGCTCAGCTTGAGAGGGGATAATAACAGATAGTATTAAATAATAGTATTAAATAATATTAGTATTTACTGTGTACTAATACTAGTCCTATTAGGATTAGTACTCCTTAATCCTAGTCCTATTTGGATTAGTACTCCATCCTATATATCCTATATATATCTCCCATGTATTCCCTTATTAGGTTAACACTTCAATACAATCAATATTCCTTCTATATCATTAATATTTTTCAAACCAGCCTTAATACAAAAGTTTGGACAAATATTTGGAAGGAAACGCAAGGGACAACATCCACTAGCTATGTCTAATTTACTAAATAAAGAGAATAAAGGGTAGGAATCCTCTAACTCAAGAGGACCTACCAAAGTCTTGAGATAAAGGGTAGGCATCCTCGAACTCAAGAGGACCTATCAAAGTTTTGAGGTACTAGTCCAAACAGCTTCAACTAATCTTCAATCTCCTTCAAGGACCTGCACTTATACTAATAGTAATTGTATAGGAGTTAGTACACGCTTGTACTAAGTATAGGCGCATGAACATAAACACATATGGTTTAGGTATGATCAAGGAAAGTTCTTCCTAAAGCAACATACCATTTTTTGAAAGTGAAGTCACGTCACTTTCCTAATTCGTTATTTATTAATCTTGGTATGAATATGACATATTTTAATGCATTTAAAGCACACAACTCATTTTACATATGAACATAATACCTTGGAATCATGGACATAATTTTTAGAATAACTTAAGCAAAATTTAATATTTTTGTACCCTTAGGCCGAGTGCTCCCTCTCAAAGACTCAATTTATTTTCAGTATTTTCTTCTTTTTGTTGTGTAGTTCAATGATCGCCTTTGATCCTATGTTTTACCTACGAGTGCAATAATTCATCATAGTCCCATTACTACAATGACTCAAGTAAGTAATCCAAAAGACCAAGGAAATCATTTGACTACCCTACTGACAAGTTCTTCTTTCCATTATTGTTATAATTGGAATGAAGTCTTTTTAAGCCAATGTTTATTGGCTAAACCAATTATTTGATCATTTGTATAAAATAAAGATACTGGGGAACATATTGATACTCCGATTGATAAGTAATTATGTTTTGCTCCCTTAATTAGAAAGAAACAATAATTGTTAAAACTTCATTCTTAATAAACACTAATGATTTGATATATTTATGCTTTTGCTTACGTAGTTCACTTTAAACTTACATTTCTTGTTGTTTGGTCGCATTTTAACTTTGAACATGCTAGGTTGACATAGGATATTTTTTTAAGACTTCCATTGCGATATTTAAATACAATGACTAAGAATGACTTACATCATTACTAAGTCTAACCTCACCCTTTTGTCATCCTATCCGAACACCCCACATCTACCTATTTCTTTCATGCTTTATTTCATACTTTCTTACAGAAATCTTTAGCATTTAACCGACATAGATCATGTGAGCTAACATGAAATCCAATGTCTTCCCCACACTGAAAAGAAATGGTTCACCGGCCAAAGTGAAACCCAATACTTCCTAAATTTCTTAGGTGTATCAACTAGATACTAACCTATCAGTTCAAATACTAGGAGAATTTGGAGATCCTTATCCACCTTGGTGGTAGTCTCATCTCATGATGCTTACATGTGTTTGCACAAGCTCATTAATATCCTATAGGTTCTTAGCTCAATTTATTTTACTTTACAACTTTTATTGTTGAATCATACACTATCAAAGTTTTCTTCTAGTATGAGGTATGCTTATCTCAATGGATGACTTGTCATCCCCTTATATACTTGATAAAAGTAAATTTAAATCTTACAATATCATTATGGTGTGAATGAGACATGTCTCACAATCTCTAACACCCTTTCATGTAAATATATTAAACATAATTGTTTAGGTGCAAGTGAGACTTGTCTCACTTCCTTTAACACCCCATTCTAGGTCAATTTGATAAATAAGCTTTTAGTTATTTCATTACTCACCTTATCTCATTCAATGTTATTTGGTAGTCTAGTACCTTTCTTCATGAAAGTTATAAGCACTTATTCAATGTGCTACTATGTTCAAAAGTTCATTTAGATAGGGTATGTAGGACTTGTCCTAAACATTGTCATACCGTAGGTTATGATTTCATTGAGTTACATCTTCTCAAGTCAATCTTTAACATGTATTTGTCCTTACAAGAAACATTATAATTTAGATTGTCCATATAAGATTGGTTTGACTTTGTGATTCGCCAATTTTATTACGTATTTTCAAAATAATATTGCTGCCCAATTTATTCATAAACCATACATTCACTAAAAACTTGTCATGATATTATAACTAGGTAGGTCAATTAACTTCATGTATATACTATAGTTATCTCATAATTTTAAGCAAGGCAACTTTTAACATTTGATTAGCTTATAAGAACAATTCAGTGCTTAGTTGGCCAAGCTATAAATTTGATTGGGCATTGAAGATTCATTAAATAGCTTTGATTCTCATTCTTATTTCTTGTTGGAAACATTGCATTCCAAGAACTTACAAACATATCTACTGTAAACACACACAGTAATTAAATCATTCGTTCCTTTAAACAGTAAACTGAATTTCATAAATGACTTGTAACAATTTCATCTTCTCGAACACAAATAGGCATTACAACATTTCTTATGTCATGTAAATGTCACTCTGTTCATGAAGATCTAACCTATAGGTCTCATTCGACAATATCATATCACAGAATCCTATACATAATGATTAGTTAGCACCACATACAAACAACATGCTAGATATTCGCTTTATACATACTACTACAATCGGAAATGGGGAGAACTAGGGATATGAACATTGGAAAATTTCATTGTGAACAACCCGAGTTTCGGTTTTCTTCAATTCAAAATGTTTGAAAAGCCTCCTGGCAATGGAATCTAAGAAAAAAACCCATACCTTAGTGAATTGAATCTACGAAGATCACCCTGTATTTTGCACAAAAATCTTAAAGAATTGCCTTGAAATCGCATGATGAGAACGGAGAGAATTTTTTTCTATTTTTCTTACCTTTGTTTAATATTTTTCAGTCGTGACTTTATACTGGATAAATCTGAGTCTAAGTCTTAGGAACTGAATATAGACTAATTCAACTAAGGCTAATTAACTTAATTGAATAAATAAATTAGCAAATTACAAAATTGCCCCTCCTAAATTGACTAATATAGGAGAGCATTTGACTTAGCCAAATTCTAAAAATTTGCTAAGACTCTCGGGTTTTACATGATTTTAAATTAATCAATTAAGTTTATAATTTAATTTATTAAGTGACCTAGGGTAATTATTAAAGTACCCCTAAGTCACTAGAACCATAACCAACCCCTTTGGACCATCCTAGGTTAGGTACTAGGATGTTTCTTTAGTTAGCTACTCCGCTACTGTAACGCGGTTAGGTCTTAGAATTTCGGGCACACTAGTTATTTAATTTTAGTTAGTCCTAGGTTAGTTAGCTAGTTAGGTAAGTTAGTTAGAGCCAATGATTGGTTAGGAAGCTCGGCCTAACATGTCTTGACCCAATGCGTGCCGACCCCTAACCGCCCTAGTAAAATCGGTTGGGCATGGTTTCTTGGTCTCTCGGTTGGTAGAACATGTGCGCCGTGCACTTTCCTAACCATGCACTCTGTAGATGCACTTGGAAAGTTCACTTCTTGTCCCAAGGATCCTCATTATATCCTTGGGCACTGCTTAATCTACATGATCATTTGAAATTATCATGTGCTATGGTACCTAGGCTTGACAATTGGATGTCAAGTACCTAATGTGTGTAAGGTGAGAAAACAAAAAACTTAGCTTAGGGTCTTCATTGCAGGTAAATTCCTAAAGAAGCTTTGATTTGAGTATTTGAACATCAAATTGTATTTTAAGTACTTGTTAATACATAGAAATTGGTATACACCCTTAAGTAAATATTCTCTCACATTCCCAATATTACTAAATATTGGGCATTGTGATGCCTATGTACCACAATACATATTTGTAAAACCTAAAAGACTCTTTACTAGACAAGTACATTTTCTGGAACGTTACATTATTCCGTCTTTAGGAAAATTCATCCCCGAATGACACTACACATCATTTTGAATAAAAGAGGGTATTTTTAAAAAACACATCAACATACTTGAAACTTTACTCTTTGTGAATATTTGATTCACAACTTTCTCTGGATGATGCACATCACTCAAAACTTATCTGAAGCTTCATATCTAAGATTGAGAACCTTCCTTCTCAATTTCACTTTAAATCCATGCACATCACAACTCATGCGACACAAAAATCATGTCAACGCTATAAAAAACAACAACAACATGAATGCGGGAATGAATGCTTATTAACTCATACAATGCAAGAATAAAGCACACATTTATGGACTTAAAACACCAAAACCGACTAATGCACTAAAATTTAGAGTTTCATAAACAGAGTCAGACTTAGGAAGATTATATCTAACCTCAATAACTGAACAAGTGAAGCTAATGGGATCTCATGTCGGCCCCGGCCCCCATGTTTCTCCCTCAACAAGGTGGTTCCTCCATAACACCTTTACGGTGACAACCTCCTTCTTCCTTAGCTTCTGCACTTGGCGATCTAAAATTTCAACTGGAACCTCTTCATAAGAAAGGTTCTCATCGAATCCTAACCCCTCAACATACAGGATGGATTCTTGATATTTTTTAAGCATCAAAACATGAAAAACTAGATTAACAAAATCCAAGACATTTGGTAGCTTCAGTTCATAGGCAAAATTCCCTACTCATTGTAAGAACTCATAAGGACCTATATGCCTCGGACTCAACTTCCCTTTCTTACCAAACCTCATCGCCCCTTTCATGGGTGATATCTTCAGGTAGACTTGATCACTTAAGCAGTATATGATTTTTTATTACTGTAAGCAGTAGCCAATCTATCCCTGATCATTCTTACCTTTTCCTCGCCTCATGTATGATTTCAGGACCAAGGATGGAAGACTCTCCTACCTCAAATAACCCAAATAAAGACCAACATCTCTACCTATATAGTGCTTTAGAAGGTGCCATCCCAATCCTACAATGGTAGTTATGATTATAGGAGAACTCAATCAGTACCAATTGATCATCCAAACCCCCTTGAAGTCCATAACGCATGCTCTCCATAAGTCTTAAAGGGTCTGAATAGTATCCTCTGCTTGTCCATTCATCTGAGGATGAAAAGAAGTATTGATCTTTACTTGTGTACCCAAGCTCTTTTTGAAAGATCTGTAAAAGTGAGAAGTGAACAAGGCTCCCCTAACTGAAATGATAGACAAAGGGATCCCATTCCACCTCACTACCTCATCAATATACAGCTTGGAATGAAGTTAGCAGACTTAGTCATCCTTTAAACAATGACCCAATGGAATCGTGCAATTTCCTACTCCTACACAGACTAACCTGAAAGTCCATATTAATAGCCTCCCACTTCCATGTTGGGATCTCAATCGACTGGGTAAGACCTCCATGATTAAGGTGTTTGTCCTTAACCTTTTGGCTTCGAGCACTCCTCCAAAAAAATTAAAATATCGTAGTTCAAACCTATCCATCAATAGATCTCGTTGAGATCATGATACATCTTGATGGAATCTGGATGAATTGAACACCTGGAGTCATGAGCCTATGCGATAATATTATGTCTCAAATAATCAATATTGTGTACACACAATATGCCCTGGTATTTAACCGCACCATCCCCCCTAGGGAGAATGATTCATTCAGCTTACTCAATACTGAGTCGTTCAATTCCATGAGTACTAGGTCGACATGCTTCTTAGCTTTAGCATCTAAAACAAATGAGGATTCAGAACTTGAATGAACTTAAACACACCCACTTGGTGTATCTACCAGTCATACACCTAATGTAGCCAATTAATGTACCTCCTTAACCAACTCATTTTTCTCATCATTAAAATGAGACACACTGCCCATGCTCAAACGTCTCAAAGAATCGGCCAGGCCTTACCTGGGTGATAGTTGACACTCATGTCATAATCCTTAAGCAGCTTTACCCATCTTCTCAGACGAAGATTCAATTCTCTTTGTGTAAGAACATAATGAAGACTTTTATGGTCAATAAATACATCAACATGTACACGATATAAATAATTTCTTCAAACTATTAACGCAAATACAAAAACAGCTAACTCAAGACCATGGTTAAGGTAATTCTTCTCGTGGATTTTCAACTGTGTTGATGCATATGCAATGACATTTCCATCTTACATAAGAACATATCCCAAACCTACTCGGGAAGCATCACAGAACACCACATACCATTCAACACTCCTCGGCAATGTGAGAACTGGGCTGAAGTGAATTGGTCTTTGAGCACTTCGAAGCTCTTTTCACAAGTTTTAAACCACTCAAACTTCACCTTCTACTTTGTTAAGCTGTCAATGGAGCAGCAATAGCATAAAAGCCCTTAACAAACCTGCGATAGTAACCTGTTAAACCAAAAGAACTCCAAAATTCTGTAGGAGTAAGAGGTATCGTCTAGTTGTTTACTAACTTAATCTTTTTCGGATAAATCTCTACACCCTGGTGGAACACAACATGACCAAGGAAGGTCACTAATCTCAGCCAAAAATAAGATTTAGTAAATTTTGCATACAGCTGATGTTCCCTGAGTACATGCGATGTCATTCTCAAATGTTGTTCATGCTCTTATGTGATGTTAGAGTATATGAGGAAGTCATCTGTGAATACAATGATAAAATAATAAAGGTATTCACCGAAGACCCTATTCATATGATCCATAAATGCAACTGGTGCGTTAGTGAGACCAAATGACATGACAAGAAACTCATAATGACCAATCCTAGTACGGAATTTAGTCTTAGGAATGTCCTCTTGGCTCACTCTAAGCTGGTGATACCCTGAGCAGAGATCTATTTTAGAAAAGATACTTGAACCTTGGAGGTGATCAAATAGATCATTAATTCTGGAAAGAGGGTATTTTTTTTCTTCATGGTGACTTTGTTGAGTTTTGGATTATCGATACATATTCTAATGGTTTTATTATTTTTCTAAACGAACAACACTAGAGCATCCCATGGGGATATGCTCGCGTGGATGAAGCCTTTATCAAGTAGATATTTTAACTACACCTTCAACTCTTTGAGTTCAGCTAGAGCCATTTTATAGGGAGGAATGGAAATTGGTTTGGTTTTGGGATCTATGTCAACACCAAAGTCAGTTTCACATTCAGGAGGGATTCCTTGTAAATCCTTAGGAATGACATCTTGAAACTCAGTCACTAAGGACACAGAGTCTGTGAAAGGAATTTCATGTTCTATGTCATTGACTCTGATTAAGTGGTACAAATACCCCTTAAATAACATCTTATTGTCTTTAAGATGGGAAAGTATTTATCCTGTTTGATTTGAAGTACGCCCTTCCAATTCCAGCTCTAACTCATCATGTTTCGAAAGTCTATGGAATCACAACATTTGTGGAGCCAATCCATACCCAAAATTATATTAAAGTCATGCATAGTTAATTCTATAAGGTCCGCATAGGTAAATATATCATGAATAGTTATTGGGCAATCTCTATATACTCTTTCATCTCTAATGTTGTCTCCTATGGTAGTACTAACTAGAAAAGTTTCATGATCAAGTAAAATTTACTAGCTATTAAAGAAAAAACAAAACAAAATGTGGATCCTTTTTCTAAAAATGCATACACAGGAACATAAAATACATGAAAGGTACAAGCGACCACATCAGCTGACTTCTCCTTCTCCTTCTTCTCTCTAACATTCAAAGCATATAACTTCTTACTCTTGGGAGGCTAGGTTGCAACAGTAGGATTAGGACGAGGATGAGTATCATCCTAGGCCTGATTCTTCACATATGGGTAGTCCCTGATCATATGCCCTTTCTTGACGCACCCATAGTAGGGCATTACAACCTATCATGCTCTCACCTCAAAGCAAACGGCCTCACTTACCACATGACTTTCTGTCACGCTCGGCATTTCTATCTTTGCCCTTCAAGGGGCCAGACTTTTCCCCTTTCGTATTAGTTTTCCTTGAAGGAGTAGGATTTCCTAAGTGTTTGTGCCCCTTCTTGAACTTGGTCCTGTCCTGGACTATAAACGAACTCCTACAATTGGAAGAACCAGCCTGATCTGAGGGACTAGGATTCTTGCCTTCTCAGCCTCTCTTCCTCCGATGACTCTCCTCCACCTTTTGTGCATGTACCATGATACTATCAAGGTCCATTATTTAATTCAACATGGTTTCCCGACATTCCTCCTCCAAATCCTTCGATACACCAGTCACAAACCTGCTCCTTTCATTCCTACTTATGAACAACAGGGAAGAAACATATTTGAAAAGTTTAACAAACTTCAACGAGTATTCCTTGACTAACATACCTCCATGAAGTAGGTTGATTAAATCCTCAACCTTAGCTTCTCTGTGATCTATGGAAAAGAACCTCTCCAGAAATGCAGTCTTAATTATGTCCCAAGTGATGGGGACTTCTCCTAGTACTCGACCATCTACCCACATCTTGTACCATACCTGAGCCATATCCTTGAGCTGTTATGTAACCAACTCAGCGTTTTCCTCTTCATTAATACCATAGTATAGAACTCTTGTGGATCTCGTCAACAAACTCCTGTGGATCCTCATTTGTTTTGAACCCATAGTAGACATGAGGATTTATCTGTGTGAAATCTATCAGTCTGCTAGCAATGGTGCTAACATGTGGGTTCTGCCTGGGAGCATCCCCTCTAGTGGCCTGGGCTATCATAGCATGTGCCTGGGCAGTGATGGCTTGGGCAATCTCATCTAGTGCTGCTCTCACTTCTCAATCCGTCAATGCACAGGGGTTGACAGGCACTTGCACTCCAGAATTTGGGGCTTGAGGAGGAGCTTGGTTTCCCCCAACACCTATTTCTACAACTCTCCTGCCTGCGTTTCTACATGTGTTCATTTTTCTACACGCACACACAAGAAGGATGTTAGATACTAGAATAACACAAAATGTCAAAACTCTACACAACATGGTAAATAGTAGAAGAAGTGAAAATTCTTAACATCATTAAGTCTCTAAGTCATGGTTGTAGTCCACTTTACAATAATATGCTAGAAACTAAGAAATCTGGTTGTTTTGAGCATTAGTTCCTAGGTAATATAACCTTGTGCTCTGATACAATGTTTTTCACACCCGGGTCCTAGACCCTAGATGAGACCGGCATCGTTATCCTCTTAGAGGTTGCAGAAAGTATCTTCTTAGCTTTTATCACAATCATACTGTTAAATTAAGGAGAACAGTTAAAAAATTTTCAATTTACTGTATTGTACTTAGAATTCATATAATTCTTGCATAAGAGTGATATACTGACAAGTCAAAATAAACAACCATCTATTAACAATTTGAACAATTGAAATGAAAAGTTCATAATATCATAAATAGTTGCCAAATCAACCTTAATACAAAAGCTTGAACAAATGTTTAAAAGGATACACTAGGGGAAATATCCACTAGCTATGCCTAATCTACTAATGCTAGAGAATAAAGGGTAGGCATCCTCGAACTCAAGAGGACCTACCAAAGTTTGGAGGTACTAGTAAAAATAGCATCAACTAATCTTCAATCTTCTTCAAGGACATCCACCTATAAAAATAGTTATTGTATATGGGTTAGTACACAATCTAACTAAGTATGGGTGTATGCACATAATAACATTAGGACTATGAATGATCAAGGAAAGCCTTCCTATTGCAATATTCCATTTTTTGAAAGTGAAGTCACTTCACTTTCGTAATTCGTTATTTATGAATCATGTTATGACTATGATATATTTTAAGGCATTTAAAGCACACAACTCATTATATATATGAACATAAGACCTTGGAATTTTGAACATAATTTTTAGAACAACTCAAGCAAAATTTAATATTTTTGCTCCCCTTAAGCCGAGAGCTCCCTATCTTAGACTTAGTTTATTTTTCAAACTTTTTTTCTTTTTGTTGTGTAGTTCAATAATCTCCATCGATCCTATGATTTACTTACGAGTGAAATGATTCATTGTTATCCCATTGATACAATGAATCAAGTAAGTAATCCGAAAGACTAAGGAAATGACTTGACTACCCTAATCATAAGTTGTTCTTTCTATTATTTTTAAATTGGGCATGACGTCTTTATAAGCCAATCTTTATTGGATATGTCCATTCTTTGATCATTTGCATAATATAAAGATGTTGGGACATATATTTATACTCTTAAATAATGAGTCATTATGTTTTGCTCCCTTTATTAGAATAAGCCAATAACTGTTAAAACTTCATTCTTATCAAACAGTGATGATTTGTTATACTTATGCTTTTGCTTACTTAGTTCACTTTGAACTTATATTTCTTCTTCTTTGATCTCATTTTACTTTGAACATGCTAGGTTGACTTAGGATATTCTTTTAATACTTATTTTGGGATATTTTTCTGCAATGACTGAGATTGACTAGAATCATTACTTAGTCTGACCTCACCCTTTGGTCATCCTATCCAAACACCCCTCATCTTCCTAGTTATTCATTCGTTCTTTCTTACTTTCTTAAAGAAATCTTTAGGATTTAACCGACATAGATCATGTGAGCTAACACAAAATCCAGTGTCTTACACACACTAAAAAGAGGTGGTTCACCGACCAAAGTGAAACCGAGTACTTCCTAGCTTTCTTACGTGTATCAACTAGCTAGTAACCTAAGCTGGCGACATAGATCAAAGACTATGAGAATTTGGAGAGCCTTGTACACCTTGGTGGTAGTCTGATATCGTGAGGCTTACATGTGTTTGCATAAGCTCGTTATTAGTCTATGGGTGCACAACTCAATTTATTATACTTTAAAACTTTTAGAGTTGACTCATACACTATGGAAGATTTCTTCTAGTATTAGGTACGCTTAGCTCAATGGTTGACTTGTCATACCTTTAAATACTTGATTAATGTGAACTTAAATCTTACATTATCATTATAGTGCGAATGAGACTTGTCTCACTATTTCTAACACCCTTTTATGTGAATATATTTTACATAATGTTTAGATGCAAGTGAGACTTGTCTCACTTCCTTTAACACCCCATTCTAGGTCAATTTGATAACTCATAAGCTTTTAGTTATTTCATTACTCACCTTATCTCATTCAATGTTATTTGGTAGTCTAGTACCTTTCTTCATGAAAGTTATAAGGACTTATTCAATGTGCTACTATGTTCAAAAGTTCATTTAGATAGGGTATGTTAGGTCTTGTCCAAAACATTGCCATACCCTAGTTTATGAGTTCATTGAGTTATATCTTGTAAATTCAATCTATAACATGTATTTCTCCTTACAAGAAACATTATAATTTAGATTTTCCATATAAGATTGGTATGACTTCGTGATTGGCCAATTCTATTACGTATTTTCGAAATAATATTGCTGCCCAATTTATTCATAAACCAAACATTCACTAAACCCTTGTCATGATATTATAACAAGATAGGTCAATTAACTTCATGGATATTCTATAATAATCTCATCATTTTAAGAAAGCCAAATTTTAACATTTAATTAGCTTATAAGAACAATTCAGTGCTTAGTTTGGCCAAGCTATAAAGTTAATTTGGCATTGAAGATTCATTAACTAGCTTTGATTCTCATTCTTATTTCTTCTTGGAAACATTGAATTCTAAACACTTACAAACATATCTATTGTAAGCACACACACAACAATTTAAACCTTCATTCATTTCAAACAATAAACTGAATTTCAGAAATGACTTATAAAAATTTCATCTTCTCGAACACAATTAGACATTAGAACATTTCTTATCTCATGTAAATGATACTCTATTCTTATGGATCTAACCTATAGGTCACATTTGACATTATCAAATGACAAAACCTAGACATAATGATCAGTTAGCACCATATACCAACATGGTCGATATTTACATTATACATACTACTAGAATCGAAAATAGGGAAAACTAGAGAGATGAACATTCGACAATTTCATTGGGAACAATCCTAGTTTCGGTTTTCTTGAATTCAAAACCATTGAAAAGCCTCCTGGGTTATGGATTCCAAGAGAGAAACCTATAAGTTAGTCTATAATTTAATCAACGAATATAACCGTGTACACTGCACAAAAATCTTGAAGAGTTGCGTTGAAATCGCCTAGGGAGAACTGAGAGTATTTTTTCTGTTTTTCTTACGTTTGTTCACTAATTTCAATTGTGAGTTTCTACTGGATAAACATGAGTCTAAGTCATATAATTGATATTGACTAATTAAACTTAGGCTAATTAACTAAATTAAATAAATCAATTATGTATTTACCAAAATGCTCCTCCTAAATTGACTAAAATAGGAGAGCATTTGACTTAGCAAAATTCTAAAAATTTCCTAAGGGTTTCGGGTTTGACCATGAACATAAATTAATTAATTAAGTTTCCAATATAATTAATTGGCCTACTGTAATTACTAAAGTAACCCTAACACACTAGGACCAGAACCAACCCCTTTGGACTATCCTAGGTTAGGTCTAGGATATTTTTTTAATTAGCTACTTGGCAGTGTCGCACTGTTAAGTCTTAGGATTTCGGGAACACTAGTTAGTTAATTAAAGTTAGTCCTAGGTTAGTTCTAATTAGGTAAGTTAGTTAGATTCTAGGATTGGTTAGGAAGCTCGGCCGCACATTGCTTGTCCCAAGGCGTGACGGCCCCCTAACCTCCCTAACCGAATCGATTGGGTTTGGTCGCTTGGTCTCTTGGCCGGTAGCACATGTGTTTCTGAGCACTTTCCCAACCGTGCACTCTGTAATTGAAAATTTGAAAGTTTACTTCTTTTCCCAAGGATTCTCACTATGTCTTTGGGCACTACATAATCTACATGATCATCTTCTATGGTACCTAGGCTTGATACTTGGATGTCTCGTACCTAATATGTGTAAAGAATACAAAAATTTTAGCTTATGGTCTTCATTGCAGGTACAATTCCTAAACAAGCTTGGATTGGAGCATTTGAACATCAAAGTGTATTTTAAGTTACTTGTTAATACATAGAAATTAGGTAACACCTTAAGCCAATATTCTCTAACATGCCCAATTTTACTCAATATTAGGCAGTGGGATGCCTATGTACCCCAATACATATTCTTAAAGCCTAGTAGACTTTTCACTAGACAAGTACATTTTCAGGAACGTTACACTTGACTTAAGTCATTATATTCATTAGTTCATTAAGAGACATTCATCAAATAAAGGACATTAAAGTAATGGTCTTGTACAAAACCTATGGACTCTCACTAACACCTTCAAAGACTATTGTGCGATATTTAGATAGCGTCCCATACCACCACCTAAAGTTCATAGAACTTCTCTAATGCTAGTAGGTATCCCATATGATGAGAATGGGCAATAAATGACATAGACCATGGAACTCATTTAATCCAGAGTTCTAACCTACTTCGATGAGGGTGTTCTACTTGCCAATGGTAAAACTTGGACACATCCCATGTAGGCACATAGTTAAGGAATATGAACGACAGGCTTTGTAATCTAGTCTCATACTTAATTAGAACTACTCCATTTATCATGGTCACTCGGTTCTATCCTTCGTTCTCAAAGAGTAATTCAAATTAAAGGTTCAAAAAAATTTCCCATATCAAGTTCATAACCCAATCACCCCCCTACCAAAGAGGTCCTCCTAAGGATACCTTTCAATGGAGTCAAGAATCTGATAATGACTTTCCTAAGGTTTGATATGAGGTCGTTCTAGCCAATTAACCTTAAGTCCATCAATCTTTTACTTGAAGGATAGTGTTACGGCTTTCGACTTCAACATTCATAAAATTACCACTAGGTTCAAGGTTTTACATAAAGGACCTTCTAAACATCATTAAAGGTATCACATACCATTCATACATTCAAGACTAAAAGAGTTTAGCATCCTAAGTCAGGACATCACATATTCACTTTCATACAAGCGTCAAGTAAGGGACACATATCAACAAAGACAAGACACCACATACATCAATTGAACACATATTACATTTTTTTGAATAAGCACATAGGAATTACCATTATCATCCTTAATCCATGTTATATACTATCATATCATTATAAATATAACCATTATAGACTCATATACTCAAGTAGAAACAACTGTGCATCAACCCTAATACTATACATATAAGCACATAGTCATAGTGTACATGATTTCCTAACATTATAGAGAGAATACATGCTTTCACATTACTTCACATATAGATAAATATGATCATATTTCACATAATATAAGCCATACAAATCATCATGATATTCAAAGTACTGCCAATAAGGCCATGATCATCGCATTTCATAAAGTAACGCCAACAAGGTCACATCAGTTCCAAGCAAAGAACATAACACTGACACCATAAGTGGAACATACCAATCATAAGATAGTTATAGTCTAATTAACATTAAATAAAAGGAATTAGGGAACCATACCCCCATTCCATATTACAAATTGAATTTTGAAGCTAAATCATCCAATTTGATATCATAAGGCCTTTACCCATAGTAATAACCCACATATCAATACAACTATATGAATAATCAATGAACTACAACCTAGAAAACAATTGATACAATTATTGCATCATTAGATAACCTATAGAAACTACATTCGAAATCACAAGTATTAAATCAATATCAATTAAATAATCTCAACATTAAATAGATCTAAGAATGTTCAATATTCAATTGATCAAATTGAATCATACTATAAACCAATCAATTGTAATATATACATGAACCAAAAGCCCACAACTATCTACACTAGAATTGATCAATATCAAAGCATGATCACATAATCCATATTTTAGACAAATTGAGAGATTTGTCAAGGTAAAGGGTTCATGGATAATTCCATTGGGAACTTAAATTATACGTAAATTACATCATATCTTAACGTTTGAAAACCAATTATGAAAAAACACAAGACTTAGAGTAGAAATTGGACTTTTTCATCTTTTTGAAATAGTTGAAAATTATCTTTGAAATTGGATCTATGGTGATAGAGATCCTCAGATGAAGAACTCCTACACCTTATTTGAAGAACCCAATCAAAATTTAAGACGAAACTCCATTGAAGAACCATCTTCAAGCTCCATCTTCACCTTTAACTCTCATGGAGGTTTTTGAAGAAACTTTTGGAAGGAATATGTTTTTATTTAGGTGTTAGGGTTATAATGAGATTAATGACTTATATACTGTTAAAATACATATAAATAAGCCAAAAAACCATCCAAAGACTTATAGGGGCTTGGGTTTAATTTACAAGTTCACCCCTCAACTTAACGGCAAGGCTAGAAGGAAACACACAGCACCATCGATGCCCACATCGACGGTCCATAGTCTAACCCACGCCCCATCGATGGGGTCTCACTGGTTTCTCATGCAACTCGTCAACTTCCACCTTTGAGGCTCCAACGGCCAGATCCATCGATAGGCCATCGCCTTGTCGACAGGCCATCGTTTGGCACTGCCTTCCAGTGTTGAGTTCTTAGTAGGGGTCCTCTTTAGGGACCCTTGTAGGTCCTACATTGTATCGTACCCGGATATTTCCAAACCAAGTATGTTTGTATACGAGTTTATGACCTACCACATGAATTTCATAAAAAATGAACACGTAAAAATTGATGAAACATACGTAGACACACAGGTCGTTTTAAGGTAAACCATTCGAACGTTATGGACCTTCTTCGACATTTGATTTACAAACTTCATAAAACTTGAAAAACTACCTATATATACTAAAAAATCATTTAAGGACCTTATAACCTCATTAATCACACATAAAACCACATATGATGCACAAACGTGACTTAGTCGTCGAACGTAATGGTCATTCCTTGATTTTTTACTTCCAATGCACCTTAACAATTAGACACTACGTCAAACCCACATTATAAACCATTTTATAAATTTATACCATCATGACAATAATGTTAGACTCTAGTTTTACCTAAGTCATTTTGGGGTCTTAGAACCTCGTGCTCTGATACCATGTTTGTCACATCCGGGAAGCACCCCCTTAAATGTAACTGGTGTCGTCGTCCTCTTTGAGGACTAAGACTAGTCTCTTATCTTACATCATTATATTCTTAGGTTAAAAAAGCGAAGAACTTTTTCATTAATTCTACATTGAGGTGTATATAGACCTCTACATACACATAATACTTAAATTGAGTATACAGAGATCCTTATTTTAGGAAGATTACTTAGTCTTCTACTTCTATTGCACATATATATAAAATATATAACATAGTCTCAAATGGATGTCCCATCTCATATCCATCTAATAAGAGTATAAAACTTTGGGCCTAGCCCATACATAAATGTAATAAGGCCTCATAGGCTATACAATGTTTAGTACTCAAATGAAAAGTAAAGAACATAAGAGTCTTAAAACTAAAACAACTTCATTAGTTTGATACTGGCATTGACCTTGGAATGTGGGGACCTACCTGACTTTGATGAGTGAGAATTCTAAGTCTTCCATCAAAGTCCTCTAAAAAGCCCTTCAACGACTGGAACCTAAAATGTTAGGGAAAAGGGATAAAATGGGTCTAGTACACCTCTTCTACTAAGTATGAGACCATATGCACACACATCATGAAATCATGCTAAAAACGGACAATTCATTAAAGTATGCAATTTACATTGAAAAGCCTTATGCACATTCAATAAGGACATGCCAATCAATAAGACATATTCATTAAATCAAAAATATGTACATCACAAGGCCAACAATACTAAGCCTAGTCAAGTCAACATTCATATTACATAACTGAAAATACAGTCAAGGCAACTCTATCATCAAGTTATAATAGCAACAAGGGTGGATTAGAGTTCATTACAACATAACCAAAGTAAAACAATTACGCATGAACCCTCATTATGTAAACTAGTGCAATGACCAAGCAAAGCCCCATAAACATACTCAATCAAGTCAACCCAATAAGAATCATGACCAACATCTAACATCAAATAGCATGACATTTAAGTATACCTATCATCATACTTTAGAATTAGAGACGAAATACATATTCACTAGTGAAACCAATCATCATATAGTATCACCAATGTGCTAGATTACCATATACATATCATGTAAAATAAAATGCATATACATAAATAAACATCCTCCTAAGAATTCCCTCAAGTCTAACTAGAAAGGTTTAGGTAGAGTCTCATACCCCTACCGAGAATAAGCTAAACCCCTTAGGTTGTCCTAGTTAGGATTCATATATTTAGTTAATTTTACCTTTTGGGAACATTTTTCCTTAACCAACATACACAACATGAGCTAATGTGGAATACGATGTCATGGAACCCTACACCCAAAGAAGGTGGACTACTTGCCAAGGTAGTACCAAAACATGAACATAGCAACTACGTGGATCCACTAGCAAGTATTTTAATGATAGAATCATAGTTCAAGAACTAGGATATATGATTGGGACCCTCTTTATATAGGTCATAGGGTCTATCCATTTTATAATCATCATCATCATATCTCTATACGAATTGCATGAGTCTAGTCTTTTCATTACAATTCATAGAAGTGAGATTAGCACATTTGCATAATCACATCATGATAAGGCACATTAGTAAATTAACACCATCCTTATGAAATTTACATCTTACACAACAAATCAAAAACCATAGTCAAGACATTTAAATTCAAAATCATACCAACCCTATAAATCTTAACATAAGGTATACTTCAATACAACATCATCACTTAATCACAATTAACCATATTTAAAGTAAAGAGATCGTAGGGCTTACCAAGTCTCCTTCATAATCCACCATCGAGGTCTTACAATCATCCCTTAAATAAACCCAATAAGGGTGTATTATCATGAAACAATTATAACCAAAATAATAACGAAGCTAATTGAACTATTACATCATAGTCCATCATTAGTTCATAGCTTAAGATAATAGACTTAGGTCAAAGTCATAATCTAGATCAATTACTCAAGAACTAGAATGATATGACTATAATTCATATTAATTTATTAATAATTGATACCATAACAACATAGATTAGTTATTTAACAAATAACCAAGTCAATTGCACTAACACTACATAATTTATATCTAGATCATAACTCACGGTTAAGGGGAATATGTCACCTTGTACAAACAAGACCAATACATAAAGAAATAACATAATTGAGTTATAATACATGTTATTATATTCATAATATCCAAATAAAATAATTAAAAAATCAATTCACGCGATCAATTTTTGAGATTGGAAAAGACCCAGTTGAATTTCATACTTTAGAAATCAATTTAATCGAACCCTTTGGGGAAAGAAGTCCCAAAAGTTAAAGGAATATTAGACCTTGGTGTTGATGAATATTGATGGAGAAAAATTAGGTGATTACGTCCCTAGAAATTCTTTAATTTGGCCACCTAAGGTGTTCTTCAACTTGGACAGATAAAGAAGATAGAAGTAAGAGAGTTTGGCTTTTGGGAATTATGAGAGCTTAGGTTAGTCTAATTAGGTTAGGGTCTTTATATATGTTGTTAGTTATCTTTATTATACCTCCCCTAATCTCTAATTAACCTCTTAACTAAGCCAATGAATTAAATAGATACGTGCAGCAAAACATTGGCTCCAAAGACAAGACCACGATCAACGGATCGTGTGTCCATCGACAAGCATTGTTGTCTTATGTGCTGCAGACTGATCGATAAGTTCGGAGACACTCCATTTGCAATCATCCAAAATTTTGTATAAATTTCCTTTGACTAAATCAGTCCACACCCCGTCAATTTGACAATGGAACGTGGGTTGCATCTGTTTGTGGACACTGCTATGGGCAGCCTTTGACCCCAAAATGTAAGGGTCCAACTCAAGGGACCTTGGTTGGTCCTTATGAAGTCATTCCTAGATGTTTCAATTATGAATCAACTCTTATACGATCTAGACACCCTTCCACCGATTTTAATCATTTTCTGACTGATAAAACTTAGTCAAATAGGCTAAGACACAGTAGCACCTCCTTGGAATAGTTTACGGAAGTCATGGAAGTTCTTTGACGTTTTGTTTATTAAACATCCTAAAATGACTTATTTTCATTAAAATAGTATTTACAACAGTGTCTAAACCTTTTGACACTTAAGTTACACTCTAGAAAACGTCTTACAATTACGAAGTGTTACAATCACTTTAAATGGACTTTACGCACGTTCCAAACATACATATAAGTCCAACATCACAACAATGAACAATATTTACCTTCATGTTCAACAATACATTATTATGAAGTTATAATGAACAACTCATGTATAAAACATATCTCATCAACAAATCATAATACATTACTCACAATTCCAAATCAAGCCAACTAGTGTAATGCCTATGTAAAGCCCGCTAGCCCCACATAAACTTAGTCAACTTGTAAATAAACCATAAGCATTGTATTTACATCATATAAATTCATGTTAAGTACCTAAAATCTCATACATATCAACCTAAACCAACAACATGTATGTCAAGTGAATGCAACTTCATATGATGTCACCATTATATAGAATCATCATTAAACATTTCATTCATAACATATATATGTAGATATATCACCCTAGGACTTCCCTCAAGGTCTACATGTGCAATGTATAGGTAAATTTCCATACGCTTACCTATAGTATCATACCTATCAAGTAATCCTAGTTATTATGCAACTTTTATTTTAATTCATTCTTCCATTGTACCTCCGAAAAAAAATCCATAATGGACAATAGACCATATGAGCTAAACATGGAATCCTGTGTCAACCCCTCAAACTGAAAGAAGGGTATTTTACTAGCCAAGGTAATATATAAAGATCATAATAGCTTATACGTTGATCCACTAGCTAGGTTTCCCATAGGGAACATAGTTAAGGAACTAGGAGGTTGTTGCTAGAAACCCTCTTTATGCTTATTAGTATTTTAGTTTCCACCTCATGAGACTTTAGGTGAACCTACCCTCCTCATTGGAAGGTACCCCTCTCATTGTCAAGTTTACACAGTGGTAAGCTAATTGTTCCCTTTTTGAAGTTACTTAGAGTCTTCCTTAATCATAAGATTATATCATAGTTCTTAGGAAAGTAACTCCTTGTATAACATGATTATATGTCTTAGGTTATACAATGAGAACTTCCTTACATCACAACCCAATAATAAGTGAGAACATTACATCATAGTCACATTAATAAGATGCACAAGAGAATTCCTTTCTGTCCTCCATAACCTTACCTTATCATGATCTGACATTAATGATAATCAAAGACAAATCATACATTCATAGAGTCATAACTTTCACTTCAATTGAATAGCAACATCAAGTATAGGTCAACATCAACAGAATAGAGTATTCATGATCTTAGAAGTTTTAACTATGGCTTCAAAGAATCTTATCAAGCATATCACTATCAATTCCATAATATTAAACCCTTAATTCAGACATTATCATCACATGTGGGTAAATTATAAAGAAAAAATTCAATTCCAACCCCCTTCAACCATAATAAACATTATTCATAAACTAGAGTTAGGGGACGATGGGTGTTCATGGACATTTGCAGAAGTTTAGGGAAAATATTTAAGTAATACATTGGTACACACATAAAAACATGTAAATCATCAATAATTATAGAATTTAGACAACATAATTAAACATTGAAAGTTACCCACGAAATTGGATGCAAACATGGAAATTTAAGATCTTTGAAAATGAACTTTGAAGAGTTCTTGGGGAAATGAGTCTCGAGAGTGAACATGCTTTATAACTTGATAGTTTTTGAAGAATGATGGAGGAAAACTTGAATCTTGATGCCGAAGTATGAACTTGTTCTTCTTATTTAATGGTGTCTTAGAGTAGTGAAAGCAACCAAAGAAATTTTAGAGCCAATTGGTTTTGGGGAATTATGAGGTGTTCCATTAGTGTAATGACTTAGGGGGCTTATATAGTCCTAAACTAACTAATTTAAACTATGCCTAACCATAAATTATTTAACTAACTAATTAAGTCTAGGATAAGTCTCACATTTAAACCATCTAAATCGAATACAACATTCGGGCATAGACCTTACTTCCTTGTAACAAGGACACATATAGGCATATAAATAAACATCTTCAAACGAAAGGGAAAGAACTAAGTGTCTTTAAAACTGAAACAATATCAAATAGCTAGATAGTGGCATCGTCCTCGGAATGTGAGGACCAACCAAACTTGGAGAATGAGACTCCAAGTTATCTTCAAATGGCCCGTCTAGAAGATCAATGGTAGCAACCTACATAATTGTAGATATATAGAAATATGGGTTAGTACACACTTGTACCAAGTATGGGAATATGCACATAAAATATTTGAAATCATGCTAAAGGGGACATTTGTTCAAAACAATGATAAGTTACAATGAAAAGCCTTATGCACAACAAAGAATCCATATTAGCCAATAATCACATATTTCTTAAGCCAAGATCATATGCAAGACAAGACCAACAACAAGTATAACCAAGTCAACATGTATCATAGAATATTTACCACATAACCAAATTAACTCCAACATCAAGTTATAACAACAAAGCATGTATAAGAGATTATAACATTACAACATATCCAAGACCCTTACTCATAACGCACCATCAAGTTTACAAGTACAATGACCAAGTAAAGCCCCATAACCTTACTCAACAAAATAAACCAAAAAATTGATAACAATCAATGTCTAACTTTATATAACATAGCATTATGAGTAATCATCATCATTTTAGCAATATAGACCAATAGCATGTTCATAAATGAAACTAACATCATATAGAATCATCAACATGTAAAGTCAACATATATATTATCATTTACTTTATATAACATAAGAACAAACTTCTAGGACTTCCCTCAAGGATAACTAGTGCAATGTATAGGTAGAGTCCCATACCTCTAGTTAGACTAAGTCAAACCACTTAAGTCGCCCTAGTTAGTGTTCACCTTATTACTTCATTTTACTTTCGTGACTCTTTCATTAAATGACATAAACCGCTTGAGACAAGTGTGGAATCCGGTGACATGAAACCCTACATCGAAAGAAGGTAGACTACGTGCCAAGGTAGTACTAAAACATGAACATAGCATTCTAGGTAGATCCAGTATGTAGTATGACTATGGTGGCCATATAGTTTAAGAACTAGGAGATATACTTGGGACCCTCTTGATGCACAATTGCATTATTGTCACCATTTCATGAGAATCATGGTAAACCTACCTTACGACTCTCTTCTCTAGTCGTCTCAGTGCTAAGCTGATGTCCCTTTTTGAAATGTCTATAAGACTTTATTAATTATCATAGCTTAGTATATGCTACGATACTTACCCTTTAAATATTCCTATCATTAGCTCATCAGGAATTTCATGAGAATATACTTTCAATAAAACCTTCATATGTAAGATTAACACATTATATCATTATGTCATAATAAGGAACATAGGCAATTCATAACCAACCTTATATCATTTAATCATAAACATAATCTCACATCTTCACATAATAAAGATATTTCAATTGCATCCAACACCCACTTAATATAATCATAAGGCATGCTTCAATTGAACTTCATTACCAGTTAGAATTCATCATAATTGAAGTAAAGGGTTCAAAATCATAAGGTCTTACAAATAATCCTTCAAAAAGCCATCATCATTTGTATTAACCACGAACAATAAAATTTCATCCATCAATAGGTTCAATAACATCATTTAATAGTAATTAACACAATAAATAAGTCAATTGAATCAATATTAATCAATTCAACATGATGTTATAACCTAGGTCTAGGGGAATAGGACTTAGATTCAATCCCAATAATACACTTACCTAGGAAGTCTATGAATGAATTAGAATAGATAAAACAAGTTTAGCAATCAATACAATCTTCAATTCCAATCAATTCATAACAAGATCTAACATTTGGGGAAACTGGGAAAATGATATGATCTATAAAAATCTCCATTAATCACCATTAGTAACTCCACAATATATCATTAAGCATCCAAGGTTAGTAACTATTAGACATAATCAAACATCAATTTCAAGTTTATAAGAAAATCCATTAGAAAAGGAAAACCCCTTGGAATTGGGTGATTTAGAAAAAAACTTTGAAAGGACCTCTTGGGTAAAGGAATATCAAGAATGAAGAAATCATACCTTAATTTATCTTAAACCACGAATATCAAGTGAAATCTTAGAGAATTTGGTCTTGTGCTTCAATATTTCTTGTTCCTTCAATGGAGGTTGAATTGAAAGAGAAAGTAGGAAGAGATAAGTGTTTTTGGGTTTTTCTTTATGAAATTTGATTTGAGTGAGTGAATGAGAGGTAAAACTTATTTAAAATCAATATATAAACCTCACATAAAATACCCAAAAGACCCGTCACTTAATTTGACCTTTTAATGAAATCAAACTTGAATTCTAAATTTTAGATTTTTGTCGGGGAACAAGTCCACGACGTGGAGCTTCTCTCAGAAGATTTTCTAAATTAATTTTTTATATAGAAGAGTCCGCGACGTTTCCCTGATGTAGATTTTATTTTTTTTCCCAAGGCACACCAATTCCGCGATGCAGTCCTATTTCAGCAAAGTGCAATTTGGATGCTGCTTTGGCAGCTTGTTTAGCTATGTTTGGGGTCCCTTCGTGGACCCCTAGGGCAACCCTTGGGGGGTCGAACCTAGATTTTTTCACTCTATATACATATTTTTACCTATTTAATGCTATTTTATCAAGTTCTAGAATTCCTACAACGTCTCCTAATCTTCACACAACCTAAGGATGTTTTTCTAGTTCAAGTGCACTAGTTTCTGGAAGTCTTGGACATTTCTTAACGTCTTGACTCTTACAATTCCTAAATGGTTTATATACATTATTGTAGGCTTAAAAATAGTTTTACCAACCTTATAACAACATGTTAGGCTCTATGTTATGCATTGCACTTCCGGAGAGTTATAGAGACCCCACGACGGAGAGTCTTTCAAATGATGGCTTGTTGTTTCCCCTTGTGGTTGCACACTGTAATTTCGACCGTAAACACACTACAAGGTGTATTGTAAGCATTTTCACAAAATATTACTGTTATACGACTCTTAAAACCACTTGAAACACATAAATGCACACTAGTTCACTTTCACTAGTCTCTGGATAGCGTGATCATTTCTTGATGTTTTGATTTTAATACTTCCTAACTTATTTCATTACCTTTGTATAATAATAGAAACACTATTTTAAGTCATATTTTATCAAGTGAGTATCTAGACTAGGTCATTGAACTTCCTAGGTGTAACCGGGTGAGCAATTTTCAAGAAATCTATTACGAACCTTCTATAAAAACTAATGTGCCCAAGAAAACTTCTGTCACACTTTCTGTATATGGGTGGTGTAATCCATTAAATGACCTAAACTTTGGCCCTATCAACCTCAATACCCTTACTTGAAAATCGATGGCCTAAGACAATACCTTCTTTCGCAATAAAGTTGCACTTCTCCGATTCAGTTGCAAATTACAATATTCACATCTTTTGGGTACCTCGGCTAGGTGGTATTAACAATGATCAAAGGAATCGACCACAAGAAAGAAATAATCCCTGAACACCTCAATAGTTTTATCCACCATTTTAGAGAACATTGACATCAGACAATGCTAGAACCTTGAGGGTGCATTGCATAAACCAAATGACATTCTTTTGAATGCAAAAGTCCCATAGGGGAAAGTGAACGTGGTCTTCTCTTGGTCATTCAGAGAGATGAGATCTTATTGTAGCACGAATAGCCATCAAGAAAGCAATAAAATCCCTTTCCTGCAAGCCTATCCAGCATCTGATTCATGAAGGGCATAGGGAAATGGTACTTTTCTGTCACGCATTCAACTTCTAGAAATTTATGCAAACTCTCCATCCGATCACTGGTCAGAGTGCAACTAGCTCGTTTATTGAATTTGGAACCATAGTAATCTCACTATTCATAGGAACACATTGAACATCGCACACCCAACTACTGTTTGCAATGGGGTAGATGACTTCATCATCCTACCATATAATAATATCCTTATTCACTACCTCTTGCATTGGAAAATTTAATCTTCTTGAATGTTCTATACTTTTCTAATGATCTAGAATGAGCTAATTTTTTGAGAACAAATACTTGATGTGATTTTGATAACAACTAGAATAGTCCACCTAATGGCTCGCTTAAACCTCTTCAGTACTTACACCAAATACGTGACTTGACGCCCAGTATGATCTAATGCTATAATGACCGGAAGTGTATCATACATCCCCAAAAATACATTCCTCAAATGTGGGTAAGGCCTTAAGTTCCATTTTTGGTGCCTCTTCCACAAATGGTCTCGCTAGTGGAGCCGCATAATTTTTCATATCGAATACAATTTCTTAGGCTTTGACCGATATTTATACTTATAAAGTATGTCCACGAACTCTTCATACCCTTCAATGAAATCACTCTTAAAATTTATCATCATCGTTGTTAAAGCGTCGATACCCATTATTTTCTCATTTGCACCTTTGAGGCTCTCTTAATTCTAACGATTATAGTAGATATCGATTGGACATACCATACTACCTCATAGACCTACAAATATCAAAAGTCGATTCTTCATTGGTACTTCTGAGTTCTTCTGTTCTTTTTCCATGTCAACCAAAGCATGCCCTGTGGAAGGGAATGGTCTCCCAATAATCTCAATATTGACCTCACAATAATGAATAACAATAGTGGCCAAAAAGATGAATGAATCCACTTTCACTAGCACGTCATGGAGCACTTTGATAGGCCTCTTCACAGTTCGATCTACCATGAGCAACCGCATCGTAGTTTGTTTTGGATCACCTAATACTCACTTCTTCTAAATGTACAATGGCATGAAATTAATTTTAGCACCAAGATCACACATTGCATTGACAAAGTACAACAACCAAATGGTACAAGGAATAGTGAAAGATCTAAGATCTTCCATTTTTGTACAAAGGGATCTTGTAGCTATACCACTACAACGTTACAATTTAACATCATTCTCAAAACTCGTAGATCTCTTTTAAGTAAGCATATACATAAAAACTTTGCATAACCACACATATGATCTAGAGCTTCTATCAACGGAACATTGATTGATAGCGTTTTTAGCATACTGATGAACCTGCGGTAATTTCCTTCTTCGTTCTTCTTTGGTAATGTTTGAGGAAAGGGAGGTGGAGGAATGGACAGGGAAACCACTTTCTTTATCACCACCTCCTCTTTGTTAGTAGCATTCCTATGCTCTTCACTACCCTCTGTCACCCTAGTATCTTTTCTAGTACCAAAATCCATCACATAGGTGGATCATTTGTTTGCTTGCACCCTCAGGTGATCACTTCTATACAATGCCCATCGTACTTTGGATTTTGGATGGTGTTTCTTGGGAGAGTGCCTGGTAGTCTTTGGTTAACTTTGGTGGACAAATGATTCATCTATAGCTCAAGATTCTTGATTTACACTACATGGGCGCCAACCTTTTGATGAATACTGAATTATTTTTTCCTCTTTTCCTTCACATTATCATCAGTCACATCGAACCTTTTTGATAATCTTTTGCATCATATCATTAATTTGTGCCACGTTACCCTTAGCATCCCTAGGGGCAGCGTCCCTATTTTGACCAGGAATATAACGTCCAACTCGCTCATTTTTTGTTGCCATAATTGTTTTTGTTGAAATTATTGTCGCGATTCTAGTTCCCATCGTGGACATATTGTCCCTCTTAGTTTTGATTTCCATAGTTTCAACCTTGTTTTCCTTGACTTTGGCATCAATTATCCATGTTGGAAACTTGGGCATTTGGTCAAAAATCCCCTGTCTAATCATTAACTGCATACATATCCTCTTCATAATACTCCACCCCCGGTGGTGGAGGTCTAGTCAAATAGTTCACCGCATTCATCTTCTCTGCCCCTCCAGACACATGTTTTAGCACCAATCCTAGCTCAGTTCTCATCTACCCCATCTCCTCCCAAATCTCATTTGTGGTTGAATTGTATGTAGCTTAAACAGCAAAGGTGTTTCTCCTAGTGTCTGACATTCTAGTGCTCGAAGCTTTGTTGTTGTGAAATATCTTCTCCATTTTCTTAGAGATATGCGCCCAAGATCATTCGCCATACAAACCTCCTACAATAGTATTAAGCACTGCCTTGCCATTTTCATCCTTTACCTTCAATTACAAATCATTGATATGGTGATTTTCCAAACCTCTCATGAAGGCAGTGAATGTTTTCAAAGAATTATTCACCGACTCTCCCTGTTGAGCGATGAAGTTGTTGATCTTGTCCTTCATGTTCAGCTTCTTAGAAACTGCAAACAATCATACTAGGAATCCATATCCCAACTGATCCCAATGTATATATACATTTATAGGGGAGCTAAATGAACCATATAGAAGCATCTCTAGTTAATGATAGAGTGAACACCCTCATCCCAATGACATTCATATCTCAGTCTAATCGACCTATGCAACTGTTGCAAAAATGGCTATATGACCATGTGGGTCATCCACTGGCAGCCCTAAAAATAACCCCTTGTTGTAAGCATCTGCATCAAGCTACTGGTCACCATAAACGTATGCCATAGAGGTAGAGGTTGAAAAACAAGAGGTTCATCAGACTCGACAATATTAATATTTATCCTTCCATTATAATTCATAAGTGCTCCTTTAGGGTCTTGGTACCTTTGTGTTTATCCCACTCAATTTTAAGATAGAATCTGGATGTTCTCATTGACTTTGAGTGGTGGTTGCATCCCTGCTCCACCACTTAATTCTCCTCCGGTAGGACTAATCATGACTCCTTGATAATTCATTCTACACAAGGTTCCACCTAATTCTGTATCGTAAAGAGTGAGTGGTTCACCTCAACATTTACTTGGCATACATTAGAGTAAGAACCTAAGTGAGAAAAAAATAAAATAAAAAGTAAAATTTACAAAATATTTCACTAAAGTTCAATAATGTAGTTAAACTAAATACAAAAGCCTTATTCCCTGGCAGCAGCGCCAAAATTTGATATGCTCAAATTACAGCTGCCTGAAGAGCTATAAGCAATCGTTATCAAGTAAAGAACCCAACTAGTAGGTTGAGGTCGATCCCACGAGGAATATGGGTTAGACTTAACTTTAACCCACAATTATATCTTTTTATGAAGTGTATTTTCGAAACAATTAAGTAAAGTGGGAGGGTTTGTGAAACAAATTCCTAATATTATAAGAGTATTAAGTAAGGAAAGCTCAATTCAGTTGATATAAGGTGAAAAAGTAATAGGGTATAAGTGTCTCCAACAAGCTCATAACGCGGTAATACTAGTAATAGCAACCCCTTCCTAGTTTATTACATGCAAAGTGATAAGTTATATATCTTTATATCCTTGGTCCGACATTTAGAGAACTTAACCCCACAGCTTGGTTTGGCTACATGTGTAAAATTTACTAACCCTTACCTTTACCTATACTAGACATCTTATCAATGTATGGCTTAGTTTTCACCCTCTCACCAATCGATACTAGACAATTAGATAGTATTATACTAAATCTATGTTAATAATTCTTTTCTTATTAACAACCTCCTTTGTCTGGCAAGTAGCAACAAGGCGAGTTCTAACGCGTGCACGCGTTAAAAAGACTTCTAAACAAAAGAATTAGCATTCCATGAAAAACCACTATTCAAAAATTGCTTAATTAATATTAATACTTTGTTAATCTCTCATGGTTCCTACAACCCTAATCATGGATTTAGTTACCCATATTATCAACTATACAATTCATGTTCATAGAGGAAGAAATAATTAACTTAAGTACTGAGAATGAGAAACCCAGAAATCCAACTTGAATTGCAAACAAAAATATTCAAATAAAATCTAGAAATCACTCATTTGCTAAAGTTTCAAAGAATTAAGCTCCAAAGCCAAAACATAGCACAATAGTAATAGCTGCTAACCCCAAAAACGAGATTTAATACACTATTTATATAAAAAAAACTCCTAATTAAAAAGGAAACAGAATAATGGAAATTTGTTTAGACACGCGTCTTCGATGTACAAGACTGACGGACAATAAACGGATCGACAATCCGTTAGTCTCTTCCATCAGCCAGGATTTAGAAAATATGTTAGCCTCCAAAAATCACTATCTCTGAATCAAAATACGGACCACCAATATGGTTAGTCAATCAGTCGACGGTCCATCAATCCCCCTCCATGACTCCATACTTAGCATCTTCAAACATCAGATATTGGAACCCTCACAGTATCATTCTACGATCTACTAGTTGGGTCCATCAATATATCGACGGACCGTCAATGCTCATCGTGGTTCCACACTTGGTCACTTTCCCTTATTTCATCCAATCCTCGGCTTCCCAACTATGATACTCCTCTATGAGGCCTCAATGGATCTACAATTCATCGTTTACCTCCGTTGATGCCTTTTTCTGCAATTTCTCAGTTGTCTCTTTCATTTGTCACCTGAACATCTTTCTTGCAAAACATGATATAACTATCAAAACCAATAAAAAAGGATCTAAACACACAAAACCCTTAAGTTAAATGCATTAGAAATTCTGTAAATGATGGTACATCAATATCATACAAAGAAGAGAACAATTAAGTAACACATCCAAGCTTAAAATATAATAGAGTAGCACATTTAATAATGAATCCAGCATATGTGAGAAAATCATTCACAATTATTATTCCTTAATATATTAGAATTTTTTTCACAATTTCATACATTCTTATCTTAAAACCAATACAATAAAGCCTCCCTTCTCAAAAAATATACTTTCTTCATGAATACATCAATCATAGATTCATAGTTTGTTCATAAATTCATGTCTTTGAGAGTACTTAGTCAAAAGTCATGATCAATGCATGGCTTCATATGAAATCAATTGTAAAGCATGTAATTGAGTCAAAATAATCATAGTAAGATTAAAAAATCAAATAGTTGAAAAAATACAATTAGAATCTATGAAGAATTGAATGAAAAGCTAATCAATCTGATAACATTGAACTTTGAGGAATTTATAAATCCTTGGGGCCAATGAGTGAACATAACCCATTTTTAAAACCCTTCAAACCTTTACTATGAAAGACCAAAAAAATTTATCAATAAGAGACTAGACAAATGGAAACCATAGCCTTCTCTTTGAACTTGACAAAGAATTAGGATATGTATGCTGATGGGTTTTGGAAATTTAAGCGAATGGGAGAGTTTATATATTTTTAGATGTATAAGGTTAGTTATAGGTCTTAGGATCATGTTAAAAATATCATAATATAAGTATTAAATGAATATAAAAATACCTAAATACTCTTAAGAAATATCTACGGATCGTCCTAGTATTTTGACTTACGACCCGCACTGATCAACCATAGAACCAACTACAAAAACCCATAATTCAATAATTTTCAATGAGACCTTTCTATGGTCTATCGTCAAGTCTAAGATCCATAGACCCCATACACGGAACATAAGTTCAACTCTAAAATTTTACCTAGTATGGGAACTTTCTACGAGACCCTTCCCACAACTCTTGAAACTTACTACAAACTTTCATAACCTTTCATAGGCTTGAGGTCCTAAAGCAAATCTCTAACCCATCCTATGAGTGTCCTCCATGACTCGTTAAATCTTCTATTGATCGTCATCTCAAGTCGTAGGTTCAATCTCAAAAACATAATTATACAAACTCACCTTTGGTTTTTTGACTCGCATCCAACTGCTCGTACAACCTTCTACGGTTTGTAGATGGGATAGATTATTGTATCGGTAAAATTTCTATACTTTTTCCTTCTAAGTCAATTTTCCATTTTCCGAGGTGTTAAAGAGAAAGTCTTGGTTAACATTTCTCCCATAAGGGTGAGATGAGGTTTGAGAGGCAAGGTAAGTTGAATTTATGATTAATTGGTCCATTAAAGATCATTAGAAAAGTGGGTGAGGTAGCCTGTGTATTTGCTCTACCTCCATGTTTGTCACTTGTTCACTAATTTTTTCATGTGTCTATAGTGAAATAGTTTCATGGTAATGGATATTATGTAATTCTGTTGGACTCTATGTTGATTATTGATATCCTATATTATACGAATAAATGGAATAAGGTACCTTTTTTTTTAATTATCCCTCTCTTGTAATAAATTTTTGGATGATTTGTGATCAATTAGTATCTAATATAATGACATGTCCCCTTATTATGGGTTTTTAGGAACATATTACCTCTATATAAGTTTTGTTGGGGTAAGAGTTAGAAGATTATAAGGAAATAGGAGTTGGGTTCTAGAACGTTGTCAAGGCTTCACTATATCATAGAGGTTTCCTCTATAGCAAAGTTAACATAGAAAAGGTCTATATCTCGCAGAAGTTTGCCAAAATAAAGGTTACATGCGGGTAATGTCACTTTAAATCTATTTTCTACACAATTTTGGTCATATCTGACAATATTCACTTAGAGAATCCAATATGCACTTTACTTACATCTAGGGAATTTTATTTCTATCGTTAAATGTTCTTTAAATATATTTTAAACCATTTCCTTATAGATTCAAACAAAATAATTATCATAGGAATTTATGGGATTTGAACCCTAGAAATATTTAATTGGGTGGAATAGAATTTGGAGAAGATTCAATGCATATTTTTAAATTATAAATTACTCAATTATAGTTTTTAGTATAGAATTATAAATTTAGTTTTTAAATATGTGTTTGGGAACCTACTAACTTCATAAGATTGGTTCTTTGAGAATATGAACAACTCTCTCAACTCAAGAGAGGTTAATGTGGTTGAAACTCTATGAATGAGATACGTGTGATCATAGAAGCCTCCAATATTATCAAACAACTCCGAGATAAATTTTTATACATTCTAAGAAGGTAGAATTATGTGGGTGTTAATACCAAAATCTTTGTTTGAGGTAGTAGATGATTAAAGTACCATTACATAATGTTTATCTTTGTAACACCTCCAAAATGACTTAGGTTGAAATAGTGTCGAACACATGTGTGATGAGGTTCTAAAGTCCTTAAAAAATTTATATTGAGGTTTCTAGGCATTGTTTAAAGTTTAGTGAAATTTGGAGGTCAAACATCCAAGATGTATGGAAAGTAGTCGAACTTGAACTACTGTGTCGTAATGTTTTGTAGAGAGTTTTTGAGTAAGGTTTCAGAGTAATATTGAGTTTACATGATTCCTACACATATTCTGACATGTATGGTTTAAAACCTCCGAGAACGATGCCCAAGGATCACATTAAGGGTCGTTGAGAATGACCCAACTTGTGGGTCAAAGATGCCCAAGGCAGAAGAATTTGTTCATGAAAGGAACAGGTCTGTGTCGTAGAATTGTTCCTCACAAGGAAAAATTTATCCTTTACCTCGCAGCAACAAGGAATAATCTACTGTTCTACAAATTAATTTCAAAAATCATGCGGGAGCAGCTCCGCGTCACGGACTTGTTTCCGGACGATAATTCTGGAAATTTAAGTTGAGTTTGACTTCGTTAAAGGGTCCTGTAATTTCAGGGGTCTTTTGGGTATTTAAGGGACTAGTATTGCAGGTAATTATACATTTTTAAACCTCAATTCCAAAAAACCCTCAATTCCAAAAGAAAACCTCTCCGTCTCTTCTCTCCAAAAACCAACTTTGATGAAGCTTTGATGCTCCAATGAAGAAGACTGATTTTCGATGTTTTTGTCCATCAATTTAGTTGGTATTTCATCACAATTACGGTATAGTTTTTCATGATTGAATTCTCTTCCAATCAAGGAGTCAATTTTTGTGATTTCAAATATGATCAAAAAGATGAATTCTTCTATTTTAAATTCTAGCCATAGGTTGTTGCACAAAATGTTTTTAATAAATAAATTATGATTGAAATGATGATTAATTTGATTATTTTGGGTCGAAAACTCCATGAACCCATGAAAGTTATGATTTCCTTATTGTGACCATTTATGGGTGATTTGATTATGTCTCAATTGTATTGATTTCTTATGCAGATTATATTAGGATATTGATCGTATAAATTGTGGTAGAATTTAATATAGTCAGTTCTAATTTTATGTTTATAATATTGGCTCTAGTTGGATCATTGTATATTATTATTATTGGATTGAATTGGTGATTATGGCTATTGGTAAGAGCCTTTGTGCATTGAGTTGGTTGAATTGGCTATGGATTAGAGTTGTGGAACTGGAATGGTGGTATGTTGACCTAACTTTCTTTATATTGTATAGTATTGGTGTTGAATATGATGGTGATTGGTATGGTCCACTTATGGTGGTGGTTCTTATGTATTATACTTGTGAATAATGTGTCCTCGTCGCTATTACTTTATAAATTATGATATTTTCATGTTATGGCTTTAATATATGAGTATTGTGAAGGTCTTGATGACTTATGTGTACATTTGAAGTCAAAGTATGTGTTCCTCTAGTTGACGATAAGTGATCATGGTAGGCTATAGTGATGCCTTGTATGTGTATACTTGATCTGGAAGTGTGAATCTTCTTAATTGACTATATGAAAATTATGATGAGTCATATTGATGATTCTATAGAAGTAGGTAGGATGACTTGCAAGTATACGTAGTAGTTCATGTGAGCCTCTTGAATAAGGTGTCATATGTGACAACGTAAAGTGACGTGTGTTTTTTCTAGGTAGACCTATCTCCTTTGATTGATAGATGAATAATTATGAATCCTTGACTTAGTATGTTAAAACACCCTTTGTCATGAATGTATAGGTATGAAATGAATATAATCTTTAATGTAGCAAAGAATATCATTAATGTGAAACATTTTAGAATGAAGGTTATGATGTGATTGAAGTTGAAAGTCATAATGGTATCCTTCTAGTGTGAATGATGGAATTAAGGTTGATTGCCTTGAAAGACATGAAATAATCCTTAGGAAATTCATTGAGCTATCCTCTTAACCATTGTAAGGCAACCCTAGGCGACCACTTTCGTAAGGTGTAATATGATGAGGTTATGAAATAGATATGGAACCTTGTCATGTGCTCCTTTATTTGAATTAATTTGTCAAAACAAAGGCTAGAAATAAGTGAGTACACTTGGGGAGTTGCTCTAAATAAGATGATATTCGAGAACTAAGACACCCTTGATATTCCTTAACCATGTGCCTACATGGGTGTGTCTTAGTTCTACCATTGCCAAGTAGAACTCCCTCCATCGGAGTAGGTTGATGACGTCGGATTCCATGCTATGTCTATTATTTCCTATTCTCATATGTGGGATACATGCTAGTGTTATAAAATTTCTATGAAGTGTAGGTAGTGGAATAAAATTCTATATAGACATTGCACGACTATTCTTTCAACATATTAGTGTGTGAGTGCCCTAAGTCTTATTGAATGCCATTATGTATAACATCCCTCAATTGACATAGGTGAAGCTAGAGCCAACATGGTTGTAATGATTGTATCAGGTCGTAAAATGGTATAAAATGTCGTATGGAGGTAGTATCTATAGTTTTAGTCGATTTGAAAGTAAAACGTCAAGGGACCACCAAGGTGTTAAACTACTAAGTCACCTATGTGCCTCATATGTATTTATGTGCCTATTTTTGTGTTTAATGATTTAATGATGTCATTATATGAGTTATTATGGTGTTACAGGAAGTGTGTCAAGTTTCATGAAGTTTGGAGGTCAAACGTCCATGACGTTCGAATGGTTTGCTTTTAAACCTCTCAGAGGTTGCAGACAAGCGTACTTACCTCATTCTTACTTTACATAGGTTAATTTTAGCAAAAAATATGAAACTTTTTGTTTCGTAACATACATATAAAAAGATTCTTATAACTAAGTAATTGTTCACCATCAACCATCTAACATTATGGGATAAGCAACTTAAAGAAATAGTTCAATTCCTATTAAGTGTACAGTTGCCAAAATGGAACCAATACATAGTTTGAATAAAAACAGGAAAGAAACGCTAGTTGAACATGATCCACTAGATCATTTATAAAACTATGCTACGATTTAAAACATGATACAGTCAAACTTACTTCTCAAATAAGATGTAAAGCGGTCGTGTCAAGTAAATAACCCAACTAATAAGGTAGGGATCGTTCCCACAAGGAAAATAGTTTAAACTTAAATTCAATCTATTATTATTATTGTTCAATCAATTACTTCCTTGGAAAGCAAAAACGATAAAAAGGGGGTTTTTTCTATTTCTAACTAAACGAAAATAACTAGCGAAATTAAGGAGACAACTAACAGCTTCAAATGTTGGAGTTTAATCAATGAATAAAAATTTCTAGGGTTTACGTGTTCCCCACAGGTTCACAACTTGGTAATTCTAACTATAACAATTCTTTCCTAGTATCTTGCATGCAAAGTTATAAATTATGTATTTCTAAATCCTTGGTCTGGCTACGTGTGTTGCTATACAAACCCTTATCTTTACCTCATATTAAGCATCGTAATCGATATTTGACTAAGTTATTACCTCGTACCAATCAATACTAGCCTATTAGATAGTATACACTAAATCTTTGTTGATAATTCTTTTCCTATAATCTACCTCCTTGGTCCAGCAAGTAACATTAAGGCGAGTTCTAACGTAGGCCATCCGTTAAAAAGACTTCTAAAAGAAAGAATTATCAATACATGCACGACACTACTCTAGAATTGTTAGTTTAGTTAAGTTTTACCTCATTATTCGCCAATGGTTCCCACAATCCTAATTATGGAGTTTAGTTACCAATAGTCATAATCACAATATTCAAATATATAATATAAGAATTAATGCACTTACTTCAATGAGAAAGAATAAAATCCAAAAGTTCACTTGATTAATCAACAAAAATCACCAACAATCAATTACTGCAATTAATTGAACTCTAAAGATTCTCCAAAAATGTAATAATAATCACCAACTCTAATCCACAAAAGAAGCTCAAATAACCAAAAGTCTAACAAAGAATCTAAAAATAATCAAGAGTCTACCTTCAAAAACGAGGTTTTTTGAAATATTTATAAAAAATAAAAACCTAATTAAATAAGGACTCTATTTGGTAGAAATCTGTCAAAACACGGCTGGATCGACGAACCTCGTGAAAGATCATCGTGGTCAAGACGTACCGTCATGGACTCCGTCGTCCCATAATTGTGCAATTTCTTCTGCTGCTCTTTTCATTACCCTCGACGACAGGCATGATGGATTGTCACAGGCACAACGGTCCATCGAGGCTCTCTGTTCCATAACACTTGAACTCTAGGAATTTGTGTACTAGGACTAATTCTCTGAACTTCATGACGAACCAGCAGGACGGGCCGTTATGTGAACAACGGTACCTCGCGCACTCAGTAACCCCACAATTGGTCAGAACTCCCCATCTTCTTTTAGCAGCTGCACTACGATGACACCTACGGACCATCACGGGCACAACAAACCGTAACAAGATCCGTAGGTGGTACTTTTCAGTATTTGTTGCTCAAAAACCTCTGCAATAATCTTTTAGACAGCTTTCCTGCAAATAAAGAGAAACTTACATAAAAATTGGTACAAAAATGATTTTGGACACATTAAACTTAAAGAAAAAGCATTAACAATACCGTGAAACCACGGTATATCAACACCCTAAACGTAAATTCATTGTTTGTCCTCAAGTGACGCATTATGACTCAATACAAAATCTTTGTACAATAGTATCCATGTTTTATCTTTCGCAATCATTTGGCTATCAATCCCGATAAGTCTCATCAGGTTTATGTATGTTATCACTATTAGACTTAAATTATGTGGAATTAGACCAGGACACAGACTGACCATGCACTAACACCTATCCTCTTCAATTTCTCACCGAGGTGCTAATATTTCTAATATTGCAAATAGTGTCCTCAATTCAAAACAAAATCCTCATTTTTCACACAATGATTTCAGTTTTAATGTAAGGATTACTTTTCTACACTCACTATCAGTAAAAATTCTCACCCATTCATACGTATTGCCATAAGTTTGCCCATATTTTCATTTCTTTAAGTTCGTTGTACAACTTGAAGGATCACGATAGGACTTTCTTAGCTCGTAACATAGGCTCATGGTCAAGTAGGGTATATTTAGGTATACTTAAGTGACTTTTTGCCCTCCTTGACATATTGGCTAAACATACCACTTTTTATCATTTTGTCTCTCCCAGTTTCTCATATTCTTTCACCTTTCTATTTTTCCTTCTTTCTACATTTGTGTAAGTTACTCTCTTATTTTCTTGCTTGTATTTCTTGTATTTTTCTCTCTCTCTTTTTTTCCAGTTTTCTTTCAACTGATTCTTGAGTCACTTTACTTTTGTTCTTTCACTCTCTTTGTTCTTTCAACCCCACTTTCCAGAGCATTCCTCATAATAGCCACCTTCAACTAATGGATTTGCCATGAGTCAAAGTACACAATACCCAAAGTTGGGCGAGGACCATAAAAAAGGTTTTTTACTGCATTAGCCACCCTTAACTTATGCTTTTGGCATAAGTTGAGGTGCACATGTCCAAGGAGTGAACAGGGCCAACACATTATTTTCAGAAAAAATCAATTGGGGTGAAAAAGAAAGGTCTAGTTTAAGATCAAATCATTTGGATCAAAAAAGGATTAATGTCATTTGGTTTTCTTTCATTTAGGATAAAATTAGGCTATACTGAACAAGGTCCTATGATCCTTTCGTAATTGTCTATTACAACTTATTTTAAGCAGGACTTACCAGGCATGTTCTAGCTAAGTACATATAGTGGACTATTGAAATCTTCCTCACACTCACTTGACATCTCATTACTCTACCAGATTATTAGACACCTAGTTCGAATTTTAGAATTAGGGTCATGCAGTGGTGTACCTCTATGTTATGCTTAGAGCCACACATTTATCAATTAATATGCCTAGTCATGCACCATTTTCATTTTATCAGGATATCATTGTAGCCATCATGCTTCAGAGTTAAACTATGTACACAAGATATACACATGCCGGTTCAACAGAAAAAAAAATCAGTGTCTTGGGGAAAAAGAACACATGTAAAGAAACACCAAAAGAGGATAGTAAATTGGGATACTCTTACTTCACCCTGGCACTCACTTTCCATTTACCCCACCCCCAGCAAAAAGACATACAATTGTCCCCAATGCATAAAAAAATTGAAATACAAGAGAGGTAGTTGAAGCAAACCTGGGGCGCAAAGCGCCGACGATCAGTACGAACCATTGTGATTATGACTGTCCGTCGTGTGACACTTAAGAAAAAAAATGGGGACCCTTAGGAAAGGGGTCTCTGACCATCATGACGGTTATGCAGGACGAACTGTCAAAGGTATGACGATCCTTCATCGGTGTTCGTCAGAGTATACTTAGAAAAAGTATAGAGACCATTAGGAGAGGGGTCTTTAACCGTAATTAGAGTTATGCAGGACGGACCGTCGAGAGTATGACGGTCCGTCGTAGATGTCCATTTGAGGACACTTAAAAAAAGCTAGAGATCCTTATGAATAGGGTCTCTGACAACCAGAACGGTTGTGCAAGACGGACCGTCGTGGGAACGATGGTCCATCGCATGTGTTCGTTGGTGACTGTTGCATAGTGATTTTCTGCAAAATTTCCTTGTGATGTTCGTGCAAATTTTAAACCCATTAGTAGAAAAATTCTACCATTACTAAAAAGAAAAAAAGTCTATGTATTGGGTTGCCTCCCAACAAGCGCCTGATTTAACATCGCGGAACGACTGAGGAAACTTGATTACTCATTCTTAATCAAGATGGTATGCCTCTATCACTTCATTCACCGATGAATTATTCCCAAAATAGAGTATTATTCGTTGTCCATTCACCTTAAACCGCACTCCCTCCTTTGTTTTTAACTAAACTGCTCCATGAGGGAATACTTGGGTAATCAAGTAAGGGCCATTCCGTTTGGACTTGAGCTTTCCCGGAAGCCAACGCAACCTTGAATTGTCTAAAAGCACCAAATCCCCAACCATAAACCCTCATTTTAACTTTGTAGGTCATTATCCTTCTTTATCTTATCTCTGTAGTATATAGCAGATACCAATTGGAGCTCACCACTCTGCCTCATGACCCTACAAATGTTGAAGGTCGCTTCTTCATTGTTCCACTGAAATTTCATCTACCCCTTCTCCATATCAACTAAGGCTCTACCCGTAGCAAATAATGGACTCCCAAGAATAATAGGCACTTCAAAATCGACTTCACAATCAAGAATAATAAAATCTGCCGGAAATATGAATGACTCCACTTTTACTAGCACATCGTGGAGTATACCTTTAGGCATTTTCACTGTTCGATCAGCCATAAGTAGCCGCATTGCAGTGGGCTTTGGGTCACCCAAACCCAACTTCTTGTAAATAGAGAGGGGCATGAGATTTATGCTTGCCCCCAGATCACATAATGCTTTCGCAAAATGTAATGACCCGACTGTACAAGGAATAGTGAACGCACCCGGATCTTCTTTCTTTTGTACGAGAGATCTTGTAGCAATATCACTACAATGCTGCATTCTATCATCATCCTTGAAAGTGACCGATCATTTCTTTGTAACCAGATCTTTCATAAACTTGGTATAACCGAGAATTTGTTCTAGAGCTTCTACCGAAGGGATATTGATCGAAAGTTACTTCAACATTGTAATAAAATGCCGATATTTATAGGGACATGTGCATCTTTTCCAGTACTATCTTCTGATTCACCACTACCCTCTACAACCTTATAATTATCCTCTCTCACATTTTCCTCATTAGACGGCATAGGTGGGTTAATGGTTTGGTTACCACCCCGAGTAGTGATTGCCATACAGTGTGCATCATTTTATGGATTTTGGACAGTGTTGCTAGGAAGAGTGTCCTGTTATCATGTGTTCACTGTCGCATATAATTGAGCCATTTGCAAGTCGATCTGCTTAATCGATATAGCATGTGTATCGACTTTCTGTCGAATACCCGCTAAATCACTCATAACTCTTTAATGTGCTCATAATTAGTATCGAAACTCCTCATCATTTTCTGCAGCATATCCTCAACTCGCGCCATACTATCTTTACCATCCCTAGGAGTAACTTCATGATTTTGGGGAGCGACATAGGGCCCATTCCTATCATTTCTGTTACCATAGTTACCCCTGTTGAAGTTGTTATCGCGATTGTAGTTTCCATCTCTGACATAATGACCCTCACGGTTATATTTCCCATAAATCCGACCATGGTTCCCTTCACCTTGACACCAATTCTCCTGATTAGAGCCTTGGGCACTTGGTTGGAAACCCCCCGTCTGCTCGTTTACTGCATAGGAATCAGCATAATAGCATTCATCATTTGGTCGTGGTGGTTTAGACAAGTAGTTAACTGCATTATTCTTTTCTGCACCTCCAGTGATATGTTTTAATACCAACCCAAGCTCAGTTCTCATCTCAGCCATTTCTTCATGAATATCATCTGTGGAAGGCTTGTGAGTGGATTGCACTGCGAAGTTATTTCTCCTTGTATCTGATTTCCTAGTACTCCAAGCTTTATCATTCAGGGAGATTTTCTCTAATTTTTCAGCAATCTCATCATAAGGACACTCCCCATAATATTCACCTGCTATATTGTCCAACACCTCTTTATTATTATCATCTTGTCAACTATAGAAGTATTCCTTTAGTGACTCATCATCTATACGGTGATTGGGGAAGCTTCTAAAAACAGGTGAATCTATCCCAAGAACTACTAACTGACTCTCCTGGTATTTCAACAAAGTTGTTCACTCTGTCTTTGTGATTTAGTTTCTTCGAGACCGGGTAGTAGTGTGCTAAGAAAACGTCCCTTAGTTTGTTCCAAGTGAAAGTTGAGTTATACGGGAGCTCAGTGAACCAAATAGAAGCCTCTCCCGTCAATGACAGGGGAAACACACTTAGACCTACTACATCCAAGTCCAAGTCAAGCCTCCCTACACAACTTTTACACATTGCGCTTACCTTAGTTATATAGGCATGTGGATCCTCAGAAGGTAGCCCTGAAAACAATCCTCTGCCAGTTACCATTTGCATCAGGCTACTAGTTACCACAAAGGTGTATCCTGGTGGTAGAGGGGGCAAGACAACTGGCCCATCGGAGTCTGCTATATTGTCATAGCCTTTGTAGTATTCTTGGGGACGTGGAGCGGGATTGTGTCCCCTCTGTTGGTTTTCACCCGGAGCATCGGCTAACAACTGACCATGAACATCAATCGGAGCTGGGATATTGTAGTTTGGATTATCATCATTCATTCCCAAGTTTCGATACATGTTGCGCAGTGTATGCTCCAATTCATGATCGTAGGGAAACAAGGGTTCTCTTCCTCTCCGTGTATTTGGCATACAAGGAAGATGATTCTGCAAGAATCAAAAACAATAAAACAAAGTAAAATCAAGACAATATCAACGAAACTATAGTAATAAGTTTAAATTAATCTAAAAGCTACTTTCCCCAGCAATGTCGCCAAATATTGATACGCTCAAACTTACTTCTCAAATAAGAAGTAAAGCGGTTAGTTTAAGTAAATAACCAAACTAATGATGTTGGTATCGTTCCCACGAAAAAATAGTTTAGAAGTAACTTCAGTCTATTATTACTATTGTTCGGTCAATTACTTCCTTGGAAAGTAAAAATTATAAAAAAAGGGGTTTTCTATTTCTAACTAAATGAAAATAACTAGCGAAATTAAAGAAGACAACTAATAGCTTCAAATGTTTGAGTTTAATCAATTAATTAAAGTAACTAGGGTTTACATGTTCCCCACACGTTCATAACTCGATAATTCTAACTAAAACAATTCTTTTCTACTATCTTGCATGCAAAGTTATAAGTTATGTATTTCTAAATCCTTTGTCCAGCATCTAGAAAATTTTTGTCCTCACCTTGGTCTGGCTACGTCTGTTTCTATACTAACCCTTATCTTTACCTTATATTAAGCATCGTATTCTATATTTGACTAATTATTACCTCGTACCAATCAATACTAGCCTATTAGATAGTATACACTAAATCTATGTTGATAATTATTTTCCTATTATCTACCTCCTTGGTCAAGCAAGTACCATTAAGGAGAATTCTAAAGTTGGCCATCCGTTAAAAAGACTTCTAAGCGAAAGAATTATCAATAAATGCACGACACTATTCTAGAATTGTTATTTTAGTTAAGTTATACCTCATTATTCGGCTATGTTTTCCACAACCCTAGTTACGGAGTTTAGTTAGCCATAGTCATAATCACAATATTCAAATATATAATATAAGAAATCATGTACTTACTTCAATGAGAAAGAATAAAATCCAAAAGTTCACTTGATTAATCAACAAAAATAACCAACAATCAATAACTGCAATTAATTGAAGACTAAAGATTCTCCAAAATTGTAATAATAATAACAAAGTCTAATCCACAAAAGAAGCTCAAATAACAAAAAGTCTAACGAAGAGTCTAAAAATAATAACGATTCTACCCTGAAAAACGAGGTTTTCCGACATATTTATAAAAAATAAAAACCTAATTTAATAAGGACTCTATTTGCTAGAAATCTGTAAAAACGCGGCTTGATCGACGGACCTTGCGACAGATCGTCGTGGTCACGACAGACCGTCATGGACTCCATCGTCCCATACTTGTGCAATTTCTTATGCTGCACTTTTCATTATCCTCGATGGCAGGTATGATGGATCGTCATAGGCACAACGGTCCGTCGAGGGTCTCCGTTCCATAATACTTGAGCTCTTGGAATTTGGGTACCGGAACTGCTTCTTTGATCTTCATAAAGAACCAGCAGGACGGACCGTCATGTAAACGACGGTCCATCGCGCACTCCGTAGCCACACACTTGGTCAGAATTCCCCATCTTCCTTCATCAGCTGCATTACGATGCCACCTACGGACCATCACAGGAACGACGAACCGTCACAAACTTCATAGGTTGTACTTTACTTTATTTGTTGCTCGAAAACCTCTGCATTCATCTTTTAGACAGATTTCCTGCAAATAAAGAGAAACTTACATAAAAATTAGTACAAAAACGCTTTTGGAAACACTAAACTTTAGGAAAAAGCATTAAAAATACCGTGAAACCAGGGTATTAACAAATTAGTAGCTTCCTCGAAAGCAGGAGAACCTACCAACTGTAGATCAATGTTGGACGTCCGGATAACTGCACCGATGATCCTGTAGCTATATCGTCCGCATGTGCCTATGGGTATATGCAAGCACACACCACGGACATGCATGAGAAAGAATAGTTCTTTCCAAATAACATGATTTTTAGAAGTCAATTCAGTGGACTTAATAAATTGAGATTAGTGAAGTTAGCAAATTTAGATTAGGCTAGTCAAATACTTTTTCTAATTTGGATAAGGAAAGTCAGTGAGATTTCTTTATTTTGAATAGAAAAAGTTATGCCATGAGATTAACATACATCATCATACTTTTCACATTTGCACACAACACATAACATTTACACAGAGCACATCTCAAATAGCATACAACACACTTTGCATGAAGCACATAATTTCTTTAATATGATTCATTAATATGCCATGAGACCTTGGAATAATGAACTTAACGTTAAGATATCCAAGGAATGAGGTTTCAACAGATGGGACCTCAACTAGAGAGTCTTCTTTAGCAAACATAGAGTCTGCTTCGTTCATTAATATGTACTCCATTTCATTTCATTCATAGGCCAGTATAAACAATAGCTATACCTAGAATGTAGTTTAAGACGTTCATTAGGTTCGTTGTGCAATGAGAAAGAATGAACTAATGTCATTACTTGAATCTAACTCACCTTTTGATTACCCTATCCTAACACCTTCGGTTCATTCATTTCATTGTGTGCATCATTTAAGGCTTGCCTCATTCTTTCATTGGGAATTTTAACTTTAACCAACATAGATCATGTGAGCATCATGAAATCCAGTGTCTTCCTCACAAAAAGAGAGGTGGAATCACCGACCAAAGTGACCAATAGCATGCTTGCGTACATGGAAATTTAACACCGCCAGATCGTTATATTTGTTGTATAGGTTCAAAGACTAGGTAATATAATGAGATCCATACACAGAAGTCCAGACAGTCTCATCTCATGAAATATATGTGAACCTTCGCGTTTCCTGAAAGAAGGCATCACCGCTCATAGATATCCTATCGGTGTTCAGTATAGAGTTCCATTTCATTAATCTCATACATCATGGAAGCTGGCTTCTTATATGAGGACATCATAGCTCATTAGATGATTTATCATGTAATCATTAGTATTGAGTTTTTTAAGCTCAATACTTTCATTATAGTGTTCATAGAGACTGGTCTCTTCATTATCTTACACACTCATAGGTGAGTACGTTTTGGTAAAATTTACTTAGTCTCATTTGAGATTGCTCTAATTATTCACATTAGCCTCATATCATGTTGTCACCACATTCCTTATCATTATCACCTTTGATTTTCATAGTTAGTCACCTCTTATTACGTGAATGTTCATTTCATTATATGCTAATGGACTTGGCCATTTAGTGTGTTTCACACCCTTACTTACCCCTTCTAGGGTTTCATAATTTCTTTGTTCATTTTATCATTCCATTGTTCATTAAATTACATACATCATAGGTTCACTTACTTTTGAACATATGTTATACTTATGAGCCTATACACAAATGTCATGGTGCTTCATTCATAGTTCTTTAAGTAATACATACATTCCTAAGATTATGTAGTACAAGACGTATGTATCTTGTATATATCCAAAGATCTTGATTTAGATCTAATTATGTGGCATTGTTCTTGGATATTTTGTTCACATATGACTAATATATCAATACGGAAGTTTGGGCAAGGAAATCCAAATTTGAATCACTTGTATAACATTTACATTTTTCATTGATTTTATTTTTGATATCCATAATATTGGGACTCTAGATTGAACCCCAACATTAACATTGTACCTTAAATTTTCTACTTGGTTTCCTCTTAAATTGGCCGAACTGTTGTGGGTTTGAACCCCCACAACAGCTTTCATTTTAGTCTTTAATTTTTGCTAGGGCATTGGGAGGTTGTGGGTTCTAACCCCTACAACCTCCTTATTTTTGTTTTTAATTTCGCTAGAGGCTGTGAGGTGGTGGGATCAAACACCCACAGCCTACTATTTTATATTATTTCTACAAAAAAATTAAGTTCATTAGGCTAGGCGTTTTGGCAGTGAGGTTGTGGGATCGAGCCCCCACAACCTCACTTTGTTTTCTCATTTAATTTTGTCATTCTCCTTTCAAACCTTGAGGTCGTGGGTTCGATTCCCATGCCTCAAATTTTCTTTTCTAAATTTTCTCTTCCTTCACTCACAACCTGGAGGTCGTGGGTTCGACTCCCATGCCTGCAATTTTTTTTTTAATTCTTCTTCTCTTCTTACTAACCTAGCAAACCCAATTACGATTCCCTCAGCCCCCTTTTCTTTTTCCTTTCTCGCGACTCCCAGTAGCTAAAAGTTGAGGTCACAGGTTCGAATCGTGTTTGCCTCACCTCTTTAAAATGCATTAAATTTCCAGATTCCGAACTCCTTTTTGAACGAAGTTAAAGTACACTAAGCTGGAAATTATTCATAATTTTTAGCTTCCCTTCATCAACCTTTTCAAGTTAGTTTCTTAGGGAATTTCAACAAGCATTTTGTGCATTGTTAGGTGTAGTTAAATAGTTACATTAGTCAAGCGTTTTAACTAAAAATTAGTAACTCCACACCCCATATGAACATCACATTGTGTACAACTTTTGCACATAAAATTCATGGATTATACATGCCTTTACACATCTCCAAACAGTGACAAACTTCACTGCCACACATTGCACACAAACATCACTTTTTCAAATGATTTCGAAAAACATAATCGTTATTCACAAAATTTCAAACATGTATACTAAAAAATACACATCCCGAAAACACATCCCATCCCTACTTTGTACCAGCAAACATACCTTACCTGAAGATCAATGTGAGCTAGTGACAGGGACATAAAAAGGGGGAACAATCCTAGTTATCGGAAATAATATCTGGAATCTTAAGGGGTCTTTTGGGAAAGGGACCAAGACGAAAGAAACGCATAGCTTATTTAATGTTTAAAGGATGAATTTTCTGCCCAAAACCCTCTCAAAAATCAGTCCAAGCTACCTCAACGTCTACACCACTCAACAAACAACTTTTCTTTGCCTTAACGTATTTGGTTGCTTTATTTTTCTTAAAATTTCATGTCACTTCTTCAAGTGTGAAGAGCTATTGATATTATTTATGTGCTTTGTTGTTTTTGGCCAAAACCAACATGAGAGAGATGATGAAACGTGACAGAGAGATCGTGATAGAGTAGTCTAATAATAGGAGTTTTTATTTGGGATTTTGTCAAACTATGTATCCTTATTAAATTAAATAAAAAATTAATTTAATTAGCTTAGTGAAAGGACCATTATTCCCTTAAAAATTAGATTATAAACATTAATTATATCACCAACTTGTTGCTTCCAATAGGGCTCGAACTCGGGTAGAGTGGCCCTTAAGAAATGGACTATTACGGGTCAATCAGAGCCGAATTAGTTCTTTAATTAAATTAAGTAAATAATTAATTAATTCCTTAGTGTAATTACGATATTACCCTTTGTCTAGAAAAGACTATTTTACCCCTAGACTCTCAAAACTTAAGATTTCTTCTTTTTAAGTCCAGTAAAGACTCCTTCGATTAAATTGTCATTTTCGAGAGCCTTACTTTGTTGCTTACAACCTTTCCAAACTCAACTAACTCCATATGTTAGTTAGCTTGGTCGCAGCAAGGGTTCTGAGTTCTGGTTCAATGCGTATCAATCCGTGTGAACCTTGGTATAATCGCTATCATTCTTGACACCATAAGTATTTATCCAATTCATTTTTAGGGTTGTTACATTATCCCCCCCCCTTAGGAACATTCGTCCCCGAATGACACTATCACTACATATTGTAATCCAAGTCAAATCATAACATACTCAATATGCACAGTCAAGCAATATCAACAAAATAGGGAGAGATAAGAAAACATTGATTAAGAAATCTTCTATTGCTAAAAAGATGAGGGTAGCGGGATCTCATTTCGGTCTCAGCCTCCCACGCAGCACCCTCTACAAGACTATTTCTCCACAGCACCTTCATTGTGGCAATCTCCTTGTTCCTCAGCCGCTTGACCTATCTGTCTAAGATGTCAATAGGTACCTTTTAATAAGACAAGTCTTTATCAACACCCAAACCTTCAATAAGTAGAATTGATGTTGTTTCACCTAGGCACTTCTTAAACATATAGAATGAAAGACTGGATGGATAGAAGCTAGCTCCGTTGGCAATGCTAAATCATAGGCTACCTTACCCACACTATGTAGGATCTCATATTACCCAACATACCTTGGACACAGCTTACCTTTTCTACCAAATCTCATCACCCCTTTCATAGGTGAAATCTTCAAGTAAACCTGGTCACAAACCTCAAATTCTAAGAGACGCTTTCTATTGTCTTCATATGACTTCTGTCGGGTGTAATCAATAGCCAACCTTTCCCTAATTACTCTAACCTACTATAAGGCCTCATGAATGATGTTTGGACCCAAAATGGATGACTCTCCAACCTCAAACCACCCAACTGGCGATCTACACCTCCTACCATACAGTGCCTCAAACGGTTCCATCCCAATGCTGGAGTTATAGCTATTATTATACGCTAATTATATCAAAGGAAGATAGTCACCCCAGCTACCTATGAAGTAACTCACACACGCCCTCAACATGTCCTCCAAGATTTTAATGGTGGGCTCTGCTTTCCCATCATTCCGAGGATGAAAAGCGGTACTAAGATTTACATGCTTGCCCAAGCTTTTCCAAAAAGATATCAAGAAATGGGAAATAAACTGAGCTCCTCTATTTGAAATGATGTACAAAGTAATCCCATGACACCCATAATCTCGTCAATATAAAGTCTCACATAATCCTCGGCTCTGTAGGTAGACTTCAAAGGGATAATGTGAGCAGACTTAGTCAATCTCTCCACAATAACCCATATGGAGTCATGCTTCCTCCTAGTCCTCGGAAGAACAACCACAAAGTGCATATTAATGGCTTCCCACTTCCAATTCGGAAGCTAAATAATCAGAGTCATACCACCAGGATTAAGATGCTCTACCTTAACCTGCTGACAATTAAGACACTCAGCCACGTATTCTGCAATGTCCTTCTTCATGCCATCCCACCAATAGATCTGTTTAAGATCCTGATACATCTTGGTGGAACCTGGATGAATGGAATACCTTGAAACATGGGCCTCTTCCACAACCCTAGTCCGCAAATCATCCACATCTTCCACACACAGCCTGTCCTTGTATCTATGTATGCCATAACATCCCAAAGCGAATGACTCATTCATTTTTAACAACACTTACTCCTTCAACTCCATCAACATAGGATAAAGATGTTGACCCTTCTTATCTTCAATACCAAGGATGATTAAGAACTAGGATGAACTGAAACACCCCAACTAGTAGAGTCAACCAATAGCACACCCAGTCTGGCCAGTCTGTGTACCTCTTTTGCCAACTCCTTCTTCTTGTCCTTATCATGGGTTGTACTTCCCATGCTCATCCTACTCAAAGCATCATCCACAACGTTAGCCTTAGCTGGATGGTAGTGCAAATTCATGTCATAATCCTTCAATAACTACAACCATATCCGTTGACATAGATTCAACTACTTCTATGTGAACATGTACTGGAGACTCTTTTGGTCTGTGAACAAATCCACATGCACTCCATACAGATAATGCCACCACAGTTTCAGTGCAAACACCACTACTGCAAACTCCAAGTCATGGCTGGGATAATTCTTTTCATTAACCTTGAGCTGTGTGGAAGTATAGTCTATCACCTTACCAGTTTGAATAAGAACAAAACCCAAACCAACAATAGATGAATCACAATAAATAGTGTAATTCTCACCACACTGAGGCAGAGTAAGCACCGGGGATGAAGTGGGCCAGTCCTTTAGTTCCTGCGAACTCTTCTCACAAGTCTATGTCCATTCAAACTTGGATTTCTTCTTCGTCAAAGCTGTCAGTGGGGCAGCAATGGAAGAAAATCCCTCCACAAACCTGCAGTAGTAACCAGCTACGGATGTCAGTGGTATTAGAGGGCTTTGACCAGTTCCTAACAACTTGAGTCTTTCTAGGGTCCACATCAATACCTCGATCGGACACAACATGACCAAGGAAGGTCACTAATCTCAGCCAGAATTCACAATTGCTGAATTTGGCATACAACTGATGTTGTCTAAATACCTGCAAGGATAGTCTCAAATTATGATCATGCTCTTCCTTTGTCTTAGAGTAGATGAGAATGTCATCAATGAATACTATGAAGAAATATCAAGGTATTCACGGAAGACTCTATTTATGAGATCCATAAAAGAAGCAGGTGCATTCGTGAGACCAAATGACATGACTAGGAACTCATAGTGACCATAGCGGGTACAAAAGGATGTCTTTGGAACATCTCCATCCCTATCCATAAGGTGATCCAAAGAAAACCTAGGCAATGAAGCTTGGCCTAGACCATTGACTTCAACCGACAGTAGAAGTTTCTTGGGTTTAGCTGGGTACTATAGGAGGTTTCAAGATGGATTTGCGTCCATTGATTTTCCTTTGACAACCTTGATCTAAAAGAGAGTGAAATTTGAGTGGACGGAGGCATGTCGAAGAAGTTTCTAATTTTTAAAAGATAGGCTTACCTCCACTCCGATGTTGACTCTACCGGAGGGTACCAAGGATTTTGTGGTATATTGTGATGCATACTGGGTGGGTTTAGGTGATTTCTTATGCAACATGGAAAGGTAATATCTTATGCCTCTAGACAACTAAAGGTGTATTGTATTAGAAGAAATATCCAACTCATGATCTTAAATTATCGCTCATTGTGTCTGCTTTAAAAATATGGAGACATTACTTTTATGGTGTTTATGTATATGTTACTGACCATAAGATTTTTCTATATGTTTTTACCCAAAATGAGTTGAATCTGTATCGAAGAAGATGGTTGGAATTGTTGAAAGATTACGATATGAGTGTTCTTTACTACCCTAGCAAGGTCAATGTGGTTGCGTAAGCTTTGAGTCGTATGACCATGTGTAGTGTATCTCATGTAGAAGAAGGAAAGAAGGACCTGGTAAAAGATGTTCATAGGTTTACTAGATTGGGAGATCTGTTGGATGATTCCCGAAATGGTGGTTTTGTGGTTCATAACAACTCCTGATCATCCTTAGTAAGGTGAAGTGTAAACAACATCTTCATCCATTATTGATAGAGTTGATGAAATTGGTACTTAGTAAGTTGAACGAGTCATCCTCCCAGGGGATAATGGTGTGTTAAGGTACCAAAAATATTATGTGTATCGGATGTTGATGGTTTTAGGAATAGGGTGTTAGAGGAAGCTCATGGTACCCGATATTCCATTCATCTAGGTGACATAAAATTGTATCGTGACCTTGGAGAGGTATATAGGAGGGATTGCCTAAAGAGGGACATAGTGGAATTTCTAGCTAGTGTCAAAATCGCCAACAAGTAAAAGTAGAGCATCTAAAGCCTAGTTGTCAAATTCGAGAAAGAGATGTTCCAACTTGGAATTGGGATGAAATTAATATGGACTTTGTTGTGGGCTTTCCTCAAACCTGGATACAAAATGACTCAATTTGAATTATAGTGGTAAATTGAAAAAATCGCCTACTTTATTCACGTAAAGTCTACTTATATGGTGGAGGATTATTTAAGGATCTACATTGATAATATTGTGAGTCTTCATGGGATCCCTTTGTCCATTATATCGGATAGAGGTGCTCAATTTACTTCTTTTTTTTGTAGGTCTTTTAAAAAAGGATTGGGTACTAGAGTGAAGCTTAGCACCACATTTAATCCAAAACCAAATCATCAAGAAGACCGTACTATTCAAACCCTAGCGGATATGCTAAGAGCATGTGTGATAGACTTCAAAGGTTATTGGAACAATAACTTTCCGTTGATTGAGCTCTCCTATAATAATAACTACTATTTGAGTATTTCCATGGCTTCATTTGAAGCACTTTATGGCAAGAGTAGGTCTCTTGTTGGGTGTTTTGAAGTTGGTGAGTCTTCACTCCCTGCTCCCATATTATCTATAATTCTTTGGAGAAGGTTCGTATAATAAGGAATAGATTGAAAACAGTCTATAGTCGTTAAAAGTCCTACGCCGACAATAGAAAAATGGATCTTGTATTTGAAGTAGGTGATATGGTGTATTTGAAGATCTCATTTATTAAAGGTGTAATGAAACGAGGTAAATATGATAAGTTAATTCCCCGTTATGTGGGTCCCTATGAGCTTTTGCAAAGGGTTGGAAAGGTTGCAAATGAGATGAGACTACAAAGTGAAATATCATGGGTTCATCTGACCTTTCATTTTTCCATGCTCAAGAAGTGTATTGGTTATACCGTATCCCTTTTTCATATTGAAAGGCTAGGTGTGGATGAGAGACTTTCCAAAGAGGATCCGGTGAAGATCCTCGATAGATGTCATATCCGGGGAACCCCCTAGATTTAGTCGGCGTCGTCGTTCTTTTTAAGGACTAAGACTAGACTCTTAGCTTACGTCATTACATTCATATGTCAAAATTAGAGGAAATTTAAATCTTTTTACTACTTCTGCATTGATGTTTATATAGAACACTAGATACATGTAAGAGATATGTATCGAGTATACATAGATCCTTCGTATAGGAAGATTACTTAGTTTACAACTTTTTTTCCACATAAATATATAAAACATAGCATAGTCTAAAAATAGTTGATCATCTCCTAAACTTTTAATAAGAGTATATCAAATTGGGCCTTGCCCATACATCAATTCAAGAAGACAACATATAGGTCATACAACATTTAATATCCAAATTAAAAGGAAAGAAAAATAAGAGTCTTAATACTAAAACAACTTTATAACATTATATTGGTATTGCCTTCAGAATGTGAGGACCTACCCAACATGGATGATCAAGAATTCAAAGTGTTCTTCATAGTCGTCTCCAAAAGTCATTCAACCACTGGAGCCTAAAATGTTTGGGAAAAGGGAGAAAATGAGGTAGTACACCACTTGTACTAAGTATGAGACCATACGCACACACATCTTGAAATCACGCTAAGAAAAGAGATATTTCATAAAGGTATGCAATTTACTTTGAAAAGCTTTATACACATTCAATAAGACCGTACCAGTAAAATAAACAAGTTCATTAAGTTGAAAGCATGTATACATAAAACTAACAATAATAAGTCTAGTCTAGTCAACATGTATATCATATGATTGGATACATAGTCAACCAACTCTATCTTCAAGTCATAATAGCAACAATCATGAATAAGAGTTCATTATAACCTAACCAAAGCAAGGAAATTACGCATGAACCATTATAAAGTCATCAAGTGCAATTACTAAGAAAAGACCCATATCCTTACTCAATAAAGTAACCCAACAATCATCATAACCAACCTCCTACTTCACATAACATAGCATTTAAGAGTATTTATTATAATACTTTAACAACGTTGACCAACACATATTCATAAGGGACAACAATCAACATATAGTATCAACAATGTGCAAGTTCATCATATACATATCATGTATCATAATAAGCATATTCATACATAACAATATCCTCCTAAGACTATTTTCAAGGCGAACTAGTGCAATGTTTAGGTAAAATGCAATACCCCTACCTATTCTAAGCTAAGCCCCTTAGTTCTAATAGTTAGAGTTCATTTCATTAATTAATTGTACATCTGGGAACATCTTCTCCTAACCGACATAGACCACATGAGCTATTGTCGAATCCGGTGTCATGGAACCCTACACAGAAAGAAGGTCGAGTACTTGCCAAGGTAGTACCAAAACATGAACATAGAAACTACGTGGATCCACTGGCTAGTTATCTCGTAGGGGCAAAATAGTTCAACAACAACGAGATATAGTTGTGACCCTCTTTATGATACATGCATTGTAGTGTCCCATCTCAAGAGTACATTAGTGATCCTAACTTCCCTATAAGGGAGGTACACTCCTCCATCTAGTTCACTCAGAGCTAAGCTAGAGTTGATTTTATAATGTCTTTAATGTCATTATTATCACCATAACTTAGTGTAGGTCATAGGTTATAACCCTAGAATGAGTATTCGAAGCCCTTAAACTCTTACCTAGCTTGGTCTTTAATGTAGTTCTTCACTAGAGACAGAAGGAAGAGAGTTTGGGTTTGTGAGTTAGGAGATCTTAGATTAGTCTAATGGGATTAGGGTATTTATATGGGGTGTGAATTAACTTAATTAGACTTCTTTTAACCCCCTAAAAATGACCGAACACTTAATTAAATAATTGGAACCAACTAAAACGTGAAGCAAAGTGAGGCCCTCACACACGAGACCTCGACCAATGGTCCTTCCATGCTGCACTTCGTCTATGATTTCAGAGGCTGGTCTAAATGGAACATTAGCCAAAATGTCTATGTGTCTGTTGAAGGATGGCATCGATGCCCCGTCGATCCACACAAGCCCCGTCAACTCCCCTCATGGTTGCACACTGCCCAGGCAGTGCTTTTTATCCCAAAACAAAAAGGTCCTCCTCAAGGGCCCTTGGTTGGTCCTTTGGAAGTCGTACCCAGACATTTCAATCATGAATTTATCCAAAAACAAGTTAGACACCCTTCCAGTAAATTTCATTAATTTCCGGCTAGTTAAAGCTAGTTAAATAGGCTAAGGCACGCTACTACCTTCTTTAACTAGTTTCCGAACATTATTGACGTTCTTGGACATTTTAGTTTCTATACTTCCTCAATAACTTATACTCATTAAAATGGACCTTAAAAAATTATATACACCTTATGACACTTACATTAGTATCTTGAACACATCTTGGTTTTTCAAAGTATTACATTATCCCCCCCCCTTCTTTAGGAACATTCGTCCCCTAATGACACTAAAAATCTTTTGAAGGAAGGAATAGATAGCAACCTAACCAACAAAAATACATAACAACATGTGTTACAACATTAATCATATAACTTACACAAGGTTATTCAAAAAGGCTTCAATTACCACACATAAGGCTCAACATCATATTATGAGGAATATCATTCTCACAACAACAAGAGCTCAACATAGCATTTATGAGTCAATTACGCCAACGTTCAACTAACCAACATGCTACATATCATTTCATAATAGCTCACAATATTAAAATACACAACATAACTCAAACAAGTAAAATTGTTAATTATTGGCATTCCTCACTGTAAGTAACAGAACAACATCTAAAAATGCACATTTTGCAAAACTTCACCAAAAATCAAGAACCTTCAATTTTTAGTCATTATTTTGATTATTGATAGAAATAACTAACTTTAGTTATCAAATAGATGAGGGTAACAGGATTTTATGTTGGCCTCAGCATCCCATGTTGCACCCTCAACTAGGTGATTCTTCCATAACACCTTTACGGAAGCCACCACTTTATTCCTTAACTACTTTACTTGACTATCAAGGATTTGAACCGAAACATCCTCATAAGAGACGTTATCCTTCACACCAATACCCTCAATAGGAAGAATAGATTCGGGATCTCGATACCCTTCTTAAGCAGAGAAACATGGAAAACCGGATGAATCAAAGCACATTTACTAGGAAACCTTAGCTCATAAGACACCTTAACATGCAAGATTTCATAGGGACCCACATAACGAGTCAACTTCCCTTTGTTGAAAAATCTAACAACCCCTTTCATAGGTGAAATTTTTAATACACCTTATCACCATCTTCAAACTTTAAATCTTTTCTCCTATGATCGGCATGAGACTTTTGCTGACTATAGTCCATTTGCAACCGGTTCTTTATAATATGAACTTTATCCAAAGTCTGATAAATAAAATCGGTACCAAGAAGCTAAGACTCACCAACTTCAGAGCATCCAATAAGATATCTACACCTCCTACCATACAAGGCTTCATAAGAGGGCATTGATATAGATGAATTGGATCTATTATTGTAAGCAAACTCCCCCAATGGCAAATACTTATCCTAATTTTCTTTCAAATCAATAATATAAAACCTAAGCATATCTTCAAGGGTTCGAATAGTACTCTCCACTTGACCATCAATTTGGGGATAAAAAGCGACACATAACTTCACTCAGTATCCAACCCTTCTTTTAATGAACACCAAAACCTTGATAGGAATTGTGCACCCCGATTCTATATGATGGATAATAGAATACGATGGCGACACACAATCTCATTTATGAAGATCCTTGCATAATGTTCCCCGAATAAGTAGACTTGACGGGAATTAAATATGCAGATTGGGTCAACGTATAAACAATCACCCATGTAGAATCATATTGCTTTAAAGTCTAAGGAAAACCTGAAAAAATCCGTATTCATGTCTTCCAAATTTAAAGTAGGAACTTGTACTTCATGAAGTAAACCACCCGGCTTTTTATGTTCGTCTTTTACTTGTTATCAATTTGGACGCTTAGCAACAAATTCTGCTATGTCCTTTTTCAAACAATCCAATCATAACACCACCCTAAGTTCATGGTACATCTTTGTCAAACCCGGATGAATGGAGTAACGGGACCCATGAGCTTCATGAAGAATTCAGTTCTTCAAGCCATCTACAATGGGAACACACAACCTTCCTTGATACCTCAAGACACCATCCCCCAAAGAGAATGACTCGTTAAGCTTACCAAGAACCGATTCCTTCAACACCATCAATGATTGATCAAGGTATTATTTGGACTTCACCTCGATAACCAAAGATGACTCAGAGTTTTTATGTACCATAAAACCACGATTCGTAGAATCTTCCAACCTCACACCCACTCTACCAAATTATGAACATCTCTAACTAGGTTTTTATTTTGGATTCATCTACTTGAGACACACTACCCATTGATAATCGAGTTAGACAATCCACAACCACATTGGCCTTGTCGGGGTGATAGAGAAAACTCATGTCGTAATCCTTGAACAATAAACCACCTTTTCTTTCAAAGATTCGACTACTTTTGAGTAAACACATATTGGAGACTCTTGTTGTTGGTATACACATCAACATAGACAACATACAATTTATTCCTCCATATTTTCAAGGCAAATACCACGGCCGCTAACTCAAGATTATGAGTTGGATATTTCTTCTCATGCACCTTAAGTTGTCTAAAAGCATAGGAGATTGCTTTCGTATGTTGCATAAGCACAAACCCTAAACCGACTCAGGATGCATCACAATATACAACAAAGCCCTTTGTACCCTCTAGTAAAGTCAACATTGGAGAGGAAGTAATCCTATTTTTCCATATTTGGGAGGATCCCTCATATGCCTCTGACCACTTAAATTTCTTACTCTTTTGGGCCAGCATTGTCAAGGGAGATGCAATGGTTGCAAAAGCATCCACAAACTTCTATTAATAATCTGCTAGATCGAAGAAACTCTTAATGTCTGTTGGAGTCAATTGTGTAGGCCAATTCTTAACCGCCTCGATTTTCCTTGGATCAACCTCAACTCCCTCACTAGAGATGATATGAATATGAAATGCCTATTGACCTCAACAAAAACTAACATTTGCTATACATGGAAAATAATTGGTTCTCCTTAAGCACTTGTAACACCACCATCAAATGGTCCATGTGGTCACCCTTATTTTTTGAATATACCAAGATGTCATGAATGAAGACAATGACAAATAAATCTATGTAACTTCCAAATAATCTATTCATGAGATACATAAATGTTGTTGGGGCATTAGTGAGACCAAAGGACATTACTAAGAACTAATGGTGACCATGTCTAGTCTAAAAATGCCCTTTCTGGTGTATCCTCACTTCTCACCCTAAGTTAGTGATACCCAAATCTCATGTCAATCATAGAAAAGTAACTTGCCCCTTGGAGTTGATAAAAAAATCGTCAATCCGAGGGAGAGGATACTTCTTTTTAATATTGACTTCATTGAGTAGACGATAATCTATTAACATTCCAAAGGTCCCATCCTTCTTCTTTCAAAACAATACTGGAGCACTCCATGGAGAAATACTAGGTCTAATGAATCCTTTGTCAGGTAAATATTTGTGTTGAGCCTTTGAAACTTTCAATTCGATCGGGGTCATCCGATAAGGAAGAACTGTAATGGTTTTGTATTTGGTAACAAATTGATAACCTGATAAATTTCTTGTTCGAGAGGAATACCGGGAAGATTAGTAAGAGAGACCTTTGGAAATTCCCTCACTATAGTGACCGACTCAATGGAAGGAATTTCGGTGTATAAATCTTGGACTCTTAATATATGGTATAAACACCCTTTTGAGATCATTTTTCATGCTTTCAAACAAGAGATGATACGTCCTGTACGAATAGAACTTTTCCCCTTCAACTTTAAAAGGGCTCATTTGGAAAGTTAAATTTCACCACACTCGTTCTACAATCTATTGAGGTAAATCAATCATTCAAGAAATCCATTCAAAAATGACAATAAAATAAAACATATTAAGTTCTACTAGTTAAACATAAGAAACTCTATTGGGCAACATTATAGGACAATTTTGATACCCCCTTCTTGCAACAACCGACTCAATCACCGGGGTAGACACTATTAAAGGTTCATTTAAAATGTCAGGTAAGATATCAAATTTCTTAGATACCAAGGTAGTAACAAAATATAATGTAGCTCCCAGATCAACTAAAGCATATACATCAACAGAAAATTTCAACATACCGGTCACCACGTCGGGAGAAGTCTCTTGCTCACCCCTAGAGCGGATAGCATAAAAGTGATTCTTCTTCGGAACATCAGTAGAACCACTTGCTTTGACACTATTCTTATCTTGACCCCCCACATATGGGCAATCCGGAACCTTGTGACAACTTTTACCACAACAAAACAATTATTTGTCCCCTTAAGACAATCTCTATAGTGCTTCTTCCCACACTTTCCACAAGTTGGCTTCTTGGTTGGTGAACTAGTATCCCTTACCTTCTTAGGCTTAGGATTAGACACCGTATCATCCAAGTCCTTAGGTAACTTAGAAGGAACATGACTCGAAACCCCTTCTTGAACCTACGCTTATCTTGAATCTCAAGCCTACCCCTTGAAGAACCACTATCAAAAGATCTTGCCCTCTTGGCATCTCTACTCTTCTTCTTAGCCCTTTCCTCTTCCATTTGTTGAGCATGAACCATAAAACAAGAAAAGTTCATATTGTCATGTAGCATAGCCGAATGACACTCCTCTTGCAAGTAATCTAACCCTCTCATCACAAAGCGCTTCATTTCATCACTAGGGTAAAAAACTAAACAAGGACCATATTTTGACAATTTACTGAATTTTAAATAGTATTCAATAACACTCATACCTCCTTGATGAAAGTTTAGGATCAATGGATTTACTTCAAAGTTTAGGGATTAGGTTTTCTTGGGTTTTATAAGGGTTTTTAGTGATATGTGTTTCTTAGGGTGTTCTAGCGTTTAGGCTTATTTTTTTTAGGTATAATGTTCACGGAAATTATTATTTAGGTTTTACATCTAAAGTTTTTTTATGGGTTTTGAATGATTTTTAGGTTTAGGATTTAGCAATTATGATTTGGGTTTATGCTTTAGGGCTTAGTTTTTTTTTTAGGTTTAAAGTTTTAGGTTAAGGGTTTTATTTAGTTTTTAGGGTTTTTTAGGTTTATGGTTTAGGAATTAGGGGTTGTTTGTGTTTTCTATAGTTTAGCAGGTAAGATTCAGGGCTTGATAGGGTTTAGGGATTGGATTTTATGTATTTTTAGGGCTTTTAAGGTTTTAGTGTTTCTTAGGATTTTATAGGGTTAGGTGCGTAAGGCTTAGGGTTTTTGTTTGTGTTTTCTTAAGTTTTGGTTAAAATATTGTTAGTATTTAGTGTTTATAACTTAGATTTTTATATGGTTTTTAAATGGTTTTAGATTTTTTAGGATTTAGGGTTTTATACGATTTGTTTATTTTTTTTTAGGATTTTTAGGTTATGTATTTTATCCAGGGTTGTAGGATTTAGGGCTTTGTGTTTTTTGGGTTATATTTTTTTTAGGGTTATACAGGTTGATGTTTTAGGGTTTATGCTTTTAATGCTTCTTAGGGTTAAACATATATTATCTAGGGCTTTTTAGGGTTAGAGCTAAGAATATAAGTGTTAGTGTTTTTTGCATTCTTTAGAATTAACTGTTAATTATTTCTTAGGGTTTACTAATGTTTAAAGTTTAGAGCTTAGGTTTTTTTCTAAGAGGTTTAAATTGTTTTAGTGTTTACTTTAGGGTCTATAAGAATTACGGTTTCTTAGGGATAAGTGTTTAGAGTTACTTAGGGTTTTGGGTTTAGGATATAAAGCTTTAGATTAGGGTTTATTCTGTAGGGCATCGTGTTTTTCTTATGGTTTTCGGTTTTAGGGTAAGGATTTTATTAAGGTTTTTAGTATTTAGGTCCGTTGGGTTTTATAGATCAAGGTGTTTTAGTATTTTGTATGTTTAGATGTGTTTGTGTAATTTTAGGGTTTAGAATATAAAATTTAGTGCTTTATACAGTTTAGAGCTTAGATTTTTGTAAGGTTTATGGTTCTTGGGGTTTGTTTTAGGTTTTTAAGGGTTATGCGTTTCTAAGTGTTTTTGAGGTTTTAGGGCTTCAAATTTTGTTGTGTTTTTCATATTTGGTATATAAAATTTTTTTGGGTTTAGAGCTTTGGTTTTCAAAGGTTTGAATTTGTTTTTAGGGTTTAATTTACGCTTGTGTGTTTTCTTAAGTTGAAGTGCTTAGGGTTTCTTAAGGTTTTAAGTTGATTTAGAGTTTGAGGTTAGGGTTTAGAGTGTTTTAGGTGTAGGATCTTAGTCTAAGGGTTTTATCTATCTTTTTAGGGTCTGGCTTCGGGGTTTTTGCATTAAGGGGTTTTAACGTTTAGAGCTTAGAGTATTTTAGGTTGAGGGGTTTGTGAGGATTTTAGGGTTAATTTTTTATTAGGGTTTAGGACTTAGGATTTATTTTAGATTTAGGATATATGGATTTTTAGGGTTTAGGATTTAGAGCGTACAATTTTGTAGGGTTTGTCAAGGGTTTTTATATTTATATGATTTAGAGTTTCTTAGGGTTTTAGATTTAGGATTTAAGGTTTTAGGTTAGGTTTATTGTTTAAAGTTTAGGATTTTGTTAGGTTTAGATTTTTAGATTAATTGTTTCATGTAGGTTCTTATGGTTTAGGGGTTTGGGTATTTTAGATTATGGATTTGTAGGATTTTATAATTATAGAGTTTAGGGCATTTTTTTGGTATTTTTTAGGGTTTAGTATTTATGATTTAGGGATTTATAGGATTTAGATCTTAGAGTTTTTTAGGTTTAGGTAATTCTATATTTTCTTTAGGACATTAAATTTTTAAGTGTTTCTAGGGGCTTATACGGTTTATAACTTATTTGAGTTGCTTACGTTTAGGGAGTTTTGTATTTTTTGTTTTTTATGTGTTTAATGCTTTTATGTCTTTAAGGATTTAGGTTTTAGGATTTGTGTTTTTTTTCTTTATTTAGATTTAAGATTTACAGATTTTTAGGATTTACAGTTTAGAGCATAGGATTTCATAGGAGTTGAAATGCTTTTTAGAGTTTATTTTTGGATTTATAGGATTTACAGTTCCTTGAAATTTTGGATTTCAAAGGGTTTTAGGTTTAAGATCAAG
>CM064969.1:28245073-28313073 GCA_032847665.1 Solanum chilense
TATGTAAGCTAGCTAATAATCTAACGAAAATCCGGCAGCACTTCCCCTATTTTCTTTACTTCATCCCAATCCAACAACAACCCAAATTATCCACAGCAATACCAACAACACATATAATCCAACGAATCATATTAAACAGCCTCCCTCAAAACAGTTCCGTTTTGGCAGCCATAGTAACGAAACAACGACACACCGAATGATAACTCATTTTATAATTCACAACACATATACCCTTTTCGTCTTCATCCTTTGGAGTACATACCCATAAGCATATTAACATATACATAACACCAAAACAGAATTTCCAGCAGTTTGCTTTAATCAAAACAGCCCAAACACTAACATAACACCACTAGCAATCCGATCATGGTTTCTGTTCATACTTAGCACATTCGATAACTAAAACAAATTCCTAAGATACTGTTCACGTCCCCTTCTTAACATTAATGTCTAATTAACAAAGGTATTCTAAGGAATTAACACACCAAGCAAAGAGATTACTAACCAATTTCTTTGCAGCTGCTGTCCAAGAGTTTAATGGCTGGTTTTCTCTATTTCCATGGCTGCCCAAGTCATGTAGTGAAAGAGAAGATATGCAAGTCACTACACCATTTAACAATATGAAGTGGAGGCAGCCCCCCACTACAAATGCTCCACTAATTCCATCTCCCAAATCTGAACTTCTTTTTAATATTTAGAATTATGAAGTGGAGGAGCCCCCCACTACACATGCTCCACTAAGGCTATCTCCCAAAATCTGAATTCTTACTTTGCCTTGAGTGGTGGGGCCCACTCGATAAATTAAATCCAAATCAGGCACTAATTAATCCCACACTAATTAATATCACATATGGAATTAACATCCTTGCATAATATTTCTTTAAACACTTGGAACTTAAAATAAAATCTCATTTCCCGAATTTACATCTACTAGTTCATGACGTGCACGACGTATAAAAATATGAGGCATAACACATTCATTTCATTGTGTGCATCATTTAAGGCTTGCCTCATTCTTTCATTGGGAATTTTAACTTTAACCAACATAGATCATGTGAGCATCATGAAATCCAGTGTCTTCCTCACAAAAAGAGAGGTGGAATCACCGACCAAAGTGACCAATAGCATGCTTGCGTACATGGAAATTTAACACCGCCAGATCGTTATATTTGTTGTATAGGTTCAAAGACTAGGTAATATAATGAGATCCATACACAGAAGTCCAGACAGTCTCATCTCATGAAATATATGTGAACCTTCGCGTTTCCTGAAAGAAGGCATCACCGCTCATAGATATCCTATCGGTGTTCAGTATAGAGTTCCATTTCATTAATCTCATACATCATGGAAGCTGGCTTCTTATATGAGGACATCATAGCTCATTAGATGATTTATCATGTAATCATTAGTATTGAGTTTTTTAAGCTCAATACTTTCATTATAGTGTTCATAGAGACTGGTCTCTTCATTATCTTACACGCTCATAGGTGAGTACGTTTTGGTAAAATTTACTTAGTCTCATTTGAGATTGCTCTAATTATTCACATTAGCCTCATATCATGTTGTCACCACATTCCTTATCATTATCACCTTTGATTTTCATAGTTAGTCACCTCTTATTACGTGAATGTTCATTTCATTATATGCTAATGGACTTGGCCATTTAGTGTGTTTCACACCCTTACTTACCCCTTCTAGGGTTTCATAATTTCTTTGTTCATTTTATCATTCCATTGTTCATTAAATTACATACATCATAGGTTCACTTACTTTTGAACATATGTTATACTTATGAGCCTATACACAAATGTCATGGTGCTTCATTCATAGTTCTTTAAGTAATACATACATTCCTAAGATTATGTAGTACAAGACGTATGTATCTTGTATATATCCAAAGATCTTGATTTAGATCTAATTATGTGGCATTGTTCTTGGATATTTTGTTCACATATGACTAATATATCAATACGGAAGTTTGGGCAAGGAAATCCAAATTTGAATCACTTGTATAACATTTACATTTTTCATTGATTTTATTTTTGATATCCATAATATTGGGACTCTAGATTGAACCCCAACATTAACATTGTACCTTAAATTTTCTACTTGGTTTCCTCTTAAATTGGCCGAACTGTTGTGGGTTTGAACCCCCACAACAGCTTTCATTTTAGTCTTTAATTTTTGCTAGGGCATTGGGAGGTTGTGGGTTCTAACCCCTACAACCTCCTTATTTTTGTTTTTAATTTCGCTAGAGGCTGTGAGGTGGTGGGATCAAACACCCACAGCCTACTATTTTATATTATTTCTACAAAAAAATTAAGTTCATTAGGCTAGGCGTTTTGGCAGTGAGGTTGTGGGATCGAGCCCCCACAACCTCACTTTGTTTTCTCATTTAATTTTGTCATTCTCCTTTCAAACCTTGAGGTCGTGGGTTCGATTCCCATGCCTCAAATTTTCTTTTCTAAATTTTCTCTTCCTTCACTCACAACCTGGAGGTCGTGGGTTCGACTCCCATGCCTGCAATTTTTTTTTTAATTCTTCTTCTCTTCTTACTAACCTAGCAAACCCAATTACGATTCCCTCAGCCCCCTTTTCTTTTTCCTTTCTCGCGACTCCCAGTAGCTAAAAGTTGAGGTCACAGGTTCGAATCGTGTTTGCCTCACCTCTTTAAAATGCATTAAATTTCCAGATTCCGAACTCCTTTTTGAACGAAGTTAAAGTACACTAAGCTGGAAATTATTCATAATTTTTAGCTTCCCTTCATCAACCTTTTCAAGTTAGTTTCTTAGGGAATTTCAACAAGCATTTTGTGCATTGTTAGGTGTAGTTAAATAGTTACATTAGTCAAGCGTTTTAACTAAAAATTAGTAACTCCACACCCCATATGAACATCACATTGTGTACAACTTTTGCACATAAAATTCATGGATTATACATGCCTTTACACATCTCCAAACAGTGACAAACTTCACTGCCACACATTGCACACAAACATCACTTTTTCAAATGATTTCGAAAAACATAATCGTTATTCACAAAATTTCAAACATGTATACTAAAAAATACACATCCCGAAAACACATCCCATCCCTACTTTGTACCAGCAAACATACCTTACCTGAAGATCAATGTGAGCTAGTGACAGGGACATAAAAAGGGGGAACAATCCTAGTTATCGGAAATAATATCTGGAATCTTAAGGGGTCTTTTGGGAAAGGGACCAAGACGAAAGAAACGCATAGCTTATTTAATGTTTAAAGGATGAATTTTCTGCCCAAAACCCTCTCAAAAATCAGTCCAAGCTACCTCAACGTCTACACCACTCAACAAACAACTTTTCTTTGCCTTAACGTATTTGGTTGCTTTATTTTTCTTAAAATTTCATGTCACTTCTTCAAGTGTGAAGAGCTATTGATATTATTTATGTGCTTTGTTGTTTTTGGCCAAAACCAACATGAGAGAGATGATGAAACGTGACAGAGAGATCGTGATAGAGTAGTCTAATAATAGGAGTTTTTATTTGGGATTTTGTCAAACTATGTATCCTTATTAAATTAAATAAAAAATTAATTTAATTAGCTTAGTGAAAGGACCATTATTCCCTTAAAAATTAGATTATAAACATTAATTATATCACCAACTTGTTGCTTCCAATAGGGCTCGAACTCGGGTAGAGTGGCCCTTAAGAAATGGACTATTACGGGTCAATCAGAGCCGAATTAGTTCTTTAATTAAATTAAGTAAATAATTAATTAATTCCTTAGTGTAATTACGATATTACCCTTTGTCTAGAAAAGACTATTTTACCCCTAGACTCTCAAAACTTAAGATTTCTTCTTTTTAAGTCCAGTAAAGACTCCTTCGATTAAATTGTCATTTTCGAGAGCCTTACTTTGTTGCTTACAACCTTTCCAAACTCAACTAACTCCATATGTTAGTTAGCTTGGTCGCAGCAAGGGTTCTGAGTTCTGGTTCAATGCGTATCAATCCGTGTGAACCTTGGTATAATCGCTATCATTCTTGACACCATAAGTATTTATCCAATTCATTTTTAGGGTTGTTACATTATCCCCCCCCCTTAGGAACATTCGTCCCCGAATGACACTATCACTACATATTGTAATCCAAGTCAAATCATAACATACTCAATATGCACAGTCAAGCAATATCAACAAAATAGGGAGAGATAAGAAAACATTGATTAAGAAATCTTCTATTGCTAAAAAGATGAGGGTAGCGGGATCTCATTTCGGTCTCAGCCTCCCACGCAGCACCCTCTACAAGACTATTTCTCCACAGCACCTTCATTGTGGCAATCTCCTTGTTCCTCAGCCGCTTGACCTATCTGTCTAAGATGTCAATAGGTACCTTTTAATAAGACAAGTCTTTATCAACACCCAAACCTTCAATAAGTAGAATTGATGTTGTTTCACCTAGGCACTTCTTAAACATATAGAATGAAAGACTGGATGGATAGAAGCTAGCTCCGTTGGCAATGCTAAATCATAGGCTACCTTACCCACACTATGTAGGATCTCATATTACCCAACATACCTTGGACACAGCTTACCTTTTCTACCAAATATCATCACCCCTTTCATAGGTGAAATCTTCAAGTAAACCTGGTCACAAACCTCAAATTCTAAGAGACGCTTTCTATTGTCTTCATATGACTTCTGTCGGGTGTAATCAATAGCCAACCTTTCCCTAATTACTCTAACCTACTATAAGGCCTCATGAATGATGTTTGGACCCAAAATGGATGACTCTCCAACCTCAAACCACCCAACTGGCGATCTACACCTCCTACCATACAGTGCCTCAAACGGTTCCATCCCAATGCTGGAGTTATAGCTATTATTATACGCTAATTATATCAAAGGAAGATAGTCACCCCAGCTACCTATGAAGTAACTCACACACGCCCTCAACATGTCCTCCAAGATTTTAATGGTGGGCTCTGCTTTCCCATCATTCCGAGGATGAAAAGCGGTACTAAGATTTACATGCTTGCCCAAGCTTTTCCAAAAAGATATCAAGAAATGGGAAATAAACTGAGCTCCTCTATTTGAAATGATGTACAAAGTAATCCCATGACACCCATAATCTCGTCAATATAAAGTCTCACATAATCCTCGGCTCTGTAGGTAGACTTCAAAGGGATAATGTGAGCAGACTTAGTCAATCTCTCCACAATAACCCATATGGAGTCATGCTTCCTCCTAGTCCTCGGAAGAACAACCACAAAGTGCATATTAATGGCTTCCCACTTCCAATTCGGAAGCTAAATAATCAGAGTCATACCACCAGGATTAAGATGCTCTACCTTAACCTGCTGACAATTAAGACACTCAGCCACGTATTCTGCAATGTCCTTCTTCATGCCATCCCACCAATAGATCTGTTTAAGATCCTGATACATCTTGGTGGAACCTGGATGAATGGAATACCTTGAAACATGGGCCTCTTCCACAACCCTAGTCCGCAAATCATCCACATCTTCCACACACAGCCTGTCCTTGTATCTATGTATGCCATAACATCCCAAAGCGAATGACTCATTCATTTTTAACAACACTTACTCCTTCAACTCCATCAACATAGGATAAAGATGTTGACCCTTCTTATCTTCAATACCAAGGATGATTAAGAACTAGGATGAACTGAAACACCCCAACTAGTAGAGTCAACCAATAGCACACCCAGTCTGGCCAGTCTGTGTACCTCTTTTGCCAACTCCTTCTTCTTGTCCTTATCATGGGTTGTACTTCCCATGCTCATCCTACTCAAAGCATCATCCACAACGTTAGCCTTAGCTGGATGGTAGTGCAAATTCATGTCATAATCCTTCAATAACTACAACCATATCCGTTGACATAGATTCAACTACTTCTATGTGAACATGTACTGGAGACTCTTTTGGTCTGTGAACAAATCCACATGCACTCCATACAGATAATGCCACCACAGTTTCAGTGCAAACACCACTACTGCAAACTCCAAGTCATGGCTGGGATAATTCTTTTCATTAACCTTGAGCTGTGTGGAAGTATAGTCTATCACCTTACCAGTTTGAATAAGAACAAAACCCAAACCAACAATAGATGAATCACAATAAATAGTGTAATTCTCACCACACTGAGGCAGAGTAAGCACCGGGGATGAAGTGGGCCAGTCCTTTAGTTCCTGTGAACTCTTCTCACAAGTCTATGTCCATTCAAACTTGGATTTCTTCTTCGTCAAAGCTGTCAGTGGGGCAGCAATGGAAGAAAATCCCTCCACAAACCTGCAGTAGTAACCAGCTACGGATGTCAGTGGTATTAGAGGGCTTTGACCAGTTCCTAACAACTTGAGTCTTTCTAGGGTCCACATCAATACCTCGATCGGACACAACATGACCAAGGAAGGTCACTAATCTCAGCCAGAATTCACAATTGCTGAATTTGGCATACAACTGATGTTGTCTAAATACCTGCAAGGATAGTCTTAAATTATGATCATGCTCTTCCTTTGTCTTAGAGTAGATGAGAATGTCATCAATGAATACTATGAAGAAATATCAAGGTATTCACGGAAGACTCTATTTATGAGATCCATAAAAGAAGCAGGTGCATTCGTGAGACCAAATGACATGACTAGGAACTCATAGTGACCATAGCGGGTACAAAAGGATGTCTTTGGAACATCTCCATCCCTATCCATAAGGTGATCCAAAGAAAACCTAGGCAATGAAGCTTGGCCTAGACCATTGACTTCAACCGACAGTAGAAGTTTCTTGGGTTTAGCTGGGTACTATAGGAGGTTTCAAGATGGATTTGCGTCCATTGATTTTCCTTTGACAACCTTGATCTAAAAGAGAGTGAAATTTGAGTGGACGGAGGCATGTCGAAGAAGTTTCTAATTTTTAAAAGATAGGCTTACCTCCACTCCGATGTTGACTCTACCGGAGGGTACCAAGGATTTTGTGGTATATTGTGATGCATACTGGGTGGGTTTAGGTGATTTCTTATGCAACATGGAAAGGTAATATCTTATGCCTCTAGACAACTAAAGGTGTATTAGAAGAAATATCCAACTCATGATCTTAAATTATCGCTCATTGTGTCTGCTTTAAAAATATGGAGACATTACTTTTATGGTGTTTATGTATATGTTACTGACCATAAGATTTTTCTATATGTTTTTACCCAAAATGAGTTGAATCTGTATCGAAGAAGATGGTTGGAATTGTTGAAAGATTACGATATGAGTGTTCTTTACTACCCTAGCAAGGTCAATGTGGTTGCGTAAGCTTTGAGTCGTATGACCATGTGTAGTGTATCTCATGTAGAAGAAGGAAAGAAGGACCTGGTAAAAGATGTTCATAGGTTTACTAGATTGGGAGATCTGTTGGATGATTCCCGAAATGGTGGTTTTGTGGTTCATAACAACTCCTAATCATCCTTAGTAAGGTGAAGTGTAAACAACATCTTCATCCATTATTGATAGAGTTGATGAAATTGGTACTTAGTAAGTTGAACGAGTCATCCTCCCAGGGGATAATGGTGTGTTAAGGTACCAAAAATATTATGTGTATCGGATGTTGATGGTTTTAGGAATAGGGTGTTAGAGGAAGCTCATGGTACCCGATATTCCATTCATCTAGGTGACATAAAATTGTATCGTGACCTTGGAGAGGTATATAGGAGGGATTGCCTAAAGAGGGACATAGTGGAATTTCTAGCTAGTGTCAAAATCGCCAACAAGTAAAAGTAGAGCATCTAAAGCCTAGTTGTCAAATTCGAGAAAGAGATGTTCCAACTTGGAATTGGGATGAAATTAATATGGACTTTGTTGTGGGCTTGCCTCAAACCTGGATACAAAATGACTCAATTTGAATTATAGTGGTAAATTGAAAAAATCGCCTACTTTATTCACGTAAAGTCTACTTATATGGTGGAGGATTATTTAAGGATCTACATTGATAATATTGTGAGTCTTCATGGGATCCCTTTGTCCATTATATCGGATAGAGGTGCTCAATTTACTTCTTTTTTTTTGTAGGTCTTTTAAAAAAGGATTGGGTACTAGAGTGAAGCTTAGCACCACATTTAATCCAAAACCAAATCATCAAGAAGACTGTACTATTCAAACCCTAGCGGATATGCTAAGAGCATGTGTGATAGACTTCAAAGGTTATTGGAACAATAACTTTCCGTTGATTGAGCTCTCCTATAATAATAACTACTATTTGAGTATTTCCATGGCTTCATTTGAAGCACTTTATGGCAAGAGTAGGTCTCTTGTTGGGTGTTTTGAAGTTGGTGAGTCTTCACTCCCTGCTCCCATATTATCTATAATTCTTTGGAGAAGGTTCGTATAATAAGGAATAGATTGAAAACAGTCTATAGTCGTTAAAAGTCCTACGCCGACAATAGAAAAATGGATCTTGTATTTGAAGTAGGTGATATGGTGTATTTGAAGATCTCATTTATTAAAGGTGTAATGAAACGAGGTAAATATGATAAGTTAATTCCCCGTTATGTGGGTCCCTATGAGCTTTTGCAAAGGGTTGGAAAGGTTGCAAATGAGATGAGACTACAAAGTGAAATATCATGGGTTCATCTGACCTTTCATTTTTCCATGCTCAAGAAGTGTATTGGTTATACCGTATCCCTTTTTCATATTGAAAGGCTAGGTGTGGATGAGAGACTTTCCAAAGAGGATCCGGTGAAGATCCTCGATAGATGTCATATCCGGGGAACCCCCTAGATTTAGTCGGCGTCGTCGTTCTTTTTAAGGACTAAGACTAGACTCTTAGCTTACGTCATTACATTCATATGTCAAAATTAGAGGAAATTTAAATCTTTTTACTACTTCTGCATTGATGTTTATATAGAACACTAGATACATGTAAGAGATATGTATCGAGTATACATAGATCCTTCGTATAGGAAGATTACTTAGTTTACAACTTTTTTTCCACATAAATATATAAAACATAGCATAGTCTAAAAATAGTCGATCATCTCCTAAACTTTTAATAAGAGTATATCAAATTGGGCCTTGCCCATACATCAATTCAAGAAGACAACATATAGGTCATACAACATTTAATATCCAAATTAAAAGGAAAGAAAAATAAGAGTCTTAATACTAAAACAACTTTATAACATTATATTGGTATTGCCTTCAGAATGTGAGGACCTACCCAACATGGATGATCAAGAATTCAAAGTGTTCTTCATAGTCGTCTCCAAAAGTCATTCAACCACTGGAGCCTAAAATGTTTGGGAAAAGGGAGAAAATGAGGTAGTACACCACTTGTACTAAGTATGAGACCATACGCACACACATCTTGAAATCACGCTAAGAAAAGAGATATTTCATAAAGGTATGCAATTTACTTTGAAAAGCTTTATACACATTCAATAAGACCGTACCAGTAAAATAAACAAGTTCATTAAGTTGAAAGCATGTATACATAAAACTAACAATAATAAGTCTAGTCTAGTCAACATGTATATCATATGATTGGATACATAGTCAACCAACTCTATCTTCAAGTCATAATAGCAACAATCATGAATAAGAGTTCATTATAACCTAACCAAAGCAAGGAAATTACGCATGAACCATTATAAAGTCATCAAGTGCAATTACTAAGAAAAGACCCATATCCTTACTCAATAAAGTAACCCAACAATCATCATAACCAACCTCCTACTTCACATAACATAGCATTTAAGAGTATTTATTATAATACTTTAACAACGTTGACCAACACATATTCATAAGGGACAACAATCAACATATAGTATCAACAATGTGCAAGTTCATCATATACATATCATGTATCATAATAAGCATATTCATACATAACAATATCCTCCTAAGACTATTTTCAAGGCGAACTAGTGCAATGTTTAGGTAAAATGCAATACCCCTACCTATTCTAAGCTAAGCCCCTTAGTTCTAATAGTTAGAGTTCATTTCATTAATTAATTGTACATCTGGGAACATCTTCTCCTAACCGACATAGACCACATGAGCTATTGTCGAATCCGGTGTCATGGAACCCTACACAGAAAGAAGGTCGAGTACTTGCCAAGGTAGTACCAAAACATGAACATAGAAACTACGTGGATCCACTGGCTAGTTATCTCGTAGGGGCAAAATAGTTCAACAACAACGAGATATAGTTGTGACCCTCTTTATGATACATGCATTGTAGTGTCCCATCTCAAGAGTACATTAGTGATCCTAACTTCCCTATAAGGGAGGTACACTCCTCCATCTAGTTCACTCAGAGCTAAGCTAGAGTTGATTTTATAATGTCTTTAATGTCATTATTATCACCATAACTTAGTGTAGGTCATAGGTTATAACCCTAGAATGAGTATTCGAAGCCCTTAAACTCTTACCTAGCTTGGTCTTTAATGTAGTTCTTCACTAGAGACAGAAGGAAGAGAGTTTGGGTTTGTGAGTTAGGAGATCTTAGATTAGTCTAATGGGATTAGGGTATTTATATGGGGTGTGAATTAACTTAATTAGACTTCTTTTAACCCCCTAAAAATGACCGAACACTTAATTAAATAATTGGAACCAACTAAAACGTGAAGCAAAGTGAGGCCCTCACACACGAGACCTCGACCAATGGTCCTTCCATGCTGCACTTCGTCTATGATTTCAGAGGCTGGTCTAAATGGAACATTAGCCAAAATGTCTATGTGTCTGTTGAAGGATGGCATCGATGCCCCGTCGATCCACACAAGCCCCGTCAACTCCCCTCATGGTTGCACACTGCCCAGGCAGTGCTTTTTATCCCAAAACAAAAAGGTCCTCCTCAAGGGCCCTTGGTTGGTCCTTTGGAAGTCGTACCCAGACATTTCAATCATGAATTTATCCAAAAACAAGTTAGACACCCTTCCAGTAAATTTCATTAATTTCCGGCTAGTTAAAGCTAGTTAAATAGGCTAAGGCACGCTACTACCTTCTTTAACTAGTTTCCGAACATTATTGACGTTCTTGGACATTTTAGTTTCTATACTTCCTCAATAACTTATACTCATTAAAATGGACCTTAAAAAATTATATACACCTTATGACACTTACATTAGTATCTTGAACACATCTTGGTTTTTCAAAGTATTACATTATCCCCCCCCCTTCTTTAGGAACATTCGTCCCCTAATGACACTAAAAATCTTTTGAAGGAAGGAATAGATAGCAACCTAACCAACAAAAATACATAACAACATGTGTTACAACATTAATCATATAACTTACACAAGGTTATTCAAAAAGGCTTCAATTACCACACATAAGGCTCAACATCATATTATGAGGAATATCATTCTCACAACAACAAGAGCTCAACATAGCATTTATGAGTCAATTACGCCAACGTTCAACTAACCAACATGCTACATATCATTTCATAATAGCTCACAATATTAAAATACACAACATAACTCAAACAAGTAAAATTGTTAATTATTGGCATTCCTCACTGTAAGTAACAGAACAACATCTAAAAATGCACATTTTGCAAAACTTCACCAAAAATCAAGAACCTTCAATTTTTAGTCATTATTTTGATTATTGATAGAAATAACTAACTTTAGTTATCAAATAGATGAGGGTAACAGGATTTTATGTTGGCCTCAGCATCCCATGTTGCACCCTCAACTAGGTGATTCTTCCATAACACCTTTACGGAAGCCACCACTTTATTCCTTAACTACTTTACTTGACTATCAAGGATTTGAACCGAAACATCCTCATAAGAGACGTTATCCTTCACACCAATACCCTCAATAGGAAGAATAGATTCGGGATCTCGATACCCTTCTTAAGCAGAGAAACATGGAAAACCGGATGAATCAAAGCACATTTACTAGGAAACCTTAGCTCATAAGACACCTTAACATGCAAGATTTCATAGGGACCCACATAACGAGTCAACTTCCCTTTGTTGAAAAATCTAACAACCCCTTTCATAGGTGAAATTTTTAATACACCTTATCACCATCTTCAAACTTTAAATCTTTTCTCCTATGATCGGCATGAGACTTTTGCTGACTATAGTCCATTTGCAACCGGTTCTTTATAATATGAACTTTATCCAAAGTCTGATAAATAAAATCGGTACCAAGAAGCTAAGACTCACCAACTTCAGAGCATCCAATAAGATATCTACACCTCCTACCATACAAGGCTTCATAAGAGGGCATTGATATAGATGAATTGGATCTATTATTGTAAGCAAACTCCCCCAATGGCAAATACTTATCCTAATTTTCTTTCAAATCAATAATATAAAACCTAAGCATATCTTCAAGGGTTCGAATAGTACTCTCCACTTGACCATCAATTTGGGGATAAAAAGCGACACATAACTTCACTCAGTATCCAACCCTTCTTTTAATGAACACCAAAACCTTGATAGGAATTGTGCACCCCGATTCTATATGATGGATAATAGAATACGATGGCGACACACAATCTCATTTATGAAGATCCTTGCATAATGTTCCCCGAATAAGTAGACTTGACGGGAATTAAATATGCAGATTGGGTCAACGTATAAACAATCACCCATGTAGAATCATATTGCTTTAAAGTCTAAGGAAAACCTGAAAAAATCCGTATTCATGTCTTCCAAATTTAAAGTAGGAACTTGTACTTCATGAAGTAAACCACCCGGCTTTTTATGTTCGTCTTTTACTTGTTATCAATTTGGACGCTTAGCAACAAATTCTGCTATGTCCTTTTTCAAACAATCCAATCATAACACCACCCTAAGTTCATGGTACATCTTTGTCAAACCCGGATGAATGGAGTAACGGGACCCATGAGCTTCATGAAGAATTCAGTTCTTCAAGCCATCTACAATGGGAACACACAACCTTCCTTGATACCTCAAGACACCATCCCCCAAAGAGAATGACTCGTTAAGCTTACCAAGAACCGATTCCTTCAACACCATCAATGATTGATCAAGGTATTATTTGGACTTCACCTCGATAACCAAAGATGACTCAGAGTTTTTATGTACCATAAAACCACGATTCGTAGAATCTTCCAACCTCACACCCACTCTACCAAATTATGAACATCTCTAACTAGGTTTTTATTTTGGATTCATCTACTTGAGACACACTACCCATTGATAATCGAGTTAGACAATCCACAACCACATTGGCCTTGTCGGGGTGATAGAGAAAACTCATGTCGTAATCCTTGAACAATAAACCACCTTTTCTTTCAAAGATTCGACTACTTTTGAGTAAACACATATTGGAGACTCTTGTTGTTGGTATACACATCAACATAGACAACATACAATTTATTCCTCCATATTTTCAAGGCAAATACCACGGCCGCTAACTCAAGATTATGAGTTGGATATTTCTTCTCATGCACCTTAAGTTGTCTAAAAGCATAGGAGATTGCTTTCGTATGTTGCATAAGCACAAACCCTAAACCGACTCAGGATGCATCACAATATACAACAAAGCCCTTTGTACCCTCTAGTAAAGTCAACATTGGAGAGGAAGTAATCCTATTTTTCCATATTTGGGAGGATCCCTCATATGCCTCTGACCACTTAAATTTCTTACTCTTTTGGGCCAGCATTGTCAAGGGAGATGCAATGGTTGCAAAAGCATCCACAAACTTCTATTAATAATCTGCTAGATCGAAGAAACTCTTAATGTCTGTTGGAGTCAATTGTGTAGGCCAATTCTTAACCGCCTCGATTTTCCTTGGATCAACCTCAACTCCCTCACTAGAGATGATATGAATATGAAATGCCTATTGACCTCAACAAAAACTAACATTTGCTATACATGGAAAATAATTGGTTCTCCTTAAGCACTTGTAACACCACCATCAAATGGTCCATGTGGTCACCCTTATTTTTTGAATATACCAAGATGTCATGAATGAAGACAATGACAAATAAATCTATGTAACTTCCAAATAATCTATTCATGAGATACATAAATGTTGTTGGGGCATTAGTGAGACCAAAGGACATTACTAAGAACTAATGGTGACCATGTCTAGTCTAAAAATGCCCTTTCTGGTGTATCCTCACTTCTCACCCTAAGTTAGTGATACCCAAATCTCATGTCAATCATAGAAAAGTAACTTGCCCCTTGGAGTTGATAAAAAAATCGTCAATCCGAGGGAGAGGATACTTCTTTTTAATATTGACTTCATTGAGTAGACGATAATCTATTAACATTCCAAAGGTCCCATCCTTCTTCTTTCAAAACAATACTGGAGCACTCCATGGAGAAATACTAGGTCTAATGAATCCTTTGTCAGGTAAATATTTGTGTTGAGCCTTTGAAACTTTCAATTCGATCGGGGTCATCCGATAAGGAAGAACTGTAATGGTTTTGTATTTGGTAACAAATTGATAACCTGATAAATTTCTTGTTCGAGAGGAATACCGGGAAGATTAGTAAGAGAGACCTTTGGAAATTCCCTCACTATAGTGACCGACTCAATGGAAGGAATTTCGGTGTATAAATCTTGGACTCTTAATATATGGTATAAACACCCTTTTGAGATCATTTTTCATGCTTTCAAACAAGAGATGATACGTCCTGTACGAATAGAACTTTTCCCCTTCAACTTTAAAAGGGCTCATTTGGAAAGTTAAATTTCACCACACTCGTTCTACAATCTATTGAGGTAAATCAATCATTCAAGAAATCCATTCAAAAATGACAATAAAATAAAACATATTAAGTTCTACTAGTTAAACATAAGAAACTCTATTGGGCAACATTATAGGACAATTTTGATACCCCCTTCTTGCAACAACCGACTCAATCACCGGGGTAGACACTATTAAAGGTTCATTTAAAATGTCAGGTAAGATATCAAATTTCTTAGATACCAAGGTAGTAACAAAATATAATGTAGCTCCCAGATCAACTAAAGCATATACATCAACAGAAAATTTCAACATACCGGTCACCACGTCGGGAGAAGTCTCTTGCTCACCCCTAGAGCGGATAGCATAAAAGTGATTCTTCTTCGGAACATCAGTAGAACCACTTGCTTTGACACTATTCTTATCTTGACCCCCCACATATGGGCAATCCGGAACCTTGTGACAACTTTTACCACAACAAAACAATTATTTGTCCCCTTAAGACAATCTCTATAGTGCTTCTTCCCACACTTTCCACAAGTTGGCTTCTTGGTTGGTGAACTAGTATCCCTTACCTTCTTAGGCTTAGGATTAGACACCGTATCATCCAAGTCCTTAGGTAACTTAGAAGGAACATGACTCGAAACCCCTTCTTGAACCTACGCTTATCTTGAATCTCAAGCCTACCCCTTGAAGAACCACTATCAAAAGATCTTGCCCTCTTGGCATCTCTACTCTTCTTCTTAGCCCTTTCCTCTTCCATTTGTTGAGCATGAACCATAAAACAAGAAAAGTTCATATTGTCATGTAGCATAGCCGAATGACACTCCTCTTGCAAGTAATCTAACCCTCTCATCACAAAGCGCTTCATTTCATCACTAGGGTAAAAAACTAAACAAGGACCATATTTTGACAATTTACTGAATTTTAAATAGTATTCAATAACACTCATACCTCCTTGATGAAAGTTTAGGATCAATGGATTTACTTCAAAGTTTAGGGATTAGGTTTTCTTGGGTTTTATAAGGGTTTTTAGTGATATGTGTTTCTTAGGGTGTTCTAGCGTTTAGGCTTATTTTTTTTAGGTATAATGTTCACGGAAATTATTATTTAGGTTTTACATCTAAAGTTTTTTTATGGGTTTTGAATGATTTTTAGGTTTAGGATTTAGCAATTATGATTTGGGTTTATGCTTTAGGGCTTAGTTTTTTTTTTAGGTTTAAAGTTTTAGGTTAAGGGTTTTATTTAGTTTTTAGGGTTTTTTAGGTTTATGGTTTAGGAATTAGGGGTTGTTTGTGTTTTCTATAGTTTAGCAGGTAAGATTCAGGGCTTGATAGGGTTTAGGGATTGGATTTTATGTATTTTTAGGGCTTTTAAGGTTTTAGTGTTTCTTAGGATTTTATAGGGTTAGGTGCGTAAGGCTTAGGGTTTTTGTTTGTGTTTTCTTAAGTTTTGGTTAAAATATTGTTAGTATTTAGTGTTTATAACTTAGATTTTTATATGGTTTTTAAATGGTTTTAGATTTTTTAGGATTTAGGGTTTTATACGATTTGTTTATTTTTTTTTAGGATTTTTAGGTTATGTATTTTATCCAGGGTTGTAGGATTTAGGGCTTTGTGTTTTTTGGGTTATATTTTTTTTAGGGTTATACAGGTTGATGTTTTAGGGTTTATGCTTTTAATGCTTCTTAGGGTTAAACATATATTATCTAGGGCTTTTTAGGGTTAGAGCTAAGAATATAAGTGTTAGTGTTTTTTGCATTCTTTAGAATTAACTGTTAATTATTTCTTAGGGTTTACTAATGTTTAAAGTTTAGAGCTTAGGTTTTTTTCTAAGAGGTTTAAATTGTTTTAGTGTTTACTTTAGGGTCTATAAGAATTACGGTTTCTTAGGGATAAGTGTTTAGAGTTACTTAGGGTTTTGGGTTTAGGATATAAAGCTTTAGATTAGGGTTTATTCTGTAGGGCATCGTGTTTTTCTTATGGTTTTCGGTTTTAGGGTAAGGATTTTATTAAGGTTTTTAGTATTTAGGTCCGTTGGGTTTTATAGATCAAGGTGTTTTAGTATTTTGTATGTTTAGATGTGTTTGTGTAATTTTAGGGTTTAGAATATAAAATTTAGTGCTTTATACAGTTTAGAGCTTAGATTTTTGTAAGGTTTATGGTTCTTGGGGTTTGTTTTAGGTTTTTAAGGGTTATGCGTTTCTAAGTGTTTTTGAGGTTTTAGGGCTTCAAATTTTGTTGTGTTTTTCATATTTGGTATATAAAATTTTTTTGGGTTTAGAGCTTTGGTTTTCAAAGGTTTGAATTTGTTTTTAGGGTTTAATTTACGCTTGTGTGTTTTCTTAAGTTGAAGTGCTTAGGGTTTCTTAAGGTTTTAAGTTGAGGATTTAGAGTTTGAGGTTAGGGTTTAGAGTGTTTTAGGTGTAGGATCTTAGTCTAAGGGTTTTATCTATCTTTTTAGGGTCTGGCTTCGGGGTTTTTGCATTAAGGGGTTTTAACGTTTAGAGCTTAGAGTATTTTAGGTTGAGGGGTTTGTGAGGATTTTAGGGTTAATTTTTTATTAGGGTTTAGGACTTAGGATTTATTTTAGATTTAGGATATATGGATTTTTAGGGTTTAGGATTTAGAGCGTACAATTTTGTAGGGTTTGTCAAGGGTTTTTATATTTATATGATTTAGAGTTTCTTAGGGTTTTAGATTTAGGATTTAAGGTTTTAGGTTAGGTTTATTGTTTAAAGTTTAGGATTTTGTTAGGTTTAGATTTTTAGATTAATTGTTTCATGTAGGTTCTTATGGTTTAGGGGTTTGGGTATTTTAGATTATGGATTTGTAGGATTTTATAATTATAGAGTTTAGGGCATTTTTTTGGTATTTTTTAGGGTTTAGTATTTATGATTTAGGGATTTATAGGATTTAGATCTTAGAGTTTTTTAGGTTTAGGTAATTCTATATTTTCTTTAGGACATTAAATTTTTAAGTGTTTCTAGGGGCTTATACGGTTTATAACTTATTTGAGTTGCTTACGTTTAGGGAGTTTTGTATTTTTTGTTTTTTATGTGTTTAATGCTTTTATGTCTTTAAGGATTTAGGTTTTAGGATTTGTGTTTTTTTTCTTTATTTAGATTTAAGATTTACAGATTTTTAGGATTTACAGTTTAGAGCATAGGATTTCATAGGAGTTGAAATGCTTTTTAGAGTTTATTTTTGGATTTATAGGATTTACAGTTCCTTGAAATTTTGGATTTCAAAGGGTTTTAGGTTTAAGATCAAGGGTTTTAGGTTAGGGTTTAGACTTTAGGGCGCTTTGGGTGTTGTAAATCTTTTTACGGTTATGTGTTTCTTGGGGTAGTCTAGCGTTTAAGGCTTAGTTTTTTTTTTGTATTTCTTTGGTGTACGGTTTATCAAAATTTATGATTTAGGGTTTATAGCTTAGGTTTTATTAGTGTTTTTAAATTATATTTATCGTTTACATTAGTGTTTATAAGATTTAGCATTTTTAAAGGTTTAGGGTTTCTTATGATTTAGAGTTTTAGGTTTGGGTTTAGAATTTAAGGTTTAGCGATTAGGGTTTTTTTAAGGATTAGGTTTTAGGTTAATGGTTTTATCTAGGTTTTAGGGTTTAGATTTTGTAGTTTAATGATTTTAGGGTTTTATAGGTTTATGTTTTAGGGTTTTGTTGTTTTTTTGTGTGTTTTTTATGATTCAACATACATGATTTTGTAACATCCAAAAGTCCAGAACCTAATATAGAGACTCACATGAGCGTCTAAGATTTGTAACAATGTTTTAAGTTAAAAAAATATTTATAAGCCATTTATGTTGTTTTAGAGTCAAAATGTCAAGGAACGTCCATGACGGGCCAAAGAATAATGAAAAAGGTGCTAGTGTGCCTTAGCCTATTTCAAGAGGTTTTAGGAGTTGGAAATCTATGAAATATGGTGGAAGGGTTTCAAACTAGTGTTTGTGTGTGTTTAGGGTTGAAACATCTGGGTACAAATCTCAAAGGACTTCCAAAGACCCTTGCATTAGACCCAAATCTACAGGCAGTAGCTACCTACGATTGAAGGCGACGAGGCGTATGTGGGATGACGGGTCGTCTATACCTCCATCGTTGAACAGTTAGCCACTTTTATAAAGTTTCCAAAATGATAATTCTCTGACCATGAGTACAGACGTGTAGGACAGTTGGGGGAGAGGCGTCGACTGGGCCATAGGTCGAGGTCTTATAGGTTAAGTCTATAATTTTGCGGATGAGTTTTAAGTGATACCTATTAATTATTTAATTAGTTAGGGGTTTAATTAGGGGTTAAGGGGTGGTTAATAAAGTTATGTTAAGTGATTGTATAAGCTACCCTTAGCCTAAACACAACTTAAAACCCCCAATTACCAAACTTAAATTACTCTTCGTTCTCTTTACTCTCTCTATCAAAGAAGAACTCCATAGAAGACCAAGGATAAGGGATATAGGGCAGGCTGTGTTCAATTTTTATCCATCATTCATCAATTAATATCAAGGTATGGGAACTCTTCACCATTTGACTTTATTTCCCCAAAGGGTTTTTTCAAAATTCGATTCAGAAAAAAAATGAGTTCATATGGGTTTCTTTCTAATCAATGATTGGTCTTTCCAATTGTGTTGTTCTTTATTTCTATTGATTATTATGGTTATATTATGATGTATTACTTTAGAATTATGGTAACTCTTGATGCTAAACATAATATTGTGGAGGAGGTGATGAATTGACCCCAATTCCCTAACCTAGATTATGAACTAGTGTAGAATTAATTAGTGTTGATTCAATTGGATTAGTTATTGTGTTTTACTATTGTATGAAGTTGTTACATATTTTTTTGGATGAAGTTGATTGGTTTATGGTAAGAGAATGAATGATGTATTTCGAAGGAGCATTGGTAAGACTTAGTGATTTTAAACCTTTACTTTAATTGTGATGGCTTTTACATGATGGTAAATTCAATTGAAGCATATCTTGTTATTAGATTAAGTAGGTTTTGGTATGATTATGAAGTTGAAATGTCTTGATTAAGTGGATTGTGATATTATGATTAAGATTTAATGATATAAGGTTGGTTGTGAATTACCTATGAGTCATACTGTGACATGATGATGATAATGTTTTAATCTCACATATTATGGTTATATGAAATCAAGTTCTCATGCAATTCCTATTTAGCTAATGACTATGACTATACAAGGATATACTCTCCTATGACCTAACTAAGTTATGATTGCTAAAGGAAGACTTAAAGACTTTTCACAATGTCTCAAACATGTCTCCTTGTTCTTGAACTATGTTGTACTCATAGGAATACAAGCTGGTGGATCCACCTAGATGTTATGTTCTTGTTTTTGTACTACATTGGAAAGTAGTCCACCTTCTTTTGATGTAGGGTTTTATTACAACGGATTCCACATTAGCTCATGTGGTTTAAGTAAATTAAGGTAAGTTTTCTCAAAAGTTAAATAAAGTAATATATTGACTGTAAGTAGGATTACTTAAGGGGTTTGACTTAGTCTAGGTAAGGGTATGGGACAATAACTATATATTGCACTAGTTGGCCTAAGGGAAGTCTTAGGACGGCTTATTATTTCTTATGAAGTAAATGATATGCATATGTTGACTTATGAACATGTTCAAGATTCTATATGATGTTGCTTTCAATTATAAATATGTTGTTGGTCTTTATTGCTAAAAAAGATGATGAATACTCATGATGCTATATTAGATAAATCTAGACATAATTTGTGATCCTTTGGCTAGCTTACTTTATTGAGTGTGTTTATGGGGCTTCACTTGTTCATTGAACATGAAATCTTGGTAAGGGGTTAGGAGTAACTGTCTTGCATATATTGTAATATATGAATTCTATTGTAGGCTTTGTTGTCATAACATGATGTTGGAGTTATCTTGGCTATGAATTCTAATATGCTATACACATGTTGACTTAACTTAACTTGATGATGTTGGTCTTTTGTTAAATGTGCTATTGTCTTAAGGAATATATGATTATTGTTTTATATTTGTTATTTGTTGTTCATAAGCCTTTTCACGTAACTTGGCATGGTTATGAACAAATGTCTCCTTTTGCATAATTTCAAAGATGTGTGTGCATATGTTTCCATAATTTATACAAGTATAGTACTAACCCCAATTTCTCCCCTTTCCCAAACATTTTAGGTGCCGATTGTTGAAGGTTCATGGCAAAATTGAAAGAAAGGCTTGGATCATTTCTCAAAGTATGGGTATGTCCTCAAGATCTGAGGATGATGCCTTTTTCCTATTCTACCTATGTGACTTGATATAGTCTAAAGATATTCATTTCACTCTTATTGTTCAAGACATTGTTGTAATCCATATATAAAAATTATATATTTGTGTAAGGGCTATAGCCGATTGTTCTATCCCAACTTAGATGGTTTTATATGAGACATATCTATTAAACTTTATGTTGTATATCATATATGTGTCTTAAAAGTAGATGTTCGTGTAAGATTCTTATGTGATGAGTCTAAGTAAACTCTCTATGTATATATTTTGTGTAAAAGAGAGGTCTATGTAAACCTCATGATGTAGATGTAGATGAAAAGCATTAATTTTTCTGCACTTTTTATCCAATGATATGTAATGATGAATGCTAAGAGGCTAGTCTTAGTCCTGTTTGAGGACGAGGACGACGATTACTTCTAGGCGGTGCTCCCAGGATGTGACATATTTAGGGCTTGATAGGGTTTAGAGCGTAAAGTTTATTAGGTTTAGGTGTTTTGTATTTTCAATGGTTTTAAAGGCATATGTGTTTATCTGTTTTTTTTGTGTTTTCAATTTTTAAGGTTTACAAATTGTAAGGATTTAAGATTTAGATATTTGGGTTTTTTAGCGATTTTAGATGATTTTTGGGGGTTATTCTAGTGTTTATAGGATTTTGGGTTTCATGTTTAAGATATTGGGTTTAAGGTTGGTTTTTAAGGTTTAGGGCTTAGTTTTTCTTAGGTTTAGGGTTTAAGGTTATGGGTTTAATCTAGGTTTCTAGAGTTTAGGGCTTTGGGTTTTTTTAGATTAAGGTTTTTAGTGTTTATTTTAGGATTTATATAATTTAGGGTTTCTTAAAGATCAGGTTTTACAGTTTCATTGGGGTTTTAGGTTTTGGATTAAGAGTTTTAGGTTACAGTTTAGGGTTTATGGATTAGGTTTTTTTTGGTTTAGGATTGTAGGTTTGGGTTCCAGCATTATGACTTACGATTTTTGGGTTATATTTTTGGATTTTATATATATATATATATATATATATTGTTTAGGTCTTATTTTTTTAATTTTAGATTTTTTAGGGTTAGAGCTTTGGGATTTTTTGCATAAGGTCTTTAGAAATTTATTCGTATACGGTTTAGTGCTTATGAATGTTTTGTGTTCTTAAGGGTTTACATATATTATTTAAGGCTTTATTGGGTTTAGAGCTTAAAGTTTTTTAGGTTTAGGGATTTTGGAATTTTTTAGGGTTTTTATGAGTTAAGTGTTTCTTAGGGATTTTAGGATTAAGTGTTTGCATATGATTTATGGATTTAGGGTTTACAGATTATTTCAATTTAGGATTTAATGTTTCGGGTTTTGTTGGGGTATAAAATGGTTTTAAGGGTTTATTGGATTTCGGTTTCATAAGGTTTAGGTCTAGGGTTTCAAAAAACTTTAGGTTTAAGATTTGGAGTTTTAGGTGATAATTTAGGGTTTAAAGATAAGGATTTTTTTAGGTTAAGGGTTTTATCTAGTTTTTTAGGGTTTAGGGTTTTGGGGTTTTTATATCAAGTTTTTTAAGGGTCTTAGTATTTACGGCTTAGGGTGTTTTGTGTGTTTTTATGATTTTGTATACATGATTTAAGGCTTTATAAAGTTTAGAGCATAGAGTCTTTTAGGTTTAGGATTTTTGGGGTATTTAGGTGTTTTAATGGTTAAGTGTTTCTTGAGTATTTTCAAGGTTTGTTCTTTACGTGCTTTGGTTTTTTTGTTTTTATGTTTTTAAGTTGACTATTTACGAATTTTTAGGATTTATGGTTTTAGATTATAGGGTTTTGTAATAACTTTAAGGGTTTATATTAATATTTTTAAGATTTAAGGTTTAATAATTTTTATGATTTAGGGGTTTGGGTCAGGGCTTAGGGTTTAAGGGTTAGGATTTTTTTGAAGTTAAGGGTTTTAGCATTGGGTTTTTTCCTTGGTTTTTACTGTTTAAGGGTTTTAGTTTTTTAAGCTAGGTTTTTAGGGTTTAGGGTTTAGGTCTAAGAGGTTTTTTCTTTTTTTAGGGTTTAGCATATAGGATTTAGGTCTTTATAAGACACAGAGCTTAGTGTTTTTATTGGTTTAGTGTTTGTTCGGTTTTCTAGGGTTTTTAAGGGTTACATATTTCTTAGGGTTTTTTTAGGCATTTATGGCTTATTTTTTTTTTGGTGTGTTTTTTAGTTTTAATGCTTGTAGATTATTATGATTTAAAGCTTAAAGCTTAGGGTTTATATGAGTTAGTCTTTCTAAATGTTTAGGAGTTCTTAGGATTTATTGTTTAGGACTTAGGGTTTGTTGTTAGAGTTTATGGCTTAATATTTTTAGGTATCTAGTTTTAGATTATGGGTTTTATATAGGTTTTGGGGTTGAAGGCTTTCGATATTTTATGTTACAATTTTTTGTATTTCTATAAGTTTGGGATATCAGATATAGGTGTTGATAAGGTTTGCATGCTAGAGATTTTGGGCTTAGGATTTTTTTTTGTATATTTACGGTTTACAAGGGTTATGTGTGTCTTAAGATGTGGGTTTAGAGATTTTTTTTTTGTGTTGTTTAGGTTTTTAAGACTCTTAAATTAAAACCCAAAACCTTGAAAAACCCTAAGCCCTAAAGATTAAACCCTAACCTAAAACTTTAAATCCTAAACCCTAAACTCTATGTACCTCTAAATCCTAATACTTAAGAAACCTTAAATCCTATAAACAATAAAATAAACCCTAAAAAAATTAAAACCCTTACAAAACCCTAGGCTCTAAACTTTAAACCCTAAAAGAACCCTAAGAAATAATTAATAGTTAAACCCTAAAAAATCCAAAATTATGCGAAACCTAAAATTCTAAGCTGTAAACCATATAAAATACTACATATTATATACCAAACCCTAATAAGCATACAAAATTCTTATCCCTAAACCTTCAACCTACATAAACTTAAAAACATAACCTAAAAACCCAAGGACCTAAATTCTAAAACCGTCGATCAAACCTTTAACCTAAGAACCTCTAACGTAAAAGTAACACTTAGATCTAAACCATTTACCATAACTAAAAACCTAAATTCTAAACCTTAAACTGTCACGACCCAATTTGAGTCGTTACTGGCACCCACATTTAATCTCTAGGTGGGACAACCAGAAAATTTAACCCCAACTTACAAAATACAAGAATAATGTGGAAGCTCAAAATCTTACAAAATATCATTTCAGAAAACATGGAAGTCATTACATCAAGGACATATATTATCCAAATACTAAGTCTAATAATATAAAATACAATGAAATAAAAAATAAATTGGTATGCGTCCGAAAACATAGGACATCATGTCATGACGGAGAGAATCCAGCACGAGCTTAAATGAATATCTCACAGTGGAACTTGAAATGTTGGAGACTTGCTAGAGCTGAGGGTAATTCGAAGTCATTGGTACACTAGATGTACTCTATTAAAAGAAAAAAAGAGAAACACAAGTATGGCTCTGTACGGGGTAACACTTACTGAGTAGGTATCATCGGCCAACCCAAAGTAGAAACAACTATACAATGAATAATAGTATGAACTAAACTATGACACTTAACAAGTGGTAATAAACAAACAACATGAACAAGTGACTACATAATCAATCACAATATAAAGAGCACCCATGAGGACTCACGCCTCCACGCCACGCTCATTTGGGAAATGGATTCTTTGAGATTAAGAACATTATTTTAATTCAATATCTTTTTCCTTTAATGTTACTTTTGTCAGAACGTGACACTCTGATCAAATTTTACTGTGTCGGAACATGACACTCCGATCCAAATATACTTTTAATTTATCATTTATTATCACTAATTTTCAATTCATTCACAATATTTCAGCACTCCTTCATTCAAGGCATCATTTCAATAAAAAGGGTTCATAATTATATATTCTAAGGTCTCCAGATTTCAGACAAATCACAAAGCCCAAAATCAAGTCATACAATCACATAACCAACTACGTAGAAGAATTCACACTATAATTCAATGCATATCAATTGCTATTAAGAGTTTACTATAAAATAGCATAAACCGTAACCTACCTCCACCGAAGAGCCAAAGTCAAGCAAGCTACTTCTCCAATGTTTTTTTCCATAATGCCTTCGAACCTTTCCAATAGATCAAGTATGCATTATTTATTAGAAACAAGTTTATATGTTTTTAATCACTTTTCTAAATTTTTATGTCAACTAATATGTCAAGTCTAGTATGTCTCAAATTTCGAACCTAGGGTTAAGTCTTAATTTCTCAAATTAGCATAAATTTATGAGCTGAAGGATCATAGACTCATATTACAATTGACCGTGCAAACATTACTCTGCAGGGTTTTAGACTTAATCTAACACCAAATATATTTGCAATTGATTTTCCACTAAAACTCTGTCGGCATTTGACCAAAATACGCGTATGAAGTGCCATAATGAGATATTATCAACCTTAATATTGTCAACACTTAATCTTATCCCATTCGAACATTATTCCCTCACAATTCAATTACGCCAAAACTTAGTTTTTAACTTTTTGATTTCAATATATATAATTTCCTTCCACAGCCCACATTATTGCAATAATAAAAAAAAAATTCATGAACCAATAAAATTACAATTTATAATGAAACCTCACACCAAGCAAACATTGTTCACTTTTACAAAGAGACATCAAGCTTAATATTAAAAATGACATTCTTCTTTAATCCCTCATCATCACCTAATTACTAAGTTCCATACCTAACAGCACAATTTTAGCACTTTTCTGTTTGTCCATCAATATTCACAGTGCACATATGACCCTTTAAGCTTGAACTTTCAACAATATATAAAATAATGTATACTTCCTATTTAATAATCCAAACATATTAAAGTAGATTAAATTCTTAAATATTTACCTACTGCGGAATCTTCCAATTCGATTTTTGTTCCATGCGTTTTTCTCTTCTTCTACTCTTTTCTTTCTTCTACACATTATTTATTAACCTAGTAATTATTAAAAGACTAATTATAAGAAGTGGTAAACTTGACCTAGTATTAATTTCAATGTTATTTTTCTTTACCCACCAACTAAATAAATTATTAAGCTATCTCACTGATTTCATAATTGTAATTATGAACTATCTAAACTACCCAATAAGAATCTAACGAAAGTATTTTATGAAATAAAAATCTCTAGTATTCAAATTGACCAAATGGGTCACTAAAAAAAATACTAAACCTTAAGAAAACTTAAATCCTAAAAAAATCTAAAACCATTTTATAACCAATCCAAAACACTAAGATCTAAACCCAAAATCCTTAAACTAAACCTAACAAAACACACACAAACAAAAAAACTAATCCCCCCAAACCCCAAAAAATCCAAAGAAACGCTAAACCCTTAAAATTACTAAAAAAAATCCTAAGAAACACTAAATCATCAAAAACCTCTAAAACTAAAAAACTATAATCTCCAAACACTATCAAGCCCTAAAACTTATATGCTAAACCATAAACCTAGAAAACCCTAAAATCTAGATAAAACCCTTAACCTAAAACCATAAACCTATAAATCCCAAAGGCCTAAACCCTAAAACCCAACCTAAAACCCTAAATCATTAACCCAATAAAATTTGCTCTAATGACTAGTATGGACGTACTGACTGGATGTGTTATTCACAAAAAACAGTCTTACCTTAGTTTTGAAGAAGAAGCCTTGTTGAGCCTCGTCTCAAAAACATGGATACAAGCTTGGTTAGATCATCAAAACTTGAAATTAAAATTGTCTAATTAACATGGATACAACATCAAAATGGTGGATCAAGTAATGGAGAGATAGTCAAACAAAAACCCATATTGAGAAATTTCATCTTTTACTTAAACATTTTGTTGCGTTCTGTAAGACCTAGAAAATGACTTAGATTAACTAGAGCCTAACATTTTTATAGTGATAATATGAGGTCATAAATAGGTCTAATATATGGTACTGAGGCAGTGTCTAAAGTATTAGGTGCTTTGGAAGTCAAACATCAAGGAACGATTAAGTCGTTTGACGACTAAGTCACTTGTGTGCCTCATATGTGTTTTTACGTGTTATGTTTGATTAATGAGGTTTTGAGGTATTTAAATGACTCATTATATAATTTATAGGAAGTGCGTTTATTTTCGTGAATTTTGGAGGTCAAACGTCCAACAACGTCCATGACATTCGAAAGATATTCTTTGAAATGAACTTGTGTTTCTAGGTATGTTTCGTCGAGTTTTACGTGTATGTTTTTGGTAAAATTCATGTGATAGAGATAAAATCATAAAATAAAATTCTTGAGTTTGAAATGTCCGGGCAAAACTCCCCAAGAACCAACCACAAGTCCTTTAGGAAAGACCCAAACTTTGAGTCAAGACTGTCCTAGGCAACCCCAAACGATGGACGCAACAATGGCACGTGGTCCTATCAACACATATCGATGGGTGCCATTGGTAGGTACTTGGTCTTAGTAGACAATAGGACCATGTAATGTCTCTTAACCGAACCAACAGAAGAACACGATAGTCCATTTGTGGACAAGCTGTCCGTCGACTGTCCAACCGTCGATCAGCCTGTGTGATGCGCAGGTTCATTGCCAAGTTAGGGGTGACCTTGTAATTTCACCACACTTCCAAATATAAGTTTGGATGCTATTTAAGGTTCTTTTTGATATCTTAAACATGTATGTAAGTGTTTAACACTTAGAAGATTTCATTCTTCCAAATCAAAACCCCAAAATCCCTTAAGAATTCTGAAAGACTCCATTAATGTACAAAATCAAGGAAGAGTTTGGTGTGATGAATTGAGCAGAGATTTGTTTCATCAAGGATCCCAACTCTCTAGATGCTTTCTAAGGTTTTCTAAATTGAATTGTCCAATTTCGTGATTCTACCATTGGTTCTTGCATCAAATGTTTTTAAACACTTACTCTGAATTAAATTAATATTGCATTGATGATTTAACCTAAATTACCTATAAACCCATGAGTTTGGATGAACCCTATTTTTTGAGTAAGTTATTGATTTAATGTTGATAAATTCTTATGTAGTTTTATTTAGGCTATTCATTGATAAATTAATTGTAGTATATTGATATCTAGGTTTTATTAGATTTATGAATATATATTTAGGTTTTATTAGATTTATGAATATATATTTAATTGACCTAGTTAATTAATTATTATAGGTTTATGTTGAATTGTTGGTTATGGCTTTTGGTAAGGGTCTTGTGTTATCGAATTTAGTAAGTTGACTTTGGATAAAAGTGTTGAGGATGATGTGGGATTACGCTGCCCTATTTACCTTATTTTGTTATTACTTTTATTTCAATTATTTTGTGATTGGTATGGTCCACTTATGATGGCAGTGTTATGTGTTTTACTTGAAATTTATGTGGCCTTGTCGGCGTTACTTTATGTATTATGATGACCATGACCTTGTCGCATATTAATTGAAGTAATGTGACTATTTGTGTAGTTTTATTTGGTTAATCATGACATTATATATATATATATGTTAAGTCATATATGTGTTCTTATATTAACGTTGTCTTAAGTGATAATGTTAGACTATGACTTTCACCTTATATGTATAGTTTTAGGGTTGAGTATTGGTGATTCGTACATGAATATATGAGTCTATATTTGTAATATTTATGATGTAATGATATCATATAAGATGAATTCAAGATGTTAGGGTAGTTTCTAGAATGACATTCATTATAAGTTAAAAATAAGTATATGGTGTCTTTTCTTGATGGACTTCTGTTCCTTACTTGATTTATATATGATTATGAATATGTTATGTCTTGACTTAGGATGTTAAAACTCTAAGAATTGTATGTGTTAATGACATGTGACCTTAAATGATGATGAGATAGTCTTTTATGTGAAACTTTGAACTTAGTTGTAAGGTTTAGATTGTTGAAGTCATAAGCCATAATGGTATCCTTTAAAGTAAAGGAATGATAGACTTAAGGTTAATTGGATGGAACAACATCATAATAATCTTTATTAAAGTCATCATGAGCTTCTTGTCTCCATTGTGAAGTAGCCCTAGTGGACCCTCCTTTGGTAGGGTAAATGTGATTGGGTTATGAACTTGTTATGGAACCCTTTTATGTAAACCTTATGTGTAAATTACTCGATGAGAAAGAAGGATAGCACCGAGTGAGTATGGTAAGGGAAGTAGTGCTAGTTAAGAGTGAGACTAGATTACAAAGCATGCCCTTCATATTCCTTAACCATGTGCCTACATGGGATTTGTCTAAGTTCTACCCTTGGCCAGTAGAATATCCTCATCGGATTAGGATAGAACTCTGGATTGCATATCTTGCTATCATGGTCTATGTTTGTTATTGCCTATTCTCATCTTAAGAAATACCTATTTGCATTATAAAAGTTTATGAGGTTTAGGTGGTGGTTGATATACCGTGCTTTCACGGTATAATTAATACTTTTTCCTAAAGTTTATTGTGTCCTAAAGTCTTTTTGTGCTAATTTTTATATAAGTTTCTCTTTGTTTTGCAGGAAATCTGTCCAAAGCAGAATGCAGAGATTTTGAGCGAAGAAATGCAGAAGAGACCACCTACGGAGCTTATGACGGTCCGTCATACTTACGACGGTCCGTAGGTGGCAGCTTAGTGCAGCTGCTGAAGGAAGATGGGGAAGTCTGACCAAGTGTGGGGTTACGAAGCTTGTGACGGTCCATCGTGTCTATGACGGTCCATCCTGCAGGTTCGTCATGAAGTTCAGAGAAGTGATCCCATTACCCAGATTCCAAGAGTTGAAGTGTTTTGGAACGAAGACCCTCGACGGATCGTTGTGCCTATGACGGTCCGTCATACTTGCCGTCGAGGGTAATGAAGAAGAACAGCAGAAGAAATTGCATAAGTATGGGACGACGGAGTCCATGACGGTCCATCGTGACCATGAAGATCCGTCGCGAGGTCCGTCAGCCCACGCATTTTGGCAGATTTCTAGCATTTAGAATCCTTGTTTAATTAAGTTTTTTGTTTTTTATAAATAGTTCGAAAAACCTAGTTTTTGAGGTTAGACACCAGATATTTAGACTCTTGGATTGGTAGACTCTTAGATTGTAAAATTACTTATTGGTAAACATTGTGTTGTGAGATTCTTGATAATCATTAGACTTTTTGTGAGATTATTGATTACATTGAGATTCTTGCAAGTGAATATTGGTGATTAATCAAGCAAACTTTTGGATTGTACTCTTTCACATTGAAATAAGTACATGAAATCTTATTTAATATATTTGAATATTGTGTTTATGGCCATGAGTAACTAAACTCCATAACTAGGGTTGTGGGAACCATAGGCAAATAATGAGATAAACCCTAACTTAAATAACAATTCTAGAATAGTGTCTTGCATGAATTAATAATTCTTTCGCTTAGAAGTCTTTTTAACGTATGGCCAACGTTAGAACTCGCCTTAATGCTACTTGCCGGACCAAGGAGGTAAATAATAGGAAAAGAATTATAGACATAGATTTAGTGTATAATATCTAATAGTCTAGTATTGATTGGTACGAGGTAATAACTTAGTCAAATATCGAATACGATGCCTAATATGAGGTAAAGATAAGGGTTAGGATAGCAACACACGTAGCCGGACCAATGTGCGGAGTGAGATTTTCTAGATGCCAGACCAAGGATTTAGAAATACATAACTTATCCCTTTGCATGCAAGATACTAGGAAAGAATTGTTATAGATGGAGTTATCAAGTTATGAACTTGTGGGGAAAACATAAACCATAGTTACTTTGATTAATTGAATAGAAACCCCCCTTTATTGTTTTTACTTTCCAAGGAAGTCATTGACCAAACAATAGTAATAACAGGTTGAAGTTAAGTCTAGACTATTTTCCTCGTCGGAACGATCCCAACCTCACTAGTTGGGTTATTTACTTGACACGACCGCTTTACTTCTTATTTGAGAAGTAAGTTTGAGCGTATCAAATTTTGGCGCCGCTGCCGGGGAATCTAGCTTTTAGATTAACTTGAACTTATTACTATAGTTTAGTTGATATTTCTTGATTTTACATTATTTTATTGTTTTTTATTTCTTTTCAGAACTATCCTCCTTGTATGCCAAATATACGGAGAGGAAGAGAACCCTTGTTTCCCTTCGATCACGAGTTAGAGCGTACACTGCGCAATATGAATCGAAACATGGTAATAAATGATGAGGATCCGAGCAAGAACATCCCAGCTCCGGTTGATGTTCATGGTCAGATGTTACCCGATGCTCCGGGTGAACATCAACAGAGGGGACAAAATCCCGTTCCACAGCCCCAAGCATACTATAGAGGGTATGATAACATAGCAGACTCGGATGGGCCACTTGTCTTGCCCCCTCTACCCACAGGCCACACCTTTGTGGTAACTAGTAGCCTGATGCAAATGCTCACTGCCAGAGGTTTGTTTTCAGGGCTACCTTTTGAGGATCCACATTCCCATATAGCTAAGGTAAGGGAAGTGTGTAAAAGTTGTGTGGAGAGGCCTGATTTTGATCTAGATGTAATAGGGCTCAGAGTGTTTCCTCTCTCATTGACGGGAGAGGCTACTATATGGTTCACTAAGCTCCCATACAACTCAATCTTCACTTGGAACCAATTAAGAGATGTTTTCTTAGCACGCTACTATCCAGTCTCCAAGAAACTAAACCACAAAGACAGAGTGAACAACTTTGTGACACTACCAGGAGAGTAAGTTAGTAGTTCTTGGGATAGATTCACCTCATGCTTGAGAAGTGTTCTAAATCACCGTATAGATGATAAGTCACTGAAGGAATACTTCTATCGGGGAGAGGATGATAACGATAAAGCGGTGTTGGACACTATAGCAGGTGGATCTTATGGGTAGTGTCCTTATGCTGAGATTGCTGAAAAATTAGAGAAAATCTCCCAGAATAACAAATCTTGGAGTACTAAGAAGTCTTATACAGGGAGAAACACCTTCGCAATACAATCCACTCACAACCCAGCCACAGATGAGATTCGTGAAGAAATGGCTCAGATGAGAACAGAGTTTGGGTTGGTACAAAAACATGTCACAGGGGGTGCAGAAAAGATAAAAGCAGTCAACTACTTGGCTAAACCACCACCTCCTAATGATGAGTTCTATTATGCAGAGGACACTTATGCAGTGAATGAGCAGACAAGGGGTTTCCGACAAAGCGCCCAAGGCTCAAATAAGGATAACTGGCACCAAGGTCAATCGGTATCTGCCATATCCCACAAAGAAAAGATGAAGAAGGAGACTGAACAGAAAAATGCAAAACAAGAGTTTATGGTTGGAGATTTGGTGCTTGTAGACAGTTCTGGGGTGCCTTGTCTTCCGTGCAAGCTCAAGTCCAAATGGAATGGCCCATAATTGATTACCCAAGTATTCCCTCATGGAGCAGTTGAGTTAAAAGCAAAGGAGGGAGTGAGGTTTAAGAGCAATAGAGATAGAATAAAACTCTATATTGGGCATAAAACATCAGGGAATAAAGTAATAGAGGCAAACCATCTTGATGAAGGCTGAGTAATCAAGTGTCCTCAGTCTTGCCGCGACGTTAAATCAGGCGCTTGTAGGGAGGCAACCCAATACTTATAGTCTTTTTAGTTATGGTAGCATTTTTCTACTAATGGGTTTTTAAATTTGCAGGAACATCACCAAGAAATTCGACAAAAAACTACTCTGCAACAATCAGTGACGGATACATCGATGGCCCGTTGCACCTGCGACAGATAGTCGTATGCCTCCGTCGTACCATGTACGTCTTTCTGTTATTTTCAAACTAGGGCACACACGACGGAACCAACGACGGGTCGTCACAATTATGACGGACCGTCGTCGGGGAATCATCGCGTGATTAATGTGTCGTACCCGACCCGACCCGGCTGGAGTCTTTTTCAAAATTAGAACGTTTAAGCCCCCCCAACCCTTCATTTCACCCCATTCATTCATTATTCCTCCCACTTCCCTCTCTTTTAAACTTCCATATTCTCCCCCTCGATCATTGCTCCCCCAAAATTCTCCAAAGCCCTAAAAGTATTATTCTACTAGTCAGAGTTGCTGCTGTGGGTGTTTGCCTAGCCACCGAGTACTTGTGCAGTTGTTTTATCCATTTCTAAGGTATGTGTCTCGAATTTCTACTCATTTATCTTGAATTTTATTTATTAGTTAGTATTAGCTTAGTTCTTCGTCATATGTTGTTTCTTTTATACGATTCTATCTAACCTATGTTAAAAATGTTCTAATATTGCCATGTTTACAACCCTAGACATAGGTACTTTTGCATTGCTAGTTTCCCACTAGTTGGGTTTGACAAATGTAGGTCAAAATTACTACAAGTTTGATGTGGGTTCATCGGGGATGCATAGGGTACACTCAGTTCTGTCACTGTTATTCAGAATGAGACCCCGATAATGGACCATAGTACCCACGACGGACCGTCGTAGGGTCCGTTGCAAAAGCCCTAGCACGTTCTCCCAACGGACACATGTGACGGACCGTCGTACTCATGACGGTCCGTCCTGCACAACCGTTCTGGTTGTCAGAGACCCTTTTTCTAAGGGTCTCTCATTTTTTTTCAAGTATCCTTCAACAAACACATGTTACGGACCTTGATACCCACAATGGTCCGTCCTGCACGACCGTCATGACGGTCAGAGACCCCTCCCCTAAGGGTCTCCATATTTTTTTCAAGTGTTCTACGACGGACACCTACGACGGACCGTCGTACCTATGACGGTCCGTCCTGCACAGACCGTCATGCTAGTATGAGACTCTCCTTCAGGGTTCTCTATATATACACTGTCCAAGTAATACACGACGGTTCTCATAATGGTCCATTATAGTCACGACAGGTCGTCAACAGGACCGTCGTGGGCCACTGTTTCTATAGCAATTACCCACTACTTTCAATGTTTTGTTAAGTATGGTTTTACTTGTCTTGTTTGCCACTACTCGTACTAATATTGATCCTTTATAGGTACTATATACTATGGCACCCAAGCAAGACCTCATCTACGCACGCGGGCGATCGAAGTCTATCTCCCCGTCTGCCCGCATGGACATCGGCTCTGATGATGAGCATGACCCTGAGTACGTGCGCCCAGGCACTTTCACCCCTTCATGTGCTGCGCATGCTCTAAGAGCCACACCCTAAAAGGTGGCGTCCGGCGTAGTCACTTCCCCCCAGTCTGATGAGGAGCGCACACTGACCGGCACACCCTCTGGGTCAGCCACAAATGAGGAAGAAGCGTCTGGCTCCTTAGGAGTATCATGGTTCGAGGAAGCCTCCGGCTCTGCTGAGGTTCCCACACCTGCCACCGCTGCAGCATCGGCCTCGTCTGATGAGGCTGACAGTTCAGACTCTACATCAGGCTCACCAGTTAAGGTCCCCACCCCAGAAACTGACCAGCCCAACCGGTGGTGTGTCGACGGGCAATTCCAAGTCTACTACGATGCCATGTTCCTGACTGATAAAGGAGTGATGACTCGAACACTCACCGTGGAACGACGGGTCCTTACAGGGAGTCTCCCAACGATGCGTGAGATCCACAATCTCTTCATCAGGCATTGCTTGGAGTGGACAGCACGTCTGTTGGGACGATACAGTGAAGAATTTGTCTGAGAGTTCTATGCATCTTACGTAGCGACTCTCCTATCACAGATATATAGACGGGCTGCCCCCGCTAAAAAGGCCCCACTATAGCAGGTCCGAGTACGGGGTGTACATGTTGACATTTTCCCGCCAGCCATCCGCCGGTTTCTATACGGCGAGAGTGTTGATGCTACTCAGACCCCCCTCACTGCCGAGTTTGACTACCGCTTGCAGAAAGTTAAGGATGGCCAGTTCTTGCACGAGCCATCACTGAGAGAGACCTCCAAGAGGTGGATGGCCCTGCACCTGTCAGTAGATGGAGAGGGTGCCGATTGGGTGACTGAGCCGAAGGGGTCCATCAAGAAGGCCAACCTCACATTCACAGCAAAGTTCTTGTGGCTGCTTTTCCCTCACTACCTTTTGCCCACAGCTGCTGATAATATCGTTACCTGGGATCGAGCAGTGTGATGGCGGCGATGATAGCCGGATTAGAGGTGGACTTCGCATGGCTTCTCCATGCAGTCATGCACGAGAGGGCATTCAAGGTCACTACTACCTACCCTTTCCCGTGCATGATCTTTTCCCTTTGCAGGTCCACAAGTGTGCCCATATGGCACGTAGATCAGCTTAAGACCCCGTAAGGCACTATTGACGTCGGCCTCATCAGAGACGAGGCCAATGAGTTGGCTCCATGCAGAGGGCCCCTTCCGGAGCTACCCCCACTTGGTGATGATCTTGCGGATATTGTAGCCCAGGCCCGCACAACTACACAGGCGGCGTCCACTGACACTATCCCGGTCGAGTGTATCCGAGTAGTAGCACTGCCCCGAGCTCCTCTCACACAACCCCTCTAACGGCACTGGTCCCACTTACTAGGGTCCAAAAACTAGAGGCACAAATGGCCACTCTTATGCATCATATCCAGCCGTGGATGCAGAAGTTGATTACTGAGTCCGAAGAGCGCCTAGAGAGGAAAATGGTGCAGTTTATAGAGCGGAAGATCGCTGAGGTTAACTAGCGCTTGGACGCGTTTGAGTTGAGGGTGCTAGCCTGACCAGCCCCTCCGGTGGATGTGTCGACCCTTCAGGCTGTAGTCGATAGTCTTCGTGCAGATATCGACACAATCTTAGAGGCTAGGGTGCCGGATTCTGAAGCCCCTTCTGTCGAGCCTGCTGAGGACACAATATTGGCGGCCCTTTTTGCTACTTATGAAATTCTACCAATTCCCCCTAGAGAGAGTGCCAAGAGGCGTAGGGTTCGAGCAGAGGAAGTGACGCGAGCACGGATGAAGGAGCACCGAGAGATAGAGGCTACGAGGAGAGCCTCACTTGCTGAGGAGGCGGCGCAGCAGATGAGAGCATCAGAGTTAGCGGCTAGGGCATCTAGCTCCCGCACTTTAGAGATAGCACGAGGCACTACTGATGGTGCAGTTATTGCTGAGGACACCACTAAGGGTGTCCATATTCCAGAGGACGTAGGTTCCGGGGAACCCGACCCACCAGTTTGCTGATCGACGGCGCTTTGCGCCACAGGTTTTCTTTACCTACCACTCGAGTATTTTAATTTTTATGCATTAAGGACAATTGCATTTTTTTTTTGTTGGCGGTGGGGTAAATGGAAAGTGAGTGTTAGGGTGAAATCTGAGTAGCCTAATTCACTATCCTCTTTTGGGGTTTTCTTGCTTGTGTTCTTTATCCCAAAAAGACTGATTACTTTTTCTGTTGAACCGGCATGTTTATATCTTTTGTACATAGTTTAATTCTGGAGCATGATGGCTAAAATGATATCCTAATAAACATGAAAATGATGCATGACTAGGTCTAGTAACTGGTAATTTTGAGGCTCTAAACATGACATAGAGTTACACCATTGCATTACCCTAAGTCTTAAATTCGAACTAGGTGTATGATAATCTGGTATAGTGATGAGATGTCAACTGAGTGTGAGGAAAATTCGAATAAGTCCACTATTGGTACTGAGCTAGAACTCGCCTGGTTAGTCCTGCTGAAAGTAAGCTGTAATAGACAATTAGGAAAGGATCATAGGCCCTTATTCAATATAGCCCATTTCTAGCCTAAATAAAAGAAAACCAAATGAAATTTATCCTTCTTTGATCCAAATGATCTGAGCTTAATATAGACCTTTCTTTTTCACCCCAACTGATCTTTTCTGAGAACAATGTGTTGGCCCTGGTCCCTCCTTGGACATGTGCACCTCATCTTATGCCAAAAGAATAAGTTGAGGGTGGCTAATGTAGTAAACAACCTTCGTTATGGCCCTGACCCAACTTTGGGTATTGTGTACCTTGACTTATGGCAAAGCCATGAGTTGAGGGTGGCTATTATGAGGAATGCTTTGGAAAGTGGGGTTGAAAGAACAAAGAGAGAGAAAGAACAAAAGTAACGTGACTCAAGAATTAGTTGAAAGAAATATAAAGAAAAAGAAAAATATACAAGAAATACAAGCAAGAAAAGAAGAGAGTAACTTACACAAATAAATAAAGAAGAGAAAATAGCAAGGTGAAAGAATATGAGAAACTGGGCGAGATAAAATGATAGAATGTGGAAGGTTTAGCCGATATGTGAAGGAGGGAAAAAAGTCACTAAAGTATACCTAAATATACCTTACTTGACCCCGAGCCTATGTTACTAGCTAAAAAAGTCCTATCGTGATCCTAAGGGTTGTATAACAAATTTAATGCAGTGAAAATAAGGGCAAGATTTTGGCAATAGGTATGAATGAGTGTGACTTTGTTCTGAGTGCGGGTGTTGAAAAGTAATCCTTATACTCAAACTGAAATCATTGTGTGAAAAAGGAGGATTTTGTTTTAAAGTAAGGACACTAGTTGCAATACCGGAATTGTTAGCACCTCGGTGAGAAATTGAAGAGGATAGGTGTTAGTGCATGGTGAGTCTGTGTTATGTTCTGATCCCACATAATTTAAGCCTAATAGTGATAGCATGCATAGATATGATGAGATTAATAGGGATTGATAGCCAAATGATTACAAAGGATAAAACATGGATACTATTGCACAAAGATTTTGTATTGAGTCATACTGCATCGCTTTAGGACAAACAACAAATTTAAGTTGACGGTGTTGATATACCGTGGTTTCACGGTATAATTAATACTTTTTCCTTAAGTTTAGTGTGTCCGAAAGTCTTTTTGTGCTAATTTTTATATAAGTTTCTCTTTGTTTTGCAGGAAATTTGTCCAAAGCTGAATGCGGAGATTTTGAGCGAAGAAATACAGAAAAGACCACCTACGAAGCTTATAATAGTACATTGTCCTTACGACGGTCCGTAGGTTGCAGCGTATTGCAGCTGCTGAAGGAAGATGGGGAAGTCTGACCAAGTGTGGGGTGACGAAGTTTGTGATGGTCCGTCGTGTCTATGACGGTCCATCCTGCAGGTTCGTCATGAAGTTCAGAGAAGTGATCTCAGTACCCAGATTCCAAGAGTTGAAGTGTTTTGGAACGAAGACCCTCGACGGACCATTGTGCCTATGACGGTCCGTCATACTTGCCGTCGAGGGTAATGAAGAAGAGCAGCAAAAGAAATTGCATAAGTATGGGACGACGGAGTCCTTGACAGTCAGTCGTGACCATGATGATCCTTCGCAACGTCCGTCGACCCAGCCGCATTCTGGCAGATTTCCAGCAATTAGAGTCCTTGTTTAATTAGGTTTTTTTTTTTATAAATAGTTTGAAAAACCTCGGTTTTGAGGTTAGACTCTTAGATTGGTAGACTCTTAGATTGGTAGACTATTAGATTGTAAAATTCCTTATTGGTAAACATTGTATTGTGAGATTCTTGATAATCATTAGACTTTTTGTGAGATTATTGATTACTTTGAGATTCTTGCAAGGGAATATTGGTGATTAATCAAGCAAACTTTTGGATTTTACTCTTTCACATTGAAGTAAGTACATGAACTCTTATTTAATATATTTGAATATTGTGTTTATGGCCATGAGTAACTAAACTCCATAACTAGGGTTGTGGGAACCATAGTCAAATAATTAAATAAACCCTAACTAAAATAACAATTCTAGAATAGTGTCTTGCATGTATTAAGAATTCTTTCGCTTAGAAGTCTTTTAAACGGATGGCCAACGTTAGAACTCACCTTAATGCTACTTGCCAGACAAAGGAGGTATATAATAGGAAAAGAATTATTAACATTGATTTAGTGTATACTATCTACTAGGCTAATATTGATTGGTACGAGGTAATAACTTAGTCAAATATCGAATACGATGATTAATATAATGTAAGGATAAGGGTTAGGATAGCAACACACGTAGCCGGACCATGATGTGGAGTGAGATTTTCTAGATGCCGGACCAAGGATTTAGAAATACATAACTTATCACTTTGCATGCAAGATACTAGGAAAGAATTGTTATAGTTAGAGTTATCAAGTTATGAAGCTGTGGGGAACACGTAAACCCTAGTTACTTTGATTAATTGATTAAAATCCAACATTCAAAGTTGTTAAGTGTCTCTGTCAAGTTTGTTATTTAATTTTAGTCATTGATAAATAGAAACCCCGCTTTATTGTTTTTAGTTTCCAAGGAAGTCATTGACCAAACAATTGTAATAACAGGTTGAAGTTAAGTGTAGACTATTTTCCTCCTAGGAACGATCCCAAACTCACTAGTTGGGTTATTTACTTGACACGACCGCTTTAATTCTTATTTGAGAAGTAAGTTTGAGCGTATCAGTGGTATGGGACGCTATCTAGACATTGCACAACAGACTTTGAAGGTGGTACTTGGAGTTCCTAGGTCTTGTCCAAGACCATTACTTGAATGCCCTTTATGTGATGTATGACTCTCGTAATGAACTAATAAACTATCAAATTATGTTACTAAGTATGTAATGAATGAGTTCCTAATCAAAAGTAACTTAAAGATTCCTTAGCTAAAGTGTGAAGAGGGCATAAGTGATCATATCTTTATGTCTAATCTTTTGAAGTCTTGAGAGTGACTCAAGTTAGGAAAGATGTTTGGTGTTGTTTACATGATCTAAGCCTTAGTTAGTCTTAAGCACTATTTATGTAATCTTGAAGAGGTCAATCATGGATGTTATCTTCTTGATTTACTTAAGTAGGTCTTTTGATAGCCTTTGGAAGGAGAATGTAATATTATCTATATGTTGATACACTTAGTGAAAATAATTCTATCTTTGGTAGTCTATGGGATCTCTTGAGTGTTTGTACAAGGTATTGTATGGGCGGTCGCTTCACAACTCACTCAATTGAGACTTAGAGTCACCTTTGGTAGAAGAATCTTACATTGACGTTTTTGATGTCTTGTAATTGTGTAATTCTCTTATTATACGTGTTCTTGAGGGTAATTTATGTATTTTAGGGAGGTTATATAAGCGGTCGCTTTTATTAAGAAGACTACATGTTAGAAGGTATTAGGAAGTAAGGATAAGCAATTCTCTATAACAGTGAATTAAGTCACTGTACAGTGAATATACATCACTGTTAAGTGAGTAAAAAATTATGGTTTATTGTTTAAATGTTTTCCTATATGTTTGTAAGTCGATAAGTGTTGCTCTTATGATTATAAAATTATTTCTAAATGAAAAGATGCATATTTTCAATAAATATCCGTTTTCATGATTTTTATGCATTATGCCATACTTAGTACATGTGGTTGTACTAACCCATCCTTTTGTCTATCTATATAGTTCTTGGTAGGTGAGAAGATTATAGGATGTGAATACTTGAACCGTATCATCATTCAAGAGAAGTTGAATTATGTCCTCATTTGTCTCGAGGGCATATATGTCTTTTATGTTTTCCATTTGAAGTATTGTAATAGACTATGTTTTTCTATATTCGTACTTTCTATGGGCCGTGTACCAAGTTTTCTTGTGTCTTAAGATGAATAGATTCAGACTTAGTATTCCCTATTGCTTTATACGAAAGATATTTTTAAAGACAATGTTATGTTTGGTGAAAAGTTTTAATTACACACTACTTTTCACTATGTTTTTGCAATGAATGATATGAAAGTGCTTGTACAAGACCTTTGAGAGGTCAAGTATGCCGGTCGCAATTCGAGATTGACCCTAACTTCTAGGGTGTGGTTTCAGGATGTGGCAATCTTGATATCAGAGCATAGATTTTGAAAGTAGTATTAGGAATCGAAAAGTCTCAATAAGTCATGTCTTGTATAGTCTTGATCAATTGTGTGAGTCGTGACACATTTATAGATAAGAGGTTATCAGACGTTAGAGTTTCCTTTCTTTTCTACTCATATGTCCTGCGGTAGAGTAAATGTTATGACCATCCTTATTCATGTGTCTTCTTGTGTTTCCAGGAGATGAATACTAGAAGGATGGCTGCTAGAAGATTGGAACATGAGAGGATGAATAAAGAGATTCTTCCTCAAGTTAAACAAGTTGAGAAAGTTCCTCAAGATGGGCAAGGTGTCCAAGGTGCTAATGGTTCTCAAGTCCCTCCCCAAGGTGATCATATTCCTAATGTGGACGGAGTTAATGAGGTGCCGGTGGTTCATCCAAATTTGACTAATCAAGAGATTAGAGAGGCTTTGCTTGCTTTAGCTCGAGCCGTGACTACTCAAGTGAATTTGGGTATGGTGCATAGGGTTAAAGTTATTGAAATCACTATGATATCTAGGTTAAGAGATTTTGTGAGGATGAATCCTCTTATATTTCTTGGCTCTAAGGTGGGAGAGAATCTCCAAGAGTTTCTTGATGGAGTATATAAGGTGTTGACTGCTATGGGGGTCACATCTAGGGAGAAGGCGGAGTTGGCTTCGTATCTGTTGAGGGATAATTCTGAAAATGGTACAAACAATGGAAGGACAATAGACCGAAGTAATCGGGCTATATTGAGTGGGACGAATTTAAGGATGCTTTTCTTAGTAAGTACTTTCCCCATGAGAGGAGAGAGGTAAAGGTGGACGAGTTTACCAATCACAAGCAAGGAAATATGAGTGTTGAGAAGTACTCTTTGAAGTTCCCAACATTGTCTTAGTATGCCCCTTCTCATGTGTCCAATTCAAGGAATGAAATGAGTCATTTTGTGAAGGGTGTAACCAACTTAGTGATGGAAGAATTTCGTACCACTATGCTACATGACGATATGACCCTAGCTAGACTCATGGTGTATGCACAATAGATTTAAGAGTCTAAAATTAAGAGGATGTCTAGAAGCTTTAAAAGGAGTGCTGCTAGTGATCAAGAGAAAACTAGTTTTAAGAAGGGTGCTCAAAGTCAAGAAGACTTTAAGAGTGCTAAGGTGAAATTGGAGAAAGGAGGTGTTCTCAAAAGGTCAAACATACTGTGCCAAATGTGCAAAGAAACATTATGGTGAGTGTCTATTGGGTACCGGGAGTTGCTTTTGTTGTGATAAAGAAGGAAATAAAGTAAGATATTATCCTACGATTGCTTCTAGAGGAAAAGTGGGTAAGCAATTTGCTCCTAGTGTTCCAAAGGATTATATTCCAACAAAGAGGCGTTTCTACGCTCTCCGGCCTAGAGGGAAGAATCCATATTAGAGTGATGATAATGTTGGTAAGTTCTTTTTCTCTTTTTGTAATATGAGTTTCTTCTAAGTGGGAGATTTTGGTTAGTAGGTGGGATTTAAAGTCCTAGAAGTTGTTGCATGTGCATGTTGTTTAGGAATTTTGTTGAAATTGAATTTCATTAACTTCTTGCATTGTATGTTTTATGAAGCCATGAATATGTTGTAAGTTCTTTTTATATGATGTTAGTTTGCGTGTTAGCATGTTTATATCATGAATTTCCTAAAAGTCGCATTTTTGAAAATGGCAAAAATCACTATATGCTTGAAACTATTCAATATAATATTTTGGAAAAAGTGACTAATTGATTCTTTGGTCTATGTTGTAATGTGGTTAGAACTGATTTATATAAGCAAATATTTAATATAAAATGAGTTTCTACTGTTTGGAATGAAGCATGTCAGTTTTGTAGCATAATGAGTTATAGAATTTTCTTCTAGTTTCTTTTTGTGTTGCGAATCTCTTGAGTTTTCTAAAATTGATGGTTTCTTCTTATTTATGTGTTGTATGGTATGATTTTTAGCTTCTAGTTGAATCTCTATTCTTGGAAGCGTTTGGAGAGTGGAAAATGTCATTCGAGGACGAACATTGTCTAAGTGGGGGAAATTGTAAGACCTCAAAAATAACTTAGGTTAACTAGATCCTAATATGTTGGTATCGATGGTTTAAGGTCCTAAATATGTCTAATAAATTTTATTGAGTTAGTGTTTAAAGTATTAGTTGCTTTGGAAGTCGAACGTTAAGGGACGACTAAGACGGTCGATGACTAGGTCACCTATGTGCCTCAATTATCATTTATGTGTTTATGTCTTATTAATGAGGTTGTAAGGTCTTCAAATGAGTTAATATATCATTTATAGGCAGTATGTTGAGTTTCATGAAGTTTGAATGTCAAACGTCCAAGATGTTCGAAAGATATGCCTTGAAATGACCTTGTGAGTCTAGGCATGTTTCATCGAGTTTTTTGTGTTTGTTCTGGGTGAAATTCATGTTATAGGTGCTAAACTCATAGCGGATCATGTTTGGTTGGGAATGTCTGGGCAAACATCCCCAAGGACCAACCAAGGGTCACTGAGGAAAGACCCAAACTTTGAGTCAAGACTGTCCCAGGAAGCCCCAAACGACTGAGGAATCAACGGCTCGTTGTCCTATTGATGTCCCGTTGACACGTTCCTTTTGTAGGGCCTTAGTATTGGGTTAGAAGAGGACCATGAAAATTCTCTACACCAACCAACTGAAAGACAGGACGGTCCATTTGTGGACAAACGGTCCGTCGAATGTCCAACCATCGATCGGTTTGTGTGATGCGCAGGTTCAATGCCAAGTTAGGGGTGAACTTATAATTTCACCCCACTTCCAAAAAGAAGGTTTGGATGTTCTTTAGGGATCTTTTGGGTTATTGTAAACATGCATGTTAGTGTTCTAGAGACTCCATTGAAGTACAAAATCAAGGATGAGCTTGGTGTGACAAATTGAGTGGAGATTTTTCATCAAAGTGAAGAATTCTCATCATTGAGGTATGACTTTTGATCCTTGAAACTTGTTTCATCATGTATTCCAAATCTCTAGATGTTTTCTAAGGTTTACAAAGTTGAATTGTCCAATTTCACGATTTCTTGCATCAATTTTATTTAAACACTTACTATGAATTAAATTGATATTGTATTGATGATTTTGACCTATATTATCTATGAAACCATGAATTTGGATGAATCCTATTTTTTGACTAAGTTGTGGGTTACTTGATATTCACCTAATGTTGATGAATCTTATGTAGTTTTATGTGGGCTATTCATTGATAAAATAATTGTAGTAAATTGATATCTAGAGTAAAAGATTGACGAATTTATATTGAATTGACCTAGTTCATTGATTATTGTTGTTTAATGTTGAATTGTTGGTTATGGCCTTTTGTAAGGTTGTTGTGTTATCGAATTTAGAAAGTTGACTTTGGATTGAAGTGTTGAGGATGATGTGGGGGTATGCTGCCCTATTTCCCTTATTTTGTTATTACTTATACTTCAATTATGTTGTAATTGGTATGGTCCACTTATTGTGGCTGTGTTATGTGTTTTACTTGCAATTGATGTGGCCTTTTCTGCGTTTGTGTGAGGAATTACATTTTCTATATATATGTGAAGTACTATGTGTGCTCATATATTAATGTTGTCTTAAGTGATCATGTTAGACTATGACATTGATGTTATGTGTATAGTTTTAGGTTTGAGTCTTGGTTATTTGTACTTGACTATATGAGTCTATATTGTTCACATTGATGATATTATGATATTATATAGGATGACTTGAAGATGTTAGGGTTGTTTCTATGTGTTTCTAGAATGACATTCATTATGAGTTAAAAGTATGTATGTCGTGTCTTGTCTTGATTGACTTGTGTTCCTTACTTGATGTATATATGATTACGAATATGTGATGTCTTGACTTAGGATGTTAAAAATCTTAGTCTGGTATGTGTGAATGACATGTGACATTAAATGATGTTAAGATAGTCTTTTATGTGAAACGTTGAACTTAGTGTTAAGGTTGAGATTGTTGAAGTCGTAAACCATAATGGTATCCTTCAAAGTAAAGGAATAATACACTTAAGGTTAATTCGCTGGAACGACATCATATTAATCCTTAGGAAAGTCATCATGACCTTCTTGTCGCCATTGTGAGGTAGCATAGTGGACCCTTCTTTGGTAAGGTAAATGTGATTGGGTTGTGAACTTGGTATGGAACCCTTTTATGTGAACCTAATGTGTAAATTACTCTATGAGAAAGAAGTCTAGCACCGAGTTAGTATGGTAGGGAATGTATTTCTACTTAAGAGAGAGACTAGATTACAAAGCATGCCATTCATATTCCTTAACCATGTGCCTACATGGGATGTGTCTATGTTCTACCCTTGGCAAGTAGAATAACGTCGTCGGACTAGAATAGAACTCCAAATTCCATGTGTTACTATCATGGTCTATGTCGGCTATTGCATATTCTCATATTATGGTATACCTATAAACATTATAAAAGTATATGAGGTTTAGGTGGTGGTATGGGACACTATCTAGACATTGTAAAATAGGCTTTCAAGGTGTTACTTGGAGTTTTAGGTCTTGTCCGAGACCATTACTTGAGTGTCTTTTATGTGATGTATGACTCTCTTAATGAACTAACGAACTAATGACTTTTGTTACTAAGTATGTGAGTGAATGAGTTCCTAATCTAAAGTAACTTAAGGATTCCTTAGCTAAAGTCTGAAGAGGGTATGAGGGATGATCTCTACATATCTTATATTTTGAAGTCTTGAGAGTGACTCTAGTTAGGAAAGATGTTTGGTGTTGTAGACATGATCTAAGACTTAGGTACTCTTAAGTACTATTTAGGTAATCTCGAAGAGTTCAATCATGGACATTATCTTTTTGATTTACTTAAGTAGGTCTTTTGATAGCCTTTGGAAGGAGAATGTCAATTATTTATATATTGATACACTTAGTGAGAATGATTCTATCCTAGGTAGTATATAGGATCTCTTGACTGTGTGTATAAGAGATTGTATGGGTAGTCGCTTCACAACTCACTCAAGTGAGACTTAGAGTCACCTTTGGCAAAAGAATCTTACATTGATGTTTTTGATGTCTTATAATTGTGTAGGTTTCTTATTATAAGTGTTCATGAGGGTCATTTAGGTATGCTTAGGAAGGTTGTACAAGCATTCTCTCTTTGTGTTGCTTAAGTGGGTCATAGGATAGCTTTTAGTGAGAAGACTACATGTTAGAAGGTATTATGAAGAAAGAATAAGCAATTCACTGAAATAGTTAATTAAGTCATTGTATAGTTAATATACCTCACTGTTAAGTCAGTTTAAAATTACGGTTTTTTTGTTTCAATGTAATCGTATATGTTTCTAAGAAAATAAATATTGCTATTATTATTATAATATTCTTTCTAAATGAAAAGATGCATATTTCCAATAAATGTCCATTTTCATGATTTTTATGAATTCTTTAATACTTAGTACATGTCGTTGTACTAATCCATGCTTTTATCTATCTATATAGTTCTTGGTAGGTCAGGAGCTTTTTGGAAGTGAAGAATTGGATCGTAGCATCGTTCAAGAGATGTTGAAGTATGTCCTCATTTAACTCGAGGGCATATATGTCTTTTATGTTTTCCATTTGAAGTATTGTAATAGACTAAGTATTTCATTATTTGTATTTTGTATGGACCGTTTCCAGACTATGTTATGTTTTTTAAAAAGTTTTAGTTCCACACTACTTTTCACTAGGTTTATGCGATAAATGATATGAAAGGGCTTGTACAAGACCTTTGAGAGGTCAACTACGCCGGTTTCAGTCCGAGATTGACCCCAACTTCTAGCATGTGGTTTTGGGATGTGAAATGTTCCCTCAGAAGGATAAGTGTTTCAACATTTCTCTTCATACCCTTTCCCTAATTTCACATTCTTAGCACGAAATTTCTTAAGAGAAATGTTTCTGTCGGGATGTATTCTCATGGATCATTCATTATCTATTACAAAAACTTGTCTTTTATTTATTTATAAAATTTTCTCTAAATAAGGTTGGATTAGACGACAACATGCTTCGAGATCTGCTCAATTGTTGTCCTTTTATTGATAATATCATCATTGTGCATTGTCTTTTTTTTTAGAATGCCCTTGGAGGGATAGGGGCTGAGCATCACCCCTAGGCTTTATTATTAATAGAAAGAAAAAGTACAAGTACGGGGACATAAACCTAACCTCCGAATCCTAAGGTGGTTCAGAGTCAACTTTCCAAAAGGAAGTTAACTCATCCCCTTACAAAAAAGATGAAACCAAAACACTTAGAACCTGGAAGAGAGGACTCCTCTCAATACAAAACATCTAGAAAACATAAACAAAGGAGACTCTCCCTTTATAATATAGGGGTATAAAATGGTTTTTTGGGTTCAGTAGATTTGGGTTTTAAGTTTATGATTTAGGGTCTTATGTTAGGTTTTGTGGTTTAGAGAGAAGGAGTTTTTCAGGTTTAGTCTTGTAGGTTAAGGGTTTTATGTAGTTTTTTAGGGTTTAGGGTTTTGGGTTTCGTAGGTTAAGTTTATAAGGGTTTTATATAGGATTTAGGGCATAGGGTGTTTGTTGTGTTTTTAGGATTTAGTATATACGATTTGGAGCTTAGAATTTTTTTGGCTTAGGGGTTTTAGGAGTTTTATAGGTTAAGTGTTTCTTAAAGAGCATCGAATTTTTTAGGCTTAAGGATTTTAGGAGTTTTATAGGTTACGTTTTTCTGAATTTTTTTTTCGTTTTTATGGTTTAGTTGCTTTATTTTTTTTTATTTTTTTTTGTGTTTTGAAAGTTTAGAATTTACAATTTTTAGGGTTATAGGTTTTAGAGTACATTATTTTAAACAATTTTTAGGGTTTATATTAACAATATAGGATTTAGGGTTTCATAAGGTTTAGGATTTCAGGTTTAAGGTTAGGGATTAGGGTTTAAGGCTTACTGTATTTTGTAGGTTAAGGATTTTAGTGTAGGTTTTTTTTTTGTCGGTTTTTAATGTTTGGGGGTTTGAGATTTTTAAGTTAAGGTTTTTGGGTTTGTGTTATAGGGTTTAGGATTTTTTTGTTTTTTAGGGTTTAGCTTATATGATTTAGGGATTTATTGAAATTAGAGATTAGTATTTTATCTGTTTAGGGTTTTTAAGCGTTTTTAAGGGTATTAGGGCTAGGGTTTAGGGCTTAGTCTGTTTTGTGTCTTTTAGTTTGAATGTTTATAGATCATTAGGATTTAGAGTTTAAAGCTTAGAGTTTTTAGGGTTTTAATGGTTTTTAGTGTCTATATTATGTTTAACAAGATATAGAGTTTCCCAATGTTTTGGGATTCTTAATGTTTTTAATTTCATATATGTTTACAGGTAAGGGCTTCGGATTTCTTAATTCTTAGCATATAATAATTACGGTGTGATAGGGTCTAGAGCATAAAATTTTAGGCTTACAGTTTTATGGGTTTTTTGGTGTTTAATAGTTAAGTTTTTCTTAGGGTTTTGGAAGTGTATGCATTAGATATTAGGATAGTTAGGGGTTTTGAATGGGATTTTTGTTTAATTTAGGATTTATATGAGATTTAGGTTTCTTAAATTTTAGGGTTTAGGACATTGGGTATTTTATATTAAGGTTTTTAGTTTTTATTTTAGGGTGTATAGGATTTAGGGTGTCTTAAAGATTAGGGTTTTCAATTTATCAGGCTTTTAGGTTTACTATTAAGAGTTAGCGGTTATGGTTTAGGTTTTAGGGCTTAAGGGTTTCTTAGGTTTAGTGATTTAAGTTTTGGTTTTGAATTTGTAGCTTAGGTTTTTGAGGTTTTTTTTGGACTTTATAGGTATACAGTTTAGGTCGCATAAGGCTTTTTTAAATTTTATAGGTTAGGAATTTGGGGTTTTTAGGATAAGGTCTTTAGGAATTTATAGGCATGGGATTTAATGGTTAGGGTTATTTAGTGTTTTTAGGGCTTAACATATAAAAATTAGGGCTTTATTGGGTTTAAACCTTAGAATATTTTTAAGTTTAGGGTTTTTGGGTTTTCGAGTTTTTCGGTTTTGTAAGGGTTAACTGTTTCTTAGTTTTTTTTTGGTTAAGTGTTTGTATATGTTTTATAGCTTTTGGGTTATACAGGATTTCTTCTATAAGGTTTTTAGGAATTTATAGGTATAGGAGTTAGTGCTTAGGGTTTTTGTTAAAAAATTTTTTTGTAGGGTTTAGTATATAAGATTTAAGGGTTTATTGGGTTTACAACTTAGTTTTTTTTAGGTTTAGGGTTTTTTTATTTCTAGTTTTTTTAAGCGTTAAGAGTTTCTTATGGTTTTTTTTCTAGGTTTTAGGGTGTATGTGTTTTATAGCTTAAAGGTTTATGGATAATTTTTATTTAGGGTTTAGAGCTTCAGGTTCTATAGGGGTATAAAATGGTTTTAGGTTTCATTTGGTTTGGGTTTCATAAGGTCCATGGATAAGGGTTTCTGGGTGTTTTAGGTTTATGATTTAGGTTTTTAGGTTAGGTTTTAGGGATAAGGGTTTTTTTAGGTTTAGGTTGTAGGTTGAGGGTTTTATCTAGTTTTTTAGGGTTTAGGGTTATGGGTTATGTCGGTTAATATTTTAAAGGGTTAATACCTTTAGGGTTTAGGTCTTAGGGAGTTTTGTGTGTTTTTAGAATTTAGTATATACAATTAAGGGTTTTGTAGGGCTTAGAGCTTAGAGTTTTTTAGGTTTAGGAGTTTTGGGGTTTTTAAGAGCTCAAAGGGTTAAGTGTTTCTTAAGTCATTTTAAGATGTAGGGGTTTGTAAGTTATGGTCTTTCAGGGGTTTATGTTTTAGGGCTTTATAAGGCTTAGAGCTTAGTATTTATGTTTTTAAGGTATCTTATAAGGATTTTTAAGGGTTATGTATTTCATAGGGCTTTCTAGGGTTTAGCGCTTAGTTTTTTCGTTCTTTTTAGTTTGAACATTTATAGATTAAGGATTTAGAGTTTAAAGCTTAGGGTCTTTTAGGGGTTAATGATTTTTAGGGTTTATATTAGGGTTTATAGGATTTAGTGTTTCGCAATGTGTATAGATTCTTATGGTTTTAGGTTTAGGATTGTTTGTAATAGGTTAGGGTTTAGGGCTTAATGTTTTTAAGTACAGGGTTTTAGGTTAAGAGTATGATATAGGTTTTAGGGTTTAGTAATATGGGTTTCTTAGTATAGTATTTTGTGTTGTTTATGGATTTGATATTTAAGATATATGTCTTTGTAGGGTTTACAACATAGAGATTTTTGAGGTTTAGGATTTTTTGTATTTTTAGTGGGTTTAAGGGTTAAGTATGTCTTATGGTTTTGGGTTTAGGGCTTTGTTTTTTTGTGTTTTTTAGGTTTAGGATATTTTTACTGGTTTAGGGCTTAGGTTTTTTGTGTTGTTTAAATGAGTTTTTGGTTTTTTAGTGTATGGGTCTCAAACGATTTTTTGGGTTTATTTTAAGATTTAGAGTTTTATACAGGTTTCAAATATTTTTTGGGTTTATTTTAATATTGAGGGTTTCATAAGGTGTAGAGTTTTTGGTTTAGAATTAAGGGTTTTAGGTTAGAGTTTAGGGTTTAGGGCTTCGGATTTTTAGATTATGGTTTTTATTGTTATATATGTTTATTGTTTGGACTTAGGGATTTTTAGGTCTTAGCATAAAATAGTTGGGGTTTGATAGGTCTAGAGTGACGTGAGGTCAAAAGACATACTTTTTACCATTATTCCCTTGCATTTATTATTTATATTTGCCCTTTTTGAGCATAAATTTTATGGATTGTGCTAAATTATATATTTTATTTGTAGGATTAAAAAGTGGAAAAATGAAGAAATTTGTAGCTAAAATAAACCTAAAATGGAAGGTTAAAGAAGAAAATCAAGCAACCAGCTTAATGGATTAAACTGAATAAAATAATATATTTATATAGAAGGGAATATTGTTGCTGCGAATCGCAAAAGAATTCCAAAATAAGTTGCCAGCCTGCCACGTCGAATTTCACAAAAAACTGGCCAATTAATGGCGTTGTAGAGTCTTTCATTGAGCCGGCACAACTGTTCATGCGGGAAAAAAGGACTCCAATTCGTTTTGGTTTTCGATTCCTAATTTGTTGGACTCAATTATTTTGTATAGGGTTTCCTACATCTATAAATACGACATAAAAATTATTGTTCAGAGGAAGCCAAGAAACAAGATACAAGACTTAATATAAATTTTCTTCTAGCTTTCGAGCTTTGTAAGAGCCGTCGTAGAGTCCGGACAATTATTGTTTATTCTTTCTTCTCCTTTATTATTAATTTGTATTCATGATTAATAAAAGATAGTTTAGCTATTGTTCTTAAATTTTTATGGTTAACCCAAGCATATTTATTTTAATAAATTTTGATTGTGTTTTGAGGTAATGAGTAGCTAAACTCTAAAACTAGATTTGTGGGAACCATGAACAATAAACAAAGTATGAATAGAAATTCAGCAATTTTCAAATAGGTTTTTTCATGTATTGATAATTTTATCGTTTAGATGTCTTTTTAACGGTGGCCAACGATAGAACTCACCTTGTTGCTACTTTTCGACCAAGGAGGTAGTTAATAAGAAAAGAACTATAAACATAGATTTAGTGGGATACTATCGAATCGGCTAGTGTCGATTGGTACAAAGAAATAACTAAGCCATACATCGATTATGATGTCTAATATGAGGTAATGGTAAGGGTTAGTAAGTTATACAGACGTAGCTGGACTAAGGTACGGGGTGAAATTCTCTAGTTACCGGACAAAGGAATTAGAGATACCTAACTTATCACTTTGAATATATTACACTAGGAAAGAATTGTTATTACTAGGATTACCGCGTTACGAGCTCATAGGGAACACATCCCTAGTTTTTTTTTTATCTGGACACAAATAAATATTCAGTTCAAAACTATTTTTATTTTAATTTCAATTTAAAAACCCCATATTTATATAACAACTATCTATAGTATTCTTCCATATTCTCTATTGGATCTACTCCGACTCATCGTTGGGTAAATATATTGCATATGATCATTATTATTTCTTTTCAAGAAGTATATTTGAATGTTATCATAGAGCTTAAAATTATAGGTTTATGGTTTTTTGGATTTCTTAGGGTTTTATAGTCAAGTGTTTCTTAGGTTTTTTGAGGTGTACATTTTAGATCTGAGGGTTCTATAAGGGTTTTAGATAGATTTTTGGGTTTATTTTACGGTTTTTATATGATTTAGGGTTTTTTAATCTTTAGGGTTATGTGCTTCTTAGGGTTTTAGGTTTAGGATTACGAGTTTTAGGATAGGGTTTAGTGTCTAGGGCTTAGGGTTTTCTGAGGTTTAGGGTTTTAGGTTAAGGGTTTTATTTAGACTTTTAGGGTTTAGGTCTTTGGGGTTTTTTAGGATGTTACAGGTTATGGTTTGGGGCTTAGAGTTTTTTTTTTTTTTGAGTTTTTAGGGTATAGCATATACAATTTAAGGGTTTGAAGGTTTAAGTATTTCATTGAGTTTTTAGTGTTTAATGCTTTGGTTTTTTTTGTCTTTTTATGTTTAGGGTTTACATAGTTTTAATATTAAGGGTTTAGAGCATAGAGTTTTTAAATGATTTTTTGGTATAATTTTGGGTTTATAGGATTTTAAGGTTTTATGTTTTTTGATTTAGGGTTGGAGATTAGGGTTAAAGGTTTAATGTATAGGGTTTTTTGGATTTAGGTTTTGTGGTTAGAATTAGAGTTTTAAAGATTGAGCTACGAAATCTTCAAAATATCAAGTCAGTCTCTGATATTGTCTACGAGAACCAGAGTGCTAATGTCTTGGCAATGACTCTAAAACACTTGTCTTATGCATGGTGTATTCAAGAAAATTCCCCTGTATTTGATATTGTTGAATGTCGAAAGCTCAAATATTTACAGCTAACAGATATAAGGGCATCTGAAGGATTTCTCTACTGCCCTATTTCTACATCTCAATTCATTGAGAGTTTTACAATAGCTAAGGGTTCTAAATTTATAAAAATTTATGGGAGTGATTCACTCAAGTTCTTAGAGATTTCGAGTTGTGAGAGATTACAGGAGATTGACGGTCCTATGTTGGTATCATTCAAGTATGATGGATATCAAATTTCTGAGTTTAAGATTGCAAAAAGGTGTCGCCAATTGAAGAAATCACAAATATGGCTTGATAGATTGGAAACATTGAATACTTAATGGTTGGGTCAATTAAGGAAATTTCAATCGAAGTCTAGCTCTATTTCTAAAGTTTCCCTTAGTTTTGAGAAATGAAGTGTGATCAGCACGAATGAGTTTATAGTGAACCATAAAGTTTCAACCCCCAAAGTGAATGATTTATTTTTATGTATAAAATCGTCTAACAATTAGGTAACACTTGTGGATACTCTACTATAGACTTGTTATCCTCAGAGACAGATCCTAAAATCAAGAATTGAAACTATTTCTTGTTTCATGGATCGTTTAATGTATTTGACATATTGAAATTATCATTGAAGCAAATATCGCATTAATCAATTAAAAGAAGAAGTCTACAAATTTAAATATGAGGATCGGTGTGTGAAACTCAAAAGTGGAGAGCTGTCAATGAGGGACCTTATAAAGACGTCGACTGTTTCGTTTGAATTATATGTGTGATGTAGTTGTAGACTTATCATAACTCTGTCTTTTTTAATTATATATGTGAGATCCCTCTTATCAAATCTTAAACCCAAAGCCCTAAGAAACCCTAAATCTTACGCTTTAAGAAACCTTAAATAATATAAACCATAAAAATCGTAAAAACCCCCTTCAAAACCCTGAGCTTTAGACCCTAAATCCTAAAAAACTGAAAAAAACCATAAACTTAAGGAAACACGAAAAAAATATAAGCCCTACACGCAAGAAAACACAAAGAAATCTAAAACCCTTACAAACACTTATAAAACCAAAAAAGCCCTAAATCCTAAACCCTAACCTAAAACCCTTGATTCTTAATCTATAAAAAAAAAAAAAAAAAAAAAAAAAAAAAAAAAAACCTAGCCCTAAACACTAAATCCTAAACACCCTTAATAAACACTTAACGCCTAAAAATCTTAATAAATACAAAAACGCCTAAACACTAAATATCGAGATAAAACCTTTAACACAAAACCCTAAACAAAAAAAACCCATAGCCCAAAACCCAAACCTAAAACGCAAAATGCTTAACCTTAAATCCTAAGAAACTTCAAACACTAAATCCAAAAAACTCTAAAACCCATTTACAACCCCTACAAAACCCTAAGCTCTAAACACTAAATCCTAAACTCCATAAACTCTAAACCTAAAGGGAAACACAAAAAAAACCTAAGCCCTAAGCCTTAAGAAATACTTAACCCTTAAAAACTTTCAAACACCAAAACCTATAAAAAAACCCAAAAAATCCAAACCTATAAAAGTCTTAAAAAACCTTGAACTTGAAAAACCAAAGCTCTGAACCGTAAAATCCTTGATAAAACCCTTAATTGAAAACCCTAAAACCCAATAAAACCTATGCAATAAACCTCTAATGCTAACCTCAAACCCTAATTCCAAAACATAAAACCCTAAATCCTATAAATCCAAAATTAAGCCCTAAAAATCATTCAAAACCTCTAATTTCTAAACCCTAAATCATAAAACTCTATAAACCGTAAACTTAAAAACACACAAAAAATTCCAAAGCCTTAATCCCTAAAAGCTCTATGACACACTTAAACCTTAAAACCCATAAATCGTATGTGCTAAACCATAAAAACTCAAAAAAGAAAAAAAGAACTCAAAGCCCTAAACCCTAACCTATAAAATCTAAAAGTATCTTATCTTAAAAAACCCAAAGGCTTTAACCCTTAAAATCAAAATAAAACCCTTAACCTAAAAACCCAAACCTAAGAAAATCTAAGCCATAGCCGCTAAACCGTAACCTAAAATCCTAACCTGAAACTCTCAAAAAAAAAAAACCTAAAACTCTAAAGCCAAAACCTAAAACCCTAAGAAGCACATAATCCTAATGACTAAAAAGAGCCCTAAATCATATATTAACCCTCTAATAAACCCAAAAAGTCATTTAAATCCCTAAAAAACCGTATGATCTAAAATATAAACCTCAAAACCTCTAAGAAACACTTAACAGTAAGACCATAAATAAATCCAAAAAACCATAAACCTATAATTTTAAGCTTTAGATCTATGAACCCTAATTATTATATTCAACGACCTAAAAAATACTAAGCCCTAAACCATAAACATATATAAAAGTAAAAACCTTAAGCCCTAAACTCTAAATTAAAAGATATAATTCGAAGCCAAAACCCATAAACTTTATGAAACCCTCAATCTTAAAATAAACACAAAAAGTATTTGAAACCCGTACAAAACCTAAATCATAAAATAAACCCAGCAAATTATTCGAAACTCATAAAAACCCTAAAACTCAAAAATCCATAAATCCTAAACCTAAAGAGCACAAACAAATCTGAGCCATAAACCCAAAACCCCAAGAAACACTCAACCCTTAAAACCCTAAAAATACAAAAAATCCTAAGCCTTGAATTTCTATGTTGTAAACCTTATCAAGACATATATTTAATATTCCCAACCATAAGAAACATAAAAAACTATTACTAAAACCTTAATCCCTAAACCCTAAAAGTTATATCAAAACCTATACTTAAAAACATTAAGCCCTAAACCCTAATCTAAAATCCGAAGTATCCATAAATATTGTGAAACACTAAAACATATAAACCATTAACCCCTAAAAGACCCTAATCTTTTAACTCTAAATCCTAATAATCTTTCATTCAAACTAAAACACACACAAAAAAACAAAACGTTAAACCCTAGAAAATCCTAAGAAATCTTAACCCTTAAATATAAAAAAAAAACCTAACCATATAAAAGTACTAACCTCTAAGACCTATAAAGCCCTAAATCATATATGCTAAATTCTAAAAAACACAAAACATCCCCAAAAAACCATAACTTACAAACCACTACACACACTTAACGCTTAAAGCTTCTGAAACCTCCAAAACCCCTAAATCTAAAAAGCTCAAAGCTTTACGCCCTATGAAGCCCTAAATCGTATATACTAAATTTCAAAAATACACAAAAACCTAAAAGTTCTAAATTCAAAAGGTATAAAGGCCTTAAGTATCTTAACCTAGAAAACCCAAAATTCTAAATCCTAAAAAACTAGGTAAAACCCTTAACCTACAACCTAAACCTAAACAAATCTTTGTCCATAAACCCCAACCTGAAAACCTAAAACCTAAACCTAAAATTTTTATAAACTCTAATCAATAAGCCTTATGAAACGCCAAAAAAATGAACCCTAAAAATCATTTTACACCCTACAAAACCCGAAGCTCTAAACCCTATATAAAAATAATTCTTAATACCTAAAGCTAAAAACACATACACCATATATTAAAAAAACCTAAGAAACACTTATACCTTAAAAAACCAAAAACCTCTAAACCTAAAATTACTCTAATTTGCAAACCCAATAAATCCCTAAATCATATATGCTAAACCCTAAAAAAACATAAAACAACTGTAAGTATTAGGGTTTAGCATATATGATTATCTCTTTATTGGGTTTACAACTTAGAGGCTTTTTTTAGGTTTATGGGTTTTGAGAGTTTTGTGTTTCTTAGGTTTTTTAGAATTTAGGGTTTGTTTGTGCTTTATAGATTTAGGGGTTACAAATTATTTTGATTTAGGGTTTGGAGCTTCTAGTTTTATATGGGTATAAAATGTTTTTTATAGTTCATTTGATTTGGGTTTTATGAGGTTAATTGATTAGGGTTTCTTAGGGTTTAGGTTTAGTATTTAGGGTTTTAGGATAGGTTTTAGGGATGAGGGGTTTTTTAGTTTTAGCCTTGTGGGCTAAGGGTTTTATATAGTTTTTTAGGGTTTAGGTTTTGGGTTTTGTAGGTTAAGATTTTAAGGGCTTTATACCTTTAGAATTTAGGGTTAGGGTGTTTTCTGTGTTGTTAGAATTTAGTATATACGATTTTGGGATTTGTAGGGTTTAGAGCTTAGATTTTATTAGGTTTAGGGGTTTTGGGGAGTTTAATATTGTAAAGGTATCACGACCCTAAAGTACCCCCTAGAAGTTAGGGAGAACTCTTGGATCATGACCAGGAGTACTTGACCCTTTGGAGTCTTATACAATCCCTTTAAGTATTATTCAATTACATAAGACATGAAAAGTAGTGTCGAATTAAAAGTTTTTATGAAAACCAATATAAAAAGGAATTCTTTATAAATACTTAGAAAATTTCGTCATCACAAGCAAACTTAAATACACGATATAAATAACTTAGGAACATGCCCATTTACATTTAAAGAAATACCTAATAAGTCTTAACATAAAGAAACTAAGAAGATAGGAATTATTGCCACGGATATATGAGGACACACTTTGTCTTGAGAGGAAATTTCCCAAGCTTTGCTTTCTAGACTTCAACCTTGCTTCTAAAACCTATACTTATACAATATAGAAAAGTACGGATTAGTAAAAATAATGTACTATGGAATATGCAAAAACACGCTAAAAGGGAAATTTTAGTAAAATAACATTTCATGTCAAATAATTAAAACATTCATGAATTTAGAAGTAAAACAACATAAGAAACTTCACTTAACACTTAGAAAAGGATTTCTATAATTTTAACAAAAGGAAGCATTTTTCATTATCGTTTCCAAAATTTAAAGTCAACTACCTAGCATTTACAGTGAATATCCATTAACATTACATTGAATTAAAATGACACCAAAGTAGTGAACTTCAAAGTTATTGCCGATGAGGAAGTGAACTCATTTCTGTCAGTGTTTCCCTAACTAAAGTCATTCTAAGCATCACTAAGGTAAGACATGAAGGAATTACGCATATGCCTCCTTCAATACACACAAAAGATACCCTCAAGACTACCTCATTTTGGCGTACTCACCTAAGGAGAACAAGCCCCCACTTAATGGCAAGACAATATAAGAACACCCAAACAACACACCAAGAGTCTTTCGGAATGCCTACTTAGTGAAATGAGTAGATGGCGTCCTATACCACCACCTACCCTATATAGAAAACTCTTTTAGAAGGTTTGTCACCAAGACACCCCTTTCGGAAAATCCTACCTAGTGCAACGGATAGATAGAGTCCCAGACCACCACCTACCCTGAGTCGTACATTTTTTTAGGAGACTTAGTTCATTCAATCAATACAGAACTCACCAAGACTCCCCTTTCGGAATGGCTACTTAATACAATGGATAAATAGCATGCAATTCCATTACCTACCCTTAGTATCACACTCTTTTAGAAGACTTAACACATTCATTACTTTTTTTTTTGAGTTATCTTAACCGACATACACCATGAGACCTAGACATGGAATCCCAATATTAACCCATATCGGATGAGGGATCCTTACTTTCCTAGAGTAAGGTCATTATTTTTAGAGTTTTCATGGATTTCCCAAGAGCTACGCCTATGCGGGCGAATAGTTAAGGGATAAAAAGTAACTCATTCTCTACTAACGAGGAGTACTCATCTCAAGAGTTACATTGGAATACAACATCTCAACTTAGAAATTGTAACCACCACTTCTTCATATCCTCTCGATTCTAGACATAACCCCCACGGATTCTAAACATTAAAAACTATAGGTTAAGGATAACTAGTGAACACCACATCTCAATTCACGAAGTTCATTCATCCTCCGACCTATCTTAGAAAGCTCTTAGGATGTAGTGAGGTTTCTACTAAACACTTCATCTCATCTCACGAAGAGTGTTCACCCCAAAAATCCCCTTTTTTACTTAACTTAGCTTCATTCATTCATTCAAGTGTGAGTATGTGTACATTTGAGCACACCTTTTACATATGCATAATTTCATTTACATTTCATTCTACACATGGTTAGACCTTATTGAATCACATCAGACACTTTAACATGATTCAGATAATAATAGACTTCATTCAGGCATACTGTAAGAACAACATATAATTCAATCTAATACACAATAAGAGAACCATCTTCATTATCACTAAATTTTACATATTAGGACTTCAAGGCCACACTACTAAGTATAATCAATTTCATCAAGTAAACACCGCCACTAAGAAAATGGATCATAGCACTCAAGAACATTTCATAATTAAAGCTAAACAACATTTTAACTTACCCTTTAATACAAGCTTTACTCACCTATAAATTTTTTTATCAATAATTCATCATAGATCAGTCCTTAGGGGAGTAGCTAAATATCAATTACAACATAAGTAAGGCAAAACTCAAAGACTAAAAACTAATCTCATTGAACCCATTTCTTAAGCCAACATTTTAAATAAAGATTTAACATGTTTTTATTGATGTTTTAGCATGAAAATCATCAACTAACCTTAGAAACATCATTTTTAAATTATTCAAAACGTTTTCATGAAACACCGATATTTAGAGTTGAAGATATAATAAACTAGGGTTGAAAACCCTTTTTTAAAATCAATTAGAAGTGACTCCTTGAAAGGAAGAGAGTTAAAGGATGGATACCATACCTAAAATATAAGAAACCGTAATGATTTTTTATGAAGAAACACCCACCAACAACTCTCCTAGTTCATTATTGACTTTTAGTTTCCAAGGAGACTTGAGAGAGTGTTCTAAGAGGGAGGGGTTTTGAATTTTAGGAAGAGGAGTCTAAAATTAGGTATTTGGTTTTAAAAGACTTTAAAATATCTAAATAACCCTAAAATAAATGTCCAAGGTCCTTAAAAGACTTGGGATGAATTTACTAAACACCCCAAACCAAGGCAGCCCCTTAACATCTTTTAAAGGCACAAACGGGCTGTTTGCCAATCGACACCCCGTTGGTGCAGATCCTTCGATGGTTACTTGGCTTCAATCTTTATCAGGAAATCCTGCCTTAAATGGACAATCGACCCCCTATGGCCGATGGACCGTTGGTTGACCAGCGGACCATCACTTGGGTCGTCGTTGTCACGACCAGGGTCTAGACCCTAGCCGAAACTGGTGTCGTTGATCTCTGAGAGGTTGCTGACAAGCCTACATACATCATCATTACATTGTATAGGTTAATTTTAGCTGAAAATTTAAAAATTTTGTTTGCTTTGAAGTATACCTAGACTTCATAGTAAGAATTTCATTGTATCACATCAGTTCACAAGAATCAATCTAATAATAAGATATTCAAATGAAGAAAATAGTTCGTAACTGCATTAATTTAAACTTTCCAAAATGGAAACATTACAACGTCTGAAAATAAGGAAGAAAGAAACATTAGTGGAACATCCTCCACTATCTCATGCCTACTCTAAGCTAGAATATAAAAGATAAGAATCCTCGAAAGCATGAGGGCGTACCAAGTCCGAATGAATGCTCCAAGTAGGGTATCTTCAACGTAGTCTCGTAAGATCTAGCCTCCACTTGCACCTGCACCAAAAAGCAAAGGATTGTATGGAATTAGTACACACTTGTTCTAAGTATTGGTGTATGCAAGTACACACCAAGGACATGCATTATTAAGAAGATCTCTCTCCAAACGATATGAGTTATGGAAAGCCAAGTCAGTTGGACTTACCAAATAAGATTAGGAAAGTCATGCTATGAGAGTAAAATGCATCATTACTCTTTTAATATTGCACGCAACACACAAAACATTTCTTTAGCACGTACATATATCACATATCTTTCGTTCATATGCTGTGAAACCTTGGAATCAGGGACTTGACATTAGGACTTCCCAAATAAGGCTCAACATATAGGACCTCAACTAGAGAGCCTTCTTTAGCAAACACAAAGTCTACTTCATTCATCAATACGTGCTTCATTTTCATCCATTTATATACCTAGGATGCTTTATAGGAGTCTCATCACGTTCACTGTGCAATGACCAACAATGACATAGTGTTATTACGTAAGTGTAGTTCACCTCTTGATTATCCTATCCAAACACAATTGGTATTATTCATTTCATTGTGTGCATTACATGAGGCTGGCATGATTATTTCTTTGGGAAATTCAAATTTAAACAAAATATATCATGTGAGCTTCATGAAATCCAGTGTCTACCCCACAACGAAAAGAGGTGGAATCACAAGCCAAAGTGCAACCAAAACATGCTAGCTTATATAGGGAAATGAACCGTGCTAGAACCCTATGTTGGAAGCATAGGTTCAAAGACTAGGAGATATAAGGAGATCATACCCTCCTAAACAGAAAGTCTCATCTCATTAGATTTACACGAACCTCTCCTTCCCGAAAGAAGAAATCACGACTCATAGCTAGCCTATTGATGCTAAGTATAAAGTTCCATTACATTAATCTCACACGTCATAGAAGTTGGGTTCTAGCATGAGGGTATCATTGCTCATTAGATGATTTCTCATCTCATCATAAGTATTAAATGTGCATTAATCACACTACTTTCATTATAGTGTTTTTTAGAGAATAATCTCTTTATTAGTTTTACAATCTCGTAGGTGAGTACGGTTTTTGGTAACACTTATGAGGCTTATTTGAGATTGATCTCGTCTTTCATATTAGACTCTAATCATGTTGTAATCACATTCAATAACTTTAGCCTATTAGCTCTTCAAAATAACTCACCCCATTACGTGAATGTTCATTTCATCATATGTCAATGCACTTGGACTTTTAGTGTGTTTCACACTCTTATTTAACCCTCCTGGTGTCACATTATTTCATCTTATACATCTTAGTTTCACTTAATTTTAAACGTATGTTTGACTTATGAACCCATACGTACAAGCCATGAGGCTTCGTTCATAATTCGTCTAAGTGACTTATACTTACCCAAGATTATCTGGTACAAGACTTATGCATCTTTTATGTGTGCCAAGGTCTCGATTTCGATTCCTATAGGAAGAATTCATTAAATATTTGCTCATGTAAGACTTATGTATCAATAAGAAATTGGACAAGGGAACCCAATTTCGAACCTCTTGAGCAACATTAAGTCTTATATTAAATTTTGATTTAAAATTTTAGCTTTGGGACCCGAGATCGAATCCAAATGCCTACATTTTTTTCTTTCTTTTCTCTCGTTGAATTTTGTATTTTTGATCGAGAGGATGTGGGATCAACCCCCCACAACCTCATTTTTTTTCTTTAATTGGTTATCCTAGTTTCCTCACCTATCTGAGAGGTTGTGGGTTCGATTCCCACACACACCACTTTATTGATTTTTATTCTCGCATGGACCAGTCTTAATTTCGGCTAAGTACACACAGGTTTGAATCCCATATACCTCATTTCTTTTAAGTAATTTTCTAGGTTCTTTTACTCAGCTAAGAGTTGGATTCCCCCTAAACTCACATTTACTATTAAAATTTTAGTATCTTTGATATAGTGAGGTGTCGGGTTAAATCCTTGACGAGCTCATACATTTTAGAAAAAAAATTAATTCAAAAAACCTTCAGACGGCTTAGGCGAAACAAAATTTAGAGATTTCTATAAATTTCGTCATATTATCATTCCATTTTTCTCAACCTTTGTATGTTAGATTTTTAAGTCAATTTTTTGGACATTTAAAGCATTGTTAGATGAATTTTTCCAAGTAATTCATACAAAAACACAGGGATTTAACATGTCATTTTCATGCTCCAACCCGTAATCAAGAACCACGGCAACACTCCTTTGTACACTCACTATTCACATTGTTTCAGAAAACCATAATTAATTATCAAATAAATCCGAACATACATACATGAACATAATCATCACGAAAACACATTACATCCCTAAATTCTACCAGCAAACATACCCAACCTACAACAATCGATGGGACCCAGTGACAGTGACATGGAACGAGGAAATATTGCCAGTTTTCAGATTAGATTTCGACGAAATCCTATGGGTCTCTTGGGAATTGGACAAAGAGGAAAAACTCATTCAACACTGTTTCAATACTGATCCAATGCACTGCCAACTCCAACAAATCAATGTCTTACCACTGAAACTTCAAGCACAACCCGTCGAGAAATTTGCTTTTGCTATCATTTTTAGACTAGTTTTTCTTTTGAGCTTTAGCGTTCAAGTTCTTCAAGAGTGATGAATTATTATTTTTTGTTCTTTAGTGATAAATAACGTGAGAATAAGAGTGGAGAGACGGAAAAAAAGTTTAGGAGTAGGAGATTTAGGTGAAGAATTGGACAAACTAGGAGTCTTTTTTATTTAAATTAAAAATCTGATTTCTAAGGCTTAAGTGAGATGACTAACCTGACCTTACTTAAATCAAATAATGAAATATCAATTAATAAGATTTAATATTGCTTCCACCAAGGATAGATCCAGGGTTAAACTCTTCTCGCAAATGGGTCAATCTAGGTCGACCCAACCCGAACCATCCACTAAAATACATTAACTAAATAATTAATTAAATTCTTAAAGTAATTACGATAATACCCTTAGCTTGAAAATGACCATTTTACCCCGAGACTCTCCAAACCTAAGATTACCCCTTTCAACTCTGGTTAAGACTCATCCGGGTAAATCTTAATACTCTGGTGCCCTACAAGGCTAGTTCAAACCTTTCCTAGATGAACTAACTCACTAAGTTGGTTGGCTTGGCAGGTACATAGTTCTGAGGTCTGGTTCCATGTGCATCAAGTCGTGTGGACGTGGTTTAATCTAAGCATTCTAGGTACGTTTAGGAATTACTTCGCATAATCATTTTCGGGTTGTTACAGTCGTTTGGCCATTGTTTTGCAATTTCTTGAAAGGACACGGCGTCCTCTTCTAGGGACCCTCGTGTGTCTTAGTTGGGTTCGTAGTCAAACGTTAAACCCCTAAACATAGTCTTCTAGGTCTTAGGAACATACCACGTCAATTTCAAGAAAAATGAACACCTAAAACTCACTCAAACACCTCAATACACAAGAACACTATCTAAGGCATATCTTCTGAACATCATGGACGTTCGTGGTTGTTTGACCTCAAAACCTAACCAAACTCGCACACTGCCTTAGAACACAAATGTAACTCATTTAAACACAAAATTAACTCAAGAAACACTCATGAGGCTTTAGTTCATCTTAGTTCGTTTTAGGGCGTTACAAAATTGTTAAGAGTTTCTTAAGTCCTTTAAAGGTTTAGGGGTTAGATATGTTATGGTTTTTTAGGGTTTAGGGTTAATGGTTTATGGGTTTCTTTGTGTTTTTTTAGGATTTATCATATAGGATTTAGGGCTTAGAGTTTAGTATTTTTATCTTTTTAGTTTTTTTTTTGGTTTTTAAAGGGTTAAGTATTTCGTAGGGTTTTCTACGGCTAAGGCTTTATTATTTTTGTGTTTTTAGATTGAATTTTTATACATTATTGGAATTTAGATTAAAAGCTTAGGGTTTTTGAGGGGTTTAATGGTTTTTAGGGTATTAATTATGGTTTATAGGATTTATTGTTTCTCAAAGTTTATGGATTCTTAGGGTTTTAAGATTAGGATTTAGTGTTTCTCAATGTTTATGGATTCTTAGGGTTTTAAGATTAGGATTTAGGTTTTATGTTAGGGTTTATGGCTTAATGTTTTTTGTTATACGATTTTAAATTCAAGTGTTTTATCTAGATTTTAGGGTTTAGGGATTTGGGGTTTTTAGGTAAAAGTTTTTTTTGTGTTCTTTATGGTTTTGGATATAAGATATAAGTATTAATAGGTTTACAACTTAGAGATTTTGGGTTTAGCATTTTTTAGATTTTTAGGGGCATTAAGGGTCAAGTGTGTCTTAGGGTTTGGGGTTTAGGGCTTATTTCTTTTGTTGTGTTGATTAGGCTTAGGAGTTATGAATTTGAAAGTTGTAGGTTTAGAGCTTATGATTTGTATGGGCTTCAAATGATTTATTGGGTTTATTTTAACATTTAGGATTGTGTACGGTATTCAAATCTTTTTTTCGGTTTATTTTAAGATTTAGGGTTTCTTAAGGTTTTGAGTTTTAAGTGTAGGATTAAGCATTTAAGAATTTTTTTTAGCATTTCAGGTTATACTTTAGGGTTTAGGGCTTTGGTTTTCTAGGTTATTGTTTTTACTTTTATATATTTATATGGTTTAGGGCTTGGTATTTTTTAGGTTATAGAATATAATAATTAAGGTTTGATAAGTTCTAGAGCATAAAATTTCAGGTCTAAGGTTTTCATGATTTTTTAAGGTTTTAAAGTTAAGTGTTTCTTAGGGTTTTTGAGGTTTACAGTTTATTTCATAGAGTTTTATGGCGGATTTAAATGGAATCTTTTGAATATTTTAGTGTTTATATATTATTTAGGATTTCTTAATATTTAGGGTTAAGTACTTCTTAGTGTTTTAGATTTAAGAATTACTGTTTTAGGTAAGGTTTTAATGTCTAGGGCTTAGGGTTTCCTTAGATTTTTGGTTTTAGGTTATGGTTTTATTTTGGTTTTTAGGGTTTAGGTCTTCGTGTTTGTTAGGTTAGGATTTAGGGCTTAAAACGTACGATGTAGGGTCTTTAAGGTTTAAGTGTTTCTTAGGAGTTTTTAGGGTTTAAGGCTTTGGGATTTTTTGTGTTTTTTAAGTTTATAATTGTCATTAACCAAGAGCACACCCAAGAATATATTGCATTCCCTCGGATCATATCATGGTGTACTTGAACTTTCGGATGTCTTGGACAAGCTCTTGACATTATTCATTGCATACATATATGAAAAGTAGTGCGGAATTAAAAAATTTCATAGGAAATAGTAATACATCAAAATATCTTTCTTAATTCTTAATGTCACCCTTTTAAACACACAAATATCATGGGGCACGGAGCATACATCAAAACATAAAAATAACTAAGTCTATTACAATACTTTTAACAATGAAAACTAAAGATAGTGATGTCCTCAGATCTAATAAGGACATACCAACACTTGCTTGAACGAGATACTAGTATATAAGCATCACTTCAAGTACTTCTCTCAATTTCTACATAAACTGTTGGAGATAGAAAAAATACGGAACTAGTACATTAGAATGTACTAAGTATGTCATAATGCATAAAATCATGAAGTACAAAATATGCTCTTCTTGAATAAAACTTCATAAAATAAGTATAACATATCACACTTAGTCAATATAAGCACATATAGTCACATTAAACAATATAATATCAATATCACTTCAATTCACATAACCATGAGACCCTTCTACCAAAGATGATTGTAAAGCTCACTTGAGTGAGTTATGAAGTGAACGCCCATACAATCCCTTCATACACACCAAAGAGATCGTTTATACTACCTAATATAAGATTATTACCATTTCATACATTTAACTCCCTACCTGGAATTACTCTGCGACTCACCTAAGTAAGACATGAAGAGACCGCCCATACACTCCCTCCAAACCTACCTAAGAAATCCATAAACAACTGTAGATAAGTAGCTTTTCATTGACATACTTTTAGATTATGTCATTATATTCAGTAAAACATTTAAGAGACATTTAACAATAAGGACTTTTACATAATGGTCTTGGAGACGACATAGGGATCCTATATCCTAACATCTTCAAATCCTAAACTTCAGATATCTCATCCAATAATACAATGTATCCCACATGATTATAATAAGAAATAACCGACTTAGACCATACCACTACGTATGGAATTCGGAGTCAACCCTACTCCGATGGATGTTGTTTTACCTGTCAATGGTAGATTTAGGACAAATCCCATGTAGACACATGGTTAAGGAATTTCAAGGGTTTGTTTGTGCTCTAGCCTATTTATTAACTAGAGCTAGTCCCGAAGAATATTCTCTTGGTCCTATCCTTAATTCTCACATAGTAATTCAATAAAGGAGCATATGAAAAGGTACCATATCTTGTTCATAGCCAAATCTTACTACACATTACGAAGGAGGGACAACTAGGTCTACATACAATGGTTATTAAGATATCTCAATGAATTTCCTAAGGATGATTTCATGTCGTTCAATCCAACCCTACATCAACCATTCTGTAACGACCTGTTTAGTCGTTTTGAGCAGCAGATTTTATTTCTGGAAAAACTGGCTGAGACGACGGTCACCACGACGGACCGTCATGGGCACGACGGACCGTCGAGGGTGTCTCGTCCCAGAACACTTAGAATTCTGAAAATTGTGTTCTAAAATCGACTCTCTGTAAATTGTGACGGACCTGCAGGACGGACCGTCACAGGTACGACGGACCGTCGTGAGGCTTCCGTTGCAAAACACTTCGACTCTTGAGAATTTGGTACGGGGAACGAGTTTTTGATCGTCATGACGGAAGTGCAGGACGTACCGTCACAGGTGTGACGGACCGTCACAGAATCCTTAGAGAAAAATGGAATGTTAAGAGGTTGCGACGACCTGCGTGACGGACCATCGCAGGCACGACGGGCCATCACAGGTTGCGCAAATCCCAGGCAGCATCGGATTTCTTTACTCGTTTTAAGGGACGTTTTGGACTATTCTTTCCTTAATTATAAACATAGGAGGGTAAATGTGGGTGCCAGTCGCGGCCCCGGTTTTGGGTCGTGACAAACTTGGTATCAGAGCATTAGGTTCGTTGGTCTCATCACACAAGAACGAGTCTAGTAGAGTCTTAAGGAACGGTAGGGGGACGCCTTTACTTTTCTTTGAGAGGCTATAAGACTTTAGGAAAATTCCATTCTTTCATTCTTTCTTTCGTGCTACTACTTGAGTCCAATTGGTATCTAGGTGATACAAATTGGTATCTGACCATCTTCACTCTATTTCGCAGATGGTTAGAACTAGAGCAACGACCGCACCAACAGCGACAACGGAAAGACAAGAAGTGTCTGAGCCAGCCACAAGGGCTGTAGCTCGAGGAGGATCAGTGGCAAGAGGCCGTGGTAGAGGTCGTGGGAGGACGTCCTCTAGAGGAAGAGGACGAGCCCCTAGCCCATCTGGTACTAGGGCGGTGACTCCTCCACCGACTGAGGAAGTGATAAGAGAGGGTGAGGAAGGGGAGACTGAACAAGTACAGAATGAGGAATTACCACCCCAACCTACCCCAGAAATGATTAATCAAGTTCTGGCTTATCTTAGTGGATTGTCTGATCAAGGCCAAGCACCTCCAGTGTTTTCTGCACCAACACCTCCGGTTTCAGAGGTACGACATGCAGCCACTATGGCTCCTCGTATGGATGCCTCATTGGAAATAGGCACATTTCCTCGTCTGACTACTGGGCCTATAATGACAAATGATCAGCATGAACTTTTTAGTAAGTTCTTGAAATTGAAACCTCCAGTCTTCAAGGGTGCGGAATCTGAAGATGCTTATG
>CM064969.1:28313173-28471871 GCA_032847665.1 Solanum chilense
CTAGCATAAAAACCATAACCTACCTCCACCGAAGACTAATGATCAAGCAAGAATTTCCAAAGCTTTGTTTTCTCCTTAGCCTCTCGATCAATTCCTCCCTTTCTCTTGTTTCTTTCTGTTTTGTTTTATTCAAACCCTCTTTCCTTTACCCTAATTATCATATAATTAAGAATAAAAGAGGACAATAGAACCCACTAATTAACTTAAGGTTACCTCTTTTAACCCCCAAGTAATTAGACTTATTAATATTTACCCTCAATCTTTATAATTAAGGAAAGAATAGTCCAAAACGTCCCTTAAAACGTGTAAAGAAATCCGATGCTGCCTGGGATTTGCGCAACCTGTGATGGCCCGTCGTGCCTGCGACGGTCCGTCACGCAGGTCGTCGCAACCTCTTAACATTCCATTTTTCTCTAAGGATTCTGTGACGGTCCGTCACACCTGTGACGGTACGTCCTGCACTTCCGTCATGACGATCAGAAACTCATTCCCCGTACCAAATTCTCAAGAGTCAAAGTGTTTTGCAACGGAAGCCTCACGACGGTCCGTCGTACCTGTGACGGTCCGTCCTGCAGGTCCGTCACAATTTACAGAGAGTCGATTTTAGAACACAATTTTCAGAATTCTAAGTGTTCTGGGATGAGACACCCTCGACGGTCCGTCGTGCCCATGGCGGTCCGTCGTGGTGACCGTCGTCTCAGCCAGTTTTTCCAGAAATAAAATCTGCTGCTCAAAACGACTAAACAGGTCGTTACAAACACCAATGGTCAAGACTCTACTAGACGTGACTTGATAAGACTTTTTGATTCTTAAGACCACTTTAATAACCTAATACCAAGCTTTCACATTCCGATAACACACCGTATTGTTCATCGCATATAAACATATATATAGTAGTGCAAAATTAAAACATTTCACAAACATTTGCATAGTCTTTAATATGAATTTCATATAAAACTCATAGGAAATACTAAGTCTTAGTTCATCAAATCTTTGATACAAGAGTACTTTGGGACAAGACCAATGCACAATAAAAATATAGTACTACTTAGTTTGTTACAATAATTCAAAAGAGAAACAATAAACATCTATACCCTCGAATAAAATGAGGACATACTTCGACTTGCTTTGACAATCCTCTAATCAATGATTTTCTCCCAAAAGAACCTTCATTTATGAATCACTTTAGAGATAGATAAAAGCATGGAATTAGTACAATAGATGTAATAAGTATTACATAATGTATAAAAATCATGAAAACAGACATTTATTGGAAATACACATCTTTTGCACTTAAATATCATATAATAATCATAACAACAACATTTAACACCTTAGAAAAACATAAGAAATAACTTAGACAATTATTCACATTCTTGGCAACATTACCACAAACTCATGCCAATTTACAGTGACCTAACTTCACTGTTACAGTGAAGTTTCTCAACTTCCAAAGGGATACTTTCTAGCATGCAATCCTCTCACTAAAGACTATCCTAAGACTCACTTAAGTAAAACAAAGAGAGACCACCCATACACCCTTTCTAGGAACACCTAAATCATCCATAAGACCACCCATAATGAGATACACACACTTATAATACACTAAACACGTGAATATGAGATCCTTCTACAAAAGGTTACACTAAGGTTTACTAAAGTGAATTGTGAAGCGACCACCCATACAATACCTTACACACAAAATTATGAGATCCTATAGACTACCTAAGGTAGAAGCATTCTCACTTAATACAATAGTAGACAAATAAGATGACTTTCTCTTCTTCCAAAGGTTATCAAAAGACTTCCTTAAGTAAATAGAGAAGATAACTTCCATGATTTACCTCTCCAATATAACCTAAATAATCCTTAAGACTACCTAAGTTTGGATCATGTCTACATAATGAACCATTTTCCCTAACTAGAGTCAATCTTAAGGCTCATCTAGGTAAGACACGAAGTGAACATTCCTATGCCCCCTTCAAACCGTATCTTGATAACCCTTACCAACTCTAGATAAGTACTTCTTTATTTAACATGCTTCTTTTACTTAAATCATACATTTGTTATTTCATTTAAGACTCATTCGTCACATAAGAAAATTCAAGTAATGGTCTTGGAGAAGACCTAGAGACTGTCACTAACATCTTCAAAGCCTATTATGAAATGTGCAGATAACGTCTCATACAACCACCTAAACTTCATAGAACTTATCTAATGCTAGTAGGTGTCCCACATGATGAGAATATTCCATAACTGACATAGACAATGATTGCTAAACTTAGAATTCATAATTCTAACCTAGTCCTATGAGGGTGCTCTACTTGCCAATGGTAGAACTTCGACACATCCCATTTAGGCACATGGCTAAGGAAGATGAAGGTCATGCTTTGTAATCAAGCCTCATTATTTAACTTGAGCTACTTACCATATTATAATCACTCGGTACTAGCCTTTGATCTCATAGAGTCATTTACATTAAAGGTTCATATAAAGGGGTTCCATATCAAGTTCATAACCGAATCACATTTACCTTATCAAAGAGGTCCTCTAGGGCTACCTTACAATGACGACAAATATAGATCATCATGAATTTCCTAGGAATGATATGATGTCGTTCAAGCCAATCAACCCGAATTTCATCATTCATTACAAGAAGAAGACCATTACGACTTTCGACTTCAATGTTCATTACCTTACCACTAGGTTCAAGGTTTCACATAGATGACCTTCCTAACATCGTCAAGGTGTTATATCATTCACACATTCAAGACTAAGATTCTTAGCATCCTAAGTCAAGACATCTCATATTCACATTCATACATGTATCAAGTAAGGGACACAAGTCTACCAAAACAAGACACAACATACTTCACTTTAGCACATATTGCATATTCATTCTAGAAGCCTATAGGAATAACAATTATCATCCTTAATTCATCCTATAGACTACCATATCATCATCATTATAACCATCAGAGACTCATATAATCAAGTAGGAACAATCATGCATCAACTCTAAGACTACGAATATATGCACATAGTCATAGTCTAAAATGATGACCTAATATCAATAGAAGAATACATACCTTAAATTAATAAAAAGTAGATGAATATGATCATACCTCACCTAATTCACTACATATATCATCTGATTACTTCAAGTAGTTCCAACAAGGTCATGATCATCATAACTAACGCCGACAAGGCAACATCATTTGCAAGTAAAGCACATAGCACCACCACCATAAGTGGACAATACTATTCACAATACCAATGAAGTCTGATTAATATAAAATAAAGATAATTAGGGAAGAGTACCACTAATCCATTCTAACCACTTCAATCCATACATCCAATTCAATATCATAAGGCCCTTACACATGGGTATGAACATGAATTCAATACAAATATCACAATACTCAACGAAAATAAGTCAATTCAATATATATTTATAAATCTAAGACCAATTATACATAAATTGAAAACAATTCTCACAATATTCAATAAAACATACAAAACTCTACTATGATTCATAAACATTAAGTCCATATCACTTAACCCATAAAGTAGTCAAAACATAGGGTCCGTCAATTACATGGGTTAATAGGTTAATTGAGTTAAAATCATTTAATTGGGTTAATTGAGTTAAAATCATATAATTAATAAAAATTCAATAAGTAATCAATGATTTAAAACCGTTAATGCAAGAACCCATGGATAGATCATGAAACTTGACAAGTTTATCTTTGAAAACTTTAGAAACTCTTTGAATGTTGGGCTCCTTGATGAATAGAGTTTCAGGGACAAAAAATCATACCTCAATGATTTCAATCCACCAATTTGACGAAGAATAACCAATCAATTCTCCAATCCAACATCTTTCTTGAGTATTGGCTTCAATGGAGTTCTAGAGAATCTGTAGGAAATTTGGGGTTTTGATTTTGAAGAATGAATTATTCTAAGTGTTTAAGGCTTATAAACATGTTTAAAATACCGAAAATACCCCTAAGTAACAGCCCTTTGTATATTTTGGACGTGGAATGAAATTACCTCTTCACCTTTGCATTATAGTAAAGCTGCGGAGGAACCATCCTCATAGAATGTTGTTAAATGATGGACCGTTTATCCACAAATTTACCATCGTAGTATCTCGTCGTTTGGTTTAAGATTAGAATTTGGGATATTGAGATCCCTAGTATATTTATTTACCCACAACACCCATCGACGGGGTGTCGACTAGCCCACGAGCCGTCGTTTGCCTCAGTCTATTGGGGCATAGTCTAGGCAGCAATATCTCAAATAAAGATTCCTTCCTCATGGACCATTGGATGGTCCTAAGGGAATGTTTCCAGATGTTTTCAACCCGAATATGTTTACATATGATTTTAGGACCTACCACATCAATTTCATCAAAAACAAACATGTAAAACTCGATGAAATATGCCAAGACACACAAGGTTGTTTCAAGGCAAACCTTTTGAACGTCATGGACGTTCTTGGTGTTTGACCTCAAAATTTCAATAAACTTGACATAATGCATATAATGACCTCATTAAGTCATGAAACACACAAATAGGCACATAACACAACTTGAGACACATAAGTGACTTAGTCGTCGAAAGTCTTGGTCGTCCCTTGATGTTTCACTTCCAAATCACCGAAAACTCTAGACACTGTCTCAATAACAAATTATAGAGCATTTTAGGACCTTATATACTCATGAAAACCATGTTAGTCTCTAGATTCACCTAAGTCATTTTTGAGGTATTACATGTCTTATGTAAGTACATAGTGTTATTTCATTTTATTCTACATTTACTCTCATGAGATGATGTATGTTACGGGTTTACTTGCTTAATGATGAGATATAGCAGGTACCATAATGACATGATGAATCATTCATGATACTAGGTATCAAGGACCATTATTCATCGATCACACTTTTACATAGCTAATAGCCAATAGAGTCCTATGGATCAGTGTTCAGACATTCATATGCTACATTTCAGTGGATACAAAGTGTATTTAGGAATTCCTCACTTCTTATCACATTCTTGCATCCTATTTGTTATTGGATTCTTGTAATGTCACTTGTTTCCCTCTTTTTGTTGGATAAATCGTAAGCATTATATGGCACCCGATTTGACCTTCCCTGTAAGATTTGGGTGCATTATTACCTCGGATAGAATAATAGGACGAAACAGGGCATTGGACATTCTAATAATTATATCATCTAATAGGATACGAGACAACTTAGTCACTACATGAACAAGATATTACTCCATCTCATTAGGCATTCATTACTCACCTCCTGATTTTTCTTGGACGCATGCATCAAGCCAAGAACTAAATACTAGGATAATCCTTCATATGAGGCAAATACTACCAAGTAATACATGAGAGTGCCAAGACTGTTATTGTGGACAAAGATATGCCGCTAAAATAGAAAAAGATGCTCAAAGTGTTCCTAGAGCTTTTACTTCTATGATGTTTAAGGGTTGTGGGTGAGGATGCCCACAGGTTTATACTTTTTTACCAAGAGCTTCTTTATACCTGATACGCTCAAACTTACTTCTCATTTAAGAAGTAAAGCGGTCGTGTCAAGTAAATAACCTAACTAGTGAGGTTGGGATGAGAAAAGTCTAGACTTAACTTCAACCTGTTATTACTATTGTTTGGTCAATGACTTCCTTGGAAAGTAAAAAACAATAAAAGGGGGGTTTATAATTCTAAATGAATTAAAATAACTAACGCATTTGAAATAGACACTTAACAGCTTTGAATGTTGGATTTTAATCAATTAATCAAATTAACTAGGGTTTACGTGTTCCCCACAGGTTCATAACTTGATAATTCTTACTATAATAATTCTTTTCTAGTATATTTCATGCAAAGTAATAAGTTATGTATTTCTAAATCCTTCGTCCGTCATCTAGAAAATCTCAATCCGCACCTTTGTCCGGCTACGTATGTTGCTTTCCTAACCCTTATCTTAACCTCATATTAAGCATCGTATTCGATATTTGACTAAGTTATTACCTTGTACCGATCAATACTAGCCAATTAGATAGTATATACTAAATCTATATTGATAATTCTTTTCCTATTATCTACCTCCTTGGTCCGTCAAGTAGCATTAAGGCGAGTTCTAATGTTGGCCATCCGTTAAAAAGACTTCTAAGCGAAAGAATTATTAATACATGCAAGACACCATTGTAGAATTGTTATTTTAGTTAGGTTTTATCTCATTATTTGCCTATGCTTCCCACAACCCTAGTTATGGAGTTTAGTTACTCATAGTCATAATCACAATATTCAAATATATTAAATAAGAATTCATGTACTTACTTCAATGAGAAAGAGTAAAATCCGAAAGTTTGCTTGATTAATCACAAAAAAATCACCAACAATCAATGATAATCAAAAGTCTAACAATACAATGTTTTCTAATACGGTGTCTAATAATACAGAGTCTAACAATATCCAGAGTCTAACCTAACAGAGTCTAACTATCCGGAGTCTAACCTCAAAAACGAGGTTTTTCAAACTATTTATAAAAAACAAAAACCTAATTGAATAAACACTTTATTTGCTGGAAATCTGCCAAAGCGCGGCTGGGTTGACGGACCTCGCGACGGATCGTCATGGTCACGACGGACCGTCATGGACTCCGTCGTCCTACACTTGTGCAATTTCTTCTTCTACTCTTCTTCATTACCCTCAACGGCAAGTATGACGCACCTCCGTCAAGGGCCTTCGTTCCAAAACACTTCAACTCTTGCAATATGGGTACTGGGATTACTTCTCTGAACTTCATGACGAACCTACAGGACGGACCGTCATAGACACGACGGAACGTCACAAGCTTCGTAACCCAACACTTGGTCAGACTTCCCCATCTTCCTTCAGCAGCTGCACTACGCTTCCACCTACGGACCGTCACAAGCACGACGGACCGTCATAAGCTCCGTAGGTGGTCTCTTCTGCATTTCTTCGCTCAAAATCTCCGCATTCAGCTTTGGACAGATTTCCTGCAAAATAAAAAGAAACTTATATAATAATACCGTGAAACCACGGTATATCAACACCCTAAACTTAAATTTGTTTTCCTCAAGCGACGCACTATGACTCAATACAAAATTTTTGTACAATAGTATCCATGTTTTATCCTTTGCAATCATTTGGCTATCAATCCCGATTAATCTTATCAAATCTATGCATGCTATCACTATTAGGCTTGAATTATATGGGATAAGAACATGACACAGACTCACCATGCACTAACACCTATCCTCTTCAATTTCTCACCAAGGTGCTAACAATTCCGGTATTGCAACTAGTGTCCTCACTTTAAAACAAAATCCTCCTTTTTCACACAATGATTTCAGTTTGAGTATAAGGATTACTTTTCAACACTCGCTCTTAGAACAAAGTCACACTCATTCATACCTATTGCCATAAGCTTGCCCTTATTTTCACTGCCTTAAGTTAGCTATACAACCCTTAGGATCACGATAGGACTTTCTTAGCTTGTAACATAGGCTCAGGGTAAGGTAGGGTATATTCAGGTATACTTTAGTGACTTTTTTCCCTCCTTGACATCTCGGCTAAACCTTCCACTTTCTATCATTTATCTCGCCCAGTTTCTCATATTCTTTCACCTTGCTATTTTCTCTTCTTTCTTCATTCGTGTATGTGACTCTTTTCTTTTCTTGCTTGTATTTCTTGTATATTTTTCTTTTTCTTTACTTTTATTTCAACTAATTCTTGAGTAACTTTACTGTTGTTCTTTCTCTCTCTTTGTTCTTTCAACCCCACTTTCCAGAGCATTCATCATAATAGCCACCCTCAACTCATGGCTTTGCCATGAGTCAAGGTACACAATACCCAAAGTTGGGTCATGTCCATAACGAAGGTTGTTTACTGCATTAGCCACCCTCAACTTATGCTTTTGGCATAAGCTGAGGTGCACATGTCCAAGGAGGGACCAGGGCCAACACATTATTCCCAAAAACGATCAGTTGGGGTGAAAAAGAAAGGTCTAATTTAAGTTCAGATAATTTGGATCAAAGAAGGATAGATTTCATTTTGTTTTCTTTTATTTAGGCTAAAAATGGGCTATATTGAATAAGGGTCTATGATCCTTTCCTAATTGTCTATTACAACTTACTTTTAGCAGGACTAACCAGGCAAGTTCTAACTCAGTAAAAATAGTGGACTATTCAAATCTTCCTCACACTCACTTGACATCTCATCACTCTACCAGATTATCAGACACTTAGTTCGAATTTTAGACTTAGGGTAATGCAATGGTGTACCTCTATGTCGTGCTTAGAGCCACACATTTATCAGTTACTATGCCTAGTCGTGCATCATTTTCCAAGTTATCAGGATATCATTTTAGCCATCATGCTCCAGAATTAAACTATTTACAAAAGATATAGACATGCTGGGTCAACAAAAAAAGTAATCAGTCTCTTGGGGAAAAATAACACAGGCAAGAAAACCCCAAAAGAGGATAGTGAATTGGGCTACTAAGACTTCACCCTAGCAGTCACTTTCCATTTACCCCCCACCCCAACAAAAAAGACATGAAATTGTCCCCATTGCATAAAAAATTTTGAAATACAAGAGTGGTAGGTGAAGGAAACCTGGGGCGCAAAGCGCCGACAATCAGCACGGACCGTTGTCGATGTACGTCGTGGGAAACAAAAAAATGGAGACCCTTAAGAGAGGGGTCTCTGACCATCATGACTGTTATGCAGGACGGACCGTCGAGAGTATGACGGTCTGTCGTGGACTCCGTTGTCCCATACTTGTGCAATTTCTTCTGCTGCTCTTCTTCATTACCCTCGACGGCAAGCATGACGGACCATCATAGGCACAGCGGTCCGTCGAGGGCCTTCGTTCCAAAACACTTCAACTCTTGGAATATGGGTACTGGATTACTTCTCTGAACTTCATGACGAACCTGCAAGACGGACCGTCATAGACACGACAGACCGTCACAAGCTTCGTAACCCACACTTGGTCAGATTTCCCCATCTTCCTTCAGCAGCTGCACTACGCTACCACCTACGGACCATCACAAGCACGAAGGGCTGTCATATGCTCCGTAGATGGTCTCTTCTACATTTCTTCGGTCAAAATCTCCAATTCAGCTTTGGACAGATTTCCTGCAAAATAAAAAGAAACTTATATAAAAATTAGCACAAAAAGGCTTTTGGACAGACTAAACTTAAGGAAAAAGTATTAATAATACCGTGAAACCACGGTATATCAATACCCTATGATTACTAGAGTCGAGATGAGATGAATTCACTATATATCAGTAATATGGGAAAGCCAGAGAGTGCGGGTGTACCTTTCTTGAGACCACATTAGTTGGGGTTTCCTTTTGTCACTTGAACCAAGTTTGTTGTGGCCTTCTTAGCCAACATAGTTTCTCACACCATTAGAGATCACCTCTAGGAAAAGTTTTCCAGGGTGGACTACAACTCCATGATCGTGTCGTATTATGAAGTAAGGAAACATGAGTTATCACGTCATGCCACTATGATTATACTTTTTTAGAAGTAGAGAGTTTGATATTTTATTCGATGGTTGAAGATTTAGTGGAAGAGTATGACTTAGCCTATTGTCTCTACGGTTCAATAATTTCTCAATGTTAAACGCACTTTCATTACTGAGTATATCCATTGTGAGGACCAAAGGGGCATCGATAAGGGAGCTAGATATAAAGGTATATACAACATGTTAAGTTCTAGGTCTAATGACATAAATGTTAGGACATGAAAACGATTTCAATAGGGCTAGACGACTCGTCCTTGTTAGGCAATATTGTAGACCTTAGAGGGTTAGTGGTACTGTAAGAGTAGAGGTCCCACTTTTGTTTTTCAGGCCATGGTTGTCGTTCTTTTTGGAGTTGATCAACTATGGGTCACTTTGATACTGGAGAGTTTATACTCGTAAGTTGATTCTCGCACTCCAGAAGAATCTCCACCAAATCTACCATCTCCCCCTACAACACCTCAAACTAGTGCTCGAGGTTAGGGTCAAGGCCATTGTAGTGTACACTAGGGTATAATGGGTAATCCGTGAGGAGGTATATTGATTTATTATACACATGGATGATATAGAGGTTGATGGGTATATTTCTATGTAGATTAAATGAGGGTGGATGCAAGATCATTGTGCTATATGATCATAAGTACTATTCTTTTATGCCATTTCCCTACCTCAGCTTTAATTTACGTGAGATATACCTATTGCTATGTGTCTCTAACAATTTCTTCTTTTCTTGGTATGAGTTATTAGCCTATGGAATTATTTCATGTGTCGACCTCAAGATAAGTCACTTCCAATCCCTTATTTTGTAGTTGTATTTCTTGCTAACATACCTAGCCTACCCGTAAAACGTAATATTGATATACTTAATTAGTGTGAGGAAGGAACTCGACCCATTTCTATTCAACAACATCCAACTTCTCTTGAATATCGTATGGAGCTCATAGTTAAGCTTAAGGATCTCTTGGATAATAGGTTCATCAATCTTAATGTACCATTTTAATGTGCTCCCATTCTCTTAATGAAGAATACATACAATACGCTGCAAATATGTATTGTTTATAGGCAAGTGAATAAGGTGACAGTGATAGACCATTACCCCATGCCCAGTATTGATGATTTGTTTTTGCTAGGTTTAGGATGCCACATTAGTTTTGAAGATTGGTTTAAGATTTTTTTATCGTCATATAAGAATTCGGACAATAACTATACCTAAGAACACACTTAGCACTCAATATTGCCAGTACGAGTCCCTTGAGATGTATTTTAGGTTTACTAATGCCCTTGCCGCCCTAATGAACTTGATGGAATAGTTTTTCAAGACATATGTTGATTCAATATTTTTTTTGTTAATAGATGAAAATTTATTATACTCGCAGAGTAAGAGGGATCATGAGAACTATTAGAGGATTGTGCTTCAAATTTTTAGATATCAACAAACTTTTGACAAGTTCTCAAAGTGCGAATTTTTGAATTTGTCTGAAGAATTCTTAATTCACGACATGTCCAAGGATGGTATCACAGTGGATCAAACAAAGATTGAGGCTATTAATCATTACAATAGACCTACTATGATTACTGACATCTAGAGATACATCGGATTTGGTGATTTCTCCACTATGATAATACATATGACCTGGTTTACTCAATTTGATTTTCCTTTTGAGTGGTTTGTAGAAAATGAGTTGATATGTTTTAAGATCAAGGTGTTCTTGATTATTGCTTCCATCTTATATATTCTAGTGGAGGTCAAGGGTTTCACGATCTATTGTAATGCATTCAACATTTGTTTGGGTTATGTACTAATGTAGCACAGACATGTTATTGCTTATGCATCTAGTAAACATAGCATACATCAAGCACAACTACCCCACTCATGACTTGGAGTTTGCGTTGGTAAATTTCTGGTTAAAATCGGGAGGCACTACCTTTATGGAGTTTGTTGTGAGACCTACACTGATCACATGAGTCTTCAATGTTCATGATCCAGAAGGACCTTAATTGGGGGCAACATCACTATTTTGAGATTCTGAAGGACTATGACCTCTATATTCTCAATCATTTAGGAAAGGTATATGTGGTAGAGGATGCTTTCAGCCTGAAGGTGGTGAGTATAACTAATATAGTCTTTTTGTCTATTGTGGATCAACCTGAAGCTTTGTACATTTATTCCTTAGCTAATCAGATTGTTAATTTGATATCTCAGAATTTAGGCACATATAATCCTATGTTCTAGTTAAGTCTTCTTTTACTTATTTGATCTGTAGCCATCAGTTTGAGGATAAGGCCCTAGTGTCACTTTCAAAAAAAGTATTACCTTGTGATGTTGATCAGGTTATATTGATTTACATGGGGTTTGGAGGTTTCCATTTTGTAGTTGATCAGATTATATGGATTTACATGGGGTTGGGAGGTTTCCATTTTGTATATTATTAGAGTTGGGGGTTTGATCCCATCATTATTTTTTGATGCCTATGATACTACATACTCTATCAATCTTGGCATCACAGTGATATATCATAATTATAGGGAACGTTTCCCGTAGAGAGACTTTAGGAGGCATAGTGCTGACTACATGTGCCATTTGCTTATTTGCAAGTAGTAATGGCTGAGAATTATAAATGGTAGTGGTAAGTTTCAGAGATTACCCGTTTCATACTGGAAGTGGGATCATATAACCATAGATATTGTAGAAGGCTTGCCTCAAACTTCTAAAGGTGTTGATAACATGCAATGACATTCATAATGAACTAGGTTTAACTAGAGCTTCCCTAGTGTTACACTAGTTAATATTTTTTTTTTAAAAATAACTAATTTTTATGTTTGAATTCATTTTGGTAAGTTATGAGGTCAAACGTCAAGGGATGGACAAGACGTTTGACGACTAGATATCTATGTACTTATGTAAATTCTTGTGTGCCTTTGCATGTTTTGTGAATTGTTTGGAGTCCAAATTGATGCGGGAGGAACCTAAGACTTAGATGATCATTTTTAAGAGTTCAAAGTTTGGGTAGGAATCCACCTAGAACCCATGAGGAGTCATAGAGAAGGACCTAAGACTTTGCAACAAAACTGCCAAAACTACACCAAATTACGACCCATCATCAATGGGTCGTGCATCAAAAGATTCCTCATAGTCATGGGAGTATCTTCAAACAATGTAATTTTAATACTATCCCCATGGAAATATCCTCTGAAAAATGACGACCTAGGAAGACGGGCCATCGATCAAACGATGCCCCATTGCCAGGGTCCGTCGATTTGTCATTGTAAAGCTGTCTAATAATTGACCTCACTTGGGTTGTTTTTGTAAATTCACCCCAAGTATTTTATGAACCATGGATGTTTTTTAAGGTTATTTATGTTATTTTATAATCGTAGAACCAAGGTTATTCCTCATTTTAAAAAATCAAAACCCCTCGCTCAAGAAACAACTCTCTCAAATTCCATAGAAGCTGAAACCCAAGGAAAGGCTAGAAGTGAAGGTCTTGGATGTTTTATTCACCACATTTCGTGGATTTATTCATAGTGATGTATGGTAGTTCATCCTTGAACCTTCTTTCATTCAAGGATCCGTTTTAATGAGATTTCAACGAGGGTTTTCATACTCCAACTTCTTTTATCTTTAACTCTAAGCATGGGTATTGCATGTAATGTTTAAATGATTCAAATATTTATTTTTTAGTGTTATTTGAAAATTTTAATGTAAAAACCCCAATGAACCCATACTCATGCATATTTCCATCTTTTATTTTATGAAGTGGGTTTTGTGCATATATCTAGATAATGATAGAGGTTGTAAGAGTTGTATATAATTATGTTGTATAATGAATAGCTACTGCCATAAAGTCTATTTTATGATCAATTATTCAAGAAATTGAGGAAAGGTGGTGAAAGCTGGGATAAATGGGAAGTTTGTTATGTTGTTTAGTTCTTATTGCAAAGTGATCCACAGTGGTATGGTCCACCTTTTGTGGCGATGTTTATTTGAAGTATATGAATGTAAGTATGAATGTTTGTGTTGTAATTATGGACTTGAAGGCATAACGTGTGGAGTGAAGTTATGATTTTGAATGATATGCATGTGATGCTCGTATGAAGATGTTAATATGTTACTTCAAGATAATATACCTAAATGAAGTATATGTATATGTGGATCATGATAGTATGTGAAGCATGGTAGTGCTTAAGGAATTATAGTATGTGAATGATAATGAATGATTGTGTAAGCATGTTTAGGAGTCAATGTTATGAAGAGAGTGATTATGTGAAAGGTGTTCTCACATGTACACACATACACACTTTAAATGAATAAATGAAGTTAATTAATTTCAATGGAGGATGGTAGGGTTGACACTCTTCATGAGTAAAGATGAAGTGTCTAAATCTTTCCCTACTGTTGCAAAGTAACTCTAGTAATGAACTGGGAATCTTTGGGTGAACACTCTTCGTGAGTTGAGTGAAGTATTTAGTAGAAACCTCACTACTCCCAAGAGCTTTCTAAGATAGGTTGGAGGTTGAATAACTTTTGTGAGTTGAGATGTGGCGTTCAAAAGTAAACTCTAGGGATAAGTACCCTTCGTGAATTGAGATGTGGTGCTAAATAACTATCCCTTAACCTATCATTAATGAAGGTTTAAGACTCCGTGGACGTGTTATGCTTAGAACCAAGAGCATTAGAAGAAGCGGTGGATACATTTCGTGAGTTGAGATATTGTATCTAATGTACCTCTTGGTATTAGTACTCCTTGTAAGTAGAGAATTAGTTACATAGGAGAAATATCCTTATACCTTAACTATGCGCCCGCATAGGAGTAGCTATTTGAAGCCGCCTGTAAACACTCAATAATGAACCTACCTTAGGCAAGTAGGGATACCTCATCCGATAGGGGTTAATGCCGGGATTCCATATCTATCTCTCATAATCTATGTCAGTTATAGCTAGCCCCTACAAAAGAATGCAATGAACTAACTCTTCTAAAGGGTGCACTACTTGGGTAGGTGGTGGTATAGAACGATTGGAGGTTGAATACCCTTCGTGAGTTCAAATGTGGTGTTAAAAAAGAGACTCTAGGGATAAGTAGCCTTTGTGAATTGAGAAGTGGTGCTAAATAGCTATCCCTTAACCTATAATTAATGAATGTTTAAGACTCCGTGGAGGAGTTATGCTTAACATCGAGAAAATTCGAAAAAGGGGTGGATACATTTCGTGAGTTGAGATGTTGCATCCAATTACCTTTTTAGATTAACAATCCTCATTAGTAGAGAATGAGTTGCTTAGAAACAATATACTCATCCCTTTACTATGCGCCCTCATAGGAATACCTACGGATGAACAATGTAATGTCTCAAGAATGACGCTACCTTAGGCACGTAGGGATCCCTCATCCAGTAGGAATTAATACTGGGATGCCATGTATATCTCTCATGGTCTATGTCAATCAAAGCTAGCCCACCACTAAAGAATTTAATGAATAAAATCTTCTAAAGGATGCACTACTTAGGTAGGTGTTTGTATAGGACGCTATCTAATCCATTGCACAACTATGCATTTTGAGGGAGTCTTGGTGTGTCCGTATGTGAAAATTAATAATGGGTCTTTTTGTGATGTAAATGAAGTAATGGGACCTTAAGTCTAATGAATGTGAAGTATGATGATTTATGTGCAAGAATTATGAAGATTATATAAATGATGAATGTGATGTGCCTAATCTAAGGGAATCTTCAAGGAGCACTTGGTAGGAGTAGTAGTATGGGATGCTATTCCACATTGCACTACGTATAACTTATGGGTTGTCTTGGAGAATGGTTCTTATGTGAAGTCCTTAAAGGCAAGTATACTCTAATGTCTTTGTTATTGAATATTTTCTTATAAAATGTTGTGAAGTATGCTTATTATTGGTAGTCTTTAGGATAACTTAGGTGTGTATTGAAGGGATTGTATAAGCGATTTCTTCATGTCTTACCTTAATGATTCTTAGGATAACTTTGTATAGGGAAACTTCAAGGGAAATAAGTTCACTCTAAGGTTTATATGAGTTCACTGTGAAGTATAGTCTTGTGATGAAATTATATGAATTTTACCTTATGTGCTAAATGATTATTTTATATGTCGTCATACTACTATATTCATGAAGGTTTTACTTAAATAACATGAAAGCTTATTTAAACTAAAATGTCCCTTTTTACATGTGCTTTTTGCATTATGTCATACTTAGTACAGTGTTTATAGTAACCCCATACATTTCTATACTCTATAAGTATAGCTTGATGAAAAGTGAAGGTTCCTAGAAGGAAAAACATGGAAAGTTGACTCTCTCAAGACTCGGTATGTCCTCATAATTCGAGGACATAGTTTATGTTACTTTAGTTTCTTATTTAAGACTTACTATTTATATCTTTCAATGTAAAGGATTGTGACCCTAAGATATTTAAGTTGTATCTTTGAGTTAGTTTGTGAAGATGAGACTTACTCCTTAATATTTTATAAAAAACTTCTTATTATTATTCTTGTCAATGGTTTTAATTCCGCACTACTTTTCATATCTTATTTAATGAATGATAGCTAAGAGGTTTGTATAAGACCTCTGAAGGGTCTAGTACGCCTTGTGACGACTCAAGAGTGATCCTTTATTCTAGGGTGTACCTGCGGGTTTTTAGACCACATTTGTGGTATCCTTGACCGATAGTCAATCGTAGTCTATTGTAAAGATTCCTGACGATATGTTGGCATCATGTGTTTTTGAGTTTCAAGGTTATTGGGACTAGTTCTTTCTCTAGGAAGTGTTTAGCTAGAACAATTGTTACCACTCTAGAATTTAGATACCCCTATTCTAGGCCTTATATGATAGGTTTTGTCGCTCATTAGTTGTTACTTTTTAGCCCACAAAGCCAAGAATGTGTGGTACATGCTTTATTTCGGACGTTTTTAACCATGAGAGGGTTATTTAGGACAGGCTTCAGAAACTCTGAGTGGTTAAAAAAACTATGCTTATTGTAGGTGGAGGATTTTGAAGTTTTATGTTGGTCACAGAGTTTCCTTTCATGTTTCACTCATGAAGAGCGTGATGAGGTTTAAAAGGCAAAGACATCTTAGCACCACTTTTATTGGGCCATTTATGATCTCCTCGATATTGTTGAAGTTGCTTATGCGTTAGTCATACCTCTAGTATGCTTAGCTATCCACCCACTATTCCATGTGTAATGATTACGTTGGTATATTATTGAAGAGTCTAGTATGCTCTTGTATGATCTAGTAGAGTTCAACAATCATTTGAATTTGGTGGATGAGCCAGTTTCCATTTAATTGGAGACATTGTCCAATTAAAGAGGCAACCTTGGAGACTGAGCATGATATACATAAGCGGTTCTTGAGTTGTTTGAGCCTTCAAGTACTTCTTGACACTTACATTCACAGATGAAAGTTTCCTTAAGTTGTTGATGTAGTAATGACCCTTTAAGTCTTTTATGTTTTACTGCCTACTATAATGACTTGCAGGAAAAACCAGTATTGTCACATGGTTGTTCATTTTTATTTTATGCTCCTTTCAATGTTTTGGAGATTTTGAACTTTGAATGGTAATATCTATCAAAACATTAATAAATGTGACCTCAAAATCTAATTTCATCAATTCCATCGCTAGAAGGGTCGTTAATACAAGTTACATGGTAAGCGTGATTTCTGAGGCTTTTTGCACAAGTCTGTATGATAAGGCAATTTATTATTCTAGTTAAGGACTCAGTTTGGCGTTAGTAAATATTCTAAGTAAACAAGATCATATCAGAATTTCGTCAATGCGGTAAACACTTACATCTTGAGTTAAACCTCGAACAAGCCTTCATTCGAATCTTGAGGCTTCTAGGCTAATTCTAATACCCTTGTAGATTTTTTCATAAAAGAGCATTTGGGTGTGGGATACATTTTTTTTAGATGACCATATGTGAATTTTCACTGGTACGTTGAGTCCATAATATCATATTCGGTTGGGTTTAAAATTTAATAAGAGTGCATAGGTTTTTGAACAAATTTGGTATACCTCGCCGGAGATTTTGACTTGGCAAAAACCTGCTAATATGTATCAGATAGTGCAAGTCTAAAATATCCTTCACGTTAGCGGATCCTTGACCGCAATCATGATGGTGTTAAGCCTGTTTGATACAATCGCAGGTGCTGGCCGCTTTTGTGGATACCGGATTCACGGAGGTTGAGCTCTCCCATAGTCATGTTCATGATGTCATTTATGCATTTACGAGGTCCGCGATCACGGGATACCCTCAACATTGGCGAAGAGGTGTGCGATCTTGTTTTTTTATAAGGAATAATCAGGTTTGAATATTGAGCTCCAACTTGTTATTACGATATCTTGTTCAATTAAAGTAAGAATTAGGTGACTCGATGTCCCACATGTCCGGAACCATGAAGTCACAATAGGGAGTGATCAAATACTATTGGTAAACCGTCTTTTGAGGTGAATTTGAGTTTAAAGTGGTTCCTTGTTATTTGCTTGAGTTTATTATACAATTCTCGCATGTTGATTGAATTGGCTGTTCCTATGTTTGATGTATGGTTAAGGACATTTTCACAATTTCAATTTCGTAAGCTTGATCTGTTTGAGATTTTGACTTAGTTAGGATCCTTTGGTGCAACCATTAGCAATATTTTGCAGCTATAAAGGTCAAAAGACAAGGTACTGAGGAAATCATACAAAAAGAGAGCAAAAACAATGTAAAAGAGTGAAGATCCCAAGTGGAGAATTACCAAAGGTAGTTGGTGAAGTGAATAACCAACTATTCTCAAATTCCATCGAAGTTGACTGTATTTAATAGTAACATGTTAATGAAGTTTAGTGATAAAAGAGGATAACAGTGATTCACCGAATGTGGTAAGGCGTTTTTAATCTCATAGCCAAAGATAAGAGACTTTTAAGATAAAATGAAGGATAATTGGGTGAACATAGATGGTGTACTCAGGGACTCACCAAACCTGAAAAGTTTGCTTAATCTAGTTAGCAAATAGAGTTTCAAACATTTGAAGCCTTAAGGGTGAAGACAAAAAAGGGTGAGCTGAAGAACAGAACAACCATTTAAAAATCGAGTAGGTGAGCGTCACTAATGTGGCCTATCAGGTCGTACATAAAATTTAAGACTAATTATTTGCAAAAACATAAATATACCAAAGGAGAGAAATAGTATATATCTACATCTAGCTTTCTAGACTGCAGAATATATTTAAAATTTTCAATTTTCTTTTTAGTTTTTGGGTTTTGAATAATTTGTAATTGACAATTCAAGGTTTAACTTTTTTTTATAATTGAATTTGTCCAATGTACATTTTTATACATAAAAAAAGTTTGATAAAAGGAGTTTCATGTCCCTAAAAAGATAATTGAAAATAAAAGCATTAAAACAGCAAAGAAGCTAAAGATAAAACCAAAATATTTCATAAGAGGAAAAGGAAGAGTCTCCAACAGAGCTCTTCCATATTCTTTCACTGTTAATGATATTATATTCTTCATTATGCACAAGATAAATTTGAAATTTATGCGGAAAAGAGACATTCATCCACCATTTATTCCTTATCAATTTGTTTTTCATTTGGCTCATTTCAAGAATTGTCGATCTCCATTTTTCTATCTTTCTTCGTCCATCGACTATTTATTTATCTTTCATGTACTGTCCATGTAAAATTTCTCATCTCAATAATTTTTTACAATATTGTTCCCAATACCCTCTACGCTTTTGTATCTGTTTCGATTATGAAATTTTGTCGAAGTGATTGTGATTAAATTGTTTTTGTACTCATGTTCGAAGCTATTGATTTTTCCTTTACTAGTCTGGACTGTAATTTTTAATTCTTTTCATCTTGTTCTTTTTGTTTGTGTTTTCCTTTGTATTGAATTTAAAAGTTAGTGGCTAGAGCTTTGTTAATGTTGACTTTAAACTTTGCTTTGCTTCTTAATTTTTTGGACCCCCAGAATTTTACTCCCTAGTCAATTCTATTGTTGAATTATCCATGTATATGCTAGTTTGTCATCTTCTTTGTATAACGTAAGTATTTGCGTATCGCAATAATTCAAAATTCCCTGATATCCTCAATTATAGTGTTGATCGGCAAATGTGTTTGGGATTCCCCTTCTAAGATATTCTTTTGTAATAAAGAGTATGTCTCTATTATGTATATTCCATATCCCTCCGCGTCACCTTATATTATATCTTATTGAAATTATCCCTTCCTATGTATTGGTAGGTTCACGTCTTAAATCCTGTTGCACAAAAATAATGTCAATTCTACTTCTGATACAAAAACCGTATAAGTTTCTTCTTAGGATTCCCCTACTTGCACCATCTCTGTAGAACTTGATTATGCTAATAGACAGTGTATACCACATGACTATATTTTGCTGTAATATAGTTTTTAATCTATCTAGGAATTCCATTATATTTGTCCATTGGGATGGTATATTTCACACCTTTGGGACTTAGACTTTACCAATTGCCATATATTAGTGTTTACCTGATGCACTAATTTGTTGAAGCTGATTATTCCTCCATGCTTAAAGTTATTTCTTCGTATCAATTATTTACAAAAGAAGATAGTAGGTACTGCCTTGTGAATTTTCTTAGTTATGTAGACCCATGCCATATCCACCGATAATTATTAGTTTTTTTAATTGCATTCCATCATGATTGCTACCTCAACACATTACAACTTTCTCCATAACCTTTCAGTTCTATAGGAGGCTATTAAAACATGAGACAATCTTTCTTTTGGGTTGTTGAGAACAATGACATCTACAATGAATACTATTTCACATTCTTTTCCCAAAATCATCAAAGGTAGTCTAACTTCCATGCCCTTAATAGTGTGAAAGCCATCTTAAATGGCAATTAGTTGATTTATATATTCTAAAAATACCTCGTGTTTCTCATCCTTTTTTATGATCCAATGCCAAGCACTCTTAACAGAGAATTTTACCATTTTATTTCAACATCCAAATTTCTGTATCAAGTTCATCATCATTTTGGGGAGGATTAATGGTTGTACGTGTATCTGTTGCACTGCCTCTTCTGGTAGGTGTTGATTTAATAGATCTTGCCTCCATCTTCCTTCCTCTACAAATTTGTTAATCTCAATTTCTTTATCTTCTAATACATCTGGTTGCCAAAAAATATACAGCACCTAGCGATTTCCAATTATGATACCAAAAACTAGTCTCCACTCGTGACTTTCCACAATATTTGTTACTCAACCAATTCTCTGAGTGTCAAAATCTTCTTTGATGTTGTAGTTGCTCCTCTTGTAGTGGTAATAACAGGGTGTAACTTTATGCGATAATGCTTAGCGATTAGGAGCTCCACTTTGATTGTTTACTTCTAAACTACAACAATAGCTTACAAAACAAGGCTTTAGACATATCAAATAAGGATCTTAAACCAATAAAGCATTCATCCTTTGTTTAGCACAAATATTCCAATTTAACCCAATGTATTTTCCTACACTTTGTATTGTTACCCCCAAAAAAATCTTTCAAAGATTCTATTAAGTTTATTAACAACCCCTTTTGGTGGATTTTAAATTGTCATTAGGTGAAGTGGCATACTCAGTAGAAAATGGTTAATCAACATTGGTCTTCCTCTTAAGGGTAATGGTCAACCTTGCCAAGAGTAAATTCTATTTAACATTTCTTCACCATATTGTCATAGTAAGAAATTTTTTTTCTGCTGTAAAAAATAGGACATCCTAGGTACTGAAAAGCAAGACTTCCTTGTCTAATCCTGCAATCTGTTTGATTCTAGTCACAATAGTTGGGACAATCTTCTCATAGAGATAGAAGGCAGATTAGTGTAAGTTAATTAATTGACAAGAGGTTTTTTGGTACTTTGTAAGACTTTAATAATAAACTTGACCAATTCTTCCTTAGCACTGGCAAGTAAAATTGTATCATCTACATAAGCTAGATAGCTAATAGGAGTACTCCACTTTAACTTATTTGTTTTCGATCGGAGTTTCAATCAGCACAACCCGGTTGTACTTGACTAAACCCGTTCTCCTCCAAGCAGAGAGTTTGCTTTAACCAACTCCCTTTTTGATAAAAAGGCTGAAATCCCCCTATTTCTTTTGTACCACTCTCTTACATGTGGAGCATTCAGTCCCCTTGAAAATACTTCAACATCCAATATAAACAAGATTGGAGAAAAAGGGTAACCTTGTTTTACACCGCTAGATGACCTGAAAAATCCATAAGCTTGTCCGTTATGTAATAATAAGTAGCAATCATTAGACACCAACCAGAAAACCATGTCAACTAGTATTTCAATGAAACCAAAACATCTCACACTTTTAGGAAGAAAACGCCAAGAGACTATCATATGCTTCTCTCATATCAAACTTAATGACTATATTGGATGTTTTTGTTCAGAACATGGTGTCTCTTAGAATCCCCTAAATTTAATTCAAAGTGAGTGTTGATGCTTATCATGTTCAATGACACTAACCTACAGTTTTGTGTCTACGATCATTAATAGTTTAAACCAAATTATGGGTTGGAGTCGTGTCCCAAGGGTGCGATTTTGAGAAGATGTGGTCAATTAGAATTTAATTCAATTAGTCATTGATAAAGAGATTAACGGATAAAAATATTATATAAATTAGGAGGGTGAGACAAAAATGTCAAATATTGATAGGGGGTTTCATCACAAGTATAGTAAAAGAGTAAAAGTAATGAAAATCAAGTATTGGGAGAAGTTCTTGGGATGTTACCGCGATACAAGTTGAGACAAATCATTGGTTACATGCTTTCGATAGGATATTTTCAAGATAATATTGACTAGGATAAGTGTTATATGGAAATAATAGCTCTTTTGATCAACTTACCCATTTAAAATGTGTTCCTCTTGGACAATTATTTGCCGCGTGAAAGCTAGCCTACGTCTTACCCCACATACTCTCTCAAGCTGTTTGTTAGGATTTGGAACTAAGGCTCACCCACTCTATCTGAACTTAATGTCCACCCACTCCTTAGGAAATAAATATAGCAGTCTTGTTTTCATGATCTCCCTCTCGGGCAATACAAAAACACATGGGTGGATTTGTATTTGCAACTACACATGCACTATATTAAACGACAACCTCAAGGGAAAATCATTGTTAAAATACATCTAACCTATCATCAAGCAAAAGCCAACAACGATATCAACTCATACTTGCTATATGACACCCCAAGAATAGGGTTTTTAGTCACACATCAAGCAATAAAAATATACACCTAAAATTATACAGAAACCAAATAGGTATATGAAATTAAACCTTGATTAAAGTCAATGAAGAATAATGGAGAAGAGCCACTTCCAACTTAAGAAAAAATGAAATCCTTCTTGATTAATGTCACCCAGAATCCCTCTACAAACATGAGAGAAAATACAAGAAAAATAGTATTCTAAACTGAAAATTATGATAATTTTAGGATACCATAAAAATAACTAAGGCTACTATTTATATCTTTCAGATTAGGTGTTGTGGCGGACCATTCCGCGAGATGAGTCAAGATTGCCGAATGACATAGTGTCTCGCCCTTCTTCTGATTCATTGTTATTTTTTGCTTGCCTTCAATATCTTCATGTTATGGACCATTGGGAAGTATAACACTGTTTCGCAAAACTGTTTCGTGAAGCGCCGACTACTTCTTTCATCACCTTTTTGATCCACTTCCTCCAAGGATTCACATGCTCGAACAAAGGGTGGAGTACGTCCATTCGGTGACTCACCAAGTGTACTTGGCGATGCACATGCTTCCGTTTCTTTGTTCTTTTCATCTTCTTTTTTCACTTTTGCACTTAAGTGTCTATGCTTGCATTAAAGCTTCATATATCTCAAACTTAATACTTTTCATCTGATATTGAGACTAAATAAGCATTTGAGGACAATATTTCTATAAAAATAAAGACCTAAATGAGTAAAATTTTCGGACTCATAAAGTGTTGAGGATTATTTCTGATTATCAATACTTTTATGGATGAAAAATAATTAATGTTATAATTTCTTTTCCTTTTATGTTGTTTGGCTAAAACCCCAATTCTGGGGGTGTTATTATGGAGGTGGGTGTTAATTAATTTAGTGGGTCTTGTGTTGTGCTCTATTTTTCTACTACTTACTTATGGACATGAGCTACAAAGCATGGAATTAAATTCTAAGTTATGTTTCAAAATTTAATCCTAGCTCATACTTTTGATTGATGCTCGGAAGTGATTAATTGAAGTGTTTAAATATTAAAATACATGCAAATTTAGTTTGGTTATTATAGTTTGCTCAAAATAGAAATTGCAGTTTTAATCCTAATTTTCAAGTCTTTTAAAAAGATAGATATTTGTAAGGTCTAAGTTTGATTTCTATATTATATGGATGAAAAAGATTCGATGATATGATGCATTGCGATAGAATGAAGATTTGTGTCGCTCATGATTACCTTACCTATCCATGTTTATCTAGTATTATTAGGCAAGAAGTTGTACCCCTATTTAGTTTTAATACTAACTACGACACCCCTAAATTATATTTTACTTTTTTGAACCCTGTTAAGCTCAATTGTGATAATTATTCCAAAATCATTTTCTTAAATATGGTAAAAATATGTAACCCCCAAGATTCGGGAAGGGCAAGGCAACATTCTTTTCTGGATATAGCAAGTGCCATTTAACGGAGGCCACCGATAGCCCGTGGATGGGACCATGACCCCTAGGAGTGGTCTTTGGTTGGTCACCCAAATTTAAGGTAGAAAGTCCTGATCCATGGCCTGAATAAGAGACTGTCGAGGGATTCACATTCCGCGGTTCAGTGTCTGTAGGTCCGGACCGCAAAATCATAGCTTCTGGCGGCTGACAATGGTGGTGTAGGGCGGACCGCCGGTAGGTGACCACAAATCAATATGTTGGCAATAAATTTAAGGGCAGTTGGGTATTTTCCTAATTAATCTTTCCTATTACTATATCATTTTACCTTCAAGTCAAGTCTCTGATCCTTTGTTAAAGATAAGCAATTGGCTTCAAGGTGGCATTGTTTTAATCCATGGATTCCTTGCATTCATGGCTTTTTCAGATCCCTCTACTTTCTATGTTAGAAATCCCCAATTGATTTAGGATTTACATCAGCTGTCATGAGTTCTATTGATTATTGATTAAAATGATTATATTATGAGCTGTTATGCACAAATTAATGAATGATTTATTATGACTCCTCCGTGAACTCATGAAATTCCTAAGTTCTCTAAATTTGGATCATATGATGTGGGTTTTCAGTATCAAATTACATGAATTTATGATGGAATTCATATCTTACCTATGTTTTATAAATTTTGGTGATTGAAAGTTGATTTTGAACCTTGAAAGGTAAATTATGGAATTTTTCATGTTATTATGAAATATTTCCCCACTCGAAAAACATTCGTCTTCGAATGAAACTAACAAACATCCAAATTTTTGTAGGTTTAGAGACACAAGATAGAAGCTCATGACCACACCACATCAAGACACATACACATCATTAGGATTAAGATGAACTCCACATAATCAAGAGACTTAAAACACAACAAGAGAGTAGGAACACCATCTAAAACTTATCATGCAATTAGACTCTACCTTTATCATTTCACATAGGAGGTATTTCTAAGCTGATTATTCCAATATGTCATTAAAGCACATTTATGTGACATTCTCAAAAGTTCACTGCTAAACATGCTCATAACCTCACTCATGCTACATTTAGGCAATTTACTATTTAGGCATAGCAATATGATAGATAAAATTCAACAAATATCATTTTACCATATGAACATAAATTTATGAAAATATGACAAAGTCTAAGGGAACCATGAAACTCAATTTTCACAAAAGTATTACAATTCATGCACACGCGACTAAAATGTTCTAACTCTAAAGCTTGAATAGAATTGCAGAGAAGAGAAAAAATCGATCCACCCAACTATTCCGCGTACACCCCTAATTGGCAAATACACATTACTCTATCAAGAACAACACAATACATTCTTATACCTAAGGTAAGAAATTATAAATTACCAGTTACCTCATCGGGATTTTATTCCTTGTTAGTTTGAAGAGCATATAAACGACCATAATTTCGAGGAATAGGAGTCATACCCTCATTAATATCTTTCTTGGCATCTCTTTATCTAGACGCAATAGTAAGACAATATCACACCTTATGATAATTCTTCCCACATCCGTAGCATCCACAAATACCGAATAGGAACTTCCCATGGTGCCTCTCACAATAAGTCGGACTAGGAGACCTAACTAATTTAAACCCACCACTTCTCTCTTGGTCAACCTTTAGAACACTTATCCATCTTGATTTAGGGCCCTATTTTAAAACCTAATTGGCTTTAAAACTCAAACCTACCTATTTTTAAATCCCTACCTAACCTATTAAGTTTCGATTCTTTGATAAATTGATCATACACCATGAGTCTACAAATATTCATTTCATTATGGAGAATTGTCGTATGACACTCTTCCTTAAAAAGATGGAGACACCAGTCAAGAACCTACTCATCTCATCTTTAACATTAGACACCAAGGATGGAGTATAATTATACAATAGGGTAAACATCAAACAATACTCCTCCACACTCTTATTATCGTGTCTAAGGTTTAAAAATTCTTCAACCTTAACCTCTTTCATTTCACAGGGAAAGTATCTACCTAAGAATGCTTCCTTAAGCTTTTTCCACTCTATAGGACCCAATTCTACTGGCCTATTGTCTTTTCATTGTGCATATCACACTTAATCAATCTATTTCAATTGGTACGAAGCCAACTCCGCCTTCTCCCAAGAAGATGTACCCATAGCATGAACTGTGTTATATACGTCATGCAAGAATTCTTGGGGATTCTCTCCCACCTTTAATCCAAGAAATATAGGGCTATTCATCTGCACAAAGTCCCTCAACCTAGAGGCTATGGTACTTTTAAGAGCATTGACCCTAGGCCTCACATAACTTTTTTCTTGAGCTCATAGCTCGAGTTAGGGTAAGAAAAGCCCCTCTAACCTCCTCATTTGGGAACCATCGAAACCTCATTCCCTTGATTATCTATATGGACTTGTTCATCTTGGGGAACTTAAAAACATAATCGAACTTGTTCACCTCAGGGAGGAACTCCCCTATTTACCACTCTCTCTTCTACTCTTCTTGCAGGTGTCCTTATTGTATTCATATCCTATAAAAATAAGAGCAGGTACTAGGAAACAAAACGTATAGTATAAAATTTATGGCACGACACAATAGTAATGAATTAACTGAAAATTATATTGTTAATAACCTCTTTCTCATATATGTGTCGCGACTCAATACCGATGAACAATACTCTATTAGATGTGACTTTATGAGACTGTGAATTCTAAAGACTACTTCATAACCATATGGTCTTGTACAAGGTTTGTAACTATCTAAGAGTACCCCTAGCTGGCACACGATGTACTTGACCTGTCGGAGATCTTGTTCAAGCCTCTGATCATTCATTCATCACATTGGTGTGAATAGTAATGCAGATTTAAAACTATTCACAATAATAGTCAATAAACAAAACTTTTTTATAAAATTTAAAAAAGAAACTAAGTCTCATCATAAGTCACCTTATACACAAGTCAATATCATACGGTGACAACACTTTCATCTATTTGAAAAGAAACTAAAAGTCTATTACAAAATCATTAGAAAAGGAATACTAGAACTAATATCCATGTCTTCAATTATATGAGGACATACAAATCTTGAGAGAAATATACTTCCCAAGCTTCAAATTCTAGAAAATCCTCACTTTCCACCTACACTTGTAGACATAGAGAAACATATGGAATTTGCACGATTAATGTACTAAATATGGTGAACATGCAAGAAAACCATGTAAAATGGGAAATTTAATTTAAGATATTCTTTTAATGCTATTTTATTAGAATCCTTCATCATATGTGTTTAAGATACATAATACAAGTCAACAAACATATATAAGACATATTCCATTTTCAAAAAGTAAGACTTTTAATTACTTTAGACCCTCTACCTAAGGTTACTCTAAAAGTTTCTTAAGTAAGACATGAAGAGACTGCCCATACACCCTCTTCAAGAACACCTAAGTGATCCTTACTACTACCCTAGAGAAGGACCTTTCTGTTTAACATTCTTGTACTAAGTGAAAAACATCCTTAAAATAATTTAAGAGACATTTAAATAATTAGGGGACTTCAAATAATGGTCTTGGAATACCTAGGGAGCTTATTCTAGAATCATCAAAGCCTACTCGTGCTATGTGTAGATAGCGTCCCATTTAACTACCTAAACGTAATAGAACCTATTAAATACTAGAGCAAACATCGCACATGATGAGAATACGCATTAACCGACATAGACAAAACTAGCTAGGTATGGAATCAGGTGTCATAAGACTTCACATCGTGGAAGGTGTTCTACTTTCCAAAGGTAGAACTAATGACCCATTTCATGTAGGCACATGGTTTAGAGGATATCAAGCTCTTCTTTATATTCTAGTCTCTTATTTCAAGTAGAGCTACTACTACAAGTAGTGCATTGCCTTGTTTATCATAGAGTAAGTTAATTCACGTAAGAGTATCATAGAAGGTACAATCTCTAAGTCCTAACAACTCAAAATACCAGAACCAAGTAGGGTTGCACAAGGGTCTACCAATCAAGATTCATTCGGATAGCTCATTCATGAGAAAATAACCACGCTAGGTCTATCTGATTCACTTCACCATAACCACACTAGGTCTATCTGACTCACTTCATTATAAACCTTCATTTCATATTAAAGGTTCCATATAAGTCTTTCATGAAAGGGTACCTCCATTAGGTCTACCGATTGTAGACTTCCATTCTTTAATTAATTCATGACAAGGGTGCCTAAGTCTACCACATTAAGACACAACATTCATCAAATCGTTTATTCAATATAATCCAAGTACCAAGTTAGGACAACTAAGTCTACCAACACAAGGTACATCATAATTCTATAAAGACTCTATTTAATCCTTCATTATCATATATAAACCGTTAGAGAGAAAATACATTCAGTCATATCATTATATCAAACATACAAGATGATATATACATCACATGAGAACGTTCACCATATGCTTTCACTCGTACCATGTTATGATAATACCATAATTCACATGATGATCCTAACAAGGCCGTGTTCATATCATTTATAAAAACTAAAAACTTCCACCATAATTGGACCATAACAATATCTCAATTATACATCAAATTAAGGAATTAGATCAACTCACCACCTCCTAGTAGACACAATAAAAGCTATTTAGCTTTTCCAACAAATTCACATAACAGAAGATCTTATCTATGATAATGTCCATATGACTAGGTCAATAATCCATCCATATAAATGATCCAACAAAACCCAACATAGATATCAATACTATAAGAAAAGCTATGAACAATTTCAACAATGATAAACATATAATTAAATATCCCATTACTATCTAAGCATGAATTCAACACAGTTGGTTCATAATCAATGCCTTCACCTTAGAGCAAAAATTAAGAATTCAAAGAATACATGGGTTCGTGGAATTTTTTTATCATAAATTAATCAATCAATTTACACCCTTTTCCCCTTTTATGCAAGAAACCATTCTTTGATTTTGAAACTGGATTTTAAGGTTTTTTAGATCTTTTGAAAAGCCTTTGAAATTGGCTCCTTGAATGAGAAGAATCAAGGATGAGATCACCATACCTTTATAGTAGAAATCCCACAAAATTGATTGAGAAACCAATGAAAATCTTCAATCCTAGCTTCAACTTTTGGTTCAAGCACCCATGGAGTGTTGAAAGAATTCTACTTAGGAGAGGGGTTTTAATTTTTAAGAGTGAAGTCTAAATTTAGGTCTAGGTGTTTAAAGAAACTTATAATACATTAAAATGCCTAAAATAACTGTTAATGAAATAATTAGGACGTGGGGTGAGTTTACCAATTCACCCCTACGTTGGTCCAGACCCTGCAAAAATTGTTGTCGTCAAACGATGAACCCTAATGAAGGGGTGTCGACTGAACAACCGACCATCCTGCATGTCCGTTGTTCTTGTAAGAGACCTCTCATTTGGGGGCTAAACTCCCACGACTAAGTGTGGATCTACGCCCTCTTTTGACGGGGCGTCATTTGGTTGAAGGCATCATTTGCATCCGTCAACGAGGCTGTCTAGGCAGCATCTTGGCAAACATTTGGATCCTCCACAAGGAACCTTAGGGTGTTCCTATTAGGGAGTAGTACCTGAATGTTTCGACCTTAAATATGACCATCGTGATGCCAAGGTCTCCTCATTTCATTTTAGGCTTCGAACGACACATCATAAGACATAAAACAGGGAAAGGCACACTAGAAGATACAAAACTAGTTTCCGAATGTCTTTTTTTTTTACGTTTGACTTCCTAACTTACGAAACTTACTCCAAACACTAAAATTCACTATTTAAATACATCATTGAATCATGAAACACATGTAGAGCTTCACATTTGTTTCATGAGTTAATAATGTGTTAAAATATTTAATTTTAGTGTTTGAAGTCAGTTTGGTAAGTTTTGAAGTCAACCGTCAAGGGACGACCAAGACATTCGAAAACTAGCCTTGTGTGTGTGGTAGTGTGTCCTTGTTTGTTGTGCATGATTTTTGGTGTTGCTTGGAGTCTAAAACCAGTGGGGATGAACCTGGCACCTTGATAAAGATATCATGGTCGAAACATTTGAGTACGACTTCCTTAGGACCACTCTAACGGCCTTCGAGGAGAACCCAAACATTGGTCAAGGAAGCTGCCAAAGGTAGCATACAGCACCAAGAAGTGGAGGCCAGCTCGCTTCACGCGCCTGGCACACAAGTTCCCTCTGCGTCGCACGACGGGACAGAAAGCTCACTACCTCAAAAATATTGAGAAGCAAAATTAGGAGTTGCCTCTGAGACACGCAGCCACTTCCCAAATTTTGTTGCGTTGGTTTTAAGTCAACTTAGACTTTAGAAAAGGTCCAATTAGTGTAGTGGTCTTTTGGAAACTTTGGGGATTATTTGAGATCAATTTGTAGTTACCTTAAACCAAAATTCCCACATCAAACCTGTCACAACCGAGGAGCACCCCTTAGAAGTAACATGGCGTACTTGACCTGTCGAAGGTTTTATACAAGCCCATATTTATCATTCATCGCATCGTCATAGGTAAATTAGGGGAAAATTTTAAACTTTCTTAGTACATCATACGCTTGAACATCAGTTTCATTATATATAATATATCATAATACATAGTTAAAGAATCAAGTATCTTTTTGCCATCCTACACTCAACATCATAAGAGTACTATAGGGACACGACCCTTACAACATCATACAAAAGTACAATATTACTACACTTCACCGTACACCATAGTTTTGGAGATCCTTGGACTTAAGGATTTCTTTTTCTATAGCTTGGGAATCACATATCAAGATCCTCATCTTTTAAAGACATCCCTTAAGCATCCATAACCTAAATTTTGTGTAAACAGTAGAGAAGAATGGAGTTAGTACAAGAATGCACTAAGTATGACAACCATGCAAAAACATGCATTAAAAAGAAATATTTTATTTAAAATCATGTTGCATACCTTTTTGAGAAATCTACATAAAACTTTGATAGAATAGTATTTACACAATCCACATACTTCATATATACATATTCAAAGCTCAAACATAATATAAAATCACACATAGAATTTAATCACATTCAGTCTCACTTTACAACTTGTTATTTCCACTTTACAGTTACCAAATTCCCTTTATAGTGAACATGTTTTCTCTTACTCCTTAACCCCCCAAGAAACCCTCTTGTTATACTTTGTGCAATGCATTACGTTATGGTCACAAGGAAACCATACATACAACCTACACAGGTCAACACATACCATCATACAAGAATAATACATAATAGACACATTTAGATCAAGAACATTGGGATATCACAGTGAACTCTATTCACTTGGCACACATACTAATCTCACTTCAAATAGAACCTTATGAAGCCTTACTTACAATCCCAATTTAAGTCTACTAGTACAATGTAAATGTGAAGCCCCATAACCTCACACATACTTAGTAAACCTATCATGACACTACAAGCCTTAACATCCAATTTATACGTTAAATGAATAAGTGAAGACAACTTCATTCATATCAACAAACTTTCAACATGCACTCATTAAGACCATTATTATACATATAAAACAATACCATTTCATATAGGCTAATACCATGCATTTTATCACAAAAAGTAGACAAAACTACAAATCATGCATAACGAACATGTACATAGATACGTGCATTAGAAAAACTTCCTAGGACTTCCGTGACTTGCAATTTGTGCAATGCATAGATGAAGTCCCATACCCACACCTACACTATGCAACTACCCTTAGTTTATCGTAGTTTGAGTCCTTACTTTACTTCCATTTCCATTTTACTTTTGGGAAACTATAGCCTTAACCGACACTAACACCATAGGTTCTACATGAGATTTGGTGTTGTAGAGACTTACACCAAGGGAGGGTGTTCTTACCTAGCCAATGAAGAACATTGACATATGTTTGCATACTAAGTGAAGTCAGTTGCTAGATCTTATATGGAAAGCATAGTTATGGAACTTGGAGGTACATGTGAAAACCCTATTTTTGCCAAATGGGGAATTATGTTTATTCACTTATGCAAACCCTCTTTATGCTTATTGAGGCATTGTAGTTACCCACTCACGAGGATTACGATGACCTTCCTTCCTACAATGGGAAGGGACACCCCTCATCATCAAGTTCACTTAGTGCTAAGGTAAGCCCCTTTTTATCAAAAAGTCATTATCAACTTTATTTTATAAATTTAGGCTAAGGAGAGTTATATCCTCATACGCTTAGCTTATAGATCATAGATGAGAATTCATTAGCCTAAATTATGTGAGAAACCCTTTCACATGGACAGAGGATATGTAATCACCTATCTAGTTTAAGGTACACTTGAGAACACCTTTCAAGGTCCCTCCATGAAATAGATTATCATACATATGTGTGTATGTATACTTGTGTGTGAGCACACCTTTCACAAAACACAAAAATGTCACGCATGTTCATACTTTATCTCATTCATGCATAATGTAGAAGTGTAACTATATGAGCAATCCTTTCATACTAACAACATAAAATATATGTCATATTCATACCATGTTTATACAATCCTATTCATGTAATTACAAGACCAACCTAAGAACTATCCTATCAAGGCACACATGTGAATTGCATAGACAAGGTTCCATACCCTTGCCCATAGTAGTACACCTATAATGTCATCCTAGTGAATGATACATCACACAACAACATAGAGTAAATAGCATAGCACAAGACTCATTTATTCAAGACTTACAACATCTTTAAAGTAAGCTCTAGTCTTTATGCACCGATATTAACTTTACTTCACATATAGAATTATATGACCTCATCATATTCCGTAATTACACACAAACTTAACATAACCATTTACATGCTCATGACATTTGAAACAACCTAGATTATAGCTAGAATAGGAAACTAGGAATAGGTTTCAAATAGGGTTACCATAACCAACACAGATTGATACTATAATTTCCTTCAAGTCCATGTTAACATCACATATATATTTACAATTAAGTAAACACCTCCACCATAAGTTGACAATAACACACAATTCCATACAAGACTTTCATCAACTATCAATACTATAAGAAAGTAGAGAGGAAAAACCATTCTTACCAATTTCTTACTCTATGATCATCCTTTATAAATACTCATTTTTCATTCACGATTAATATAAAGGTAGTTTATAAATATACTTTAATCATAAAAGAAACTATGCATAAGACACTATAAGACCAAGCTACAATCTAGTATAATACATCACCAACATAGTAGAAAGTAGACGAACATATATATTTTAACCAATTTCACTTGCATTGAAAATCAATCATATTTAATTAATAGTAGCTAAAGACATAATAATCAATTCTAACTCATGCTTCATCTACCTAGAATTAAGATCACATCATGTAGATTACCATATCACGTCTATTGTCTAGAAGAACTTAAATCAATCCTTACCAATTTTTCTTTAGTTTGATCACGAATGATTCATACCCTAAATGCATCAATAACATCAATATAAGGCAATAGTTGAAAAAATCATAACCTAAAACAAATTCTACTACAATTGCCATAAACTCAAGATTACAATTAAAATGCTAAATTAGGAATCCATGTAACATTGAAGAACATAGGCTAATCAAAACTTGATCCACATGGATCACTCACCTACAATTCATCAATAACAATATACTAAGGTAGTAGATATATAAAGCTTTATAGTAACGAACCCTATATACATGTACTAAATAATCAATGTTACAGTGAAGTCCATATACATTAACAATCAATAGATAGTAGAGATCAAGTATTCAAGCATTAATGTACATGGATCCAACATCATATAATTAATCATAACATTACTATGTAGGCAGTAGATATAATCAATTCAACGTCATAGAATCACAATTTCATCTATACAAATTCACGATCACAATGCCCAAGCATAGGTTAAATTGATAGTTGAAGAGAACGTCGGTTCATAATGCAATTTGATTGAAATTTATGTTATAACCAATACTTTATCATCAATTCATCATAGGAAATCCCTTGAACACGTTTTGAGAAACAACCCATGGCTACATTGAAATATAGAAGGTTGGTCATAAAATCTCTTCGAAAATTTGAGATTAACTCTTTAGACGGAAGGATAAAAAGAGATGAAGGATCACCATATGTTCATGAAGAATAAAACCTCTAAAACATGATGAATAACATATAGAAATAAAATCTCCAAGCTATTCTTGAGCTTCACCTTTGATCGAGGTTCTAAAGAGAATATTTTTGGAGGGAAAGTCTAATTTGTGAGGAACGTAATCACATTTTTATCACTTAAATACACCTAAAAATAACCAAATAAAACATGTTGGATCAGTTTAGTACGTGGGATGGATTTCCCAGTCACCCCTTTAATAAAATAGATGCTAGGCAGTAGCTGCAGCCTATATTGACGGCCAGCAATTGATGCCCCTTTGGCCCATCGACATTCCATTTGTGACTTTCGTCTTTTGGGTCTTAGGATGTCCTTTGGCTGAGCCTTCCACAAACTAAGTTTCCATCAATGCCTCACCATCGAAGGGATGTTGGTGGACTTACGAGGCGTTGTTTGTCTTTGTCGATTGACACTGCCAAGGCAGTGTCTAGATAGCCTTTAGGTCCTTCTTAAGGACCTCATGCGAAGCCCTTGGGGAGTCGTAGCCTGGTGTTTCAAACGTAAATATGAACATTAAAAAGTCAAGTACTTTACACATCACCCAAAAATATTACACGCAACACGTCGAAAAAGGCAAGGCACATTTAAGACACACACATGCATGTCTCAAGGGCTAACATTCGAATTTCTTGGACGTTTGACCTCTAAACTTCATGAAACTAAACATACTGACTTAAAACATAAACATGACTTATTTAAGCACCTAATATTCTCATTATACACACATAAGAATATAAAAACACATAAGGCCCCTTTGGTGACTAGTCGTCAAACGTCTTGATTGGCCCTTGACGTTTGACTTCCAAATTAACTCAAATCACCCAAACATACTTTGAAAAAGTTTATTAACATGTTAACAATCTTATAGGGACAAGTGAGGTTCTAGAAACCCTAAATCATTTTGGGGGTCTTACAATATCCCCCACTTGGGAACATTCATCCTCGAATGACAATTGGAACACTTCAAGCATAATAAGGATTTTCAACGAGTCATAGAGAAGATTAGAACATTCATAACACCATCATATAGGAGTTAATGAATCAAACGTACAAGGAACACAACTTAAACTGATTTAGCACTCAATATAACAAAAGCAAGCAAAACATTAATACACTCACTCTTTAATGCATCATATACATAGGCTCTTGTCATGTTCATAGGAGGAAAATCCTTCTACTAATTATAACCTGTTCTTTACATTTCAATACATTAGGAGCTCATCATTTAATCATCTTTAAGTCACACTTAGTCGGTTTGAACAACACTCAAGAACAAGTAGGCACTCATACATCAATGTACATAGACTTTGGTTAAATAGGTTGAATATGTGTTCTTATTAGAATAGGCATAATGCCATAGGACCATACTCAACCATACCACGTTTAGATGTGTCCATGGAGGAATTTCCTTCTCCTAAACACACCTACATGTCTCATAAGTTCATACCCCAGGGAATACTCAAAGGTCAACTTTATTGTAACATGAGAATTTCTCAATTTTTAATCATGGAATGTTCAAACATCATTCTTAGTGAAGTCATAATGGAAATTCTCACCATACACATCACAACAATAGAAAGTCGTTTGACAAAATTTCAATTTTTAGCATAACACTAGCTTTCATAAACATGCATACATTAGGGAAAGTCTTACAATTTGTAGGGACACACAAGGACACAAGTAGACATGCCTTCACTTTTCAAAAGTGAGCCTACAATCATGCTTTCCAAATCATAAAAATCACATAGTTTTCAAAAGACGCATCACTTCCATTTTTATAAGACTCAATTTTTTCATTAATGGCTTAAACACCGCACATTATAAATAACTTCAAACATGCTTCTTACCTTATCTCATGAAGTTTGATGCACAACTAGTATTTGAACATGTACTATCAACATGAGAAAACAATGAATTTAATCAAAATTTCTTTTCAAGTACTTTAAAATATTAAAAATACTCTTAACATAGTGTTAGTCAAAACATACTAAACAAATAGAGGTCATGCACTTCACACATTAATGGAAGACTCTTATCATGAATAAGTTTACTAAAAATTATTTTTTTTAAGTTCAAATAAGAATAGAAGGACAAGATAGACATATCTACAACCTTCCTACTCCATCACTATCCCCCACTTAGGATAAACCCAATTAAGAACAACTTAGCCCAACTTTAAGAGGATATTAACTTATAAACCTTGAGTTTCATCACTTATAAGTGATACCATTTTAGAAGAAATTACAAAAAGTCAATGAGAACACCAGGGGCATTCTAAACCTTACCATCTAGGCAAATTATCCCCAATCATAATGTTAGGTCATAATACCAAACTACATAAGATTTTTTATATAATACAATAAACACCAATGTCATACAACATTTGGGGAAACAATAGAGGAGACTTATTCATAAGGCCTTTTTCTTTTATTTCAACATTAGAGTAAGCTAACTTCTAGGTCAATTAAACCCACATCAACACCCTACAAAGACAAATATGCTACCCTTACTTCGAAGGACCAATTCTATAAAAAAAAAAATCCAATCCATGCAAAATAATCATGAAGATTCACACATATAAACAAAGGCAACGTTTGAACCATTATACATGTAATACTACAATATGCTTCTTGGGAAGTCACTAAGCATATCAACTCAAATCATAACATTAGACTACCATCATGCAAAACCATATAGCAATACACCATTCCCAAAAGACACTCATTTTAATCATAATAACTTCTAACATGCTTAAATTATATCATGACATAATTCTCAACAGAACATGCCATTTCACATAGGTCTCATATATATATATATATATATATATATATACACAAACACACAAGGACATCATATAATCAAAGTATACCAATGTTAACCTTCACACATAATCATGAAACCATAAAACCAAGATAAGAATCAAAAACTCACTTTTTCTTCCTCAAGCATATAGATACCATCTCGTCCAAGAAATGACATATGAAAGACCGCTGGACAAGAAAACATGAGAGAGAGATCCTATATAGTTAAATTTGAGGGACAGACATGAAAATGATGAAGAAGGAAACTATATCGTCCTATAGCCTCTCACTAATAGATGTGTCGCGACTCACACCGATGATCGAGACTCTACTAGATGTGGCACTATGAGACTATTAGAACCTAAAACCACTTTCATAAACCTGGTGCTCTGATACCATGTTTTTCATGACCGGGGAGCACCCCCTAGAAGTAAAATGGCGTACTTGACCTCTATGAGGTATTCTACAAGCCCATATTTATCATTCATCAGAATCGTCCTACGTAAAATAGCAGAAAATCTAAAACATTCTTAGCACATTATATGCTAGAACATCACTTTCACTATATATAAAATATCATAATACATAGTCAATGACTGCAGTCTCGTTTTTTTCATCCTAGACTCAACATCATAAGAGTACTTTAGGGACACGACCCTTAAAACATAATACATAAGTACAATAACCCTACACTTTACAGTAAAGCATAGTTTAGGAGATCCTTGGACCTAATGATTTCTTTCCTTGATCTTGGGAATCAAATAATAAGATCCCCATCGTTTAAAGACGTCCCTTAATCATCCATAACCTACACTTTGTGTAAATAGTAGAGAATAATGGAGTTAGTACAATAATGTACTAAGTATGACAACCATGCAAAAACATGCATTAAAAGGGATATTTTTCATAAAATCATTCTTCATGCCATTTTGAAAAATATTCATAAAACATTGATACAATAGCATTTATACAATCCACATAGTTGAAATAGACATATTCCAAGGCCAAACATCATATAAAATCATACCTAAAAGTTAAGTCACAAGATGTCTCACTTTATAGTAACCTATTTCCATTTTACAGTGACTAATTCCCTTTTACAGTGAACATGTTTCCTATAAGTCCTTAACCTCCCAAGTAACCCTCTAGTGATACTTGGCGCAATGCATCACCTTAGGGCTTAAGAAAACCATACATACAGCCTACACCAGCCAACAAATACCATCATAGAAGTATAATGCATAATAGACACATTTAGGTCAAGAACTTGGGGACATCCCAGTGAACAATATTCACTTTGCACACATACTAATCTCACTCCAAATAGAACCTTATGAAACCTTGCTCAAAATCTCAATCTAAGTCTACTAGTTCTATGTACATGTGAAGCCCCATAACCTCACACATACTTAGTAAACCTTACATGAAACCACAAGCCTTAACATCCATTTCATACGTTAATAGTAAGTGAAAACAACTTCATTCATGTAACAAACCTTTAACATGTAGTTACTAAGACCAATATTATGAATATACAACAAGACAACTTCATATAGCTCATACCATGCATTTTATCACAATAAGTAGATAAATACTACAAAGTCATGCATAAGTAATATATACGTTGACACATGGATTAGAACACCATCTTAGGACTTCCCTGAAGAGCCACTTGTACAAGGTGAAGTCCCTTAACCAAACTAGCCATAGGTCATCCTAGTTAGAGTCGTTACAGTACATCCATTATCCATTTTACTTTAGGGAAACTATAGCCTTAACCGACTCTAAGACCATAGGTGCTAAATGGAATTTGGTGTTGTATAGCGTTAAACCGAGGGAAGGTGTCCTTACCTAGCAAAGGTATAACATTACCACATGCTAGCATACTAAGTGAAGTCACTTGCTAGATCCTATGTAGCAAGCATTGTTATGGAACTTAGAGGTACATGTGAAAACCCTCTTTATGCCAAATGGGGGAATATGGTTATTCACATATTGAAACCTTTTTATTCCTATTGAGGCATTGCACTTGTCCACCTCATTTGGATTATGGTGACCTACCGTCCACCAATGGGAAGAAACCCCACCCATCTTCAAGTTCACTTGGTGCTAAACTAAGTTCCTCTTTTATCAAAAACCCTTTATTAACTTTTATTTTATAAATTTAGACATAGGACAATCATCTCCTCATATTCTTAGCTCATAAGTCATAGATGAGAGTTCATCAACCTAAATAATGTGAGAAACTCTTTCACTTTGACATAGCATACGTAAGTACCTATCTAGTTTAGGGTACCTTTGAGCACATTTTGCAACGTCCTTCCATTGACTTGATTGTGATACATGTGTGTGTGTGTGTGTGTATGCTTGTATGTGAGCTCACCTTTCACATAACACATAAATTTCACACATGTTCATACTTCATCTCGTTCATGCATAAGTGTGCAATTGTAACTATATGATCAATCCTTTAATGTAAACATATTTAGACACAAGTAATAATTATACTTCATCATACCATATACTTAACAAGATAGAATATAAGTCATATTCATAGAATGTTCATACAATTCTATTCATGTACTTAGAAGACCAACGTAGAACCTATCCTATCAAGGCACACATGTGCAACACAAAGACGAGGTTCCGTACCCTTTCCCATACTAGTACACCTATAAAGTCATCCTAGTGAATGATATATCACACAACATCATGGAATAGATCGAATATCATAAGACTCATTTATTCAAGAATTACAACACATTTATAGTAAGTTCTAGTCATTATGAACCTATAATAACTTCATTTCATATATATAATTATAGGACCTCATTATAGTCAGCAAGTATACACAAACTTAACATAACCATTTACATGCTGAAGACATAGGCAACACAACCTTGATTATAGTTAGAATAGGAAACTAGGCATATGTTTAATAAAATGTGACCATCGCCAACACACATTCATAATACATTTGCTTTAAATTCCATGTTCACATCAAATATACATTTTCAATAAAGTAAACACTGCCACCATAAGTGGACCATACCACACAATGACATACAAGTCTTCATCAACTATCAATACTATAACAAAGTATAGAGGAAATGCCCTTCTTACCAATGTTTTATCCTTTGATCATCGTTGATCAATACTACTTTTTCATAAACAATTAAAACAAAATCAGTAGCTAAATATGATTTAATAATCAAACACACCATGCATAATACACTACAAGACCAAAGAAGAAACTAGTACAATGCATCACCAATATACTAGAGAGTAGAAGGACATAGATCTTTAACCAAATTCACTTTCATTGATCATCAATCATATTTCATCAATAGTATAAATCTATGGCTGTAGCTAGAGACATAATAATATATTCTAATTCATGCTGCATCTACCCTAGAATTAAGATCACATCATGTACATCACGATATAAAGTCTATAGGATAGAAGAACCTTAATCAATCCTTACTAATTCCCCTTTACATTGATAATGAATGATTCATTCCCAAAATATATCAATAACAAAAATATAATGCAATAGTTAAATAAATCATAACCTAAACCAAATCCTACTCAAATTTCCATAAACTAGATATCACAATGAGCATGCTACATTAGGAATCATTGGAAGATCGAAGAATATAAACATATAAAACCTTCATCCACATGGATCAATATTATAAAATTCATCAATAACTTCCAAATAAGGCAATAGATACTATTATATTTATATAAACGGACCGTACATACATACTATAGAATTGATGTTACAATGAAGTCCATACTTAAATAATAAATAGAAAGTAGAGATCAATTATTCATGTATCTATTTACATGGATGTAATATAACATAATTCATCATCATATTACTATTTATGAAGTATATATTATAAATTCAATGTAATAAAATCAGAATTTCATCAATACAAATTTACGATCACAATGCCTGTGCATAGGCTAAATCAAGAATTGAAGAGAACATGGGTTCATAATGCAATTGGATTGAAATTCACGTTATAAACAATATAGTATTGTCAATAAATCATGATAAATATGTTGAAAACATTTTGAAAAAGAACCCATGGCTATATTGAATGATTAAAGGTTTGATCATGAAATCTCCTTGAAAACATTGAGATTACCTCTTTAGATGGAATGTTAACAAGAGATGAAGTATCACAATACATTAGTGTAGAATAAAACCTCTAAAACATGATGAATAACATATAGAAATAAAATTTCCAAGCTGTTCTTGAGCTTCACCTTCAATGGAGGTTCTAGAGAGAATATTTTTTGAGGAAAACTCTAATTTTTGAAGAATGTATTGGGAATGGGGTGATTACGTTTTTGATAACTTAAATACACCCAAAAAAAACCAATTAAACCATGTAAAGTAATTTTATAACGTGGGGATAATTTTCCATTCACACCTTTAATGAAAAAGTCACTAGGCAGTAGCTGCAGTCTACATTGAGGACCAGTCATCGACGCCCCTTTGGCCCATCGATGGACCGTTTGTGGCTTCAGTCGAGTGGGTCTTAGGTTGTCCTTTGTCTGAGCCTTACCCACGATAAGTTTACATCGACGACTCACCATCAACGCCCCATTGGTGAATTGATGACGCATTGTTTGGCTCAATCGATTTACACTGCCTAGGCTGTGTTTCGACAACATTTGGGTACTTCTTGAGACTGTCTTTTGATGACCTTCGGGAGTCGTATCCGTGTGTTTCCAACGCAAATATGAAAATTACATGTCAAGGACATTCCACATAAGTTTCACCCAAAAAAATTACACGCAACACGTCCATACATGCTAGGCACACTCAAGACACACACATGCATGTCTCAAGAGGTAATATTCAAACATCTTGTACATTCTTGGATGTTTTACCTCTATACTTCATGAAACTCACCATATTGCTTAAAAATATCATCGAGACTCATTTAAGGACCACATAAGATCTTGACAAACAAAAAAGCACATAAAAACACATAAGGCGCCTTTGGTGATTAGTCATTAAACGTCTAGGTCGTCCCTTGAAGTTTGACTTCCAAATGACTTCAAATCACCCAAAAATACTTTAAAACATTTTATTAACATGTTAAAAGTATTAAAGGAACAAGTGAGGCTCTATACACCCTAAGTTATTTTGGAGTCTTACAAAACAAAAACCCTTAACTTCACAACGAAAACCCTCCAAAACCCTTTCACCGATATTCTCCATTGAAGAACCTTCAATCCCCAAGGAATAAGAAATTTCTTTTCAAGTTTACAACCCTAATTTGGTGGGATTCTTAATCTATTCTATGTTATTTCATCCTTGAATCTTTTTTCATTCAAGGAGCCATTTCAATTAATTTTCAAAAAGGGTTTCAAATTCCATCTTTTTCAGTTGGATTATAAGAATGGGTCCTTGCATAAAAAACATTTAAATAAATGATAGAAATGATTTTCAACGTTAGTTGATAATTTTAAGGTCAAAACCCCAATGAACCCATGTTCATGCTTATTCTCAACTTTTGACCTATGAAGTAAGTTTAAGGTATATGATTAGATAATGTTAGAGTTGTTTTTTATTTTGTTGTATTGTGGATCTTTATTTCCTTAAATGCCTTATATTATGATTTATTGGAAATATTGAGAAAAGGTGGCTATGTCTTGGATAAAGGGTAAGTTGGCTATGTTGTTTAGTTCTTATTGAATCGATCTTGATTAATAGGTTCCACCTTTGATGGCGGTGTTTACTTGAAATATATGAATATATATGTATAAATATATTTATTGTGATTATGACCTATAAGATGTAGTTTGTGATGTAAAGTGTTAATTTTGATGGATATGCATGTGGTGTTTTATGAAGTTCTTAATGTGTTTCTTGAAGATGTCATGTCTAAATGAACTATATGTTTATGTGAAGCATGATAGTTTGTCAATTATGATAAATGTCGTATGATCATTTTTATTAGTAAATATTTTTTATATGGTGATTGTCTGAAGAAGTGTACTCACACACAATATGAATGAATGAATGAAGTTATGAAGTGGTTAGTATAAACATCAGTTTTCATAAGAGCTTTCCAACATAGGTTTGAGGTTGGATACTCGTCAAAAGTTGAGAAGATGTATTCATAAGTAACCTATAGTTATAAGTTCTAACCGTTAGATGAGATGTGGTGCTAAATATTTATCCCTAAACCTATAGTTAATGAATGTGTAAGACTTCGTGGGGGAGTTACGGGCAGCACCAACAGGATTTGAAGAAAGGGCTGGTAAACTTCATGATTTCAGATGCTGTATCCAATGTTCCTCTTGAGATGAGTGCTCATCGTTAGATGAATAATGAGTTACTTAGATGCAATCTCCTTTTCCCTTAACTATGCGCCCGCATAGGTGTAGATATTGGAGAATCAATATAAAGGCTAAAGATAATGACCCTACTATAGGCAAGTGTTGATCCCTCATCTAGTAGGGGTTAATATCGGAATTCCATCTCTAGCTCTCATGGTCTATGTTGTTAAAAGCTATCCCCTGCACAAATGCATGTTACGAACTTAGTTTACTAAAGGCGTACTACGTGCGTTAGGTGGTGGAATATGACTCTATTTATCCATTGCACAAGTAGACATTTGGAGTTAGTCTTGGTGTGTCCTTATATGAACATAAATTAATGGGTCACTATATGATGTTAATGAAGTAAGTAGACTTTATGTTTAATGGAAAAGAATCATGTTGATATCATGTCTTGTATGATGAAATTGATGTATATGAGGAATGTGATGTGTCTACTCTAAGTGAATTCTCAAGCAGAACTATGCTGGAAGTAGTTGTTTGGTATGCTAATTTCACATTGAACAAAGTGTAACTCGGGGGTTGTCTTAGAGGATGGTCCTTTATGTGAAGTCCCTTAATGTATGTATGTTTCTCGTAGTATCCTTAGTAATGAGTGTTGACTTGTTAAATGGAATGAAGCATGCTTATCTTTGGTAGTCTTAAGGATTAAATAGGTGTGTATTGAAGAGGTTGTATGGGCGTTCTCTTCATGTCCTACCTAGTCGAGTCTTAGGATAAGTTTGGATCGGAAAAGTCTATATGATAAATGGGTTTACTGTTAAATATGACTTTATGTTAAAGAAGTATTGAAGTTTTACATTACATTCGAAACGATGATTTATATGATGTTTTGTTGCTTGATTCATGAAGGTTTTACTAAAATAGCATGAATGGTTCATTCAAACTAAAATGTCCTCTTTTGCATGTTTTTGCATAATACCATACTTAGTACAATGTTTGTACTAACTCGACTATCTTCTATATTCCAAAGTATAGGTGGAAGGCTAGTGAAGGTAGCTCAGAAGGCCAAGCTTGGTAAGTTGATTCTCTCAAGATTGGTATGTCCTCATATATTAAAGGACATATAATATGTTTCTTTTGGTTTTTTTTATTTTGAGACTTGTATAAGACTTAGTATGTTTTCTTTCAATGTAAAGGGATGTGACCCTAAGATATTAAGATGTGTCTTTAAGTTGGCTTGTGACGATGAAATGTATTCCTTAGTTCTTATAAAAGTAGTTTTTTATTAATATATTTCTATAAAGTTTTAATCTTGTACTACTTTTCATACCTATGTAATGAATTATAGCTAAGAGGCTTGTACAAGACATCCGAAGGGTCAAGTACGCTGTGTAACTTCTAGTGGGTGCCCCCGGTCACTACAAACTTGGTATCAATGCATAAGGTTTTGGGAAATAGTATTAGGTCAAAAGTCTCATAAGCCACGTCTACTAGAGTCTATTTCATCGGTGTGAGTCATGATAAATCCAGGAGAGAGAGACTATAAAATGATAGAAGTTTCACATTCTTTATTACTCTAGTGTTGTTCAATAGAGTTGAGTTCTATAAGTGTCTTTTGTCAACCTCTTCTCTTTTGTTTATATCATATGAATACAAGGAGGACAACTGCTATAAGGTAGGAGGGAGGAGTAGTAAATGAGAGGATTCCTCCCTAGGATGAGAAACTACCTATAGCTAACCAAGAGGATGAAAATGAGGCGGTTACCCCTCAAGAACCTCAAGTATCTCTAAGAGGACTAAGACAATCCCTTAGCGTTTGTCATACCACATCATAGGTAAGAAATGCGAGAAAATTAAAAACTTTCGCTTATATAGAATGGAGGCTTAGATAGACCTCTACGTAAAAAGCATAGATAGGCTTCTCGCATAAACAATATACAACATATAGGAACATAGTCTAATACTTTGTCTCACATTAAACCATCTGAATAATGAATCACAATAGTTTCGGAATAGCCCTTAGTCTATTACAATATGCCATATAGGCTATAATGAACGTCTCACAACGAGAATGGAATAATTGTTTTAAAACATCGACAAAACTAATAAGGCTTGACGAGTGGCTTTATCCTCCGAAGTCATGAGGACATACCAATTGACTTAGGAAAGAGCCAAGTTTACTTCTTCAATGACCACGAATCTCCTCAATGGGCCGAACCTAAATATTTTGGGAAAAAGGGAGAAAATATGGGTTAGTACAAAACCACATGTACTAAGTATAATTCCTATCCAAAAAATAATCAATGCATGAGAAAAGGACAATTTTGTCAAAACCATGTTTTTTATTAATTTAACTTAACATGCATATATAAAAAGCATAATAATTCAATTCAAAATAATGTTAACCCAAAATGTCGATAACCCAATCAATACTTGTGCAATGCCAAAGATAGAACCTCATAATCCTATCCAAGGCTAAATATCACATCAAGTGTAACACTCCAAAAATATCATGACTTAGAATAGAGTTTAATCTTGTATATAATGTTTTAAATCATATTTATAGACCTATATTAATGTTATAAGTTCATTTGGAAAAGGTTAGATCCAAAACGACAAAGAAAGACATTCATATGCAGAAACTAGCTAAGTTGAACTAGTTGATGTGCCTTTGTTTGGTGAAGGTTTTGATGTGTAAAATGAAGTCCAAAACTTGTAAAGAGACATTGGATAGGTATTATGTAGTACAAAGGCTCTAAACGTCAGGAAACAACAAACGAAGGACAACCTGGAGGGTCCTTGGTGAGGAGCCAAACATGGATGGGCAGGCTTCCTGGCAGCCTGCGAACGGGCAGATTTGAAGGAACAGGTGCGCGATGCGCGTTCCTCACTAGGTGTTCTGCCTCAGGATGTGAGGGGAAGCTTAGACATGCTAGTATGACATGCACCTCCCTGACTTAACACAAAAAAACTCATGAAAATAATGGGAATTTGCCCCACGACACGCAGCCACTTTTCAGAATAGTTAAAGTCTTATTTTTTTTATAATTTAACTTCATAATAAGACACATTTTAGTGGAGAATATTTTTGATAATTCATAGGAAGATTATATATGGATATTAGTTTAGTTTTAGACTACTTTTACACGTTCCAAATAATATCAGACAAGTTTTCTCTCATCTCTCTCAACAACCCTCTCTTTCCTAACCCCATTGAAGACCCAAAAGAGCTTAAGGAAGAAGGCGAAGACTTAAAGTTTAAATCCAAATTTTCATTGATTATTCATATATATGGTATGAGTTTTTAACTTTTGGGATTCCTTTAACAAGGAGGTCCTCTCAATGATAGTTTTCAAGAATTCAAACTTCTAGGGTTTTTTACTCTACAAAATGGTTTTTCTTCCTAACTCTAGATTTATGATACTCGATGAAAAGTAATTGTTTCCTATGGTTAATCATGAATGTATTGTTTCGTGTTGGAACTAATACAAGAATGAACTCTTAAATGACTTTTTCACCTATCTTACATTATGGATTCATCTTGTATATGAATCGAAGTGTGTTTCTTGATTATTCTATTGAGTATTTCACTATTTTATGGCTATGGATGTTGTATGTTGAACGTAAATTCTTGAATAATGAACTTGGAAGCGAGAGGAAAGTCTTCTAAAATTGTGATTATTCCACAATGTTTATGTTAGCCTATAATTCATGATGCTATATTATGGGAGTATGTATGATGTTTCTATGTGTATATGCTGGGATATGAGCATGTTACTAGTGATATCATGATAACAATTAGATAATGCAGTTATGATATTTTCTTGTATTCTTTACAGAAGATGATTATGCTATGTTAATCTCACACACAAAGGGTTACGATGAAAGGAAATTCTCATCTAATGTTAAAGAATTCATGATCATGTTTAGAAAAGGAGATAATCTCCTATGCCCTATAATAAGTTTATGAAAAAATACAACATAAAGGTTATACAAGAAAGGGACTTAAGCTAAGAACCGATGAGCTATATATAAGAGGTGTCCCTTCCCTAGATGGAAGGTAGGTTCACAATGACTCTCATGAGAGAAAGGTTGTAAGGTAATTTTGAAATATGGGTCTATAATACATCTACTAGTTCTTAAACTATGTTGCCACTATAGGATACTAGCAAGTAGATCCACCAAGAAAGCTATATCATGATTGGTCCTACATTGGCTGGTAAATGACCTTCTTTCGCTGTGGTGTTTTATGAGACTGGATTCCATGTTTATATAACATGGTCTATGTCAGTTAAGGAGTATGTTTCCTCATGTAAAATGAAAGACAAATAAATGTACGTGGACAAGGGTGACTTGAAGAGTCTAATTAGTATGGGTAGCGGTATGAGACTCCACCCAGATATTGCACAAGTTGACCCTAAGGGAAATCCTAGAATATTGTTATTATGTAATATGATAACATGAAAGATATATGTTTATGATACATATGATGTTGGTCATAAAGATGAATATGTTATTGGGTTATGTTGTTATATGAAGTGACGACTACTTACGTTACAAGTTCTATGAAGCAAAGCTTTACTTATGGTCTCCTATCTTATCTACTTGTTTGTGTGGGGTTATAGGGCTTCACATGAACATTTCACTTATAGGTTGGGGATGGGATCATTGGTAAGTGTTTTGTACGTTATGTATATGTGATCTATTGAATATGAATGTTAACATGACTCTATGATAATATGTCTTTAATTATGATCATGTTATATGTTGATGAAATCCTTAATTTGTATATGTTCTATTGTATGTGCACTGAAGACATTCATATGACTTAGCATGTTTTCCAACGAATCGATAAATGATCTTTTTTCATGAATTAACCTAAATGTAATGTGCATATACCTATTATTAGTACATGTGGCTCACTAACCCAATTACTTTATATTACTACAAATGTAGGGTCCGGTTATTGAAGATTAAGAAGGTCGATTTAAGAAGTTTGAAACTCTTTCACCAAGTGTTTGTAGGCCCTCATGTTCATAGATGATATCTTTTCATATTCTAGATTATGAAGACTTTAGTAGTTTTAAGAATATTTTATTTCCGTTTATGTTTTTTGGATTCTTTTGTATTAAGGCCTATATGGCGTATTGACTATTTGTTGGATAAGTCTAGATTTGTACTCTTAGAAGGTTTCATATATGTGACAGAAAGTTCTAGAATATTTTATGCTATTAATGAGTGTTAAGTATGAAGTCTAAATACACTTCATCTGAGTATGTAAAAGTTTTAAATTTTTCTACAATTTTAACTGATGATATGTTATGATGAATGCTAAAGGCTTGTCTTAGTCCTCTGAGAGGACGACAACGCCGGTCGCATCTGGGGTATGCTCGCCGGATGTGACATTAAGCAACCCACTTCATACTTATAACATATTCACATTATTCATTATATCATTATTAATACATGAATACTACTCATACCTTGTCTAAATAATCATAATCATAGTCATAATACTAAAAACGACACTACTAGAACCATCCCTTACGACCCGACATGTGCAAAGAGTAAGAGAAGTCCCATACCATCCCTTATACTATGTATAAGCCTTCAATATAACCTTTATAAGATTTCACATACTTAAATTACTCTTTTACTTTTACGTTACAGAAAGAAGTGCAATAACCAATATGAGGCCATGTGAGCTACATAGAATTCGGTATCCTACTCCCACACCGAAAAGAGAGGGTTAACACTTGCCTAAGGTGAAACCATTTGTACATAGCTATCTAGGTGGATAAACTAAGCTAGCGTCCTATGTGGGCACATAAATAATGGTCAAGGAGATTGTTACTAGAAACCTTTACTTACTAACGTGGAGGTTTCCATCTCATGAGAGAACATATCACTAAGGAATCCGGACTTACTAATGTAACGAAACCCATGTCGGAAAGCGAATTTACTAACATGAGACCTCCATCTAATTTACATGACCTTTCGGTCCTTAAAAATTAATCCCTTTAGTAATCATCATATAACATCGTACAAGTTCACATTAGTCTCTTTTAGACCTTTAAGTAAACATCTTATAATAATAGCTCATAGGTAATCAGAAGTGAGAACTATCATTTCACTTTAGACAAAATATTATAATTCACGAGAAGCTACATTGAGTCATATAACGATCACATCATAAAATAATTTCATACTTCATAGCCAATTAATAGATCTAGGGTTAGGTATTAGGGATTCTTGTCACTAACATCACAACAACACAATCAGAATCACATAACGAGATTTCACTTGGCATCATTTAGATAATAGGATAATCAAGATCTTACCTCATTGCCCTTCATGGGATATCATACATCAATACCCATGAACTCACAACCATCATATAAAATAGGGGAAATGCATAAATTACTAATATAACTAAAATCAAAGTAAACAAGGGACATGTTCATCACCCTCCACAATTCACCTTAAACAGTCAAGGAAATTAGGGATTTGGGGGAATGACATGGTTCCAGGGAATTATTCAGCATAAATCATCACAATTAACTCACAATTTCAATTTAGAAAGAAGACCTATGTGAGAAAAAAAACCCTTGTTTTAAGGGATCTGGAAATAATTGAAGGACCTCTTTGAAAAAGGATTCACAAGAGTAAAAGATACCTTATAGATTATAAATCAACAAAATTGGGTTGAAAAACTTGAAGGCTTGATCTTCTTATTTGATCTGTATGGGTAATCAATGGAGTTTTGGAGGAAGAGAGAATTTGAGAGAGATAGAGACTTTTTTATTTCAAGTTGTGGGACTTGATTTTTGTGTTATAATGGACCGTAAATTGACCCTTAAACATTATATAGTGACCCATTAAATTACCCAAAATACCCCTCACTTAAGTAGGTTTATTTGTGAAGTCAGAACACCCAACATACGACTTTTACGATATCTAGGAAATAGGTTCGCGTCGCGAGGCTAATTCCCCAATTTAGTTTTGAATTTTGAGCTGAGGTAGTAAGGAACGCTTCAGATCCATGTTGCGAGGCCAAATCCATATTCCCACATGATTTCTACGTGACACGCAGCACACACCAAAACCTTCCTATGCGTAAGCTTCCTTTAGCAGCTTGCTCGCCCAACTTCGGGTCCACCCCAAGGACACTTTTGGTGGTGCTTGGAGTGTCCTAATTTTAGGTTTTGAACCTCAATACTAAATTTTACCTATTAAAAGTATTTTTACTAGTTTTGGACTTTGTATGAAGAATCCAAACATTCACCAAACAGAAGGACGTCAACTAGTTGAATTTCGCTAGTTTCCGGACGTTAAAGATTTTCTTTAATCCTATGGCGCAAATACATCTCAAACGAGTTGTTTCTACTTATTTGGGTCTAAAATCACTATTATGCAACATATTAGGTTCTATTATAGGTCATGAGTTTCCGGGGTGTTATGATATCCCCCCTTAGGAACATTCGTCCCCGAATGACACCATAAGCCTTCTATTGGGAATAAGAAAAAGGACTCAAGACTAGCAGCCAACCATAACAATAATCATAATGAGTCAACGATCATATAAGGACATTTCAACTCCAGTCAACATAAAAACATAGCATAAACAAATAGGAACTTAATCCAAACATACCATAAAAAAATCTCAACTTTTCATATCACATAAGGAGGTACTACCTTCTCCATTTCAATATGAGGTAAATATAAACATTAACAGTTGGCATGATGATTTCCTTTGAAAACCACATCAAACATGCTCATTATAATCTTCCATGAACTCTTAGACAACATAACACACTCAAGTGAAAGCCACCATAATAAGCATTTTTCATGGAAAGAAAAAGAACTCAACTTATGCATGAATTTCTACTATAATATGCACAAATATATATTTAGAAAACAAGTTAAGATTAATAATATTCATAGTAAACATATAAGGATTACTCACTTTAATGTTGACTAGGATTAAGCGGAAATAGGTGAGGATAGCGGGACATCATGTCGGCCTCGGCCTCCTATATTGTGACCTCACCAAGGTGGTTTTTCCATAGGACTTTCACGGAGACAACCTCCTTGTTCCTCAATCTCTTAACTTGACGATCAAAAATTTCAACAGGGACCTCTTTATAAGAAATGTTCTCTGTTACCCCTAAAACTTCAAGAGGGAGAATTAACACCGGATCACCTAAAGACTTCTTAATCATAGAATCATGGAACACTAGATGAATCATGGCAAACTCATTTGGCAACCTCAACTCATAGGCACCACTTCTAACTAGCTTTAAATATTCACACGGGCCCACATAACGAGGAGTAATCTTCCCGTTCTTTCCGAACCTCATCACTCCTTTCATGGGTGAAATTCTTAAATAGACCCAATATCCTACTTCAAGTTCAAGGTCTCTCTTTTTATTGTCGGCATAAGACTTTTGTAGACTAAAATCCATTTTCAACCTCTCCTTATGAGTGAAACTTTCTCCGTGGCTTCATACATTAACTCACGACCAATAAGAGAAAACTCACCCACTTCAAACCTTCCATTTAAGTAGTTTCATACCAATAGTTGCATGGTAGCTATTGTTGTAGGAGAACTTGATTAGTGGTAGGTGATCATCAAAATTTCCCTTGAAATCAATCAAGCAAGCCCTAAACATATCTCTAGAGTTTGAATAGTACACTCCGCTTGTCCATCCATTTGATGGTGCAAAGCGGTTCTAAGGTTTATTTGTGTACAAAGTCCATCTTTGAAATATATCTAAATATATGAAGTGAATCGAGTTCCCCAATCCGAAATGATGGATAATGGGAGAACATGCACATTCACCTTTTCCTTAATATACAATTAAGCATATTCCTGCGCAAACTAAGAAACCTTTACGGAGAGGAGGTTGGCTGACTTGGTCAAGCTATCCACGATAACCCATATTCAGTCATGTTTTCGTCGGGTATGAGGTAAACCTACCACGAAGTCCATGTTAACATCTTCCCACTTCCAAGTGTTAATGTCAATATTTTGGGTAAAACCTCCGGGACCTTGATTCTCGACTTGTTTGCAATTTGAGCATCTAGACACAAAATTTTCTGTGACACCCAGAGAGTATACCCTAGATGAGGCCAGCGTCGTCGTCCTCTCAGAGGACTCAGACAAGCTATTAGTATTCATCATAGCATGTTCTCACAAAAAAATGCATAAAACTGAAAGCTTTTACGTTCTACTTGAACTATACTTATACTTCATACTTATCATTAATAAACCATACGATATTCTAAGAAATTATCTCACATATATAAAACCATCTAAGAGTGAAAATCTGGACTTAGCTAATACATAGTCAATATGCCATATAAGGGTTAATAGAAAAGAATTAAATGAACATGATGGAAAATAGGATATTCCTAATATATACTAAAGACTTTGTAATCTAGAATATAAGTGATAGCATCCCCAACATGAGGACATATTAAGACTTGGAGAATGATTTCCAAGCTTTTTCAAGTCGACCTCCTTAAACATCAGTGGCCGGAACCTACAGTTATAGTAATATAAAGTGATAGGGTTAGTACATAACATGTACTAAATATGGGTATATACATATAACACTTAAGGACATGCATGAAAAAGGATCATTGATCATATATTTAGAAAACATGATAATTCATGTGAACGTCTTCAATGCACATATCATAAAACATATAAAAGTTAAGGATTCCATCAACATAAAGCATGATCATAATTAAAGACATATTATCATAGTCCTACTAACTTTTCATATTCAATAGATCATATAACATAACATATAAAACACTTTCAAATGATCCCAGCCCCAACATACAAGTGCAATGAGCATGTGAAGCCTCATAACCCCACACAACCAAGTAGATAAGATAGGATACCATGAGTAAAACTTTGCTTCATATTACTTGTAAAATAAATAGTCATCACATCATTTAACAATATAACCCAATAACATATTCGTCATACAAACAACATCATATAAGAGTGAAATCATGTATCATAAACATATATCTTTCATGTAATCACATTACATAAGAAAAATCTCCTAGGACTTCTGTTAGAATCAACTTATGTAATGTCTAGGTAGAGTCCCATACCGCTAACTAAAATAAGTTCACTCTTCAAATCCCCTTAGTCAATGTCGATTTATTTGTCTTTTATTTGACATGATAGAACATTCTCCTTAACCGACATAGACCATGTGATCTAAACATCGAATCCGATGTCATAAAACCCCACACCAAAAATAGGTGGTCTACCGGCCAAAGTAGAACCTAACATGACATAACTATCTACGTGGATCCACTAGCTAATATCCTATGGTGGAAACATAGTTGAAGAAATAGGAGATGTATTCGAGACCCATAGAACTTTTATAGAGGTAACCTCCTTGTTTCTCAACTTTTTTACATGGCGATCTAGGATCTCAGCCGGAACATCTTCATAAGAGAGGTTCTCATCTACTCATAAATCTTCTTCAGGCTAAATGGATAATGGGTCGTCTGTGCATTTCGTGAGCATATAAACATGAAACACCGGATGAACCGAAGCTAGTTCACTAGGTCGTTTCAACTCATAGTCAACCTTCAGAATTCGTTGTAAAACCTCATAGGGACTAACATACCGGGGACATAACTTCCCCATTCTATTGTATCTCATCACCCCTTTCATAGGTGAAATTTTAAAGTAGACATGATCACCTATTTGAAACTCAAGATCTCTTCTTCTATTATCGGCATAGGAGGTTTGCCGACTTAAGTCTATCTTTAATCTATCCCTTATGATTCGAACTTTTTCCATAGCCTCATAGATAATATTTGGACCAATGAGTGAGGACTCACCAACCTCAAACCATCAAATCGGAGATCTACACCTTCTACCGTAAAGAGATACAAAAGGTGCCATGGAGATGCTCAAATGATAGCTATTTTTGTAAGAGAACTCAATCGAAGGTAAGTCATCATCCCAATTTCCCTTGAAATCAATGAAACATGCTCTTAAAATGCCTTCAAGGGTCTGAATTGTACGTTCCACTGTACCATCTATCTGAGGATAAAAAGCAGTACTATGTTTAACTTGGGTACCTAAACCCTTTTGAAAAGCCTTCAAAAATCCGAAATGATGGAGAAAGGAATCCCATGAAGACTCACAATCTCATTAATGTAGATCCTTGCATAATCTTCAGCCGTGTAAGTGGACTTAACAGGAATAAAATTGCACATTTGGTAAACCCATCCATAATAACCCATATAGAATAATTCTGCTTTCGGGTTCACAGTAACCCAATGACAAAGTCCATATTTATTGCTCCCACTTCCATGTAGGAACATCCATAATTTTGGTTTAAACCACCAGGCTTTAGATGCTCAACTTTAACTTGTTTGCAGTTTGAACACTTAGAAACAAACTCTAATATGTCCTTTTTTAAACCATCCCACCAATAGACCTCTTTAAGGTCATTATACATTTTGGTGGCACCCGGATGTATAGAATAAGGAGAACCATGAGCTTCTTCTAGAATTTGATTTCTCTAAACCTTAAAATCGGGTACACATAATCTCCCTTGGTACCTAAGGACACCATCGCCCCTTTGAAGAATGACTCATTGACCTTACCAAGTACTAATTCCTTCACTCAATCAATGGTGGATCAACATGCTTCTTAGATTTCACCTCAACCAATAATGATGAGTCACAGTTATGATGGAACATTAATCCACCATTTTGAGAGTCGTGCAACTACACACCTAGGATAGCTAACCTATGAACATATTTCACAAGTTTTTTTTTCACCTCTTCCACATGAGACACACTACCCATAGTACTTCGACTCAAAGCGTCCACAACCATATTAGACTTTCGAGGGCGGTAAAGGAAACTCATGTAATAATCCTTCAATAATTCTAACTATCATCTACGTCAAAGGTTCAACTCCTTTTGTGTAAACACATATTGAAGACTTTTATGGTCAATAAACACATCAACATTCACACCACACAAGTAATGTCTCCATATTTTCAAGGCAAAAACTACAATGGCTAAATCAAGATCAGGAGTTGGGTAATTCTTCTCATGAACTTTGAGTTACGTAGAAGCATAAGCAATCACCTTTGCATGTTGCATGAGGACACATCCCAATCCCTCTCGAGAAGCATCATAATAAACTACAAAGCCTTCTTTGCCCTCCGGTAAGGTCAACATAGGCGCGGAGGTAAGATTATCTTTCAACATTTGAAAACCTTTCTCACAATCTTCTGGCACTCAAACTTCACCTTCCTTTGGGTAAAAGCTATTAAAGGAGAATCAATAGACAAATATTCATCAAAAGATCTTTTATAATAGCCTGCTAGACCCAAGAAACTCATTATGTCTTTGGGATTCAAAGGTCTAGGACAATTTATTACCGCATCTATCTTTTTTGGATACCCCTCTACACTATTACCTGAGATAATATGGCCAAGAAAAGAAACCGTCCTTAAAAAAATTCACACTTGCTAAATTTGGCATAAAGTTGGTGTTCTTTGACGAGTTGCAAGGCCTACCTCAAATGACCTTCATGCTCATTTTCATTCTGGTAGTATATCAAAATATCAAAAATGAACAAAATCACAAATGAGTCGAGGTAATCTCGTAAAACTCTATTTATTAGGTCTATAAACGCCGCTGGGGAATTTGTTAACCCAAAAGGCAGAACTAGGATTTCATAGTGACCATATCTAGTTCGAAAATGTGTTTTGGGAACATCTTCATTTCTCACCCTAAGTTTGTGATATCCTCACTTTAAGTCAATCTTTGAAAAATAACTAGCACCTTGGAGTTGATCAAATAAATCATCAATCCTTGGGAGAGGAAACTTGTTCTTTATAGTGACCTTATTAAGTTGACGATAATCAATGAACATTCTAAGGGACACATCCTTCTTCTTAACAAATAAAACTGGATCCCCCCATGGAGAAATACTAGGTTGAATGAAACCCTTGTCTAGTAAGTAATTGAGTTGTAGCTTCAACTCTTTCAATTCAGCCGGAGCAATCCTATATGGAGGAATTTAAATGGGATTCGTATCCGGTAACAAATCAATTCCAAAGTGAACTTTTCCTTTCGGGAGGAACTCGTAGAAGGTCATGAGGAAAAACCTCTACGAATTCCTTCACTACAGGGACTGACTAAATAGAAGGAAATTCAAATTCTAGGTCTTAAGTCTCACCACATGGTATAAACAACCCTCGAGTATCATCTTACAAGCCTTCAAAAAAGAAATAATTTTACCCCTTTGCATAGAATTTCACCCCTTTAACTCTAGAATCGCTTCATTAGGGAATTGAAATTTCACTACCTTTGTTCTAAAATCTATGGAAGCAAAACAATCATGAAGCCAATCTATACCCAAGATCATATAAAAATTAGGCATGTCAATTTCTACCAAATCAACAATAGTAACTCTATTGTGAAGCATCACAAGACATTTCCTATAGATTCTTTTCGCAACTACATAGTCACCCATTGGGGTACAAACCGTAAAGGGTTCAATCAAAACATAGGGAAGTACATCCAACTTCAAATCTAACAAAGGTGTAACAAAAGAAGGAGTAGCACCTGGGTCAAGCAAAGCATAGACATCAACAGAGAAAACTTGTAACATACCCGTCACGACGTTGGGAGAGCTTTCTTGTTCACCCATAGCCTTGAGTGCATCAAAATGGCTCCTATTTTCAGCTTTAGAATTAGGACTGCTTGGTTGATCTTGGACATTTACCTTACCTTGACCTCTCACATTAGGACAATATTTCACCATAAGACAACCTTTGACACAACCATAAAAACTATTAGTCGCAACAAGACATTCGCCAACATGTTTTTACCACACTTACCATAAGTTGGTCTCTCTTTTGGTAGATCTACATTTTTACCCTTTTGAGTTTTAGGATTAGAACCTCCATAATTGTGATTCTTTGAGAAATCTGACGGAACCTGATTTGAAAACCTCTTCTTAAATTTAAGCTTGTCTTGAACATCAAGCCTACTCTTAGAAGAACATCTTTCAAACGACTTTTCCCTCTTAGATTCCATATTCCTCTTTCTTAGACGACATTCCTCAACATGTTGAGCATTAACCACAATCCTAGAAAGATCCATATTGTAATGAAGCATGGCTGCATGACATTCTTCTTCAAGCTCTTCTAAAACACCCGTCAAAAAATGGCTTTCATCCCTAGCATTAGAAACCAAAGAAGAAGCATATTTGGACAACTTAATGAATTTCAAGGAGTACTCCTTAGCACTCATATCTCCTAGATGAAGGTTGATGAACTCTTCTACCTAAGCTTCTTTTTGTTCCCTTGTAAAGCATCTATCAAGAAAGGCCTTTTTTAAGATCTCCCAAGTCACGGGACCACCTCCTAAAGCCCTACTATCCTTCCACTGATTGTACCATCTCAGAGCAACATCCTTAAGTTGATATGCAGAGAGATAAACCTTGTCATTAGTACTCACCCCAATAGAAAACCAAATCTCGTAGACCTCATTAAGTAAATCTTGGGGGTCATCATTAACTTTTGATCAAAAGTATATAGGAGGATTAATTCTCATAAAATCTCTCAAACGATTAACCATAGGATTAGCATGTTGGTTCTCTTGAGGAACAACCTCCCTGTTAGTTTGTGTTGTAATGTCCTGAGTTTGGGTGGTGGTGTCTTGGGACATTTGGAATAGGGCTTCCCTCATCTCACCATTCGTCATTACCGAAGGATTCACCGAAACTTGATAATTTGCACCAGCTTGCACCTTGGGAGCATTTCGATTGCCTTGGGAAGTAGCTCCCGTATTCGCAATATCTTCTCCTACTTTTCTCACGGCTGTCTTTCTTGTGTTCATCTCCTGTAGGTACAAGAAAGGGATCAAATGCTAATGACACATAGTGTCAAAACTCTAAGGGCACGACATAGTAGTATCAAAAAAAGTGAAGTTTTCTAATCATCACGTAGCCTCTCGTCCATAATTGACGCACGCTTCACAACCATGAACAAGAAACTAGGTAATATGGTTTAGTGAGACATTGACCCTAAGGATACTTAACCTCATGATCTTATACCATGTTTTGTCATACCCGGAGAGTATACCCCAGATGAGACCGGCGTCGTTGTCCTCTCAGAGTACTGATACAAGCCTTTAGCATTCGTCATAACATATGATCAGTAAAAATTGCAGAAAATTTAGAAGTTTTAAATTATACTTGAAGTATACTTAGACTTCATACTCATCATTCATAAACCATATGATATTCTAAGAAATAGTCTCACATATATAAAACCATCGAAGAGTGAAAATCTGGACTTAGCCAATACATACTCAATATGCCATATAGGCCTTAATAAAAAATAATACAAAGAACATGATTGAAAATAGGATAACCTAACATCTACTAAAGTCTTATTAAGATGGAATATAACTGATATTTTCCTTAACCTAAGGATCTACCAAGAATTGGAGAAAGAGTGTCAAGGTTCTTCAAGTCGACGTCGTTAAACTTCAGTGCTGGAACCTACATTTGTAGTAATATAAAGTGATAGGGTTAGTACGCCACATGTACTAACTATGGGTATATACACATAACACTTAAGGACATGCATGAAAAAGGATCATTAATCATATCTTTAGAAAACATGCTATGTCATGTGAACGTCTTCAATGCACATACCATATAACTTATTCAAGTTAAGGATTCCATGAACATAAACCGTGATCATATTAAAGACATATTATCATGTTAACTTTTCATTTTCAATAAATCATATAAAATAACATACAAAGCACTTACTAATGATCTCATCTCCAACGTAAAAGTGGAATGGTCATGTGAAGCCCATAACCCCACACAATCAAGTAGATAAGATAGGAGACCATGAGTAAAGCTTTGCTTCATATAACATGTAACATAAGTAGTCGTCACTTCACTTAAAAATATAACCCAATAACATATTCATCATATATACAATCATCATATAAGAGTAATACCAGGTATCATAAACATATCTTTCATGTTTTCATATTACATAAGAACAATCTCCTAGCACTTCCCTTAGCGTCACCTTGTGCAATGTCTAGGTAGAGTCTCATACCCCTACATATACTTAGTAAAATCCTCAAGTCACCCTAGTCAACGTCCATTTACTTGTGTATTATTTTACATGAGGGAACATTCGCCTTAACTGACATAGACCATGTGAGCTAAACATGGAATCCGGTTTCATAAAATCCCATACCGAAAAAAGTTGGTCTACCAGTCAAAGTAGAACCTAACAATTCTAGTATGCTATGGTGGAAACATAGTTAAATAACTAGGAGATATATTAGAGACCCATAGTTCCACATTACAGGGCAGCCTCGATATCATGAGATTTATTGTTAACCTACCTTCCACTAGGAAAGTGACACCTCTCCTATCTAGTTTATCTGAACATAATAGAACCCCATAATTGTAACACTTCAAAAATCCAAGACGTGTTAGAGAGCCAATCATATGTGTCATATTCTCTAGGCATTTTTTTAAGGTCCATCATAATATTTATAATTCATGTAGGAAGTATAGGAACCAAAACGTTCATGACGTCCAGAAACTAGTTGAAGGAGGTACTAGAGTGCCTTAGCCTATTTGACTAGCTTTTAGAAGTCAGAAATCCATGAAAATTGGTGGAAGTGTGTATAACATGTGTTTAAGTAGAGTCATGATTGAAATGTCCAGGTAGGACCAACAAAGGTACCTTGGGGAGGACCTTTATAAGTGGAATCAAACAGTGTCTCGGTAGTGTGCACCCACGAGAGGCAACCAATGATTCATGCATCGTTGCCAACCGTCAAACAAAACATAGGAAAATGGTTAGATACCTCTCCTGCACAAGTTTCATACAAAAACAACGACTGTGCAGCACGGAGAAAGGGCCTTCCGTCGATTGAGCCACGAGGTGTTGATGGGGTTCTGCTTGTGAGTGGCCTATAATTCCTGCACGTTTTTAAGTTAGTCTTAACTAATTAATTAAGAGTTTTGGTGGTTATCTAGGGATTAAGGTGATTTTATTTAACTTAATTAACCCCCCCATATATATTCCCTAACCCAATTAGTCTAATTACAACTCTTAAAATAAAACTCTCTTCCTTCCCTCTTCTTTTTCTCTCTATTGGAAGAAACCATTGAAGACAAACTAGTGGAGGGATTTTGGGGCTGTAAAGGTAATATTTCACAATCAATATTCAAATATTGAGGTATGTGATCTAATTCTCCTTTGAGACTTCTTTTCTCAAAGGGATCCGTCAAAGTATTTTTAAAAGTTGAGTTTTCATGTGGGTCTTTCTCAATCTCGAAAATTATGTTGTAAATTGGATTTTTATGATTTATTTACTATAGTGTAAGTATATTAACATCTATTCTATCTTAGTTATTATATATCTTGATTGATTGTTTAGTTTGTAGTAGATGACCCTTAACTTTTAACCCTAGTTTTGATCGATGTGAATTAGGTTGTAATTGGTCCAATTGACTTGGTTATTGATGATGTTGCATTAATAATGAAAAAATAAGGTTAATTGTTAGTCTTTCATGCCATTTCTTGAGAAGATGATCTAGGTTAAGAAGTCTATTGTGAATTGACCAAAGTATCTAGTCTTGAGCTATGATCTAGTATTGAATTGTGATGTAGTGATTATTCTTGACTTAGTATCATGTTGATTATTGACTTATGATGTTGTATACCAAAATTGGGTTGAATTTGGGGTTTACTGTAAGACATTAATGGTGAACGATAAAGGAGACTTTGTATGTCTTATGATCTCTATCATTTGCTTGAAGTTGTGGTTAATTGTTATTAAGTCATGATGTTGTATTGGAGTATGCCTTGTAATATGATTTATAGGGTGTTATGATGTTTAATTTAAATGTCATGATTATCATTGTGAGGTGTTGGATTAAAATATAAATGTTATGAGGAGGGTGAATGATTTACCAATGTGCATTATTATGATATGAAAATGTTGATGTGCTAACTTCACCTATATGAAATTTAATGATCTATTGATGATGATGAATATACAAGGGTTAGACCCTATGACCTAAACGAAGCTATAATTAATAATAAAATCTTAAAGGCATTTCAAAGAGGGTCTCTAGATTAGCACTGAGTGAACTAGAGTGAGGAATGTGCCTTCACACATAGGGAAGGTAGGATACCCTAAAGTACTCTTGAGATTGGAGACTACAATGCATGTAGCATAAAGAGGGTCCACACTCTATCTCATAGTTCTTGAACTATGTTGCCCCATAGGAATACTAGCTAGTGGATCCATGTAGTTGCTATGTTTTATGTTTTGGTACTACCTTGGCAAGTAGTCCGCCTTCCTTAGATGTAGGGTTTTATGTTACCGGATTCCACATAAGCTCATGTGGTCATTGTTTGTTAGGGCATTATGTTCCCAAAAGGTAAAATAAATTAAAAGATTGATATCTAACTATGATAACCTAAGGGGCCTAGTTTAGTCTAGATAGGGGTATGAGAATCTATCTAACCATTGCACTAGTTAGCCTTGAAGGGAGTCTTGGGAGGATGTTCCGATGTATGATTAGGCTTATGATTATATATGATATGTATATGATGAACTTGAACATTGTTGATACTATACGTTTATTAGTTCACTTATGAATATGTGTTGGTTTATATTGTTAAGGTAATATGATATGTATACCTAAATGCCATGTTATGTGCAGTAGGAGGATAGCCATGATTGTTGTTGGGTTAGTTGATTGATTAAGGTTATGGGGATTTTCGTGGGCATTAGACTTGTTGACTTCATCGGGGTTCATAGGTAATTGACTTGCTTTGTTTATAATAAAATGTACTCTTATTCATGCTTATTGTTGTCATGACTTTATGATAGAGTTACTTGAGTATGTAATTACTGATATAGTATGTTTGGTTTACTTGACTAGACTTGATGTTGTAGTTCTTTTGATGTACCTGCCTATGACTTAATGAATATTCAATAATTGTTAGTGTGGTATTGTTGAAGGTTCATACAGATTTTAATTGAAAATTGCATACTTTAAAATAAGTTGCTTTTTCTTATCAGGTTTTCATAGTATATCTGCATATGGTCTCATACTTACTACAAGTGTTGTACTAACCCCATTACATCTTTTTGCCAAACATTTTAGGTCCCGGTCATTAAGTTATTACGAAGACGACTTGAAGAAGGCTTGGATCTCTTATTCATCCAAGTAAGGTAGGTCCTCAATTTTCGAGGGCGATGCCACTTTCTAGATTACGGAGTTTGATTTTTAGTTAAAGACTTCTATGGTTCTTTCTTTCCTTTTAGTATGAAACATTGTATAGCCCATGTGAGCCATATTACTTTATGTATGGGTTATCCCCAAGTTCTTACAATCTTATTAGATGGTTATGAGATGAGACGACTATTGTGACTATTATGTCTATGTTATATAATTATGTGCAATTAAATGTAAAAGACTAAGTAATCATCCTATATGAATGTAATTATGTAAACTAAGAGGCTAGTCTTAGTCCTTGAAGAGGACGACAACGTCGGTTACCTCTAAGGGGTAAACCCGGATGTGACAAACTTGGTATCAGAGCATGAGATTAAATTATCATAGAGTGAATATCTCTCTCAACCACATCTATGTAAGTTCATATTTATGATTGTGAAACGCGCTACACTTATGGATAGGAACCTACATCATGAGTACGAAACTCTCACTTTCTTGGAAATCCAATATCGTGCCATTTGAGTATACTTATTGTGTGATTTTGCATCTAATGCTATTTTTGTGATTATAGGAAATGAACACTCGAACAAATGTGGCACGAAGGCTTGAAGAGGAGATCGCCATTGCTGGAGCTCCCCCCATGGTGATCAAGTTCCTCCTCTTGAAGAAGATACTAATGGTAAAAAAGCTCCGGTCAATCCTCCACCCTTTACTGACGGTGACATAAGGGCTGCCGTTATCCAATTGGACCAAGCCGTTTTAACAGAATCCCAAGCTAACTGGGAGGTTTTATGCCGTCCAAATCAACAAATCGCTACCATGGTCTCCTGTCTAAGGGACTTCACTAGGATGAACCCTCCTACTTTCTACAGGTCTAAGGTTGAAGAAGACCTCCAAGAGTTCGTTTATAAATTCTTAAAGATACTATTGGATATGGCATTATCCACTAGTGAGAAGGTCGAGTTAGCCACATATTAACTCAAGGATGCGGCTCAATCATGGTATTTCCAATGAAGGGATAATAGGCCATTAAAAGGTGGTACGGTGACTTGGAAGACCTTCAAGAAGGCATTTCTTGATTAGTTGTTTTCTAAGGAGATTAGGGAAGTTAATGTTTTGGAGTTCATATACCTTTTACAAGGAGGTATGAGTGTTCATGAATACTCATTGGAATTCACTATATTGTCAAAATATTATCCTTCTTTGGTTTTCGATCCTAGAGATGAAATGACCCACTTTGTGATGGGTGTGTCGGATGATTTGCAGTCGGACTGTCATTCCGCTATGCTAGTTGACAACATTCACATTTCTCATCTTATGGTGCATTCCAAACATGTTGAAGAGGCAAGGTCTAAGAGGAAGAATAGAGAAGCTAAGAGGGCAAGATCTTTTGTTAGAGGTTTTCAAAGAATACGATTGAAATATAACACAATCCTAGATAAGTGAAGCGAATTTCCAATAAAGTTCCTTCCAAGATCCCTAACTCTAGTGGTGATAGGGTTTCTAACCCTAATCCTAAGAAGGGAAAAGTTACTACTACTCCAACCGAGAAGAAAACTTGTGGAGAGTGTGGCAAGAAACACTATGGTGATTGCCTTAAGGGGATGGACAATTGTTTTGGTTATGGTAAAAGTTGGCACAAGGTTAGGTATTGACCAAATGTGAGGGGTCAATATAGTGGTAGCGGTCAAGCTCAAGCAAGTTGTTCAAATAAGGCTCCAAAGAAGAGCCACTTCTATGTTCTCCGCTCTAGGGGTGAGCAAGAAACTTTTCCCGATGTGGTGACCAATATGTTGAAAGTATTCTCTATTGATGTATATACCTTACTTGATCTCGGTGCTAACTTTTCATTTGTTACCCCTCTAGTAGCCAAAAGTTTGACATTTTTCCCGCTATTTTGCATGAACCTTTTATAGTGTCTACTCCGGTGGGTGATTCATTTTTTTCAATAAGGTTGCATAGACATAATCCTATAATGTTGCCAATATAGTTTCTTATGTTGAAGTAGTAGAACTTAATATGCTTGATTTTGACAATATATTAGGTATGGATTGGTCACATTCTTTCTTTGCCTCTATTGATTGTAGGACATGAGTGGTGAACTTTAACTTTCCAAACGAACCTGTGGTTTAGTGGAAGGAGGGAAATTCTATTCCTAGAGGTCATATTATCTCATTTCTAAAATCATGGAAAACGATCTCTAAAGGTTGTCTTTAACATATTGTAAGAGTCCAAGATCTAGACTCTGAAATTCCTCCCTTAGAGTCGGTCCGCGTTGTAAGTGAATTAGCGGAGGTGTTTCCTAATGACCTTCCCGGTATTCCTCCCGAACTAGAAATTGATTTTCGTATTCACTTTTGATTTTTGTATTCACTTATTAATGGAAACAAATCCCATTTAAATCCCCCTTATTTGATGGATCCGACCGAATTGAATGAGGTTAAGGCTCTACTCAAGGATTTACTAGAAAAGGTTTTATTCAATTTAGTATTTCTCCATGGGGTGCTATGGTTTTGTTTTTGAAGAAGTAGGATGGGTCCTTAAGAATATTTATTGATTATCGCCAACTCCATAAAGTCACAATCAAGAATAAGTATCCTCTCCCTCAAATTGGCGACTTGTTTTATCAACTCCAAAGGAAAAGTTAATTTTCTAAGATTGACTTGAGATCAGGGTATCACAAACTTATGGTAACAGGTGAGGATATACAAATCACGACATTTCTTACTAGATATGGTAACTATGATTTCTTAGGAATTGCCTCTGGTCTCAAAAATGCCCTAGAGGCGTTTATGGATCTCATGAATAGGGTGTTTCGAAGTTACCTAGATTTGTTTTTCATTTTATTCATTGAATACAGCTTGGTATATTCGAAAAATGAGGGTGATCACATGAACCATTTGAGATTAGTTTTGCAAATACTTAAAGAAAATCAATTATTTACCAAGTATAGCAAATGTGAGTTTTTGTTGAGGTCGATGACATTTATTGGTCATATGATCTCTAGTGATGGAGTTAAGGTTAATCCAAGGAAAATGGAGGAGATCAAAAATTGTTATAGACCATTGAATCCAACCAACATTAGGAGTTTCTTAGTTTTAGCGTGTTATTATCGGAGGTTTGTGCATGGTTTTGTGTCCATTTAATATCCCTTGACTACTTTGACCCAAATCTGTATTAAATTTGAGTGATTGGAGGCATGTGAGAGAAGTTTTCAACTGTTCCATTTCTGAATTTACCTGAGCGCACAAAGGGCTTTGTTGTGTATTGTGATGCATCCCGAGTGGGTTTAGGGTGTGTGCTTATGCAACTAAAGAAGGTGATATCCACACATGCATGGAGATTCTATCTGTTAGAGGTTCGAGAATCTATGAAAGCACATCTAACGCTATTGTTCTAGGATACTCAAGGTTGATGAGAGAAATTATCCAACTCATGACCTTGAATTAATGGTCGTAGTATTTGCTTTGAAAAATGGAGGCATTAGTTGTATAGTGTCCATGGTTATGTATATACCAACCATAAGAGTCTCCAGTGTTTGTTTACCCATGAGGAGTTAAATCTTCGGCTAAGAAGGTAGTTAGAATTGTTGAAAGATTACGACATGAGTGTCCTCTATCACCTGGCAAGGCCAATATGGTTGCGGATGCTCTAAGTCGTATGACTATGGGTAGTGTGCCTCATATAGATGAAACCAAAAAATACCTAGTGAAGGATTTTCATAGGTTGGCTATGTTGTGTGTGAGCTTGGAAGATTCTCCGAGCGGTGGTTTCATGGTCCATCAGAACTGCGAGTCATCATTGGTATTTAAGGTGAAGCCCAAAAAACACCTTGACAAAACAATGATGGAGCTGAAGGAATATTTCCTTGGCAATCTTAATGAGGCATTCTTTTTACAGGGGATGGCATTTTGAGGTACCAAGGAAGATTGTGTGTTTCCAAAGTAGATGAGTTGAGGAACCAGATCTTTAAGGTAGCCCATGGGTGCCGCTACTCCATTAAACCTTGTTCAACAAAATGTAACCTGACCTTACAGAAGTATTTTGGTGGGAAGGTTTGAAGAAGTACATAGCATAGTTTGTTTCTATGTGTCCAAAGTGCCAACAAGTAAAAGTCGAACATCAAAAGTCAGGTGGCTTAATACAAGAAATCCAAAATACTACTTAAATGTGGGAAGACATTAATATGGATTTTGTAGTGGGTTTACCTCGTACTCAAAGGAAATATGACTCCATATGGGTGGTAGTGGATAGGTTGACCAAGTTTGCTCGCTTTATTCCCATCAAGTTTACTTACTCGACAGAAGATGATGCTAGGAAATTCATAGCTGAGATTGTGTATCATTATGGTATTCTGTTATCTATCATATCGAATAAGGGTGCACAATCACATCTATGTTTTTTAGGTCATCCAAAGAAGGTTTGGTTACTAAGGTGAATCTAAGTACCGCTTTTAATCCCCAACCGGATGTTCAAGCAGAGCATACTATTTAAACCCTTGAGGATATTCTTAGGGCTTGTCTTATTGATTTCAAGGAAGTTTGCTTATCATAATAGTTTTCATTCATCCACATTTTATCGTAAGGAACCGGTGGGTGAGCCTTTGAATCTTGGTTCCGATTTGATTTATAAGACTTTGGAGAAAGTCCATATTATAAGGAATCTATTGCAGACGGCCTATATTTGGCAAAAGTCTTATGCCGATCATAGGAAAAGGGATTTGGAGTTTCAAGAAGGTGATAAAGTGTATTTGAAAATATCACCTGAGAAAGGGGTGGTTAGATTTGCAATAAAGGAAAGGTGAGCCCTCATTTTGTGGGTAAATTTGACATGTTTCAAAGGGTTTGTAAGGTTGTCCATAAATTGAACTTCCTAGTGAATTGGCTTATGTTCATCCAGTTTTCCATGTTTCCATGCTTAAGAAGTGCATCGACGATCTCGAGTCCATTCTTCATATTGAGGTTTTGGTGTGAAGGATAACTTCTCTTATGATTAAGTTTCGGTTCAAATTCTTGATAGGAAAGTCAAGGAGTGAAGGAATAAAGAGGTGGCTTCTGTAATGGAGTGATGGAAGAATCACCTAGTTGAGGGTGCAACATGGTAGGCCGAGCTTGATATGAACTGTCCTTACGCTCATCTATTTGATGACAAAGGTTAGTACTTCTTACTTATAATGAATATAATGACAAAAATGAAGTTTCTTTGATATTTTGTAAATTTTTCAAAATAGGCACTTTTTAATAGCTTTACAGTGACTTACAGTGAAGTTGTGCATTTGAACATGGAATTTTTCTCTTTGTCTTGTTTTGAGTTATGTCGTGCATTTTTATATGGTGAGTCTTTATGGAATAGTATATGGTATTTTGATAAGTTGAATTTTGATATAATTGACTCATAAATAATATGTTGAGCTCTTATTGTTGTGAGAAGGATATTACTCATAATGTAATATTGAAGTTTATGTGTTGTAATTGAAGTTTTTAATTGCCTTGTGTAAAGGAATTGGTTGACGTTGTTATGTATTATTGTAGGTTGGGCTGCTAGTCTTGAGTCTATTCTTTCCTTCTAAAGATTTTTATTGTTATTTGGGGACGAATGTTCCTAAGGGGGGGAAAATGTAACACTTTGAAAATCCATGAAGTGTTCTAGAGCCTAACATAAGTGTCATAAGGTCTAGACACTTTATTAAGGTCCATTATAATGTTTACAAGTGATTTAGGAAGTCTAGGAACCAAAACGTCCAAAACATCCTTGATGTTCGAAAACTATTTCAAGAAGGTTCTACTGTGCCTTAGACAATTTAACTAGAGTTTAGGACTCATAAATAAATAAAAATATGTGGAAGGGTGTCTAACATGTGTTTGAGTAGATTCATGGTCGAAAGGTCTGGGTACGAATCCCCAAGGACCAACCAAGGGCCCTTGAGGAGGACCCTTGTAAGTTGAGTCAAACACTGCCTGCGCAGTATGCACCCAGAAGAGGAAATCCACGATTCGTGTGTGGATCGATGGGGCGTTCTTGACAACCTTCGACCAACACTTTGAAAAATGGTTGGATCCCTCGCCTGAAAAAGTCTCTGATCAAAACCACGAGTCTGCAACACGAAGGGACGGTCTGCCGTCGATTGAGCCACGATGCGTCGACATGGTTCCGTTTTTAAGTCTCTCTTAACAAAGTTATTTAGGTATTAACGGAAGTCTAATTAACTTAATTATCCCCCCATACAAAGACCCCAACCCCCTTAGTATAATTACAACTCTCAAAATAAAACTCTCTTCCTTCTCTCTTCTCTCTCTCTCTATTGGAAGACAACACTGAAGACAAGCTAGGGGAAGGATTTGGAGGCTTAAAATATACAATTTAACCATCAATTCTTCATCAAACGTTTACGTATGGGATATAATTCACCTTTGAGAACTCTTTCCTCAAAGGGTTCTTTCAATGTATTTTCAAAAGTTAAGTTTTCATGTGGGTCTTTCCCAATCTCGAAAATTAGGTTATGAATTGGAATTTTTAAGATTTATTTTGGATATTATGAGTATATTAGCATTTTTTCTAAATTAATTATGATATATCTTTATGATTTGGTCTAGTTTGTAGAAGATGACCCTTAACCTTAGTTTTGATTTTGATATATATTAGTTTGTAATTTGTTAAATTTACTTTGTTATTGGTTGAACTACTATTATATGACTTTTTTACATTAATAATTATCAAATTAGGGTAATTTTTAGTCTTTCATGCTAGTTCATGAGAAGATGATCTAGGATAACAAGTATGTTGTAAATTGACCTAAGTATCTTGTCTTAAAGTAAGATATAGTATAGAATTTTGATGTAGTAATTCTTCTAGCCTTGTTATAATATTGATTATTGTCTTATGATGTTGTATACAAAATTTTTTTTGAATTGAGGGCTTATGATAAGACCTTAATGTTGAACTATGAAGGAGACTTGGTAAGTCTTATGATCTCTATTCTTTGCTTCAAATTGTGGGTAATTGTGATTAATTCATGATATTGTATTCAAGTGTGACTTTTATTAGGATTGATAGTATTGTATGCTTTTGAATTTAAATGTCATGATTATGGTTTTGAAATATTGGTTTAAGATGTTAATGTTATAAGGAGGGTGAATGATTTAACAATGTGCCTTATTATGATATGAAAATGTTGATGTGCCAACCTCACTTATATGAATTGTAATGAAATAAGTATTCTCATACAATTTTTATTTAGATATTGATGATGACCTAAACTATGCTATGATTGATATAAAATCTTAAAGACATTTCAAAAAGGGATTCTAGCTTAGCACCGACTAAACTACAATGAGGAGTGTACCTTCCCACACAAGGAATGTAAGATCATTAAATTACTCATTATATTGTAGGCTACAATGCATGTAGCATAAAAAGGGTCCCAACTACATTTCGTGGTTCTTCAACTATGTTGCCCCCCATAGGAATACGTGTTAGTGGATCCACGTAGTTTCTATGTTTAATATTTTGGTATTACCTTTGCAAGTAATTTGCCTTCATCCGATGTAGGGTTTTATGACATTGGATTCCACATTAGCTCATGTGGTCTATGTCGGTTAGGGAAAGATGTTCCGAGTAGGTTAAATGAATTAAAGGATTGAACTCTAACTATGATAACTTAAGGGGTCTAGCTTAGCCTTGGAAACGCTTGGGAAAAAACTCCCCAAGGACGAACCAAAGGGTCCTTAGGAGGACTCATCCTTGGTCCAACAAGCTGCCCACGGCAGCAGCATTTATTCCTTGGTGAAATAGGTCCACGTCGCGGACTTGGTCCTCTATAGGTAAGAAATTTGGTCCGCGTCACAGAAATAACTAATACTAAACTACCCCGGAAGTTATTTTCAAAAATATCATGCGGGAACAAGTCCGCGACGATGAATATTTCGTAAATAGAATTTGAGTTTCACATGTCTAAAAGTCCAAAATAAGTGTGGGGGTGTTTTGGAAATTTTGGGAGACAATTATGAACATTTTTTAAGACTTATTTAACCCCTTTCTCAAGTCATAACCCCAACACCCAATAAGAAAATAAAAATCCCAAAACTCTTTTCTTCTCTAAATTCACTCAAACCTCTACTGGAGGGAAAACTCAAGTTCAAGCTAAGTGATGGGTTTTCATGGTTTATTCTCAAATTTCTTATGGGTCTTCAATAAATAAGTTATCGTGATCCTTCATACATAGTTATCCTTTCATTTAAGGAGTCAATCAAGGATTTTCAAATGTGATTCAAATACAAAAATTCCCAATTTTCAATCAAGTCGTGGGTTCATTGTCCAATTTACCTCAAAAGCATTCTGATGATGAATTTATGATTAATAAATGATTTTAATATTAATTTAAATCCAATTCCATGAAGAACCCATGATCTCCCTAATTTCTCAAATTGGCCTTTAATGTGGGATTTGTGATGTTTACTCTTTGTTGATTGAATTATGTTTCAATTATGTTGAATTGCCTATAACTAATGTTATTCATGTGAATTAAATATGAATATTTGATGATTGATTAATGATGATCAAGGTTTAGTGATTGTTTAAATTGATCTATATTCCTCAACTTTCTATATATTTGATGAAGTAGTGTACCTAACATGATCTTGAAATCGCGATGTGTGTGTAATGGTATCTTTAGCTACTGTTTTATACATGTATTATATAGAATTATGGCAATTTATTAATGATGATTAATGTTGGGACGAATTGTTAGTTGTAATATTCTCTCTTCAGCAGCTTCACTACGATGAAACCTAAGGACCGTCACAGGCTCGACGGACCGTCACAAGCTCTGTCAGTGGTAACTTTTCTGCATATCTTGTTCAAAAACTTCCGCGTTCATCATTAGACAGATTTCCTGTATATTAAGAGAAACTCACATAAAAATCAATACAAAAGGGCTTTTGGACACACACTAAACTTAAGGAAAAAGCATTAAAACTATCGTGAAACAATGGTATATCATCACCCTCAACTTAAATTCGTTGTTCGTCCTCAAGCGACGCACTATGACTCACTACAAAATCTTTGTACAATAGTATCCATGTTTTAGATTTCACAATCATTTGACTATCAATCACGATATATCTCATCATGTTTATGAATGTTTTCACTATTATGCTTGAATAATGTGGAATCAGACCATGACATAGCCTCACCACGCACTTACACCTATCTTCTTCAATTTCTCACCGAGGTGCTAATATTTTCAGTATTGCAACTAATGTCCTCACATAAAAATATCATCCTCATTTTTCACACAATAATTTCACTTTGAGTATAAGGATTTCTTTTCAACACTCACTCTTAGAACAAATTCACAGCTCAAATATGCATACTGCATAGGCTTGGCTTTATTTTCACTACTTTAAGTTCGCCATACAACTCTTGGGATCACCATAGGACTTTCTTAGCTTGTACATAGGATCAGGGTTAGGTAGGGTATATTTAGGTATACTTTAGTGACTTTTTCCCTCCTTGACATATCGGCTAAATATACCACTTTTTATCATTTTATTTCACCCAATTTCTCATATTCTTTCACCTTGCTATTTTCCTTTCTTTCTTAATTTGTGTAAGTGACTCTCTTCTTTTCTTGATTCTATTTTTTCTTTCAACTGTTTTTTTTAAAGTGACTTTACTTTTGTTCTTTCTCTCTTTTTGTTCTTTCAACCCCACTTTCCAGAGCATTCCTCATAATAGCCACCCTCAACTCATGGCTTTGCCATGTGTCAAAGTACACAATACCCAAAGTTTAGTCATGGCCATGAAAAGATTGTTTACTGCATTAGCCACCCTCAACTTATGCTTTTGGCATAAGTTGAGGTGCACATGTCAAAGGAGGGACCAAGACCAACACATTATTTCCAGAAAAGATCAGTTGGGGTGAAAAAGAAAGGTTTAGTTTAAGCTCAAATCATTTGGATCAAAGAGGGATATATTTCATTCGTTTTTTTTATTTAAGCTAAAAATTGGCTTTATTGAACAAGGTCCTATGATCCTTTCCTAATTGTCTATTATAACTTACTTTTAGCAGGACTAACCAGGAAAGTTCTAGCAGTTCAAATAGTGGACTATTCAAATTTTCCTCATGCTCACTTGACATCTCATTACTCTACCAGATTATCAGACACCTAGTTCGAATTTTAGACTCAGGGTCATGCAGTTGTGTATCTTTATGTCACGCTTAGAGCCACATATATATCAATTACTATGCCTAGTCATGCATCTTTTCATTGCATCAGAATATCATTTTGTTTTAGCCATCATGCTTCAAAGTTATACTATGTACACGAGATATAGACATGCGGGTTCAACAATAAAAATAATTAGTCTCTAAGGGAAAAAGAACACAAGCAACAAACATTTAAAGAGGATAGTGAATTAGGCTAATCACACTTCACCCTAGCACTCACTTTCCATTTACCCAACCCCAACAAAAAGATAGGCAATTGTCCCCAATGCATAAAAAAAACTGAGATACGAGAGTGGTAGGTGAAGCAAACCTGGGGCGCAAAGCGCCGACGATTAGCAAACTAGTGGGTCCGGTTCCCCTGAACCCACTACCTCTGTAGTCTGGACCGCCTCAGTAGTGTCCTCATCATAAAAAGCACTATCAGTAGTGTTCGCGCGGTCTCCACAACTCTCGAGCTAGATGCCCCAAAGCTGACTCTATAGCCTGATCCTACGCGCCTCCTCATCAGCAAGTGAGGCTATCCTCGCATCCTCCATCTCACGATGCTCTTCTGACGTGCTCTAGCTTCATCATCCTTTCGACCCTTTCGACTTTTGGCATAATCTCGAGTAGGAGGTGGTGGAATCTCAGAAGTGACGAATAAGGTCACCATCACTGTGTCCTCCGCAGGCTCTCCAGATGGGGCCTCAGACATAGGAACCCTAGCCTCTAGGATCATATGAATGTACGCTCGCAGACTCTCATCCACAACATGAAGGATCAACACGTCCACCTGAGGGGCTAGCCGGGCTAGCACCTGTAACTAAAAAGAGTCCAAGCGCTAATAAACCTCAGCGATCTTCCTCTCTGTGTGCTGGACCATTTTACGCTCCAAGCGCTCTTCTGCCTCAGCAATAGACCTCTACATCCAAGAGTGGATGTGATGCATAAGTTTAGCCATCTGTGACTCTAGTTTCTGGATCCTAGCAAGCGGTACGTGAGTGGGAAAAGGGGATGAGCGAGACGAGCTAGAGGAAGTACTACTACCCATGAAGACTCGACCAGGGTAGTTTCAGTGGTTTCGGAAGCACCCTGCATAGCCGTTCGAGCATGTGCTACCATATAGGCCAGATTTTCACCAAGTGAGGCAACTCTGGATGGGGCCCTCTACGTGGAGCAAATTTATTGGTTTCATCTCTGATGAGCGCGATGTCAACATTGCCCAACGAAGTCTTGAGCTGATCAATGTTCTAGATTGGAACACCTGCGAACCTGCATAAAGAAAATATCATGCACGGAAATGGGTAAGTAGTTGTGACTTTGAAATCCCTCTCGTTCATGACCGCCTGTAGAAGCCAAGTGAAGTCTACCTCAAACCCGGCTATCATCGCCGCTATCAGAACTACGCGATCCCATGTGACAATATTATCAGCAGCCATGGGGGAAAATAAGTGGGGGACAATAAACCATAAGAACTTAGGCGTGAACGTCAAGTTAGAATTCTTGATGGCTCCCTTCGTCTCCGTCACCCAGTCGACACTCTCTCCATTAATAGACAAGTGCAGGTCCATCCTCCTCTTTGTGGTCTCTCTTAGTGATGGCTCACGCAAGAATTGGCCATTTCTTACAATTTGCCACCAGTATTAAAACTCAACGGTTAGAGGGATCCTGTTGGCATAAACATCCTCGCAGTACATATACTGGCGGATTGCTGACAGTGAGATATTAACTTCTATGCCGCGTACTCGGACATGCTCAAGTGGGGCATATATGGCGGGGGAAGCCCGTCTATCTATCTATGATCTGAGAGTAGCTACATAAGAGGAATAACACTCTTAGACAATCTCCTAACTGTAGCAGCGAAAAGTAGGAGCTGTCCACTCTAGCCGGTGTATGGTGAAGATATTGTGGATCTCCAGCATGGTGGGGAGACTTCCCGTAAGGACCCACCACTCTAGTTTAAGGGTCTGTGTCATGACGCCTTTAACATTCAGAAACATGTCTTCTCAATACACTATATATTGCCCGTCGACACACCACCGGTTAGGCTGGTCGGCAATCGGGGTGAGGGCACGAGTCGATGAGCCTTGAGTGGAATAAGAACTATTAGCCTCATCAGACGAGGTAGACTGTACAACTGTGGCGGGTGCAGGGACTTCTGCGGACCCAGAGACTTCCTCCAACCACGAAACTCATAAGGAACCAGACGCTCCTTCTTCATGTGTAGCTGACCCAGAAGGTGTGCCAGTCAGTGTGCACTCCTCGTCAGACTGGGAGGCGGTGACTATGTCGGATGCAACCTTTTTGAGCGTAGCTTTGGTTGCCCGTGCAGCTCGTGATGGAGTGGCAGTGCCTGGGGCACGTACTCGGGATCATGCTCATCATCAGAGCCTATGACCAGGCAGGCAGACGGGCGATAGACACTGAACGCCCACATGCTTAAAATCGATTTTGTTTTTGTGCCATTTAAGATAGTACATGAGAACAAGATGTGCAATTTTTGAAAAATCTTTGATGAATCTCCGGTAAAAACCTGCATTCCAATGAAAGCTACTCACACCTTTTACAGAGATAGGTGGGGGAATTCTTTCTATTACCTCGACTTTAGCTCGATCAACAGCTATGCCTTTTTCTCAAATGGGATTACCCAAAACAATACCTTCTTTCACCATAAAGTGGCGTTTTTCCCTATTTAGTAATAAATTTTAGTCTTCACATCTCTTAAGGACCTCAGATAAATTTGTCAAACACTACTCGAATGATTCACTAACCAGAGAAATATCATCCATAAAAACATCTATAGTGTCTTCCACCAAGTCAAAGAATATCGACAGCAAACATCTATGAAATGTGGCAGGGGCATTGCACAACCCAAATGACATCCTTCTAAACGCAAAGGTCTCATATTGACAAGTAAAAGTGGTTTTCTGGTGATCTTTAGGTGCAATAGTAATCTGATTATACCTCGAATATCCATCAAGAAAATAGTACCACCCTTTTCCGGTAGTCTATCCAATATCTGATCCATGAATAGCATAAGGAAATGGTCTTTTTAAGTCCATGAATTTAATTTACGGTAATCCATACACACCCTCCATCCAATAACCGGTCTCATTGTAACCAGTGCATTCTTCTTATTGGGGACCACAGTTGTTCCGTCTTTCTTAGGTACACACTGAACAGGGCATACCCAACTTTTATCTGTGATCGGATAAATTACTCCAGCATCCAACCACTTAAAGATTTCCTTCTTCACGACCTCTTGAATATGTGGATTTAAGCGTCTCTGGTGCTCAATACTTGTCTTATGATCGGGCATGAGTTGGATTTTATGAGAACAAATACCAGGGGGGATCCCAATAATGTCTACAATAGTCCACCCAAAATCTCTTTTGAACCTTTTTAGCACTTTCACCAAACTCTAAACTTGTTGTTCATTAAGATTGTATGTAATGATTGCCGGCAAAGTATCTTCATTTCCTAAGAATTCATACCTGAGATGTGCTGGGAGAGCTTTTAGTTCGAACTTTGGAGCCTCCTCTTTAGATGGTTTCGGGGGTGGAGACTCAAGATTCTTCATGTCTAACTCATATCTCTTCGGTTTAAACAAAACATCACCTCAAGCAAGATCAGCGACTACTGACTCATATTCTTCAATGCAATAATTATCAAAATTCATTATCACTACCGCTAATACTTCTACACCTAGACGTTCTTCTATTGGTGTCTCAGATGACTCACCAACTTTGTATGACATAGAAGATACCGATTGGACTTCGCCACTCTGCCTCATGAACCTACACATGTTGAAGGTCACTTCTTCATTTTTCAACAAAAATTTCATCTGCCCCTTTTCCATATCAATTAAGGCTCTACCCATAGCAAGGAATGGCCTCGCAAGAATAATAGGCACTCCAAATTCGACTTCACAATCAAGAATAACAAAATCTGCCGGAAATATGAACGACTCCACTTTTACTAGCATATCGTGGAGTATTCCTATAGGCTTTTTTACTGTTCAATGGGCCATCAGTAGCCGCATCGCAGTGGGCTTTGGATCACCCAAACCCAACTTCTTATAAATTGAGAGGGGCATGAGATTTATGCTTTCCCCCAGACCACATAATGCTTTCGCAAAATGTAATAACACGATTGTACAAGGAATAGTGAATGCACCCGGATCTTATTTCTTATGTACCACAGATCTTGTAGCAAAAGCACTACAATGTGCATTCTATCATCATCCTCAAAAGTGATCGATTTTTTCTCTGTAACCAGATCTTTCATAAACTTGGCATAACCAGGCATTTGTTCCTCAACTTTTACCAAAGGGACATTGATAGAAAGCTGCTTCAACATTGTTATAAAACACTGATATTTTACATCCTCGGTCTTTTTAACTAATCTTTGAAGAAAAGGGGATGGTGGTCTATGCATGGGAGTTACCTTTTTAGGCACTTCAACATCTTTTCCAGTGTTATATTATACTTCACCACTAACCTCTACAACTTTATCATTTTATTTTATCACATTTTTCTCATTAGATGACATAGGTGGGTCAATAGCATGCTTACCACCCCGAGTGGTGATTGCCATACAGTGTCCATCATTTTCAGATTTTGGACAGTGTTGCTAGGAAGAGTGCCCAGTTGCCGCGTGTTCACAGTTGCAGATAATCGGGCCAATAGTAACTCAAGCTGCATAATCGATATTGCATGTGCAACATATCCTCAACTCATGCCATACTACCTCCACCATCCCTAGGAGTAACTTCACGATTTTGAGGAGGAACATAGGGATCATTTCTATCATTTCTATTACCATAGTTACCCCTGTTGAAGTTATTTTCGCGGTTGTAATTTCCATCTCGAACATAAGGACCCTCACAATTATAATTACCATATATTCGACCATGGTTTCCTTAAACTTGGCGCCAATTCTCATGATTACAGCCTTGGGCGGCACTCGGTCGGAAACCCCTCGTCTGCTTATTTACGGTATAGAAATTCTTCTCATAATAACATTCATCAATTGGTGGTAGTTGTTTAGACAAGTAGTTAACTGCATTTATCTTTTCTATACCCCCAGTGACACATTTTAATACCAACCCAAGCTCAGTTCTCATCTGACCCATCTCTTAACGAATCTCATCTGTTGCTGGGTTGTGCGTGGGTTGCACTGCCAAGGTATTTCTACCAGTATCTGACTTCCTAGTACTCCAAGCTTTATTATTCCGGGAGATTTTCTCTAACTTTTTAGCAATCTTGGCATAAGGACACTCCCCATAAAAACCACCAGCTATCGTATCCAATACCACTTTATTATTATCATCCTGTCCCCGATAGAAGTATTACTGCGGTGACTCATCATCTATGCGGTTATTTGGGACGTTTCTAAAAAATGAGGTCAATCTATCCCAAGAACTACTAAATGATTCTCCTGGTAGTACCACAATGTTTTTCACTTTGTCTTTGTGGTTTAGTTTCTTTGAGACTAGGTAGTAACGTGCTAAGAAAATGTCGCTTAGTTTGTTCAAGTGAAAATTGCGTTATAAGAGAGCTGAGTGAACCAAATAGTAGCCTCTCCAATCATTGAGAGAGGAAAGACTCTTATCCCTATTACATCAAAATCCAAATAGGGCCTCCTTACACAGCTTTTACACACTGCTCTTACATTATCTATATGGGAATGTGGATCCTCAGAAGGTAGCCCTGAAAACAAGCCTCTGGCTGTGAGTATTTGCATCAGACTATAAGTTACTACAAAGGTGTGGATTTGTGGTAGAGGGGGCAAGAAAAGTGGATTATGAGAGTGTACTATATTATCATAGCCTCTGTAGAATTCTTGAGGACGTGCAGCGAGATTTGGTCCCCTTGTGTGTTTTCACCCGGATCATCAGGTAATAACTGATCATGAACATCAACCGGAGCTGGGACGTTCTTGTTGGATCATCATCGTCAATACCCAAGTTTCGATTCATGTTGCGTAGTGTACGCTCTAATTCGTCATCGTAGGGACACAAGGGTTCTCTTCATCTATGTGTATTTGGCATACATGGAGATAGTTCTGCAAGAATCAAAAACAATAAATAATATAAAAATTAAGAATATATCAACCAAACTATAGTAATAAGTTTAATATAATCTAAAACCTACTTTTCTCGGCAATGGCGCCAAAAACTTACTTCTCAAATAAGAAGTAATGCGGTCGTATCAAGTAAAGAACCCAACTAATGAGGTTGGGATCGTTCCCACAAGGAAAATAGTTCAGACCTAGCTTTAATCTATTATTTAGTAAATTATTTCCTTAGAAAATAAAAGACAATAAAAGGGGGGCAGGGGGGTTATTTCTAAATTAATGATAATAGCTACATAAATTAAACTAACAACTAACAGATTCAAATCTCGGAGTTTAATCAATTAATAAAAGTAACTATGGTTTAAGTGTTCCCCATAGGTTGCTAACTTGATAATTCTAACTATAAGAATTTGTTCCTAGTATCTTGCATGTAAAGTGATAAGTTATGTATTTCTAAATCCTTTGTCCTACATCTAGAAAATTTCACTCCGCACATTGGTCCGACTACGTGTGTTTCTATATTAACCCTTTTCTTTACCTCATATTAAGCATCGTATTAGATATTTGACTAAGTTATTACCTCGTACCAATCAATACAAACCTATTAGATAGTATACACTAAGTCTATGTTGATAATTCTTTTCTATTATTTACCTCCTTGGCCCGGCAAGTAGCATTGAGGCGAGTTTTAATGTTGGCCATCCGTTACAAAGACTTCTAAACGAAAGAAATATCAATACATGCAAGACACTATTCTAGAATTGTTATTTTAGTTGGGTTTTACCTCATTATTTGCCCATGGTTCCCACTACCCTAGTTATGAAGTTTACTTACCCATAGTCATAATCAAAATATTCATATATGTAGTATAAGAATTCATTCACTTACTTTTAGGAGAAAGATAAAATCCAGAAGTTCACTTGATTAATCAACAAACGCACTAACAATCAATTCCAGAAAAAGTTTATCAATTACTGAAATTAATTGAGAAATAATGATTCTCCGAAAGTATAACAATCAAAAATCTCACATAAAAGAGTCTACTAACAAAGAGTCTAACCCTAAAAATGAGGTTTTCCAAACTATTTATAAAAAACAAAAACCTAATAAAAGAAGGACTGTAATTGCTGAGAAACTGTCAAAATGTGTCCGAGTTGATAGACCTCGTGACGGGCCTTCGTTGTCTGGCCTCCGTCATCCAATACATTACAAATCCTTCTACTTCTTTCTTTATTACCCTCAATGAAAAGGTATGAAGGACCATTCCAAGCATGATGTTCCGTAGAGGGTCTTCGTTCCATAAAACTTAATCTTCTTAGAATTAAAGTACTGGACTACTCTCTGATCATCCCGACGAACCAGCAGGATGGACCATCGTGGCTATGATGGTCCGTCATAAAATACGTAATCCCAAACTTAGGTTAGACTTCCCCATCTTCCTTCAGCAGCTTCACTACGATGCCATCTACGGACCATCACAGGCTCGACGGACCATCACAAGCTCTGTAGGTGGTAACTATTCTGCATTTCTTGATTAAAAACTTCCGCGTTTGTCTTTAGAAAGATTTCTTGCAAATAAAGAGAAACATACATAAAAATCAATACAAAAAGTCTTTTGGACACATACTAAACTTAAGGAAAGAGCATTAAAACTACCGTGAAACCACAGTATATCAGTGCTGATGACGTTGTTGACTGAGTTCTACCATTACCATCTCCTTGAACCTGGTTGGAAGGACAATCCCTCAACCTGTGACAAGATTGAGCGCACCCAAAACATCCTTCCTTACATGGGAAGCACTCGCATGGAGGGTTCTAACCATACTTGGGATGAATGGGGTATGTCTTGGTGCCTGAAACACTCCCCTGGGACATAGATCCTGATTTCTTAACCTTCGGGTCATACCTATAGTTGGAGGATGTAACACTAGCTGATGAAGGGGCTGGAGCTGAAAACTTTTGCTGACTTGGTGAGCAATTTCCAACACCCGATTTTTTCTGACAATAGTCATAGTTCCCAGTCCTAGCCTTCTTTTACTTGGCCTATTCCCTAAGCTTATCGTCCTTAACCTTCTGGGCATAAGTCATAAGACTAGAGATGTTTATATCTCCTAGTAACATAGTATTTCTATACTCAATTTTCACCAAATTTAACACTCTATACAATAAATGGTTTTTAGTCACGACCCAATTTCTCAAGCCATGAAGGCACCCACTATAACCCACCAGTAAGCCAAAACACAACTCAAAACAACACGTAATGGGTGTGAGGGTAGAAACTAAACAATACTAATCAAAATTACTATAAAAACATAAGTAACCCAAAACATAAATATAAAAAAGGATCCCTCCCAGATCCTGGAAGTCACTAATACAGAGCTACCAACAAAACGAGTACAAGTCCCAACAGTGGACAACCGAAATTAGACTGTCTCGAAAAGTAAAAGACAAGTCTTTATATAAACAGATGGAGAGTGAAATAGTACAAAACGCTGTGTTCTCACCCCTCTCTATAGACCAGAAATGCTCCAAACTCGATCAACGCTGACTACTGGTGCTCGGACCTGCATCACGAATATAGATGTAGAATGTAGCATGAGTAGTAAATAACAAGTACCAAGTAGGCACTATGAAAAGACGTAATCATAAAACTAAAGGTCAAGAACGGAAGGCTAAGTAACACAATAATGCACACGAGTGTATAAATATGTAACTAAATTAATATAAATAAGCTAACTACACCTAACTGGACCCACCATAAACCCAGAAGGTACACTCGTGTTCAAGCTTAAATAAAAACCCGAACGGACCCCCACAAGCCCGACGAGTACACAAAATAACTATAACTAAAGGAGAACAGAACTGGAGGCCAAAGACAACGAACCAAAAAGTCGAATCTTACGGTACGCAGGTCGGGCCTTGAACCGACAACTCACTAGAATTACAGTAGCCAATTGCAAAATATAAGTAACTGAGGCCGGACCTCTAACCAAATGCTCTACATACTTGAGACCGGACCTCTAACCGGATGCTCTACATAAGTATGTGGATGGTCGAGGCCGGACCTTAAATCCGGATACCCGATAAAGATGTCGATATAACTGTTGAAAGAGTCTTTATCTACCCATAATCATATATACCCGTGGAACACCATCCAGACTTTGCTAATCAATGTAAGTTCTTAAAGATGAATCAAAACTCAACTTTGAATCACGGAGCGGAATTGATTGTCACTGATGTAACTCGAGAAGCCGTAACATCGAAGAAATAAGAGTAACTATCGCTTGAGCTAGCTCATCGTCTAGTTAAATACTAAACTATGAGACTCAAGTCTGCTACATCAATCTATAAGGATTTAATTCGGTCGAGCGACGTCGGGGCTAAACTAAGTCCTACTGACTTTGAATCATGCTTTTGTAAGGAAAACCCTAGTCAAACCTAAACTAAGGACCAACATACTTCTGATAACCAATATTCAAACATACAAGTAATCCATATAGCAAAGAAGGTCAATTAATAGCAATAAACATGCTCACAATTACCCGATGATTCTTAGAAATAGGCCAAAAATATGATTTTTTACACCTATGCATGATCCAATAACTACCCAACCCAAATCCCAACTAATCAACATGCATTCACATGTTCGAGTTCAATCTAAGAAGAGAAACCGTAGCCTACCTAAACGCAGATCACGCGCGCTCCAAAATTCACTTCGCTAGATCTTTTACTTTCTAAAAGGCCAAGAAACATTGATACACTATCATAAATAGAGTCACAACGTTATTACGGTCATTTAAACACAAAAATTGCAAGAAACGGAGACGGGTCAATTTCACGGTCAAAATTGAAAAAGTGGGATCCGCGTTGTGAAATCAAGAATTAACCCCAAATAAAAGTTCTAAATAACTCTTGGAACTTTTGTACCATAATGGAACACAATTCATGACTCAAGATAGTCCCAACATGAACATGCAACAAAAAAACCCATAATCTAACCTAAAAATCAGCAACAATGGCAGCAGCTACATACAAGATTTTACCAAAAATGAAGGTACAAAAACAAAAACCAATCACACCACGAACATCCTCACAAAAAACCCAACAATATAGGCTCTTGAATCACTAGATTTGGACCTAAAATGGCCAAGAAATCACCTTCTAAAATTTCCCAAAAATTGAGCTCGAAAATGAGCTATGACAGCAGTTAAAACACAATATTTACCTCAAATCGGTTCCCCAAATCAGATTCCAAGCTTACCAATGCGTTTCCCTCAAAAAATCTCACAACTTAGCCTTTTGAATCGCCCAATTTGGAGTTGTATAGCTCAAAATATCAAAATTTCAAAGTAAGACACAGAGGCTGAAAATTGGGTTTTTATAAGGACGAATCTAGTCGTTAATAAACCCAAAAATCTGGTCGTTAAAACCCCAATTTCTGGTCGTTAAAGGGCTGCAACAGATTTAAGCTTTGCCTACTTTCTATAAAGTCTCCGACGGGTTCTCGAAATCTGTTCGGAACCTGATAAAAATAAAATAGATATGCTACCCTACAAAAGTCGACATTCCGGACTCAAAGGCGCAGTCAAAATTTTCATCAGAGGTAATCTCGATAAAATGTGGGTCCCACATCCACTAGCCATTTTAAGTCAAAAACCACAAAAGGGCTTGGAAAAATATCTAAAACCGCAAAACCCGAAAGAAGGGTCAAACTAGACCAAACTCGACATTATGGAGCTAACAGCGCTGACGGAATTTTCATCCGAGCGCATTTACTCAGAATGTTGACTAAAGTAAAACTTAGCCTTTAAAGTTAAAGTTAAAACGCCTAATCACACCAACTCACACTGAAAACTTTGGGAGTCATGTCGACAATGCTACTAAACTAAAATGACCATTCCGGAACTGATGGAATTGTCAGAATTAGATTCTGATGTCATCTTCTTGAACTTTTGATCGAAAATGATCGTTGAAGATTCATAAGCTCCAAAAATACTAAAGCTCACACAATAACCAAACGAATGACCAGGTGACCGATCTGTCAGTCACAGCAAGTCATAAATGACTTCGAATCGCTATAGGAATGATCTAAACGATGCACAGAAGATAAAACACTATAAATGAAAAGAAGGGTCATTACAATATCCACTACTAAAAAGAACTTTTGTCCGCGAAAGTAAGGGTCAAGAAGTACCTGAAGTCTACAACCAAGCTGCGAAACTGCTCTCGCATCTCCTGCTCGGTCTTCCAGGTAGCCTCCTTGACTGAACGATGGCCCTGGAGTAAGCAACCATGCGAGGATTATACCTTGAGAGTTCGTTAAACTTGAGCCCATACTCTTGGACCATTATATTTCTTTGCCTTATGTTCTTGTATTCTTGAGCCTTGGCTTCTCTGAACTCTATTGGGAAAAACCTTTCTCGAAAGGCCTCACTAAAGCAATCCAAAGTAATAGGAGTTGCACGAGTACACCTATTTTTCTTCTACTAAGTGTACCCGATATGAGAAACATCCTTCAACTGGTATGATGCCAACTCAACCCCATCATTTCCAGTGAGTTCCATTACCTAAAAGATCTTCTTGATCTCATTCAAGAAATTCTGATGATTCTCGTTACTTTGTGATCCTAAGAACTCAGGCGGATTCATCCTAACAAAGTCACGGACCCTTGCTGCTGCTGATCTACCATTTGCATTCACATGAGCATGAACTCCATTGTTCTGGTTTGTCATACTTTAAGCCAATATTTGAATGGCGTTCCTGAACTTAGCATTGGAGACTTCCTGATCTGGGACTGGAGGAGCTGCATTTGGATTCCTACCATTCGTATTCCTAGCGTTAGCTCTATGAGGAGGCATAATCTAAAATGTAGAACGTTAAATAAGAGTAGAATAAGATCATACCTTATTCATGATAAGAGTAATAAGAAAGTGATGTTTTCCTCACTTTGTATCCTCCCTCGCATAAGATGTATGGTTACACCAATGAAAAAGACTCTAAATAGTGTGGCTTTTTGGACATCGTAGGATTCTTGCACCTAGTTCTCTGATACCATGTATTTTCACGCCCCGAGCTACACCTGAGACGCGGATGCTGAACCTAGGACAACAAGTGATCCCAAGATAACCCTGCTGGCATGATCATGAGCATACTTAAGATAATAAACTCAATGCGGAATCTAAATCATAATTTAAATTGAAATGATGGGGAATAATCATATTATATAACTGAGATAAATTAATTACTGATGAGTTTAATACAATTAAACTATTAACTCAATACTAAGCAGAAAATAACTATGGTTGAAATATTCCTCTAACTAACTAAAAATACTAAGACAAGCCCCATCTAATTCTAGCAAAAACTAAAACTAAATGACTAAAAGACTCAAATGAACTCATGACTATTATCCTCGAAGAATGAGGACTCACACCTGAATCTACTAAACTTGAGATCAGAATCGATCTAAGGTTCATCTGGATGCTGATAACCTATACCTACAGCACGAGAAGATGTAGCGCATGTATGCGTCATTACATGAAGGTACTGAGCATTTTGGATAGGGTAAACCTTAAACAAAACATAACTGAACTATCAAAAAAACAAGTATGATAGTCTGAACATGATATACTGATTTTTGAGCTAACTAGATGCAATGACCAAATTTGTAACATGTTTGAACTTAATACTTAATATACCAATAAATTGTCAATGCAATAGTGTCTAACTCTACTGTGGGAGCTACTAATAACCGATAATAGAATCACATGAGCTAAATGTGTAAAACAATGTATACGCTCCATCGATAGGACCCAATATATCCTGCGAGAGGCATAAAGGCATGCTGGCGTAATCACAAAAGTGATTTACCACAGAGGGGACTTACAGCTTTGTTGTCTAGTAGTTTTGGGACTACTTGAGTACGCTGAACCCTAATCAAACTCGATATTATGCTACTCACAATGAAATATGTATTTATATGATTGTGATTCTGTAAATACTATATATCTCAAACTGAACATGCAAATGAGAAAGCAACAATTAATATACTAATTATGCATTTATAACTGAGGCATGTATACCTATCGTAACTCAAATATCTTACCTACAATGTGTAATTCAAGAGCTAAAAAAACAAATAGCTAGGGTTTTGAAATTCATGCAATAATCTGAGTAATAACATAGAAATCTAATTTGGAACATATGTCCAATTAATTCATGAAGTTCTGTTGGAGTTATAGAAATCCTAGGTCTAATCATCATATGGGATTCAAGAATCTGACAGAAAACTAGGGACCCAATGGTTCAAAGGAACCCACTAATGAAATCCCACATACCTAGTGATGAAATCCACGTAGAAATATTTAGATTTTAGGGTTGGACTGATGGAATCATGCTGCATTCTTTAACTATTATTCTTGAACTTTTTCTACTTTGTTCTTTTAATTTTCTAGGTTTTTGAATAATGATTTGACTTAGGTAAGTTTTAGTTATATTTATAGGATTAAACTAACTAAAATCTAATTATTTAGGGTATATACGCCGTATCATAGGGTTCAAATGAAAAAGGAAAAGACCAAAAGACCCTTGAATTAATTGATGTCAGATTAAACGACGACCTGGATTGACGAGTAGTAGTTCAATCGAAGCTCCGTCGTTTGGGTCCTTAGGTTAGGTCTGTTCGATTTTACTTTACTAAAAATGCATAACTTTTAACACAGATGTATGGTTTTAGCAAACCTAGTGGCTATGGAAACCTAATTCAATTATTTACCATTTCATAGGTCATCGGGTACATAATTTATTTTGTTTTAAAAGTTATGATCAATTGAAGTTGACCCAACTGCAATTTCCCCCTAGCTATTTGCTAATTTCTACCTATGGTCCGTATCTCCATCTACGGATCATGATGGTCAATCGTGCTTCTTGTTAGAGAGTGGGTAAAAGGGGTCTTGATCAATGAACACCGACTACGGACCGTAGTCTGACCTACTGGCCATAGGTCCGTCCATAGTTCGACACTTATTCAAATTTTTAGGGATGCATTTTGGGAGAGTTTAAGTCACAAACGACAGATTTTCACTACGGTCCGTGGGTCAGGCTACAGTTTGTCAATTCAAATCGTTGATTACACCAAAAATTTTCTTAAAAGCCGATTTATGGTCTATTCTAGATACAGGGCGTTACAATTATTTGATCACATTGTGCAATGTACAAGCACACACCTCATGAATGCTTACAAGTATTATAGATTCATGGTGTCTAATGAATGTATAATTCTCATATGCACTAATATCTACTATTATGCATGTAGATTAAATGTCCATGAGGTATGAATGTATCTCTTAACAAGAATTAAATGATAGGTATACTAGTATGGGTAAGGGTATGGGATCTTGCCTATGCATTGCACATGTGTACCTTGGTAGGATAGTTCCTAAGTTGGTCTTCTAAGTACATGGATAGGATTGTATGAACATGTTATGAATATCACCTATACACTATAATGGTAACTATATGATATGATGAAGTACGAATGTGCATAGTGTCTTGGTTTGTTTATTTTAAAGGATTGGTCATATAGTTATACCCATGTGTGAACGTGTATGGCCTTAAAAAGTTATGTGAAATGTTTTCTCACATATATTTATATACACAAACATGAATAGTGATTTATTTAATAGACCTATAGAGTTAATCAACCTATAACATGTGAGAAATCTTAGGTTTTGAAGATCTAGGGGTAAAACATTCTTTTTCCAGGCTAAGTGTAATATAGTAGTTACCCTAAATATATAATTAATTATTTAATTAATAAGGTTTAGGGAAAATTTTGGTAGAGAGAGCCAAAATTAAGCTCTTGAAGTGAGGTCTTGCTTTACCCGGGTTAGAACCTAGGTGGAAGCAATGTATTAATGTGATTTTTATTTAAGCTATTGAATTAATATTATATATTAATCATTATTATTTATTATCTGCTTTAAAATAAAAAAATAGATTTTTATTAAATAAATAAACACTCTATTGACTAAGTCCTAAAACAAGACTCCTAAACCTCCTATTACTCCAACTCTCTCTCACGTTTATCTCTCCATTCACACGCTCAACTCTCTTCCTCTTTCACATGAAATTCTCATCCAAAATAAGATACAAAAGCAGAAAAATAAACCAAAGTTCTTCACAGTTTAAGAAGTCACACGGAAAAAGAATAAGAAAAAACAATTGTTAATCAATCACGTAGGAAGAAAGAAGGTTTACCGTCGAGTTAGGTGTTGAACTTTTGGTGTTGGACATGTGTTTGGAGGAGTTCTTTGGGCATAAAGTCAAGGATTGAACTTCAAAAAGATATGGATTTTCTTCTATCTTGGTTCCTTTCCCACGAGACCCCTTAAGGTTCATATTATTAGTCCGAAAAACTAGGATAGTTACCCCTTATGCGTGCCCTTGTTACTTGCTCCCAATGAATTGTAGGTTGGGTATGATTGCTGGTAGATTTAGGTGTATATTATGTTTTCATGATGAATATGGTTATGTTTGTGCACTTGAAATCGTATGAAAGATAACATATGTGTTCTGAAATGTGTGTGCAAAAATGTGGCAGTGACTATGTGTTCTTGGATTAAGTCTCTATAATTGATAATGTTTTCGTTGTTATTACACATGCATAAACCTTTGTATATCGTGATGTTCATTAAAGTCAAAACGTGGATGATTTAAGTATCACTCTTTTGGCGAAACGAATCGATGAACAATGCACCCCAAAACGTACTAAATGATCTACAAATTACCCTTTGTATTCAAGTGTAAATGTTAAAGGAAGTGAGCTGGATAATGTGACAAAATTTCCAGCAAATTATAAGTTGCTTTCGGCTAAACACAGCTGTATATATCTGGAAATTTAAATGGGTATAAATTAATTGAGGTCATTAAGAATGGTACTCGCGACCTCACCCTTGAAAAGCACTAAAAGTTGAAAAGGGAAATGGGGTCAAGGGGGATTGATCTTGGGTGTTCTGGCTGAAAAGTAAAGTACAAAAATTAATTCAAAAATAAAATGAGAGGCGTGGGAATCGAACCCACGACCTCCAGGCATCGAGTGGAAGCAAAGGACAAAAAGAAAAGAAAAGGAATGTGAGGCATGGGAATCAAACCCACAACCTCAAATCTGTATAGGATAGTAATGGAGAAAGGGAAAATAAAAAAAAAAGGTGAGGCGTGGGAATCAAACCCACGACCCTAGGAAGGCTGCGAAATAAAATAAAACTAAATAGAGGCTGTGGGGGTTCGATCCCACAACCTCATGGTCTATGCGGATTGGACAAGGAGAATTTATTGAAAAAAATTAAAGGGGTTATGGGGGTTGGAGTCCACAGCCCCTCGGCAAAGTAAATGGAGATTTCAAGGAGAAAAATAAAGAGGGGATGTTGATGTTGGGGCTCGATCTAGGCTCCCAATGTTATGTGGACTAAAAATAAAATCAATGAAAAATGTAAGTGTTATCCAAGGGATTAGAACATGGGTTCCCTTGGCCAAATATATATAAGTCATACGTGAATTAAATGTTCAAAAATAATGACACCTACGTAGATCGAAATTGAGATCTTGGCATACATACAAGATGCATAAGTCTTGTACGACATAATCTTACGAAGACATGAATAACTTTAACAAACTATGAATGAAGCCTCAGGGCTTGTATGTGTAGACCCACAAGTCTAGCATACGTTTAAAAATAAGTGAACCTAAGACGTTGCAATGAAATGATGTAATCCTAGAAGGGTTAAGTACGAGTGTAAAGTACAATAAAGTGCCAAGTGCATTGGCATATGATGAAATGAACAATGGAATGATTAAACGCAGGAAGGGTTAAGTAAGAGTGTCAAACACACCAAATGGCCAAGTGCATTGACATATGATGAAATTAACAATGAAATGATGAAATGAACAATTTAATGATGAAATGAAAAGTGAAATAATGAAACCCTAGAAGAGGTTAAGTAAGAGTGTGAAACAGACTAAATGGCCAACCTCATTAGCATATGATGAAATGAACTTTCACGTAAAAAGGGGTGAGTAATTATGATGAGTAAATGTGCTAATGTTAATGAATGTGGTGACAACATGATATGAGGCTAATATAAAAGATTAGAGCAATCTCAAATGAGCTTAACTAAATGTTACAAAAACGTACTCACAGATGAGAGTGTAAAGTTAACGAAGAGACCAGTCTTTATTAAAACTCTAATGAAAGTATTGAGATTAACACAATTAATACTAATGATGATATGAGAAATCATCTATTGAGCTATGATGTCCTCATACTATAAGACAACTTCCATTAAGTATGAGTTGAATATAATGGAACTTTACACTGACCATCGATAGACTACATAGTGATTCCTTCTTTCGGGAAGGGCGAAGCTTCACGTAACTCTCATGAGATGAGATTGTTCGGCATGTCAGGTATGTTCTTCCTTATATATCCTAGTCTTGGAACCTATACTACCAATATAGGGATCTTGCGGGGTTCAGTTCCCATGTACACTATCATGTTTTGGGTCACTTTTGCTGGTGATTCCACCCCTTTTTGTTGTGGGGTTTCATAACACTGGATTTCATGATGCTCAAATGATCTATGTCAGTTAAAGTTAAATTTCCCAATGAATGAATGAGGCCAACCTCAAATGATGCACATAATGAAATGAATGATACCAATGGTGTTAGGATAGGATAATCAAGAGGTTATTTAGATTAAAGTAATGACATTATGTCATTCTTGGTCATTGCACAACAAACCCGATGAAAGTGTTTATCTACATCCTAGGTATAACTGGTGTTTACACTATCCCATGAATGAAATGAAATGACGTACATATGAATGAATTAAGCAGACTCGGTGTTTGCTAAATAGGACTCCCTAGTGGAGGTACCATATGTTGAGCACTCATTTTTTGGAAGTCTTAATGTCAAGTCCATGATTTCAAGGTCTCATGGCATATGAATGAATTATATGAACAACATTATGTGTTTTATGAATTATGATATATGCTATGTGTAAGCTGTTGTGTGTTGTGTGCAAAATGTTAAGTATGATGATGCATTTTAATCTCATGGCATAAGTTTCCTAATCCGAATTTTGAAAGTTCATAATCTTTCCTAGTCCCAATTTGGAAAGTTCACCCACTTTCGTAATCTCAATTTCTCAAGTCCATTGACTTGTCCTTCTTTAATCATGTTAATAGGAAAGTGCTGTTCTTATTCATGCATGTCCTTGGTGTGTGCTTGAATATACCCATACATAGTAAAAGTGTGTACTAATTTCATACAATTATCTACATTTAGGTACATGCACATGTGGACGTTAGGTTTTATAGTACGACGCTGGAGCTATCCGAACGTGGACATTTCATCCGAATGTGGACCCTTTTCGAGGTTGTCTATTGTTATTATCTAGCTTAGATGTAGGCTTAGCTAGTGGATCATGTTCCACTAGTGTTTCATTTCCCATTTCATTTTAGACTTTGTATTGGTGCTATTTTTGAAGGTACACATTCAATAAAGCTACGATCTATTTCTTTCATTTGATGATCTTAATATTAGATAGTTGATGGTGAACAATTATACATATAATATAATATTTAGTAAGCATGTTTGGAAACAAAAAGTTCCAAATTTCCTGCTAAATTAATCTAAATGAAGTAAGAATTACGTATGTAGGCTTGTCTGCGACCTGTGAGAGGTCAACGACGTCGGTCTCGTCTGGGTTTGAACTCTGGTCGTGACACATAAGATCTAGCAAGTAAAATCCCTTAGTATGCTAGCTTATGTTAATGTTATACTTTGGCTAAGTAAAGTATGATCCTTTGGTATAAGAATCTACAATACAAAATTAAATGTTTACCACCCATGGTCTTATTGTCGGTTAAGGCTAAGTTTCCCTAATGTAAAATGGACAATGGAAATCCTAAATAGGATTACCTAACGGTAGTTTCTTAGTTTAGGTTGGGGTATAAGACTTCACCTATGCATTGCACAAGTGGTTGTTGAGGGAATTCCTAGGAAGTTTTTCGAATTCATGTGACTATGTTTATGTTCCTTATGTATGACCTTGTAGTATTTGTCTACTTATTATAAAATGTGCATGTTATGATTTCTAATTGATCTATATGATGTAATATCTTCTTATATGCTCTATGTAGGTCTTATTTATTATGTGATGAAGGTCTTTCCTAGTTTGGATGAAGTTGTCTTCAATTACTATGTTGATGTATGAATTGGATGTTAAGGCTTTTGGCCTCATGATAGGTTTACTAAGTATGTGTTAGGTTATGGGTCTTCACATGTACATTGCACTAGTAAACTTATTTTGATATTGTGAGAAAGGTCTCATAAGGTTCTATGTGTAGTGACATTAGTATATGGGCAAAGTGAATAGAGTTCATCTTAATGTCCTTAAGATCTTGACAGGAATGTGACTTGTAGTGTGTTGTACTTTTATAATGGCATGTGTTGTCTTGTGTAGAATATATATATGATTTCCTTGTGGACTTAAAGTGATGCATTGCACCAAGCATCACTAAAGGGTTACTTCGAAGGTTAAGGAACTAAGAAGAAAAGAGTTCACTATAAAGAGAAAAAAGCTTACTGTAAAGAAGAAATATGCTCTAAATAGACATAAATGCATTTTATAATTTTATAATATGTTTGACATTGAAATATGCCTATATGAAGCATATAAATTATATAATTCATATTGTATAAAGGTTTTATGATGATTTTCTCAAAAAGGAATGAGGTATGGTTTCAAGAAAAATGTCCCTTTTAAATGCATGTTTTTGCATGGTTGCCATATTAGTACATTCTTGTAATAACACCATTCTGTTTTACCTTTTTACACAAACTGTAGGTTATTGATGCAAAAAGGATGTATCTAAGGTGAAGGGATTTATATGTGTTTCTCAAGCTCAAGGAAAGGGATAATTATGTTCAACGATTTCCTAAGTTATGTTTTATTCAATGTTATGGAATAGCTTAGTTAATTTTATGTTGTAAGGGTCGTGTCCTAATGTATTCTAATGACGTTGAGTCCAAGATTGCAAAGACACTTAGAGTCTAAATATGTATTATGGATTATATATATATATATATATATATATATAAAAACATATATTAAGTGATGTTTCTATTATATCATGTGCTATGAAAAGTTTTAAATTTCCCTCTAAATTTACTATGACAATGCAATGAATAATAATTATGGGCTTTTATAAGACCTCTGATAGGTAAAGTAAGCCATGCTACTTGAAGGGGGTTCTCCCCGGTAGTGACAGAGCAAGACTTTCTGAAACTAGCCTTGTGTGTGCTAGTGTTTCCTTATCTGTTATGCATTTTTTTAGGTGTTGTTTGGATACTAGAATATGTGGGGATGATCCTAGAACCTAGACGGACATACAAAGGGTTAAAATGTCTGAGTACGACTTTCTTGGGACCACCCAATGGGCCCCCAAGGAGGACCCATATGTTGGACAAGGAAACTGCCAATTGCAGCGTGCAACACCAAGAAGTGGAGGTTAGCTAGAATCGTGCGCCTCTGTTTCGCATGAAAGAAATGAGGATCAGTGCCTAAATAATATTAAGAGTAAAAATTAGGAGTTTCCTCCGCGACACGTAACTACATTGAAGATTTGGTCGCATCGTTTTCAAGTCAAATTAGCCATTGGAAAACATTCCGATTAGTGTAGTGGTGTTTTGTGAAATTTGGGGATTATTTGGGGTCCGTTTTTAGGTTACATTAAACCCCAATTCCCCCATCAAATTAAACCCTACAATTTCAAAACAAAAACACTCCAAAACTCTTTCCCATAAATCCGCCATTAAAGAAGCTTCAAAATCTAAGGAAGAAGAACGAATTCTTCATGTTTCAAACCCTAATTTCGTGTGCTTTCTTTATCTAAGGCATGGTAATTCGTCCATGAATCCTCTTTCATTCAAGAAGGCGTTACAAAGACTTCTAAAAAAAGTTTTCAAATTCCCACTTCTTCCATTTTGGATTCTAAGCACGAGTCTTTGCAAAAAAATGTTTTAATGAATGAAATATTTTATTGTTAATGTTATTTCATGATTTTAATCTCAAAAACCCAATAAACCCACGCTCATTCTTATTCTCAACTTCTGACATATGAAGTGAGTTTAAGGTATATGATTAGATAATGGTAGTATTGTGTTTCCTTAAGTTTTATTGTGGATATTTACTGCCTTTTATTCTTTATTATGGTGATTTATTTGAAATATTTAGAAAAAGTAGCAAAGGCTTTGATGAAGGGTAAGTTGGTTTATATTATATAGTTATTATTGAATCGATCTTGAGTGGTATGGTCCACCTTTTGTGGCGATGTTTACTTGATATATATGAATATATATGTAGAAATATGTGTATTGTGATTATAGTCTTGAAGGCATAGTATGTGAAGTGAAGTGTTGATTTTGATTGGTATGCATGTGGTTTTTTATGAAGTTGTTAATGTGTGTCTTCAAAATATCACACATAAATGAAGTACATGTATATGTGAAGCATGATAGCGTGCGAAGAATCATAGTTTGTAAATTATGATAAATGCAGTATAAGTATGTTTAGAAGTAAATGTTATGAATATCCTGATTATGTGAAGGAGTGTTATCACATGTACTCACACACACACTACGAATGAATGAAGTTATGATTGAAAATGGGGTAATGTAGGGTAGGCACTCTTCGTAGTAAAGATGAAGTGTCTAAACCATTCCCTACTAATCCTAAAGAACTATAGTAATAAAAAGGGGGTTTTGGGGTGGACACTGTTTTTTAGTTGATGTGAACTGTTTAGTAGAAACCTCAATATTACCATGACCTTTCCAAGATAGGTTGGAGGTTTGTGTTATTCAAAAGTAACTTCTAGGGATAATAATAATCGTTAGTTGAGATGTGGTGCTAAATAGTTACCCCTTAAACTATAGTCAATGAATGTATAAGAGTCTAGGGGGAAGTTATGCTTAGCATTTAGAGGATTTGAAGAAGGGGTGGGTACGCTTTGTGATTGAGACGCTATATCCAATGTATCTTTTGAGATGAGTGGTCCTAGTTAGAAGAAATGATTTACTTAGATGAATCTCCTTAGACCTTAACTATGCTCACACATAGGTGTATCTATTCGAGAATCCATTTAAAGACTAAAGAGTATGACCCTACCTTAGGAATGAGGGGATCCCTCATCCGGTAGGGGTTAATACTCGGATTCCATTTCTAGCTCACATGGTCTTTGTAGGTTAGAACTTGTCCCCACACAAATGAATGTTATGAACTAAGTCTTCCTAAGGGTATACAACTTAGTGTATGTGGTGGGGTAGGAGTTTATCTATCCATTGCACAAGTAGACATTTGGATGGAGACTTGTTGTGTCCTTATGTGAAAATGAATGAATGGATCACTCTATGATGTTAATAAAGTAAGTTTACTTTATGTATAATGTTAAAGAAACATGTTGATATTATGTCATGTATGATGAAAGATATGTATAGGATGAATGTGATGTGCCTAGTCTAAGGGAATTCTCAAGGAGAACTAACGTTGAAGTAGTAGTATGAGATGCTACATTCACATTGCACTAAGTGTAACTTTAGGGCTATCTTCGAGCATTATCCTTTATGTGAAGTCCATAAATGCATATACGTTTGTCCAAGTATCCTTAGTAATGAGTGTTGACTTGTTAAATAAAATGAAGCATACTTATCTTTGGTAGTCCTAAGGATCACATAGGTGTGTATCGAAGAGGTTTTATGGGTGATCTCTTCATCTCTTACCTAGGTTAGTCTTACAATAACTTTGAATAGGGAAAGTGTATATGATAAATGGGCTTACTCTTAAATATGAATATATGTTAAGAGCTACGGAAGTTTTACCTTATATTCTAAATGATGATTTATATGATATTTTGTTACTTGATTCATTAAGGTTTTACTAAAATAGCATGAAAAGTTCAATTAAACAAAAATATCCTTTTTTCATGTTTTTGTATAATGTTAATACTAAGTACAATGTTTATACTAACCCCATACTCTTCCAAGGCAAGTTCTAACCTTCCAAGAAACATTCCTTGTTGGTCCTCCTCCACCATATAACCATAGAAAGTAGGGGCATTCATCCTTGTGTAATCCCTAATCCTTGAACTGGTATTATTAGAATTGGGGTTCACTTACACCCTTTTACCCCTAGCAACATGAGAAGCCAACACATGAGTCAAGCTATGAATGGCCGATCTTATATCAACATTAGACATAGCCCCTTCTTCAATAGGAACTTGAGGATTATGTTATCTCAATATCCCGAGCTTTGCTTTCCAAGGCAAATGAATGTTTCTTGGAAGGCAAAGCTCGGGAAAAAAAGGCATATATATATTAAGTGATGTTTCTATTAAATGATGTGCTATGAATAGTTTTAAATTTACCTCTAAGTTTACTATGACAATGCAATGAATAATAAATATGGGCTTTTATAAGACCTCTGATAGGTCAAGTACGCCATGCTACTTTTAGGGGGTTCTCCCCGTTAGTGACAGAGCAACACTTTCAAAAACTAGCCTTGTGTGTGCTAGTGTTTCCTTGTTTGTTATGCATTTTATTAGGTGTTGTTTGGATTCTATAATCAGTGGGGATGATCCTAGAACCTAGAGGGACATACCAAGGGTTAAATTACACAAGTATAAATGCCCCTACTTTCTATGGTTATATGATGGAGGAGGACCAAAAAGGATTCATTGATGAAGTATTCAGAGTTCTTGATGCTATGGGGGTTTCTTCTCAAGAAAAGACGGAACTTGACGGCTATCAACTCAAAGACGTAGCTCAAGTTTGGTATGAGCAATGGAAGAATGTGAGGCCGGTTATAAAAGGCCAGATTACTAGGGGATCTTACAAAATGTCCTTCCTTGATATGTTCTTTCCCTTGAAAATTAGGGAGAGAAAAATGCAAGAGTTCATCAACCTTCGTCATGGGGGAATGAGTGTGAAGGAGTAGCCTCAAGTTACTCAACTATCCAAGTATGCTTCGACTATGGTTGCTGATTCTAGGTCTAAGATGAACAAATTTATCATGGGGATATCCAATCTTGTGGTAAATGAATATAGGTTTGCAATTCTTATTCTTAGAATGGAATCTCTCGTCTTATAGTTCATGCCGAACAAATTGAGGAGCAAAATCTTAAGCAATTCGGTAGAGAGATCCAAAGAGGTGAATTCTTCTAAGATTAGATTTGAGGTTCAAGACAAGGCAAGGTTAAAGAAGAGGTTTTCCAATCAAGCCTCATATAATTCTCCAAGGTTAAACAAGAGTAAGGTGCCTACTCCCAAGTCCCAAGAGGGGGAAAGTGGAAGATCTTATGTTGAAAATCTTCCCTGTACAAATGTGATAAAAGGCATTATGTTAAGTGCCTAGTTGGCATGGATAATTGTTATGGTTTTGTCAAGAGTTGTCATATAAAGAGAGATTGCCCTATGATGATGTCTCAAGGAATGGAAAATTCTCAAGCTCAATCATGTTTACCGAATGTGGATGCTCCTAAGAAGTATCACATTTATGCTCTCCAATCCCGAAGTGATCAAGAGAGCTTGCCGGACGTGGTAACAAGTATGTTAAAATTATATTCCTGTGATGTATATGTTTTGTTGGATCCAGGAGCTACATTGTCATTTCAGACCCCTCTTGTAGACATTAAATTTGAAATACTACCAGACATATTAGACGAACCTTTTTCGGTTTCTACCCATATGGGTGATTTCGTGGTGGTTAATAGTGTCTATAGAGGTTGTCCAATTTCTTTTCCCAATAAATTTAATTAGTTGACTTGATAGAACTTGATATGCTAGATTTTAATGTTATATTGTCTATGGATTGGTTGAATGCTTGCTTTGCCTCTATTTATTGTAGGAGAAAGATAGTGAAATTTTAAATCCCAAATGAATCCATTTTTGAGTGGAGCGGGCTAAACTCCAATTATAGGGATAAGATCACCTCATGTCTAAATTTTTCCAAATTGATTTCAAAGGGTTGTTTATACCACATAGTAAGAGTTAGCGATCTTAAATCCGAAGTCCCTCCCGTAGAGTTCGTACCCGTAGTGAGTGAATTTCCGGAGGTCTTTCCCCATGACCTTCTCAGAATTCCTCCTGAATGAGAGATTGACTTTGGCATATACTTGTTTCCAAATACACAACCTATTACAATCCCTCCTTATCCAATGTCCCCAGTAAAGTTGAAGGAGCTAAAGGCTCAACTCAAATATTTTTTAGATAAGGGCTTTATTCAACAGAGCATATCTCGTGGGGTGCTCTGATATTGTTTGCAAAAAATAAGGATGGGTCGTTGAGAATATGCATTAACTAGCGTCAATTAAACAGAGTCACTAGAAAGAAGAAGTACCCGCTCTCTAGGATTGATGACTTGTTCGATCAACTCCAAGGAGCGAGCTATTTTTGAAAGATTGACTTCAGGTCGGGTTATCATAAACATAGAGTGATGGATGTTTATATTCCGAAAACAGAATTCCAAACATAATATGGTGACTTTAAATTCCTTGTTATGTCGTTTGGTCTAACAAATGCCCTGGCGACATTCATAGACCTTATGAATGGAATTTTTAGAAAGTATTTTGATTTGTTTGTGATTGTCTTTATTGATGACATTTTCATAGAGTCTAGGATTAATAATGATATATAAGACATTTGAGGATAGTTTTACAAGTTGTCAAGGATGAACATGTTTTATCTAAGTTTAAAAAGTGTGAGTTTTGTTAGGGATTGGTTGGCTTTCTTGGTTACAATGTCTCTAGTGAAGGGTAGGTTGATCCAAGGAAGACGGAAGTGGTAAAAAGTTGACCTAGATCGTTGAGTCCTACCGACATCCAAAGTTATCTAGGGTTAGCCGGTTACAATAGGATGTTTGTTGAGGGATTCTCGTCTATAACATTCCCATTAACGGTCTTAACCCAAAAAAAATCCAAATTTGAATGGTCGGAATCATGTGAAAAGAGTTTCAAATTATAAAAACATAGACCCACATCCGCTTCGGTAATGACTTTACCGAACGGTACCAAAAGGTTTGTGGTTCATTGTGATGACTCTAGAGTGGGTCTAGGATGTGTTCCCATAAAACATGGGAAAGTCATAGTGTATGCCTTTAGACAACTCAAGATACATAAGAAGAATTACTCAACTCATAGCCTTGAGCTTGCTTCCATGGTATTTGAATTGAAAATTTGGCGACATTATCTCTAAAGGGTACATGTTGATGTATTCACTGATCACCAGAGTTTACAATATGTGTTTACCCAATAATTTTTAAACCTACGTCAAAAAAGATGGTTAAAACTTTTAAAAGACTATCACATAAGTGTCCTTTACCATCCTAGAAAATCTAATCTTGTAGAAGATGCCTTCAGTAGAGTGTCCATGGGTAGTGTGACTCATGTTCTTGATGATAAGAAGAAGGTAGTAAAAGAGGTTCATAGGTTGACTCGTTAGGGTGTCCGACTAGAAGTCTCTACAATGAGTGGTATCATTGTTTGCCACAACTCCAATTCATGTTTAGTGGTTTGGTGAAATCCAAGAAACACCTTGATCCTCTATTAATGGAGTTGACGGAAACGGTCCTGAGTAAGTCTAATGATAATTTTCTCAAGGAGAAGATTGGGTGCTTAGGCACCAATGAAGGTTGTGTGTACTGGATATGTATGGTTTGAGGCAATTGATTGTGGAAGAGGCTCATGGATCGCAGTATTACATTCACCTGGGTGATACAAATATATATCGCAACTTACGAGAAACATATTCATGGAATGGTAGGAAAGGGGACATAATGGACTATGTTGCTAAGTGTCTGAATTTCCAACAAGTAAAAGTGAAGCATCAAAAATCGGGTGGGTTGACTCATAATATAGATATACATGGAAACGGTAGGATATTAACATTGAATTTGTAGTAGGGTGGCCTCGTACTAGAAGACAACCAGAATCAATATGGGTCATATGGATAGGCCAACCAAGCCTTCACATTTTCTTCCGATCAAAGTCACATATTCGGTGGACAAATATTCCAAATTATGCATTAAAGATATAGTGATATTACATGGATCCCATTGGTCCATCTTTTCGGATAATGGTACTCTATTGACATCCTAGTTTTTGAAAGCTTTCCAAAATGGTATTGGTACGAAGGTGAAGTTTAGTACCGCTTTTCATCCTAAGACAGATGGTCAAACAAAACTCACTATTCAAACTCTTGAGGATATGTTGAGGGTATATTTAATAAACATCAAGGGTAATTGGGATGACCACCTAACCTTGAAAGAGTTCTCCTTCAACAAATAGCTACCATTCGACTATCTCTATGGCACCGTTTTAGTCACTTTATGGGATTAGGTGTATATCCCCATTTTTATGGTATTAGAAATGTGAATTTGCTCCACATTGTCCCGATTTGGTTTACTAAGCTCTCAAGAAGGTTTAGGTTATAAGATATAGGCTAACAGAGTCTCAAAGTCGACAAAAATCTTATACTGAAAATAGGAAAAGGGACCTTCAATTTAAAGTAGGACAATGGGTCTATTTGAAAATTTCACCCATGAATGGGGTTATGAGATATGGAAAGAATGGGAATCTTAGTCTGCATTATGTAGGCCCGTATGAAACTTTAAAATGAGTTGGGAGTATTGCCTAGGATTCATCCCGTATTCCATGTTTATATGTTCAAGAAATGTATAGGGAACTCGGTTTCCATTATTACTCTAAAAGGTTTAGCGGTAAAGGAGGAGATTTCTTATGAAGAGGTCCCGATTGAGATGTTGGATCGACAAGTTAAGAACTAGAGGAACAAGGAGGTCACCTCTGTAAAAGTTTTATGGATGAACCATCTTGTTTAGGGTGCAACATTGGAGGCCAAGGTCGACATGAAGTCCCACAATGCAAATCTATTTCCTCTTACTCCTAGACCAGATTGAGGTAAGTAATTCCATATATAACTATTATGAATTTTTAGTGATCTTATCTTGTTTTTCTAAAAATATGTGCATATTATCGTAGAAATTCATGCCTAAGTTTCCATGAAATATGTTTATTATGTTGGATTTCACTTAAGTGTTGTGTGCTATAAGTACTCATAGAATATTATTATTAGCATATTTGATATTTTTAAGATAAGAAATCAACATTTCAACTTTTGATGTTCATATTGAGGCTCATATTGAAATGGAGAAGGTAGTTGTCCTTATATGATGTGAAAAATTTGAGTTTATGTATATGGCATGTGTAGATTAAGTTCCTATTTTGTTGTTGCTATTTTCGGTGTGGAATGGAGTTGAGATTTCCTCCTATTATCTGTGACTCATTATGATATTGTTGGTTGGCTGCTAGTCTTGTGTCTTATCTTTCTATAAAAAGTTTTAGGGTGTCATTCGGGGACGAATGTTCCTAAACGGGGAGTATTGACACACTCGGAAAATCTATGACTTCTAATTAAGTCATATATGTTGAGTAATGATTGTTTTAGACCTAAATAAGTATAAATAACTTTGTTGAGAAGCATTGGAGCCATATTATTAATGAATAGCCTTAACGTCTGCAAACTAGTGAAATTTAACTAGTGACGCCCCTAGGTTTGGCGAAGGTTTCAAAGGATTATATGAAGTCCAAAACATGTAAAATTACATTAAATAGGTAAAACGAAGTATATAAGGTAAAAACGTTCAGGTTTAACCCCCTAAGGATCACCCGAGAGTTCCACCAAAGGACCCCACATTGGACCATGCAAGCTGCCCAGGGCAGTAGGGTTTTGTGCATGGAGGAAGCACTGGTGCGTCACTCCCAGATGGTGTACTCCACTTCCATAAATTATCTTACAAAAATATTGCGGGAACAACTCCGTGATGCAGGGCTTGTTCCCCAATAAAAAATCTGAAAATAGAGTTCGAGTTTGACATCATTAAAAGGTCAAATTAAGTGAGGAGACTTTTAGGTATTTCATGGCGGGACTATATATCGATTTTCCATCAGTTTTTACTCACATTTACTCACTCAAATCAAAACCCCAAATCAAAACCCTATTGCTCTCACTTCTCTCTATTTTCTCTCTCGATTCATCCCTATTCAAAAAGCTTTGAAGCTTTGAGAAGAAGACCAAAACCCTCAAGTTTCTTCTCAATGTGGTGATTCATCTTTCAGGTAAGATTTGTTTCACTCTTGGGATTCTTTTCCCCAAGAGGTCCTTCAAAAGATTATTTCTAGATCCCCCAAAACAAGAGGTTTCCTCATCACATGGGTCTTCTTTCTTAAATGAAACTGTGAGTTATTTGTGATGAATTATGATGAAATAATTTTGTTCAAATATGAATTGATTTTCAATTGGTGAATTCATATGAGTTTTTCCTTGACCCATGTCATTCCCCCAAATCCCTAATTTCTTGCATTGATTAAGGTGAATTGTTGAGGGTGATAAACATGTCCCTTGTTTACTTGGATTTTATATATGTAAATACTTCATCAATTTTGCTATTTCATATGTTGGTTGTGAATTATTTGGTATTGAAGTTTTAAGTTACATGAAAGGCAATGACGTAAGATCTTGATTATCCTTTGATCTCAATGATGCAAGGTGAAATCTACTTATATGATAATGATTGTGTTGTTGTGATGTTTGTGACAAGGATCCCTAGTCCTTAACCCTACATCTATGAATTTGCTATGAAGTATCAAATTATTTTACGGAGAAGGGCCTAAAATACCCTTAAAGTATTGAAATTGGTACAAAATTACCCTCCATCCATCTATTGGCTCTAAAATACCCTTCCCATCCACCTATCGGGTCAAAAATACCCTTGTCATCCACCTTTTGGTTCAAAATTGACCACTTATTTAACGGTTTTATATTTAAACTATTTAAATATTTTTTAAAATACGTGGTGCTCAACTATTTGATATAATTTAACTTATTTGTATAATTTATCAACTATTTGTTATAATTTAACTTATTTGTATAATTTATCAACTATTTATTATAATTTAACTTATTTGTATAATTTATAAATCAATTTATTACCCATCAATTACTAATTAAATTCCTCTTAATAAATCCATCACATTATTAATGCAAGCTACTGCCAATTGAGTGTTTTTAAAAATTATAGAAGTAAATTATCATACATTCAAGTGGCTAAATAAAAATCACCGATTACTAACTAAACCTCACTCAATTAATAATCCAATTCTAATATCAAAATCGTCATAAACACTACTAAAACACGATGAAATTATAGATTCCTGAAAATGACATCCAAAATTATTTGAGTCAGAATCGAAACCCCAATTAAATTTAGGTTGAGCCTCTTATTTAGGAGGACACTTTCTTTAAAAATTGAATTAGAAATTTATTATTAAAGGTAAATAAGTAATACATCCCGTATGCACTATTTTAAAATATAATTTTATAATTATTTATTATTTATTTTAAAACCTTTAATATATTATTTTGAAAAAAAGTTACCTATGAAGTAACATCACATAATTGAGACGTAAGAATATATTAAGATGAACATAGTCAGACTTTTAAGTTTATCGGTGATTTATATTTAGCCACTTGAATGTATGATAATTTACTTCTATAATTTTTAAAAACACTCAATTGGCAGTAGCTTGCATTAATAATGTGATGGATTTATTAAGAGGAATTTAATTAGTAATTGATGGGTAATAAATTGATTTATAAATTATACAAATAAGTTAAATTATAATAAATAGTTGATAAATTATACAAATAAGTTAAATTATAACAAATAGTTGATAAATTATACAAATAAGTTAAATTATATCAAATAGTTGAGCACCACGTATTTTAAAAAATATTTAAATAGTTTAAATATAAAACCGTTAAATAAGTGGTCAATTTTGAACCAAAAGGTGGATGACAAGGGTATTTTTGACCCGATAGGTGGATGGGAAGGGTATTTTGGAGCCAATAGATGGATGGAGGGTAATTTTGTACCAATTTCAATACTTTAAGGGTATTTTAGGCCCTTCTCCGATTATTTTATGATGTGATCATTATAATGTTCTGTCTAAAGTGAAAGGATCGCTCTCATTTGTGATCACCTATGACCTATTATGATAAGATGTTTACTTGAAGGTCTAAAATAGACTAATTTGAACTTGTATGATGTTATATGATCAATACTAAACGGAATAATTGCTTGGCATGGAAAGTTCATCTATATGAGATGGAGGTCTCAAGTTAGTAAGTTTGATCTCCCTCATGTGTTTTTCACGTTAGTAAGTCCGGATTCCCTAGTTATGTGTTGTATCCTGAGATAGAAACCTCTATATTACTAAGTGAAGGTTTGTACCAACAATCTCCTTTAATTTTAACTACGTTCCCACATAGTACTCTATCTTAGTAGATCCACCTAGTTAGCTACGTACGAATGGTACACCTTAGGCAAGTGTTAACCCTCTCTTTTCAGTGTGTGAGTAGAACAATCGATTCCATGTAGCTCACATGGACTCATGTAGGTTATTGCACTTATTTCCCTAACGTAAAAGTAAATTAAAAATGTAAGTATGTGAACTATTATTGGGTTGTCTTTAAAGATACTACATGGGGTGAGGGAGGGTATCAGACTTCTCTCACTCATTGCACATGTGGGATCCTAAGGGATGATTCTAGTAGTGTTGTTTTTATTATTACGACTACAATTCTTATTATGTTGTTAAGCTATGATTATTATTCATGCTTTTATCATGTTATGATGAACTATGAGAATATGTTGTAAGTATAAATTGGGTTTCTTAATGTGATATTTCGCCTTGGATAGGATTATGGGGTTTTAGCTTTGGCATTGCACAAGTATCGATTGGGTAATCTATGTGTTGGGTTACTAATATGTTGAATTGACTTATAATGCTTTTTATGTATACATATCGAGTTAAATTGATAAAAAACATGATTTTTGACTAAATTGTCCTTTTCTCATGCGTTGATGATTTTTGTGCATAGGAGCCATACTTAGTATATGTGGTTTGTACTAACTCATATTTTCTCCATTTTTCCCAAACATTGTAGGTTAGGTTGATTGCGGAGATTCTGGTCATTGAAGAGGAAGACTTGGTGCTTTCATAATTCAATTTGTGAGTAATTAGGTGTTCCAAGGATAAAGCCACTCATGATGTCTTTTTAGTTTTGTCTATGTTTTGAGACAATTATACCATTCTCAACTTTCATTGTAGCCTATATGGCATATTGTAATAGACTACGGGCTATCCATAAAATATTGTGATTCATTTTATACATGGTTCAATGTGAGACAAATTATTACACTAAATTCCTATATGTTGTATATTTATGCGAGAAGACTATGTATGGTTCCTATGTAGAGGTCTGTGTAAACCTCCTTGCTATATAAGCAAAAGTTTTAATTTTTTCCGTGTTTTTAACATATGATATGTTATGACGAATGGTAAGAGGCTTGTCTTAGTCCTCTTCGAGGATGACAACGCTGGTTACGCCTAAGGAGTACTTTAGGTCGTAACATATTGGCTCCCATCCTCATGGCTAGGACCATTTGTAGATTAAAAAGAATATTGGTGAGTCCTCATAGTATTCGAGGGCTTTACCATTATGTACTTTATGTTTTTCTTTATGTTTTTAGAATTTGTTAAGGTTTGTATCCCTATGATTGTATTCAAGAGTTAAAGATGGTTTAAGACATGGTTCTATAGGCTCTCACTTGGTTTTTGTAAGAGACTTCGATTGTAAAAAAATGTTTTAAATTTTATCGTTTCCACTATGTCTTTATGCCATGATATGTAACTAGGCCTGAATGAGTATTTTAAGAGTCTTGTACATTCTATAAAATCTACGGGGTTTCCCTGGACTGTGACAAACACTGTATTAGAGCCCATGATTCTTGGATAGTTGTTGGAATGTGTTATACTAGGTCTTGTAGAGTCTTGTACATAAATGTGAAATGTGCCACATTTATCAACAACAGGCTATCAGATGTAAGGAATACTTCAAAAAATTTCATTCACTAAGTCATGCCCGAGAGTTTAAGTTTATTATGTGTTTCTCGTAATGTGTGTCGTATGACTATCACAAAATTTCTACTTCAAAGGCCTATCTTGAAAGGAAAATGAGGAAAAAAATAATGAGCAAGAGGTTCTTCACTAATTTCCTTCTAATGCTCCTAAAGTTTCTATTTACTAAATGTCTAATAAGAATATTAAGTAATTTTTCAAATTGTTGACTCAAGTAAGGATAAAAGTTACGAAATTCTATGGGTCAAAGTTTGAGAAAGACCCTTAAGAGTTCATTAACGAGATCTCTCTAGTGCTAAATTTTGTGGGGTTGACTCCGGTAGAAAAGGCAGATTTGATCACTTATTAAATGAAGAATTTACTCAATTGTGGTTTAGTCGATTGAAATAAACGAGGTCGGTAGAAGTGGGCACCATGGAATGGATTACTTGATATGTTTTGTCCTTATGAGATGAGGGAGGCTAAGTTACTTGAGTTTATTAACCTTTTCTATTGTATGATGAGTGTTCAATAGTATGCTCCGTTGTTCACTAGGTTGTAAATATATGCTCCATCCTTAGGGTCGTACCCTAGGATGGTGATGAGTATGTTTGTTTTGGGTGTATCCAACTTGATAAAAAAATAATATATAATGGATATGATTAAGAATGATCTGAGTATTGATCTTCTTGTGATTCATGATCAATGGTTTGAAAGGGAGAAACTTGAAGAATGGTCTAGATGAATAAAGAGGTATATATTTGATAATTTTAACTCATCAAAAGAAGTATATTATGTTAAATGATCATCAAAGATTTCCCCAAAGTTTAACCAAATAAGGGTGTCTAACACTAAATCTTACAGAGTGAGTGGTAGTGGATCTTATGTGATTAGTTCTACTTGTTGTAGGTCTCTTAAAAGGCATGATGATAAGTGTTTATCTGGCACGAAGGGTTGCTATGATTTTTGTTAAAGTGACCACAATGTGAAATATTACATGGTACTTACTTCTAGGAAAAAGACATAAAGAAATTTATTCTATCTTCATGCTAGAGATGAGTATGAGTGTCCTCTAAATGTTTCTCTCAATACATATTTCATTCTTAGTTCTAAGCCTGTACTAATTGTTTGTTGTGACTTCCTAAAAAAGACATGATAAGCTTTTATGTCATGATTAGTATACATGCATTGGTTTAATTATTGTTATTTGTGTTTGTTTGTATGAGCCAACTTAGCCATACTAAGTTTTATGATGTGTTGGAGGATTTGATGAATAGTGGTGTTTAAGTGATGCCTAGAGATGTTGATTAAGTAGGCTCCTTCAATAGAGGATAAAATTGTAATTCTCCACTGTTTAGAATCACCTTATGTGATGAAGGTGAAAATTCTGGGTGATGATAAAGCGACACTCATAATGAACTAGGTTAGACTAGAGCTTCGCAAGTGTTTCATGAGTTAATACTGTGTTATTATAATTAATTTCAATGTTTGAAGTAAGTTTTGTAATTTTTGAAGTCAAACACCAAGGGACGAGCAAGACACTCGACGACTAGATTTTTTATGTGCTTGCATGCGTTTTTGTGTGCCTTTGTTTGTTTAGGGAGTTGTTTGGAGTTAAAATTGATTCAAGAGGGCCCTAACACCTTTTTTTTACCATGTTTAGGGTTTTCACGTCCTGTTACGACTCCACCTAGGACCCACAAGGGGCCATAGAGAAGGACCCAAGACTTGAGAACAAAACTGCAGGAACTTCTAAAACGACACCCTTTTTTGACGAGTAGTAGGTTGGACGACGCACGGTCATTTATGGTCATAGACCCACATTTAGTGTTATGAGATTATAACCAATGAAACATGTATCTGATCCAAACGAAGGCCTAGCGGGATGGGCCATCGATCAAATGACGACCCTTAGCTTGGGTCTGCCATTTTGCACCTTCAAAAGTTGTTATGACGTGGCATCAATTGGGGTGTTTTAGTAAATTCACCCCATGTCGTGGAAGTTTGTTTAAGGTTTTTTAGGTATTATTATTTTGTTTGTAGCCCTAGAACCCAAGCTAGTCTTCATTTTAAAAATCAAAACCCATCCCTCAAGAAAGACTCTCTCAATCTCCATAGAACCTAGAACTCAATGAATGGCTAAAGTGATGGTTTTGTACGGTTTATTCACCATAATTTCGTGGTTTTCTTCATATGAAGTAGGGTAGTTCATCCTTGAACCTTCTTTCATTCAAGGATCCATTGCAATGACTATTCAAAAATTGCTTCAAACTCCAACTTTTTTTTTATCTTTGACTCTAAGCAGGGTACTTTGCATGAAAATGTTTAAATGATTGAAATATGTTGTTTTTAGTGTTATTTGATTATTTTAATGTAAAAACCCCAATGAGTCCATGCTCATTCACATTATCAACTTTTCGCTTGTGAAGTGAGTTTGTTGCATTTGAATAGATAATGTTAGAGTTGTATTCTTTCATCTTGTATTGTGAATAGATACTGCCTTGTTGTGTATTATTATGAGGATTTTTTGAAGGATTGAGAAAAATGTGGCTATGTCTTAGATGAAGGGTAGGTTGATTAATTTCGTTTAGTTCTTATTAAAGAAATCTTGAGTGGTATGTTCCACCTTTTGGTGGTAGTGTTTATTTCAAGTATATGAATATATATGTGTATTGCAAGTATGGCCTTGAAGGGATAGGATATGTGTTAAAGAGAAGTTACAATGTTTATGCATGATATTTCTTAGGAAGTTTAAATGTATATCTTGATGATGTTATGTCTAAATTACGTATAATTTTATGTGAATCATGCTAGTGTGTGAAATAAGATGAATGTATATGCGGACATGTTTAGAAGTCAAGTTATGAATATGTTAATTATGTGAATGGTATTCTCACATGTACTCGCACACACACTTTGAAAGTATGAATGAAGTTTATGAATGAAAATGTGGAATTGTTGGGTAGAAATTGTTGCTAAGTAGGGATGAAGTGTCCAGACCATTCCCTGCTATTCCTAAACTATAGTAAAGAGAAGGGGGATTTTGGGATGAACACTCTTTTTGAGTTAAGATTTTAACACTATGAAAGTCCAAAACCTAACATGAACCTCACATGAGTGTATAAGGTTTGTGACACTGTTTTAAGGTAAAAAAATAATGTATATGAGTAATTTTTTAAGTTTTAGAGCCAAGGTGTCAAGAAAAGTCCATGACGTCCGTAGACTAGTTAAAAGGTAACTACTATGCCTTAACCTATATCACGAGGTTTTAGAAGTCGTAAAATGATGAAAGGTTGTTGAAAGGTGTTAAACTATTATTGGAACATGTGTAAGGTCAAAATTTCTTTGTACGACTTCCCAAGGACCACTCTAGAGGATTTCGTAGAAGACCCTTTCGCTCTACCCAAACCTACCAAATGAGGCAATGTAAACAATGTCTACCAACTATTTATAGGCGAAGGGGCATCAATTTATTTTGTTAATAAAAACTTAGCCATTTACAAAAATGGCCAATATTCAACTCTATGATTTATCGACAGACCTGCAGGTTGGTTGGGGGAAGTTGGCATAGGTTGACTTACGAACTGTTTATTGTGTCTCGTAAGTCTTGTCTAAGGTTTTCTATTATGTTTTAGGTGAGTTCATTTAATTATTTGGTATGTTATTTTTCACATCGTGAAACCACACCCTAGAACATATGGCGATCTTAAATCGCAACGGCGTACTTGACCTCTCGGAGGTCTTGTACAAGACCTCACATGTCATTCATCTAAAAAACATAGTGAAAAGTAGTGAGGAATTAAAACTTTTAACAAACATACTTCATATTCTTTAAAAAAAATTTAATATAAAGCAATAGGAAATACTAAGTCTCAATCTCATTAATCTTAATACACAAGAATACTTTGGACATGGCCCATACAAAAATACGGATATAGAAATACTTTTAATAGACAACATAAAAGAAATCTATGCTTTCGAGTCAAATGATGACATACTTTAACTTCTTTTGAATGATGCTACGGTCCAAGTCTTCACTTCTCAAAACTCCTTACTCACAAGAACTATAAAGATAGATAAAAACATGGATTAGTACAACCACATGTACAATATATGGCATAATGCATAAAAATCATGAAATGGACATTTATTTTAAATATGCATCTTTTCATTTAAAAATCATATTGTAATCATTATGACCACAGTTAGAAACTTAGAAACACATAAGAAAACTTTTAAACAAAATTATTGTAATTTTAGAGTCACTTTACACTAAATCATTTCACAGTACAGTGAAGTGCTTCCCTTTCAATTTTATCGCTTCCTAGCATGTTGTCATGTTACTAAAAGACTTCTTAAGAATCACTTAAGAAACATTAAGAGATACCGCCCATACAATATACCTAAGCACACCAAAATTACCCTCAAGTACACTCATAACAAGACATCATAAACATCAATATAAGATTCTTCTACCAAAGGTGACTCTAAGTCACACGTGAGTGAGTTGTGAAGTGACCGCCTATACAATCCCTTACGCACATACTTAAGAGAACCTATTGACCACCTGTAATAGAATCATGCTCACTTAACATAACAATATATAAGGTATGACATTCTCTTACCAAAGGCTATCGAAAGACTTACTTAAGTACATCAAGAAGACAACGTCCATAATTGACCTCGTTAAGAATACCTATATAATCCTTATGACTACCTAAGGCTTATATAATGTCCACATAATTTACTATTTCCTTAATTAGAGGCATTCTTAAGACTCATCTAGGTAAGATACAAAGTGATCATTCCTATGCCCCCTTCATACCTTAACTAGACAACCCGTAACTACTCTAGATAAGTACTTATTCATTTAAAATACTTTCTTAACTTATGTCATTAATTTCAATAGTTCATTTAAGAAACATTCAACACATAAAGGACATTCAAGTAATGGTCTTGGACAAGACTTAGGGACGGTAACTAACACCTTAAAATTATATTGTGCAATGTCTAAATAGTGTCCCATACCACCAGCTAAACATCATAGAACTTCTCTAATGATAGTAAGTATCCCACATGACGAGAATAGGCAATAACCTATATATAACATTATAGCAAGATGCCAATGGTGGAACTTAGACACCTCCCATATTGGCACATGGTTTAGGAATATGAAGGGCGTGCTTTATAATCTTATATCACTCATTAACTAGAACTACTTACCTTACCATACTCACTCTTTTCTATCCTTGTTTATCATAGAGTAATTCAGACATAAGGTTCACATAAAAGGGTCCTCTAACAGGTTAATAACCCAATCATATTTACCCTACCAAAGGAAGGTCAATTAGGGCTACCTCACAATGGTTAGAAGAAGCTAATCATGACTTTCCTAAGGATTATATGATGTCGTTCCAGACAATTAACCTTAAGTCTATCATTCCTTTACTTTGAAGGATATCATGATGGATTACAACTTCAACATTCTTAACCTTACACTTAGTCAAGGTTTTCACATAAAAGACTCTCTTAACATTATTTAAGGTATCATGTCATTCATAAATTCAAGAATAAGAGAATTTAACATACTAATTCAATACATCACATATTCATATTCTTACCCTTATCAAGCAAGGACCACAATTCAACCAAGACAAGACACCATATCCTTCACTTTTAACACATAATGCATGTCATTCTAGAAGCACATAGAAAAAAACCTAACATATTCAAGTCGTCCTATATACTATATAACATCATCCATGTGACCAATATACTCATATAGTCAAGTAGGAATAACTAAGACTCAACCCTAAGACTATATACGTATGGTCAAAGTCGTACTCTAACATGATTACCTAAGATGACATGAATAAAAGAACGCATAATATGACTTCACATGTACATAAATATTGTCATAATTAACATAATCAAACTATAAAAATATCCAAATTAATCAAGGAGTTTTCAACAACGACATGATCATGATAATACATAAAGTAACGCCGACAAGGCCACATCAAATGCAAGGCACATAACACTACCACCATAAGTGGACCATACCAATAACAATATAATTGAAGTATAAACAACATCAAAATAAATGAAATATGGCATCATACCCCCACTCCATCATCAACACCTCAATCCAATGCTAAACCATCCAATTCAATAGCATAAGACCCTTACCAATGGCCATGAACATAAATTCAACATAAAAACTACAATAATCAATAAACTAGGTAAATTAAATGTAAATTTAATAATATAATACATCATAGATATCAATTTACTACAATTATTACATCAATGAATAGTCTACATAAAACAACATAAGAATCTATCAACTCTAGATCAATATCAAGTAACCCACAACGTAGTAAAAAACTAGGGTTCATCCCAATTCATGGGTTCATAGATAATTTAGGTTAAAATAATTAATATAATATCAATTTAATCCATAAAAACATTAAAAAATAATTGATGCAAGAACCCAAGGTAGTATCATGAAATTGGACAATTAAACTTTAAAAACATAGAAAACATCTTGAAAATTGGGTCTCCTTGATAAAGATAGTTTCAAGTATAAAAATACATACCTTGATGAATCAAATTATTCACTTTGATGAATAATCTCCACTCAATACGTCAGAACAATCTCTTCCTTGGCTTTGGACTTAAATAGAGTCTTGGGGAATATCTAAGGGATTTTGGGGTTTTGATTTGGAAGCATGAAATCTTTTAAGTGTTAAACACTTATATACATTTTAAAAATACCCATAATACCCTTTTAGAAATTCCAAACTTGTATTTGTAAGTGCGGTGAAATTACAAGTTCACCCTAACTTGCCAATGAACTGCACGCAGGACATTGACTCACCAACGGTTGGCAGTCGACGAACCATTTGTCCACAAAAGGACCGTATTGTCCTTCTGTTGGTTGAATCAGAGACTCAACAAAAGTCTCATATAACCAAATATAAGTACCAATCGACGATACAATGCAAACGAGGAGTCGATTATCCAATGGGCGTCGACTGTCTCCGTGGTTTGGGCTGTCTTGGGCAGTCTTGGCACCAAGTTTGGTTCCTTCCTTAAGGACCCTTTGTTGGTCCTTGATGATATGTGCCCGGCCGTTTCTAAAAAAAACATGACCTTGTAATAGATGTAGTAACATCATACATTTGATAGGAGATACTATTGGAGATTTATGGATGGTTTTGTATCCATTGCTTCTCCTTTGACTACTTTGATCGAAAAGAGTATGAAATAGGAGTGGTCGGATGCATGTAAAGGAAGCTTAAATATTTTGAAAGATAGGTTTACTTCTATTCCTGTGCCCGACCTTACAAGAGGGTACCAAGGGCTTTGTTGTATATTGTGATGCAACCTGAGTGTGCTTAGGGTGTTTCCTCATGCAAAATGGGAATTTAGTAGTCTATGCCTCTAGACAACTTAAGGTGCATGAAAAGAATTATCCAATTCATGAGCTTGATTTAACAGGCGTGGTATTTTTCTTGAAAATATGGAGGCATCACTTGGTTAGTGTCCATGATGATGTGTATGCCGACCCTAAGATTCATAGAAGATTGTTTGAATTATTGAAAGATTATAACATGAGTGTTCTCTACCACCCCGAAAAAGCTAATGGTTGCAGATTCTCTAAGTCGTATGAACATGGGTAGTTTGTCTCATGTAGAAAAATCCAAGAAAGACCAAGTGAAGGATGTTCATAGGTTGGCTCATGTAGGTGTTTTATTAGAACATTCTCCAAATGGTGGTTTTATGGCGCATCATAACTTTTAATTGCCTTTGGTGGTCGAGGTTAAGTCTAAGTAACACCTGGATCAATCATTGATGGTGTTGAAAGAGTTGTTTCTTGGTAAGCATAATGAGTCATTCTCGTTGAGGATGATGGTGATTTGAGGTATCATGAAAGGTTTTGTGTGCCCAATATTGTTGACTTGAGAAACCTAATCCTAGAAGAATCTCACGTTTCTATTATTCGATTAATCTGGGTTAAACAAACATGTATCATGACCTTAGAGAAGTATTTTGGGGGTATGGCTTGAAAGGGGACATAGCGAAATTTGTTGTAAAATGTCCAAATTTCCAACAAGTGAAAGTTGAGAACCAAAAGCTGAGTGTCTTAGTTCAAGAAATACAAGTTCCATCTTTGAAGTGGGAAGACATTAATATGGACATCATGGTAGGTTTTGCTTAAAAAGGAAGGCAAACTGACTCTGTATGGGTAGTGGTGGATAGATTGACAATGTTCGCTCATTTATTAACGTCAAGTCCACTCTCTCGGCATATGATTATGCAAAGATCTTCATTATTGAGATTTATGTCTCATGATATTCCGTTATCCATCATATAATAAAGGGGTGCACAATTCACTTCTAGGTTTGTAGGTCATTCCTTAAAGGATTGAGTACTCAAGTGAAGTTAAGCACCACTTTTAATCCCAAAACGGATGGTCAAACAGAGCCTACTATTAAAACCCCCGAGTATATGATTAGATCTTGTGTATGAATACATTCCTTTGGTTGAGTTCTCTTATAACAATAGTTACCTTTCGACTATATCCATGGCTTTTTTAAAGGTTGTCGTAGTGTAGGAGATGTAAATCTATGATTGGATGGTTTTAAGTGGGAGAGTATTCACTTTTTGGTCTCGAATTGATCTTTAAGACATTGGAAAAAGTTCATATCATAAGGAACTGATTGAAAACATTCTATAGCCGGCAAAAGTCTATGCCGACAATAAAAGAAGGGACTAAAAATTCCAAGATGGTGATAAGGTCTATTTGAAAATCTCACCTATAAAAGAGATGATGATATTTGGTAAGAGAGGGAAGTTAATTCCTTGATATGTGGGTACCTATGGACTTTTTCAAAGGGTTGGAATAGTTACATACGAGTTTAGAATACCTAGTAAACTAGTTTAGGTTCATCATGTGTTCCACGTCTCCATGGTTAAAAATGCATCGGTGATCCTGTGTCCACTCTTCCTATTAAGGGTCTAGGTGTGCATGAGAATCTCTCCTATCAAGAATTTTTTGGGGAAATCCTTGATCGTCTAGTGAAGAAATGGAGGAACAAAGAGGTGGCCTCCGTGAAAGTCATATGGAGAAACCATCTGCAGGGAGCAACATGGGAAGCCGAGGCCAACATGCAGTCCCGTTACCCTCATCTCTTTGATAATTTTGGTTAGTTGTTCCTATTAATAACTAAAATAATAAATAAATTTAATTGGGCTTGTCTTGAAAAGATGTGCATATTCATAATAAATGTATTTCGTAAAATTAAATTTCATATAAATATGTTTTTTTTCGCTTGATTTGCACATATTTTTTTATTTAGTATGTTGTTGCCTATATGAAATGATATTGAGAATTATAATATGTTTTGAAATTTTTTTTGGGTATAAGTGTCTCTTTATGTGTTGTTAATATTATGTTGTTGTTTAGAAGGAAGCTTCTCATGTGGTAATGTTTAGCTCTTATATATGTGGTACTTGAAGTTTTGAGTGTCTATGTGTAAACGCCATGATTATCTGTTGAATGGAGTTTTTAAGCACTCCTTTGATGTCTAACTCATGTTCATCTTCTATGTTGTTTTGATGGACCTCTGGTATTGAGTCTATGCTTTCCTTTCCAATGATTTCAGTGTCATTTGGGGAGGAATGTTCCTAAGTGGGGATAATGTAACAATGCGAATGTCCAAAAGCTTATATAGAGCCTCACATGAGCGTCTAAGGTTTTTAAATATTTTTTAAGGTAAAAAATGTAACGACCTGTTTAGTCGTTTTGAGTAGCAGATTTTATTTCTGGAAAAATTGGCTGATACGACGGACACCACAACGGACCGTCATGGGCACGACGGACCGTCGAGGGTGTCCCGTTCCAAAACACTTGGAATTATGAATTTGAGTGCTGAAATTGATTCTCTGAACTCTGTGACGGACCTGCAGGACGGACCGTCACAGTCACGACGGACCGTCGTGAGGCCCCGTTGCAAAACACTTCAACTCTTGAGAATTTGGTACTGGGAACAACTCTCTGATAGTCGTGACGGAAGTGCAGGATGGACCGTCATGGGCACGACGGACCGTCACAGACTCTTGGGTGGAAATGGAGTCTCAGACCGTTGCGACGGACCTGCAGGACGGACCGTCGCAGGCACGACGGACCGTCACAGGTTGCGTAATCCCAGGCGGGGTCGGATTTCTTGCTAACTTTTAAAGGGGTGTTTTGGACTATTCCGGCTTTAATTTATAAAGTTAGTGGGTTAATGTTATTAGTTCAATTCCTTGGGGGTTGAAAGACTAACTTTGAGTTAATTGGTGGGTTGGTTTCATCACCTTTTATTCTTGAAATCTTGTGATTTAGGTTAAGAAGAGGAAGGTTGGAGGAAGAAATTAGAAAGAGAAAGAGAAGAGAAAGAGAGGCGCTTGAGAGAGAAGGAGCAAGGCTTCCTTGAAGATTTCTTGCTTGAACACAAATCCTTGGTGAAGGTAGGTTATGGTTTATGCTATTTGTAGTAAACTCTTAATAGCAAATGATATGTATTGGGTAATCTTGTAAATCCTTCTATATGCTTAATTGTATGATTGTATGAGTGTGATTATATGTTTGTGATAAATTAAGCATGATGAAGCTTTTGAACCCTAAATCTTGAAGAAACCCTAACTTACTTGTTATGAGAATTGTGATGCCTTAGTATAAAAGAAGGCTTGATCAACTATGTTTTGTTATTGATGATGCCTTAGTATAAAAGAAGGCTTGATGAACTATGTTTTGTTATTGATGATGCCTTAGTATAAAAGAAGGCTTGATGAACTATGTTTTGTTATTGATGATGCCTTAGTATAAAAGAAGGCTTGATGAACTATGTTTTTTTATTGATGATGCCTTAGTATAAAAGAAGGCTTGATGAACTATGTTATGAGAATTGTGATGCCTTACTATAAAAGAAGGCTTGATGAATTAGAGGATCGGGTGCCACGTTCCGGTACCAGGATAGTATATGAGGATCGGAGTGTCACGTTCCAACACCGGGGTAGTATATGGATCGCGTGCCACGTTCCGGTACCAGGATATTATATGAGGATCGGAGTGTCACGTTCCGACACCAGGATAGTATATGGATCGGGTACCACGTTCCGGTACCAGGATAGAATGAGGATCGGAGTGCCACGTTCCGGCACATGGTGTTAGTGGAGCGGAGTGTCACGTACCGACACGAGAGGAATAAGTTCTGAATCGGGAAAGATGCTAATATGCTAAAGCTAATGAACCTATTTCCCAAATGAGTATGGTATTGAGGCTTGAGTCCTCCTGGATGAACTTGGTGATACTTATTGATGATTTTAGTACTTGTTGTTACTACATGTTGAGTATCATAGTTGATTTGCGAGATTAACTGATATATACTGTTTTCTATTCTGAGTTGGCCGATGATACCTACTCAGTACGTGTGGTTGTACTGACTCCTACTTGTTTGTTTCTTTCTTGTATTTGTGGAGTGCAGCAAACGTGCCGTCGTCTTCAACTCGACCGCGATTCTAGCCAGTCTTCACTGCACCGGATCTCAGTGTGAGCTATGCTTCTAGCTTGGACTGGATCTTCTTCTTCTCGTCCTGATGCCTTGAAGTTCCGGCATGGACTAGCTTTCATTTGTTTTAGCTTCTTAGAATACTCTTAGTTTCGTAATTTGATCATAGATGTTCTTGTGATGATGACTTCCAGATTTTGGGGATATTTATAGTATTCGTTTTTCGTTATTGAGTTAAGTCTTACGCGTTTTATTTTATTAATTATGTTTGGGGTTTTAGATTGGTTGGTCCGCTCACATAGGAGGGTAAAATGTGGGTGCCAGTCGCGTCCCCGATTTGGGTCGTGATAAAGTTGGTATCAGAGCGTTAGGTTCGTTGGTCTCATCACACAAGAACGAGTCTAGTAGAGTCTTAAGGAACGGTACGGGGACGCCTTTACTTTTCTTTGAGAGGCTATAAGACTTTAGGAAAAAAATCATTCTTTCATTCCTTCTTTCGTGCTATTACTTGGATCCAATTGGTATCTAGGTGATACAAATTGGTATCTGACCATCTTCATTCTATTTCGCAGATGGTTAGAACTAGAGCAACGTCTGCGCCAACACCAACACCGGCCAGACAAGAAACGTCTGAGCTAGCCACTGGGGTGGTAGCTCAAAGAGGAGTGGTGGCGAAAGGCCGTGGAAGAGGTCGTGGGAGGACATCCTCTAAAGGAAGAGGACAAGCACCCAGCCCAACTAGTACCAGGGCGGTGACTCCCCCATCAACTGAGGAAGTGATAAGAGAGGGTGAGGAAGGGGAGAATGAACAAGTGCAGAACGAGGAACTGCCACCCCAACCTACCCCAGAGATGATCAATCAGGTTCTGGCTTATCTTAGCGGGTTATCTGATCGTGGCCAGACACCTCCAGTGTTTTCTTCACCAGCACCTCAGACTCCGGAGGTACAATATGCGGCTACTGTGGCCCCCCGCATGGATGCCCCATTGGAAATAGGCACGTTTCCTCGTCTGACTACAGGGCCTATAATGACAAATGATCAGCATGAACTTTTCAGTAAGTTCTTGAAATTGAAACCTGTAGTCTTTAAGGGTGCTGAATCTGAGGATGCTTACGATTTTCTGGTCGACTGTCATGAGCTACTACACAAGATGGGTATAGTAGAACGGTTCGGTGTTGAGTTCGTGAGTTATCAGTTTCAAGGGAACGCCAAAATGTGGTGGCGGTCACATGTTGAGTGCCAACCAACAGAGGCACCACCCATGACTTGGGCATCATTCTCTAATTTGTTTATGGAGAAGTATATTCCCGGACCTTGAGGGATAGGAAAAGAGATGAGTTCTTGAGCCTAGATCAAGGTAGGATGTCGGTTACTGCACATGAGGCTAAGTTTCGTGCATTATCCAGGTATGCCACCCAACTTTGTTTCAGTCCACAAGAGCGGATTCGCCGTTTTGTGAAGGGGTTGAGGTCGGAATTACGGATTTCAGCCTTACAGGTAGCGGCTACGGCAAAATCCTTTCAAGAAGTGGTAGACTTCGTGATAGAGGTGGAAGGAGTGAAGCCAGATGACTCCACCATGGCATCGACATCAAAAAGGTTTCGAAAGGGAGGTGAGTTTAATGGTTCATACACTAGAGGACAGGGTTCAGGAGGTTACTCAGCCCGACCAATTCAGTCTTCACTACAGACTGTAGTTGGGGGTCCACCTCAGACCGGTCAACACTTCTCCGAGAGACCGATGCTTGAATCCAGAGGGTGTTATGTGTCACGACCCAACCCGATGGGCCGTGACTAGGTGCCCATTTTGGACACTCACATACCAACCTATAAAGTATGACCAACTGAAACTAAGACAATATATAAAGGAAATAGTTGTGGAAGTAAGAATATACGTCACCTAGACGTTCTAGAAGTAGGTATCAAATCTGTCCGTTATTTGCTCATTTTTAAAGGTCATGCCAAATAAAGAAGGAAAGGAATAGCGTTACATACCGAATAGTCGAGCCGCACTTCCAATATTTACTGCTCAAGGTATAAATCACTTTGTCACGACCCAACCCGATGGGCCGTGACTAGGTGCCCATTTTGGACACTCACATACCAACCTATAAAGTATGACCAACTGAAACTAAGACAATATGGAATTTAATCAAATCAAGCCAAATCCAATGCCATATATATATAAAGTGGATCTATCTCATAAAGAGTCATAACCATTCAAGCGTAACAACATACACGAGCCGACAAGGCTGCCACTATTCAAAGCATAAAGATGTACACAACCGACAAGGCTGTACTTGTACAAACGGACATCCCAAACAAACCATGTCCAGACCATTATCCAAAACAAAAATATACAACCCACACGATGTCTACAGACCTCTAAGAGTATAGTAGTGAAACTCGACGGGACAGGGCCCCGCCATACCCATAGACAAGCAAAAGACTACATAAGAAGTTATGTACCAAAACGACTGGGCTCCGGAATAGTGGAGCTCTCCCAAACAGCAGAGTAGATATCCTAGGCAGAAGGATCACCAAACTGAGCGTCTACACCTGCGGGCATGAAACGCAGCCCCCCGAGAAAAGGGGGTCAGTACGGACAATGTACTGAGTATGTAAAGCATAAGGTAAAGATGACAGGATACCAACATGATAAGTCGAAACAAGATATCTCTACACATGTACTTTTTAAATGAAAATCATGCATATCTTTAACATATAAGATGCCCAGCTTCCCTAGTAAGGGACTTGGCAAAAATAATCATCATTATATATACATCATACGTACCCGGCCCTCTAGTGAGGCACTCGGTGAAATAGTCATCACATCATCTCCGTCATCATCATCATCATAACCATCCTCATCACCAATCATATATATAATATACATTCCCGGCCCTCTAGTGAGGGACTCGGTGACATATGCAAGAAACTCCGCACGAACATTAACCGGCCCGGGACTCGGTGAAATGATAAATGACTCTATGCACGAGCAGAATATTATGAGCAACCATATGCAATTAAAATCATTTCTTATAACTCAATATAACAAACAACTTGAACCAGCAAAGAGTATTACCAAAGATTAATGTTTTATCAAGATTATGAACCTTTAAATACGATATGGAAACGTAAAATCTCAATGACTCTAAAAAGCACTATCATAAATATCAGAAATCATCATAGCCTTAGATATAGACAATATATAAAGGAATAGTTGTGGAAGTAAGAATATACGTCACCTAGACGTTCTAGAAGTAGGTATCAAATCTGTCCGTTATTTGCTCATTTTTAAAGGTCATGCCAAACAAAGAAGGAAAGGAATAGCGTTACATACCGAATAGTCGAGCCGCACTTCCAATATTTACTGCTCAAGGTATAAATCTATAACAAGCAACAATCGTGCCGTAATTAGATAAATGTCGCGCTTTACTACTTATTGTAAGCTAGCTAATAATCTAACGAAAATCCGGCAGCACTTCCCCTATTTTCTTTACTTCATCCCAATCCAACAACAACCCATATTATCCACAGCAATACCAACAACACATATAATCCAACGAATCATATTAAACAGCCTCCCCCAAAACAGTTCCGTTTTAGCAACCATAGTAACAAAACAACGACACACCGAGCGATAACTCGTTTTATAATTCGCAACACATCTACCTTATTGTATTCATCCTTTGGAGTATATACCCATAAGCATATTAACATATACATAACACCAAAACAGAATTTCCAGCAGCTTACTTTAATCAAAACAGCCCAAACACTAACATAACACCGCTAGCAATCCGATCATGGTTTCTGCTCATGCTTAGCACATTCAATAACTAAAACAGATTCCTAAGATACTGTTCACGTCCCCTTCTTAACATTAATGTCTAATTAACAAAGGTATTCTAAGGAATTAACACACCAAGCAAAGAGATTACTAACCAATTTCTTTGCAGCTGCTGTCCAAGAGTTTAATGGCTGGTTTTCTCCATTTCCATGGCTGCCCAAGTCATGTGGTGAAAGAGATGATATGCAAGTCACTACACCATTTAACAATATGAAGTGGAGGCAGCCCCCCACTACAAATGCTCCACTAATTCATCCCACACTAATTAATATCACATATGGAATTAACATCCTTGCATAATATTTCTTTAAACACTTGGAACTTAAAATAAAATCTCATTTCCCGAACTTACATCTACTAGTTCATGACGCGCACGACGTATAAAAATACGAGGCATAACATCCTTCCCCCCTTAGGAACATTCGTCCTCGAATGTTAAGTTAGCATATTACCGAAAAAAATTCCAACGAGGTTTCTCTTACATTTATACCTATCAACCTGCATTTCGTAACTTATAGATCCATTTTGGACACTCACATACCAACCTATAAAATATGACCAACTGAAACTAAGACAATATGGAATTTAATCAAATCAAGCCAAATCCAATGCCATATATATATAAAGTGGATCTATCTCATAAAGAGTCATAACCATTCAAGCGTAACAACATACACGAGCCGACAAGGCTGCCACTATTCAAAGCATAAAGATGTACACAACCGACAAGGCTGTACTTGTACAAACGGACATCCCAAACAAACCATGTCCAGACCATTATCCAAAACAAAAATATACAACCCACACGATGTCTACAGACCTCTAAGAGTATAGTAGTGAAACTCGACGGGACAGGGCCCCGCCATACCCATAGACAAGCAAAAGACTACATAAGAAGTTATGTACCAAAACGACTGGGCTCCGGAACAGTGGAGCTATCCCAAACAGCAGAGTAGATATCCTAGGCGGGAGGATCACCGAACTGAGCGTCTACACCTGCGGGCATGAAACGCAGCCCCCCGAGAAAAGGGGGTCAGTACGGACAATGTACTGAGTATGTAAAGCATAAGGTAAAGATGACAGCATACCAACCTGATAAGTCGAAACAAGATATCTCTACACATGTACTTTTTAAATGAAAATCGTGCATATCTTTAACATATAAGATGCCTAGCTTCCCTAGTAAGGGACTTGGCAAAATAATCATCATTATATATACATCATACGTACCCGGCCCTCTAGTGAGGGACTCGGTGAAATAGTCATCACATCATCTCCGTCATCATCATCATCATAACCGTCCTCATCACCAATCATATATATAATATACATACCCGGCCCTCTAGTGAGGGACTCGGTGACATATGCAAGAAACTCCGCACGAACATTACCCGGCCCGGGACTCGATGAAATGATAAATGACTCTATGAACGAGCAGAATATTATGAGCAACCATATGCAATTAAAATCATTTCTTAAACTCAATAGAATACTCAACGTGGACCAGCAAGGAGTATTACCAAGGATTAATGTTTTATCAAGATTATGAACCTTTAAATATGATATGGAAACGTAAAATCTCAATGACTCTAAGAAGCACTATCATAAATATCAGAAATCACCATAGCCTTAGACATAGACAATATATAAAGGAATAGTTGTGGAAGTAAGAATATACGTCACCTAGACGTTCTAGAAGTAGGTATCAAATCTGTCCGTTATTTGCTCATTTTTTTCAAAGGTCATGCCAAACAAAGAAGGAAAGGAATAGCGTTACATACCGAATAGTTGAGCCGCACTTCCAATATTTACTGCTCAAGGTATAAATCTATGGGTTACAGATGGGCAGGGGTTTGAGCCAGTCGAGGCCACCTTTGCCTCGGTGTTCTCGCTGTGGTAGGTCCCATCCTGGGGAATGTCGTTGGGCTACGGGTTCGTGTTTTTCATGTGGCCGTCAGGGTCATACTATAAGGGAGTGTCACCTGAGAGGTAGTGCGGGTGGTATTGCACAGCCTTCTGGGTCTGTTGCTGGTTCATCTCCTTCTGTGGCTATGCGTCCTATGGGGCAGGGTATTCAGGCGCCAGCAGGCCGTGGTAGAGGATGTGGTGGAGCTTCCAGTTCTAGCGGTCCCTCGAACCGTTTATATGCTTTGGCTAGTAGGCAGGATCAGGAGGCGTCACCTAATGTGATCACAGGTATATTATCACTATTCTCCCGAAGTGTGTATGCATTGATAGACCCAGGTTCCACCTTATCATTTATATCTCCCTTCGTTGCTAGTAGGATTGGAATAGAGTCTGAGTTGATAGAACCATTTGAGGTAGCTACACCTGTAGGAGATTCTGTCATAGCTACGCGAGTATATAAGAATTGCTCAGTGGTTATATATAGTCGTCGTACGGTAGCAGATCTAATAGAGCTAAATATGATTGAGTTTGATATTATCTTGGGCATGGATTGGTTGGCTGCTTGTTATGCTAATGTTGATTGTAGAGGAAAGATAGTTCGATTTCAATTTCCAGGGGAACAAATTATAGAGTGGAAGGGTAGTACAGTATCGCCGAAAGGTAAGTTCATTTATCTCTTTGTCACGACCCAACCCGATGGGCCGTGACTAGGTGCCCATTTTGGACACTCACATACCAATTAATAGCTACATCCCGCAAACGATATGTAGCCAACTCAACAGACTCGGTCTCTGAAGCCTTGATTATCCTTAATGTACGCTGTATCTGACGAATAAACTCTTGCGGATCATCCTGGGGCCTTGACCCAAAGAACTCTGGAGGATTACAACTTAAGAAGTCACGAGCCCTTAAGCTATCAGATCTGTCCGCATGATCAACTCCTAGTCCATGCCTGCGAGCTTGACCTGCCACTAATCTAGTCAGCAACTGAACCGCATCTCTCATGGCCCTATCCTCTGCCCCTGGCTGAGGAGATGGAGGTTCAGGTTCTAGGGCCTCGGGGTTTAGTGGTGTCTCCCGAACTGGAGTTGCTGCTGCTCTAAGCTCCTCTAGCGGTGGCGGTGTAGTAGAGCTCTCCGACTGGAGCACAATACCAGGCATAGACTGGGCACGAGCCCTAGTCAAACTCGGAGAGTTACTAGGGCTCGTGCCCAGTCTATGCCTGGTATTGTGCTCCAGTCGGAGAGCTCTACTACACCGCCACCGCTAGAGGAGCTTAGAGCAGCAGCAACTCCAGTTCGGGAGACACCACTAAACCCCGAGGCCCCAGAACCTGAACCTCCATCTCCTCAGCCAGGGGCAGAGGATAGGGCCATGAGAGATGCGGTTCAGTTGCTGACTAGATTAGTGGCAGGTCAAGCTCGCAGGCATGGACTAGGAGTTGATCATGCGGACAGATCTGATAGCTTAAGGGCTCGTGACTTCTTAAGTTGTAATCCTCCAGAGTTCTTTGGGTCAAGGCCCCAGGATGATCCGCAAGAGTTTATTCGTCAGATACAGCGTACATTAAGGATAATCAAGGCTTCAGAGACCGAGTCTGTTGAGTTGGCTACATATCGTTTGCGGGATGTAGCTATTAATTGGTATGTGAGTGTCCAAAATGGGCACCTAGTCACGGCCCATCGGGTTGGGTCGTGACATTATGGATGTGGGGAGACTGGACACATTAGGAGGTATTGTCCAAGGCAGAGTCACAGAACTCCCACAGTGAGAGGTAGAGGTGGTCATGGTAGAGGCCGTTATTCTGGAGGGCGTGGTGGCCGAGGTAATAGTGGTCACCAAAATGGCCGAGGTGATGGGCAAACTGGGGCCACTACAGCAAAACATGGTAGGGACAATGGACAGACTGGTGATAGAGCCCATTGTTACGCTTTCCCTGGGAGATCTGAAGCGGAGACATCAGATGCTGTCATCACAGGTAATCTTTTGGTTTGTGATTGCATGGCTTCTCTATTGTTTGATCCCGGATCCACGTTTTCCTATGTGTCTTCTTCATTTGCTACTGGTCTTAATTTACCCTGTGAATTGCTTGATATACCTATTCGGGTGTCTATTCCGGTGGGTGATTTTGTGATGGTTGAAAAAGTATATAGGTCTTGCTTGGTGACTTTCGCGGGGAGCAACACTTATGTAGATTTGGTTATCGTAGAAATGGTTGACTTCGATGTAATTCTGGGTATGACTTGGCTTTCCCCATACTTTGCAATCTTGGATTGTAATGCTAAAACTGTGACGTTAGCCAAGCCTGGGACAGATCAGTTAGTGTGGGAGGGCGACTACACTTCCACTCCGGTTCGTATCATCTCCTTTCTTCGTGCTATGAGGATGGTTAGCAAAGGGTGTTTAGCTTTCTTGGCACATCTCAAGGATGACACTACACAGGTACCCCCAATTGAGTCAGTTTCGGTAGTCCGAGAGTTTTTGGATGTGTTCCCTGCAGATCTTCCGGGTATGCCACCGGATAGGGATATAGATTTCTGTATTGATTTGGAACCGGGTACTCGTCCCATTTCTATACCCCCTTATAGAATGGCTCCCGCGGAGTTAAGAGAGTTAAAGGCCCAACTTCAAGAGTTGTTGAGCAAGGGCTTCATTAGACCAAGTGCATCTCCTTGGGGTGCTCCGGTGTTATTTGTGAAGAAGAAGGATGGGAGTTTCCGGATGTGCATAGATTATCGGCAGTTGAACAAGGTAACTATTAAGAACAAGTATCCCATTCCTCGCATTGATGACTTGTTCGATCAGTTACAAGGTGCTTGTGTTTTCTCTATGATTGACTTGAGATCCGGTTATCATCAATTGAAAATACGGGCAACAGATGTGCCAAAGACTGCTTTTCAAACTAGGTATGGGCATTACGAGTTTGTGGTAATGTCGTTTGGTCTTACGAATGCCCCTGCTGCTTTTATGAGCCAGATAAAAGGGATTTTCAAGCCATATCTGGATCTCTTTGTGATTGTATTTATTGATGATATATTGATATACTCAAAGAGTAAGAAGGAACATGAGGAGCATTTGAGAAGGGTATTAGAGTTGTTGAGGAAGAAGAAACTTTATGCCAAATTTTCCAAGTGTGAGTTTTGGCCAGATTCAGTGTCCTTCTTGGGGCACGTGGTTTCTAAGGATGGAGTGATGGTGGATCCATCTAAGATTGAGACAGTGAAGAATTGGGTAAGGCCTACAAACGTATCAGAAATAAAGAGCTATGCTTCTAGCTTGGACTGGATCTTCTTCTTCAAGTCTTGATGCCTTGAACTTCCGGCATAGACTAGCTCTTATGTATCTTAGCTTCTTAGACATTTTTTAGTTTAGTAATTTGAGGATAGATGTTCTTGTGATGATGACTTCCAGATTTTGGGGATTTTTATAGTTTTGATGTTTAATAATGAGTTAAGTCTTCCGCGTTGTATTTTGGTTTAATATGTTTGAGTTTAGATTGGTTGGTTCGCTCACATAGGAGGGTAGATGTGGGTGCCAGTCGCGGTTCCCGATTTGGGTCGTGACACTTATGTTATTTTATTTTATCATATTGAGAGCAAGCACATATAGTGTGATGTGGATAGTTCTTATATGTAGAAGCTTATGGATCAAATGGTCAAACATTACTACATAAGGGTCATCTGTAGTAACATATGAATCATATATAGCAACATATGGATCAAATGGTCAAACATTGCCAAATAAGGGTCATCTGTAGTGACATATGTGACACATGTAGCAATATATCGATCATATGTAGCAGCAAATGCCTTAAATGGTCAAATATTGCTACATAAGGGTCATTTGTAGCAACATTTGTGACATATTTAGCAATATATGAACTATATGTAGCAATATATGTCTCAAATGGTCAAACATTGCCTTATAAGAGTCATTTGTAACGACATATGTGAAATATGTTGCAAATATGAATCATATGTAGCAACATATGCCTCAAATGGTCAAACATTGCTACATAAGGGTCATCTGTAGAAACGTTTGTCACATATGTAGCAACAAATGCCTCAAATGGTCAAACATTGCTACATAAGGGTCATCTATAGCAACATTTGTGACATATGTAGCAACATATTAATCATATGTAGCAGCATATGCCTCAAATGGTAAAACTTTTCGACATAATGGACATCTCTAGTGACATATGGACCAGGAATGCAACACTACATTTATTTATTTCCACAACTATGATAACTTTAATGGTTGTACACAACTACACAAGAGTTTTCCATCCTCTATAATATTCTTCTTGGTAATTCTTAATTATACAACAAAAAACAACTCTTAATAATACAAAAAAACAACAACAAACAACACCACGATTAACTTCCATATGCTACAACATTTGGTCTTTTTCTTCTCCTTCATCCCCCACTCGGTACTTCTTTTAATATGACTTTCATAATCAGTTTCCATCTCCTTAATTTTGTTTGCCAATTTGAGAATAACGAACTTGGATCGTATATCAANACGTGTCAGAAATAAGGAGCTTTGTTGGCTTAGCTAGCTACTACCGACGATTTGTCAAGGGCTTCTCTTCTATTGCTTCCCAGTTGACGAATTTGACTAAGCAGAATGTTCCATTTGTATGGTCAGCTGAATGTGAGGAAAGCTTTCAGAAGCTTAAGACTTTGTTAACTACCGCACCAATTCTTACCTTGCCAGTAGAGGGTAAGAACTTCATTGTTTATTGTGATGCATCCTATTCGGGTTTGGGTGCAGTGCTAATGCAAGATAAGAATGTGATTGCTTATGCTTCGAGGCAATTGAAGGTGCATGAACGTAACTATCCGACTCATGATTTGGAGTTGGCCGCGGTAGTATTTGCACTAAAGCAATGGAGACACTATTTGTATGGGGTTAAGTGTGAGGTCTATACGGACCATCGTAGCCTACAGTATGTCTTCACTCAGAAAGACTTGAATTTGAGACAGAGGAGATGGATGGAACTACTCAAGGACTACGACATCACTATCTTATACCATCCGGGAAAAGCAAATGTTGTGGCAGATGCGTTGAGTAGAAAGGCGGGAAGCATGGGAAGTCTAGCTCATTTGCAATTCTCTAGGCGCCCGTTGGCTAGGGAAATCCAAAATTTGGCTAATGATTTTATGAGGCTAGAAGTGAATGAGAAGGGACGATTTTTAGCTTGTGTGGAGGCGAAATCTTCTTTTCTTGACCAGATTAAGGGGAAACAGTTTGATGATGAGAAACTAAGGCGAATTCGGGATATGGTGTTGCGAGGAGAGGCTAAAGAAGCAATAATTGATGAGGAAGGTGTTTTGAGAATTAAGGGAAGAGTATGTGTGCCACATGTTGATGACGTGATCCACACTATTCTTACAGAGGCTCATAGTTCCGGATATTCCATACATCCTGGTGCAACCAAGATGTACCGTGATCTAAAACAACACTTTTAGTGGAAGAGAATGAAGCGTGATATTGTGGATTTTGTTGCCAAATGTCCGAACTGTCAGCAAGTAAAGTAAGAACATCAGAGGCCCGGAGGAACACTTCAAAGAATGCCTATTCCTGAATGGAAGTGGGAGAGAATTGCAATGGACTTTGTGGTTGGTCTTCCAAAGACATTGGGGAAGTTTGATTCTATTTGGGTAATTGTGGACAGATTAACTAAGTCTGCTCACTTCATTCCGGTCAAGGTGACCTACAATGCGGAAAGGTTAGCCAAAATCTACATCTCAGAAATCGTTCGGTTACATGGGGTTCCACTTTCCATTATATCTGATAGAGGTACGCAGTTTACTTCTAAGTTTTGGAGAACCTTGCATGCTGAATTAGGTACTAGATTGGATCTTAGTACTGCATTTCATCCTCAGACCGATGGTCAGTCTGAGCGAACGATTCAAGTGTTGGAGGATATGCTCCGTGCGTGTGTGATAGAATTTGGTGGCCATTGGGATAACTTCTTACCCTTGGCGGAGTTTTCATACAACAATAGCTATCACTCCAGTATTGACATGGCTCCATTTGAAGCATTGTATGGGAGGAGATGTAGGTCTCCCATTGGTTGGTTTGATGCATTTGAGGTCAGACCTTAGGGTGCTGATCTGTTGAGGGATTCCTTGGAGAAGGTGAAAGCTATTCAAGAAAAGCTTTTAGCGGCTCAAAGTAGACAAAAGGAATATGCGGATCGAAAGATTAGAGACTTGGAGTTCATGGAGGGTGAACAAGTCTTGTTGAAAGTTTCGCCCATGAAAGGGGTGATGCGGTTTGGAAAAAGGGGTAAGCTAAGTCCAAGGTACATTGGACCATTTGAGGTACTTAAGCGAGTGGGGGAGGTTGCTTATGAATTAGCTTTGCCTCCAGGGCTGTCCGGAGTGCATCCGGTATTTCACGTGTCCATGTTGAAAAGGTATCATGGGGATGGAAATTACATCATTCGTTGGGATTCGGTTCTGCTCGATGAGAATTTGACTTATGAAGAGGAACCTGTTGCTATTCTGAGTAGAGAGGTTCGCAAGTTGAGGTCGAGAGAGATTGCATCCATCAAAGTTCAATGGAAGAATCGACCGGTTGAAGAGGCTACTTGGGAGAAGGAGGCAGATATGCAGGAAAAATACCCACATCTGTTTACAGATTCAGGTACTCCTTTTCGCCCTTGTTTTTCTTCTTTTGATCGTTCGGGGACGAACGATGGGTAAATTGGTATCTATTGTAACGACCTGTTTAGTCGTTTTGAGTAGCAGATTTTATTTCTGGAAAAATTGGCTGATACGACGGACACCACGACGGACCGTCATGGGCACGACGGACCGTCGAGGGTGTCCCGTTCCAAAACACTTGGAATTATGAATTTGAGTGCTGAAATTGAGTCTCTGAACTCTTTGACGGACCTGCAGGATGGACCGTCACAGTCACGACGGACCGTCGTGAGGCCCCGTTGCAAAACACTTCAACTCTTGAGAATTTGGTACTGGGAACAACTCTCTGATAGTCGTGACGGAAGTGCAGGACGGACCGTCGTGGGCACGACGGACCGTCACAGACTCTTGGGTGGAAATGGAGTCTCAGACCGTTGCGACGGACCTGCAGGACGGACCGTCACAGGCACGACGGACCGTCACAGGTTGCGTAATCCCAGGCAGGGTCGGATTTCTGGCTAATTTTAAAGGGGTGTTTTGGACTATTCCGGCTTTAATTTATAAAGTTAGTGGGTTAATGTTATTAGTTCAATTCCTTGGGGGTTGAAAGACTAACTTTGAGTTAATTGGTGGGTTGGTTTCATCACCTTTTATTCTTGAAATCTTGTGATTTAGGGTAAGAAGAGGAAGGTTGGAGGAAGAAATTAGAAAGAGAAAGAGAAGAGAAAGAGAGGCGCTTGAGAGAGAAGGAGCAAGGCTTCCTTGAAGATTTCTTGCTTGAACACAAATCCTTGGTGAAGGTAGGTTATGGTTTATGCTATTTGTGGTAAACTCTTAATAGCAAATGATATGTATTGGGTAATCTTGTAAATCCTTCTATATGCTTAATTGTATGATTGTATGAGTGTGATTATATGTTTGTGATAAATTAAGCATGATGAAGCTTTTGAACCCTAAATCTTGAAGAAACCCTAACTTACTTGTTATGAGAATTGTGATGCCTTAGTATAAAAGAAGGCTTGATGAACTATGTTTTGTTATTGATGATGCCTTAGTATAAAAGAAGGCTTGATGAACTATGTTTTGTTATTGATGATGCCTTAGTATAAAAGAAGGCTTGATGAACTATGTTTTGTTATTGATGATGCCTTAGTATAAAAGAAGGCTTGATGAACTATGTTTTGTTATTGATGATGCCTTAGTATAAAAGAAGGCTTGATGAACTATGTTATGAGAATTGTGATGCCTTAGTATAAAAGAAGGCTTGATGAATTAGAGGATCGGGTGCCACGTTCCGGTACCAGGATAGTATATGAGGATCGGAGTTTCACGTTCCGACACCGGGGTAGTATATGGATCGGGTGCCACGTTCCGGTACCAGGATAGTATATGAGGATCGGAGTGTCACGTTCCGACACCAGGATAGTATATGGATCGGGTACCACGTTCCGGTACCAGGATAGAATGAGGATCGGAGTGCCACGTTCCGGCACATGGTGTTAGTGGAGCGGAGTGTCACGTACCGACACGAGAGGAATAAGTTCTGAATCGGGAAAGATGCTAATATGCTAAAGCTAATGAACCTATTTCCCAAATGAGTATGGTATTGAGGCTTGAGTCCTCCTGGATGAACTTGGTGATACTTATTGATGATTTTAGTACTTGTTGTTACTACATGTTAAGTATCATAGTTGATTTGCGAGATTAACTGATATATACTGTTTTCTATTCTGAGTTGGCCGATGATACCTACTCAGTACGTGTGGTTGTACTGACTCCTACTTATTTGTTTCTTTCTTGTTTTTGTGGAGTGCAGCAAACGTGCCGTCGTCTTCAACTCGACCGCGATTCTAGCCAGTCGCGTCCCCGATTTGGGTCGTGACAAAAAATAATGTATATGAGTCATTTTGAAAGTTTTAGAATCAAGACGTAAAGAAACGTCCATAACATTTAGAGACTAGTTAAAGGGGTGCCAGTGTGGCTTTGCCTATTTTATAAGGTTTTAGAAGTCAGAAATTGATGAAAGTTGGTTGAAAGGTGTTTAACTAGTATTAGAAAAGGTTTAGGGTCTGAAAGTCTTGGTACGACTAGGCAAGGACCGCCGTAGGGGTCTTTATAGGGGACCCTGCATTTGAACCAAACCTGCCAAATGAGGCAGTGTAGACAGTGTCTACCTACGAGTTGCAGGCGATGGGGCATAAATTTCCTCCGTCGACCAATGCTTACCCATCTTCCAAAAATGTCCAAAATGCAACTCTTTGAACTTATCTATGGACATGCAAGAAGTTTGGGGGAAGAGGGCATAGGTTGACCTACGGAGCGTCAATCGTGGTCTCGTATGTCCTCCCTGAATTTTCCAGTTATGTTTTTTGTGAGCTCGTTTAATTAGTAGGTAGGTTAGTTGATTAATTAAGGGTTAAGGGAGGTCTAATTAACTTAATTAAGAACATATATAAAGACCTAAGCCTTATTAAACTAACCCAACACCTCAAAATTTCCAAACCCAAATTGCTCTTCTTCTCTCTACTTACTCTCTCCCAAGAAAAATCCATAGAAGACTAAGGTCTAAGAATTATAAGGAATCCATAAGGTCACTTTTCACCATAAGTTTTCAAAGATTAACAAGGTATGTGAACTCTTCACCTTTGGGATTCGTCTCCCCAAAGGGTTCTTCAAAAATTGGTTTTCAAAAAGATGATTTCATATGGGCATCTTTCTAATCAGAATTTGATCTTCTTAATTGTATTGTTTATGGTTTACTTTGATGATTATGAGTATATTATTATGTATTATTTTTCAATTATAGTAGTTCTTGATTATTTAACTTAGTATATGGAATAGATTACAAATTGACCCAAATTCCCTAACCCTAGGTGATGAACTAGTATAGAATTGAATCGTATTGATGCAATTGACCTAGTTATTGCGTTCATTACTATTGTATAATGTTACTAAACCTATTATTTGATTAAATTGGTTGGTTTATGTTGAGTCATGGATGATGGATTTTGAATGAGATCGGGTAAGTCTGTGTCATCCTAAACATTTACTTTAATTGTGATGGCTTGTACTTTATGATGAAGTCCAATTAAAGTATATCTTATAAATTTATTAAGTAGGTGTTAGTATGATGTTGCAATTAAAATGTCTTGATTATGTGGATTGTGAGATTATGATTAAGATGTAATGATATAAGGTTGGTTGTGAAATACCTGTGTGCCTAACTATGATATAATAATGTTAATGTGCTATTATCACATGTGAGGGTTGTATTGAAAGGATGTTCTCATGCAATTCATATTGAGATAATGACTATGACTATATAAAGATTTATTCTCCTATGACGTAGACTAAGTTATTATTGCTAATGAAAGACAGTTCAAAAGGTCCTTTAGGTTAGCACTGAGTGAACTAGTAGTGAGTAGTGTCCCTTACCATGTAGGGAATGTAGGTTCAATATTGTACTTATGATATTGGAGACTATATTGTGATGAGCATAAAGAGGGAACCAAGTATATCTCCTAGTTCTTGAACTATGTTGGCCCTGTAGGACTACTAGCTAGTGTATCCACCTACAATGCAATGTTCATGTTTTGGTACTACTATACGATCAAATTACACTTCTCTAAAGAAGTATAACCGGTCGTATCAAGTAAAGAACCCAACTAGTATGTTGGGGTTAATCCCACGAGAAAAATGATTTAGACTTAACTTCAATGTAGAAATACTTTTATTTAGTCATTTTCTTTCCGAAAACAAGTAGTTGAAGAGGGGATCAAATTAAATCAAGTAAGAAGAGTAAAGATTAGCTTTTTATCAAGTTGTGAGATAAACTAGGGTATATATTTGTCCATAGGTTCATAACATCCTATTCCTAGCTATAACAATTCTTCCCTAGTTTTTTGCATGCAAAGTCATAAATTAGGTTTCTCTAAATCCTTTTTCCGGCATCTATATAGTTTCACCCCATACCTTGTTCCGGATACGTGTGTATAAGGTACTAACCCTACCTTTAGTTCATATTAAGCATCACATTTGATGTATGTCTAAGTTATAACTTCGCACAACGCGAGACTAGTCTATTTTATAATATCCCAGTAAATCTATGTTGATAATTCTTTTCTTATTAATTACCTCCTCAGTTCGAAAAATAGAAAAAAGTTGAGTTCTAACGCGTGCACTCGTTTAAAAGAGTGTTAAGCGAAGAATTATCAATACATGTGATAACCCATTTGAGAATTGTTATTAAGCTAGGTTTACTTTATTAATAACTCATGATCCCCACAATTCTAGTTGTGGATTTAGTTACCCATGCATGTCAGAGAAAATTCATGTTTGTTAAGCAATAAAAAATAAACTTACTTAGACAATTCGAAAAAAATTCAGAAAACCCACTTGAAATAACAAGATAGCACTTGAAAACGAAATCCAGAAATTGAATTATTGCTAAAGTTGAATAACCCAATCTCCAATCACAAACTATGAACAATAACAATAATGTCTAACACCGAAAATGTGGTTTTAAATCTTATTTATAGACAATATCATCCTAAATTAAAAGGAATTAAAATAAAGAAAGTTGTCCAAGAACGAGGCTGTAATCTATAACCCCACAAAATGACTGTCGATGATTCCACGAACCGTCGACTGTCTCCGTCAGTCAAGACATAGAATTAGGTTTCCTCCTTTATATGGCATCCTCTCTGAATCAATCGATGAAGAAACAACACGGTCTATCTGTGAGTCTACGGTTTCGTCGATGCCTTTAATTGGTCTATTATTAGAATTTTCCAACTTCGAGTACTAGGACTATCTGTGATCTCATCGACGTTTGAACAGGATGGTTCATAGATCCTCTCTTTAGACTCACACTTAGTCAGATTTCCTCTAATTTCTTGAAATTAAGTCGACAGTAACAATCTACGGGCCGTCGATGGAACGACGGACCGTCAATGGCCTCCGTGAGTGGCTTATACACATTATTTCAGCTGACTTTTGCATTTTATTTCTGAACATATTTCATGCAAAACAATAATAAAAACATGCTAAACTACTACTAGAAAAGTCTCTCGACAGAGAGAAATCTTAAGGAAATAGAAGTGAAAACACCGTGAAACCACGGTACATCAACTACCTTGGCAAGTAGTCCACATTCTTTTTGTGTAAGGTAACATGACATCGGATTAAAAATTTAGCTTGGTGGTCTAAGTTTGTTGAGTCATGCTTTCCTGAAAGGAAAATTAAATAATAAAGTGAACTCTAACTGGGATGACTTATGGTTTTTGACTTAGTCTAGGTAGGGGTATAGGATTCTACCTATACATTGCACTAGTTGGCCTTGAGATAAGTCTTAGGAGCATGTTCTTACGTTCTTATTCTTTTATAATTAAATGATATGCATATGTTGAATTTATAGGTTGATGATACTTTATGATGTAGGTTTCACTTATGAACATGTTATTGGTCTACATTGCTAAATATGATGATGACTAATCTTTATTCTATGTTATGTGATATTAGGCATTGCTTATGATCCTTTGTTGGTTTTACATAGTTGAGTAAGGTTATGGGCTTTACTCGTTCATTGCATTTTTATACTTGATGGTCGGTCATGATTAATGGTCTTGTATATGTTGTAAAGTTATGAACTCTTATACATTCTTTGTGTTATGACATGAAGTTGGAGTTCTTTTTACTATAGTTCTAATAATCTATACACATGTTTGATTGTCTATACTTGATGATGTTGGTCTTGTGTTGAATATGCTATTATCTTAACGAGTAAATGACTATTCTCTTATATGTTTTTTTTATTGTGCATAATGCCCTTCAAAGTAACTTGGCATGCTTTTTAACAGATGTCCCTTTTGGCATGATTCCTAATTTATGTGTGCATATGTTTTCATACATAGTACAATTAATGTACTAACCCCTGTTTTCTCCCTTTTTCCCAAACATTTTAGGTTCGTGTCTTTGAAGAGTTCGTGACCAATTTGCAATGAAGGCTTGGATAATTTCTCCAAATGTGGGTATATCCTCAAGATGCGAGGATGATTCCTTTTTCACATTCTATATATGTGGCTTGCTATAGTCTAAAGACATTTGTTTAACTGTTATTGTTGAAAATATTGTTGTAAACACTAAGAGGCAATTACAAATTTTTGTAAGGGATATGCTCGAATCGTTCTTTTCCAACATAGATGGTTTTATATGAGATATCTTTATTAGAAAATATCTTGTATATTGTATATGTGACATAAAAGTAGAAGCCTATGTATGTTTCCTATGTTAGTAGGGTATGTAGACTCCCTATGTATATATTATGTGTTAGCGAGAGGTCAATGTAAACCTCATTATAGAAGTAGATGAAAAGTTTAAATTGTCTGCACTTTTAACCTGTGAATGTAATGACAAATGAGTAGAGTGAATGAAATGACAAATGAGTAGAGGCTAGTCGTAGTCCTCTACGAGGATAACGACGCCAGTTACGTCTTGGGGGTCCTACCCGGATGTGATAAATATAAAGTGCTTTGTAGCAACCTCACTATTCCCAAGAGATTTATATGATAGTAACCTCGAGGGATAAGTACTCTTCGTTAGCTGAGATGTAATGATAAATAGCTATACCTTAACCTATAGATAATGAATGTTTAAGAATGTGGGGAAGTCATGCTTAGCACCGAGAGGATTTCGAAAATGGGTGAGTACTCTTCATTTTTAGAGATATTTTATCCACTTTACCTCTTGAGGTGAGTGCTCCTTGTTAAGTAGATAATGAGTTATTTAGAATCAATTTTCATATCCCTTAACTATGAGCCCGCATAGATGTAAAGTCTAATAGAATGAGTCTACCTTAGGAAATTGGTGATCCCTTATTCTGTAGGGGTTAATACCGAGTCTATCTTTTATGGTCTATGTTGGTTAAAGATAACCCCCACAAATGAATGTAATGAACTAAGTCTTTCAAAGGGTGTACTACTTAGGGTTGGTGGTGGAATGGGTTGCTATTTTGATGTAGTCTTGGTGTGTCCTTATATCAAATGAATGAATAGGTTATTATGTGATGTAAGTGAAGTAAGATGACTTTATGCCTAATTTTAAGAAAGCATATTGATGTTATTTCTTGTACGATGAAAGTTGTATATGATTATATTGATGTGCCTAGTCAAAGGGAATTCTCTAAGATCACTAAGATGGGAGTAGTAGTATGAGATGCTATTTTCACATTACACTAAGTATAACTTGGGGTTTGTCTTGGAGGAATCTTCTTATGTGATGTTCCTAAATGCATGTATGTTTTTCTAGTATCTTAGTAATGAATGTTGACTTCTGAAATGGGATGAAGTATGCTTATCTTTGGTAGTCTTAAGCATCACTTAGGTGTATATTGAAGAGATTGTATGGGATTTTTCTTCATGTATTACCTTAGTTAACTTATGATAACTTGGGATATGAAGAGTCTATATGATAAATGACTTCACTTCGAAGTATGACCTTATGTTTAAATCATGAAAGTTTTCCTCATGTGATAAATGATGATTTATTTGATGTATCCTGACATGATTCATGAAGGTTTTTACTAAAATAGAATGAAATGTTTATCTCAGCTAGAATATTTTTTCTTTCACATGAGTTGTTTGCATACTTCCATACTTCATACAATATTTGTGCTAACCCCATACTCTTTTGTATTCCAAAGTATAGGTGAACGCAGGTTCTTAGAAGGAAAATCTTGGGATGTGAATCTCTCAAGATTGGTATGTCCTCATATATTCGAGGATATAGTCTATATTTCTTTAGTTTCTCCTTTAAGACTTGTATAATTCTTCTTATGTATTTGATTCAATGTAAAGTTTTAAGACCCTATGATATTCAAGATGTGTCTTAAATTTTGCTTGTGATGATGAGACTTATTCCTTAGCTTTTATAAAACTTATTTTTGTGGTTAAAAGTTTTAATTCCGCACTACTTCTCATACTTATGGAATAAATGATAGCTATGAGTCTTGTAAAAGACCTCCGTGAGGTCATGTACATCATGTGATGATTGAAGAGTGTCCCTTTCTTAAAGAGTGCTCATAATCATGTGGTTTCCAAGATAACTTATGAGTTGGACCTCAACCTAATTCAAGTACTTGCACTTCATTATCTGGGATTTCATGACGATGAATCCTCCTACTATCCATGGTATTAAATTGGATGACGATTAAGAAGGTTTCATAGATGTGGTATTTAAGGTGCTGGATGCTATGGTAGTGACTTTTAAGGAGAAAGCAAAACTATTTTCTTACCAACTAAATGATGTTGACAAACTGTTGTTTGAGAAAAGGAGTGAGAGGCCTATATGGGAAGGTCAAGTAGATAAGGATGTTTTCAAGACGACATTTATTGATACATTTTTCCCCATAAAATTGAGGAGAGAAAGCTGGTAAAATTATTGAACCTTTGACAAGGGAAATGGGTGAAAGAGTATTTTCTAAAGTTCACCCAACTCTCTAAGTGTGCCGCAGCCATCGTAGCCCACCCTAGGGCTAGAATGAATATTTTCGTGATAGGAGTGTCTAGATAAGTTGAAGAAGAGTGTCGTAGGACAATTCTCCATAATAATGTAGATATCTCTAGGATCATGGTGTATGCTCGGTATATTAAGGAGTCTAAGCTTAAAAATATGAATAGGGATGGAAAGAGGCCTAGGTATGATGAACCAAGTAACCCATGTCTAAGAAAATGTTCTGACTCTTCCATGGGGTACAAGTATAGGGTTTCCAACCAAAATACCCAAGGAGGTGGGCATGCGTTTGAGAGGCCTTAATACGCTACTTGTTAGAAGCAACACTTTTGAAAGTGTCTTGCCGGGATAATATTTTTTTGGATTTGGTAATAAGTTTCATAGGATGAGGATTGCCCAAACCTCAGGGCAAAAGGGAAAGAAGTCAATCAAGATCCTTATCATGGTATTGATCCTAATGCTCCAAAGAAAACTCGTTTCTATGTACTTTGAGCTAAAGAACGAACTAAACAAAAATGAAGGCCCCCAAAGGTTATAATTAATTGTGGTTACTTTATTTATTTAAGATAGGTTTACCCTACGCGGGGAAGAATTATTTGAGTAGCAAGGAGTTAGGTACATTTTTCTTTTCCTTATATTCCAACTCAAGCTTAAGACCTAACTCGGTTGTAATTTCGCTATACTTTAGGAGTCTTGCATTTTAGTATGAGTTGCATGTCTCCTTATGCTATGAGTTACATTGATATTATGTTGTGTTGCATGCTCCTTATATTAACATAGTTTCATTAGTAGATTTGTATTTAGTCTATATTTCTCATGTCAAGTGTAGCTAATGGTCCTAATTGCTTCAAAAATTATTATGTTTATGTGTCAATGTGTTATTCGAAGTTTATTGCTTGTTGAGCTTTGAAGTTGTATGATGAGCATTTCTAATGTTTGATTAGGTAGTTCCTCCATAAATGAAATGAAAATGAAGAAGTGAGTGTATACTTTGAAATGTAGAGATTGTTCCAATTTGCCGATGAAGCTAAAAATGCTTAATAATGTGTAGTTGAAGTTCCTGGTAAGTTTAGTTCATTGAATATGAATGTTATGTCCATGATATTATGTGTTACATTCTGCTTCTTTAGTCCTTGATGTCCTTGAAAGTGTTAAATGTCATTCGAGGAAGGATGTTTTTCAAAGTGGGGCAGAATGTGATGACCCTCATAATTATCTAGGTTAGAGTAGATCTTCTTAAGTGTTTCATGAATAATGTATTAAAAAAATAATTTTTATTTTTTTAGTCAGTTTTGTAACTTTTAAAGTCAAACGTCATGGGACGACTAAGACTCTCGATGACTAAAGGTCTATGTTTTTGCATGTGTTTTAGTGTGCCTTAGTATGTTAATGGAGTTATTTGGGGTTCAAATTAATATTGGAGGGCCCTAAAACCTAGATGAGCATTTTAAGGGTATAACGTTTGGGTATGAATCCACCTAACACCCACGCGTGGCCCTACAGAAGGACCCAAGATGTGGCCACAAAACTACCAAGCAGTTCCAAAACGACGCCCTTTGTTGATGAGAAGTAGGTTGGACGACACCCCATCATTTGGAGGCATAAACCCAATATTAATTGAGGGATTTAAGCCCCCATGAAACTCATCTCTGATAAAAACAAATCCCCTACAGGACGGGCCATCGATCAAACGACGCCCCTTATCTAGGGTTCGTCATTTTGGGACGTGCAAAAGTTACTGTCATGTGGCCTCACATGGGGTGTTTTTGTTAATTCACCCCAAGTCTTGAATGGATCACATACGTTTGTTTAAGGGTATTTAAAATAATTTTTTTTTTTTATAGTCCTTGAACAAGTGTTAGTCTTCATTTTCAAAAATCAAAACCCCTACCTCAAGAAAGACTCTATCAAAGTCTATAGAAGCTAGAACTCAAGAAAAAGCTAGAAGTGAAGGTTTTCAACGTTTTATTCACAAAAAAATCGTGTATTTCTTCATAGTGAGGTATGGTAGTTCATCCTTTAATATTATTTCATTGAAGGGTCCATTCCAATGACTTCTGAGAAATGGTTTCAGACTCCAACTTCTTCTATGTTTGACTCTAAGCATGGGTCATTGCATGAAAATGTTTTAATGATTGAAATATGTTATTTTCAGTGTTTGTTGATGATTTTAAATTTAAAACCAAAGAGAACCTGTAATGAATCGCAAGTAACCCCTTGAAGATAAGGAGAACCCTTGGATCGTCAGGAGGTGTGCTTGACCCTTTGGAGTCTCGTAGAATCCCTTTAACTATCATTATTGCATAAGACAAGAAAAGTAGTGCGGAATTTAAATCTTTTCACGAACATTAATATAAAAAGCAATTCTTTCATAAATTCTAAGAAAAATCTCATCGTCACAAGCCAAAAATAATATGGACATGACTTTTTACATTTGAATGAAAATACATAATGCACTAAGTATGACATATGCAAAAAAGGGACATTTTAGTATAAATATAGATTCATGCCAATTCAGTAAAACATTTATGGATATAGAAGTAAAACGACATAAAAATCATCATTTAACACTTAGACAAGTATTTCCATAATTTTAGCAAAACGTACCATTTTATAGTACACTACCAAAATGTTACAGTGAACCCTTAGCATAAGAGTGAATTCATTTTACTCACAAAAGAATGAACTCCAAAAGTCAAGCCAAGAGGAAGTGAACTCATTTCCATAGGAGTTTCCATAGCTAAGGTTATCCTAAGACTCACCAAGGTAAGACATGAAGGAAACGTCCATAAACCTCTGTCAATACATAGCTAGGTAATCCCCAAGACTACCCCTTCTACGATTATTCGCCTTGGGAGGAAAAGTCCTCAGTCAATGAGAAGACATTAGAAGAACACTCAAACAACACACCCAGATTTCCCTTTCGGAATGCTTACTTAGTGCAATGAGTAGATGCCGTCTCATTCCACCACCTACCCTAAGTAGTACACTCTTTTAGAAGACTTAGTTCATTCAATTTATATAAGACACACCACCTACCTTAATTAGTACGTTCTTTTAGGAGACTTAGTGCAATGGAAGGTCTACTTAGTGCAATGGATATATAGCGTCTGATACCACCACCTACCTTAATTAGTACGTTGTTTTAGGAGACTTAGTGCATATACTTCATATAAAACACACCAAGACATTCCTTTCAAAAGGTATACTTAGTACAATGGATAGATGGTGTTCATTCCACCACCTACTCTAAGTAGTACATTCTTTTAGGAGACTTAGTTCATTCATTCTTTTGTGAGGGTTATCTTAACCGACATAGACCACGAGATCTATACATGGAATCTCGATAATACCTTTATCAGATGAAGGATCCCCTCTTGCCTAGGCTAGGGTCATTTTTTTAGCTTTTCCATGTCTTTCCCAATAGATACAACTATGTGGGTGCATAGTTAAGGGATAAGGAGATTTCCACTGAGTAACTCATTCTCTACTAACGAGGAGTACTCATCTCAAGAGGTACATTAGAATACAACATCTCGACTGATGAGTTTTAACCACCCCTTCTTCATATCCTCTTGGTGGTAGAAATAACTCCCAAGGGATTCTAAACATCAAAAAATCTAGGTTGAGGATAGTGGACACAATCTCTCAACTTACAAAGGGTATCCATCCTCCCACCTATGCTAGAAACCTCTTGGAAGATACTAAGGTTTGTACTAAACACTTCATCTCAACTCACGAAGAGTGTTCATCTAAAACTCCCCTTTTCTTCATATTCTTTAATCTCATTGATTGATTGGTTCATTCAAAGTGTGTGTATGGGTGTGTACATGTGAATACCCCTTGCACATAACCATCATTTCATTTACATTGAATTATTTACATGCTTAGACCTTCATTCATCACATTACACACTTTAACATGTTTCACTTAGTCATATAAGTAATCTAGTCATAATCTGTATAATACTTCCCATAATAAGCTTCATTAGTCACATTAACAATAATAACATCATAATAATCTTACTTCACATAATATGTCTTCATGGCCTCTTTCAAAAATACACAAGTAACTTTACATTTATACAATTCAAGCTTCATAATACACATTACAAGAAACATCTTCATTATCACTTCATTCCACACATTAGACCTTCAAGGCCACAGTTACAATACATATCAAGTATATCCAAATTCATCAAGTAAACATCGCCACCAAGAAGGTGGACCATATAAAATCAAGAGCATTTCATAATAAACCTAAACACCCTAACAAACTTACCCTTTATCCAAGATTGCATCACCTATAATATATTAATCAACATTTCGTCATAATAAAGACCTTAGGGCAGTAGCTAAACAATAATATCAACCCAAGGAAACCAGAGCTCAAAGATAACAAAATCATGCTCATTCAACCCATTCCTTAGATCAAAATTTGATAAAAAGCTTTAACATCAAAGTATTCCTAATTTGAACAAGGAAAAAGAGATAACACAACAATTCCAAAGACCTACAAGAATTAAAGATTCAAGGGAGGCTGTTAATTTCGCCAAAAATAGTCATCCTGCTATGCACTCGTCTGAATTGGCCATTAGATCTGATAATGGTCAAGGTAACACTTCTTTACCTAATTTCAATTCTAAGAATGATGGTGTGTTGAAAGAAAATGATAGAACTACTGCTGAACATGATTATCATAATAATTTTCCTAAAGTATCTAGCAATTTCGATCGACCTGTCCCTAGGAAGATGAATGAGAAAAATGATCAACCTCCTAATAATAACTTCAATAAGAAGGATCATATACCTGAGCCTGCTCCCTATACAATTGTTCAAACATATGCAGATAGACTTAGACATAATCAAGCTAAAAAGGGTGTGAGTATAAAATTAACAGAACCTGAGATTACCTCTTAACAAGGGCTTCCTGCTGTGTTATATGTCAAGGATGAATTGGTTAAAGACTTAGCATCTACTTGTAAATTTACCTTGATTGGGAAATTCATTTACACTATGCCAAGAGTTGATTTGATTAGAAAGAACTTCATTCTTCAAACTCAATTGTCGGGTGGTGTTAAAATTGCTCATTTTAATTCTAGGCATGTGTACATCGACTTGGATAATGAATTAGATTATAATATTGTATGGACTAAGCAAAGAATGACTATAGCTGGCCAAGTTATGAGAATCCAAGCATGGACACCAACTTTCAAACCTGAGGAAAAAACACCCTTGGTGCCTATTTGGATCTCCTTACCTGAACTACTTGGCATTGCTACAACAAAGAGTTTATCACCACCTTACTGTCCCCTATAGGTAGAGTATTATACCTTGATTCTTCCTCCATTAATAAAACAAAAGGGTGCCAAGCTAGAGTTAAAGTGCAGGTTGATTTAACTAAAGAAAGACCCCCTCACATTTGGATGGGGTACATTGGGGAAGATATAACAGATGGGAGGTGGCAAAAGATTGAATATGATAGTATTCCTTACTATTGTTATTACTGCAAGCATCAAGGTCATAAAGAAATTAATTGTATTGTTAAACAAAGAGATGAGGATAATAAAAAAAAGAAAAGAGATGGAAAAAAATAAGCCTAGGAAAGATACTGCTCAAAATGTTAATGCAGAATTGCTGATTAATAAAGGCAAGGACAACGGTAGAAGTGATGCTGAGTACAATCAACAAAGACACTATCAGGTTGATAATCAACATCAAGTGATCCAAGAAGAATGGAAAACACAAAAAAGAAGGAGTGGTAATCAACAAGTTAGATTTAGCAATGACAGGACTGTTGTTCATCAACAACAGCCACAAACAGGTATGGTTTCAATTCCTACCAAGAATACATATATTGATCTTGAAGTGCAGAAATATCATACTACTGGAGATGGAATGGAGGCATACACTCAGCAAAGGCAGGAACAAAGTCAAATAGATGTTGAAGGAATTCAGGTACATAGAGACCACAGGAATAAACAAAAAAGACAGGAAGTACAAGGCTCTATGACTGAACATGCAGTTTATCAACAAGAAACAAGAAAAAACTCAGGTATTGACTCAATGCTTCCCTCCCCTGCACCCCCTTATGATACTGTTGGTGTAGCTGAAGGAGGTGAGGTTGGATGTGTTCAAGTGGATACTAGTTTTTATCATGATAGAAATGATAAAGGGAAAAATAAAATAGTTGAACAGGGTTCTTGTAGTAATGTTGATAAGGAACCCCCTGATAAAATTCAGCTACCTAATCAACAGGTTAACTTTTCTAATAATAATAAAAATCCTTCTAATACTGGTAAAGCCCCTATTGATCATCAAAGAGACAATTTTGATGAGTATAGGGAGCCTGATTCTGAAGATGAGTATCATGTTGATACTCATTGTTTAGGGGATGGCATTGAACCAGGGGAGGAAATCACCACATCTGATCAAATTCAAAAAGGCCCTTTACTTAGTAATTCTAATGTTGATGAAATACTTGAAGTTACTGGCAAACAAGGTCTATCACCTAGGGGAAGGAAACTGTCAAAATCAATTAAAAATCCTAGTACTAGTAAGCCTAATACTAGAGCTAGAAGTAGAGGAAACTAATGATTAAGTTTCTTTGTTGGAATGCTAGAATCATTAATACTCTTGGTGCTCTAGAAAGGTTGATTAATCTCAGAAAATTACATAAGTTGTCTATGTTGGCTATTTTGGAACTTTTTTCTAACCAGTCTCAAGTAGATTCTTATAGAATGCAGCTGCTCATGAATCAGGGTCATAGTAATCCAAATAACAAAATTTGGTTATTTTGGTCTAATGAAGTAACCTGTGATATTTTGGAGTGTGATCAACAACATATTACCTGTGAGGTGCGCCATGAAAATTGCAGTGAGAAGTTTCTTATGACCTATGTATATGCTAAGTGTAAAGATCAGTTGAGAAAACCTCTATGGGATAGTATGTTGCAGTGGTCTGATACTAGGTATCCTTGGTGTATTATTGGGGATTTCAATGTTATAGCTTAATCAAATGAGAAATTGGGTGGTAGAGACTATAATATCACTAAGAGTCTAGAATTCATTAACATTATTGAAACTTGTGGTTTGGTTGATATGGGCTATAATGATCAGAAGTTTACATGGTGCAATCATAGAAAGGATGGTGCAAGGATTTGGAAAAGGTTGGACAGGGGTATGGTTAATGATCAGTGGCTGGAAAAAATGCCTCATTCTAGTATAACTCACATTCCATCAGTAGGCTCTGATCACTGTCCTTTACTGATGGAAGTAAGTGATAATCATGCCAATGTTATTAGATATTTTAAGTTTCTCAACTATTGGACTGATAGTGATACATTCTTAGCAACAGTTGAGAAGTGCTGGAAAAGGAAAGTGGTTGGAAATATATGTGGATTTTTCATGCTAAATTAAAGAGGTTAACAAAAACTCTAAGAGAATGATCAAAACAGGAATATGGAGATATTTTTGAAAAAGTAAAATAGTATGAGGATGAGGTGAAAAAGGCTAAACAGGATATGATTATGAATAACAGTATAGAAAATAGTGAAAAGTTTAATGTTGTTAATGCTCATTATATTAAGTATTTGAAATTTGAATATAAGATATTGTAGCAAAAAACTCAGTTACATTGGTTAAAAGAGGGTGATGCAAATACTAAATATTTCCATGCTGTGATTAGAGGCAAAAGAAAAAGAATGTTCATTAATAAGCTTATGCATGATAGTGGTGCATGGATTCATGGGGAAGAGAATATTGCCAAAGAAGCTTGTGATTACTACAAAGGGATTTTTTCTGCTAATAATGATAAGATACAGGAAGAAATCTTACAATGTATCAATCATAGGACTACTCAAGAACAAAATGATGAGTTAGACAAGATTCCTACAGAGGATGAAGTGAAAAGGATTATTACGAGTATGAATCCTAATTCTTCCCCTGGCCCTGATGGATTTGGAGGCAAATTTTATCAAGTGTGTTTTGAAATTATTAAAGATGATCTTATGTCTGTTATTAAGTCTTTTTATACTGGTAACATTATGCCTAGGTATATGTCTCATGCCTGCCTAGTTTTACTACCTAAAGTGGAACATCCTAACAGATTAAAGGATTATAGACCTATCAGCCTTAGTAACTTCATTAATAAGATCATTTCAAAAATCCTGAGTACTAGATTATCATCAGTTTTACCTTCTATGGTATCAGATAATCAATCTGTTTTTGTCAAGGGTAGGAGCATATCTGAGAATATAATGTTGGCTCAAGAAATTATCCATGGCATGAAATTACCCAAAGAAGGAAGTAATGTGGTTATCAAGCATGATATGGTTAAAGCTTATGACAGAGTTTCTTGGGCATATATTTGTATAGTTTAAAGGAAAATGGGATTCAGTGAAGTGTTTATAGACAGAATTTGGAGGATTATGAGCAATAATTGGTATTTCGTGGTTATCAATGGTAAGAGACATGGATTTTTTCAGTCTAAGAAAGGATTAAATCAAGGAGATCCCTTGTCTCCAGCATTATTTATTTTAGGGGCTGAAGTTCCTTCAAGACAACTTAATCTTTTTACCAAAACCAAATGAATAGAGGTTTCATATGGAAAGCAATGGGCCTCAAATAAATCATCTTAGCTTTGCAGATGACATACTTATTTTTACTTCCACTGATAGTAATTCTCTTCATCTGATAATGAAGACTATTGAAGAGTATAAAGGGGTATCTGGTCAGCAAGTGAATAAAGATAAGAGTTTCTTTATGGTGACTTCCAACACTAATCATGTTATTATTGATAATATTGAAAGAGCTACTGGTTTTGATAGGAAAGAGAGTCCTATCAACTATCTGGGGTGTCCATTATATAAACGAAGGCAAAGAATTATCTATTATTCAGGGGTTGTAGAAAAAGTGATCAAAAGAATCTTGGGATGGCAAGCAAAGATTTTAAACTTTGGGGGCAAAGCCACTTTGGTTAAACATGTATTGCAATCTATTCCAGTTCATACTCTAGCAGCTATTTCTCCTCCTAAGACTACTCTAAAATGTATTAAGAAGGTTATTGCTGATTTCTTTTGGGGTACTGATAAGGATAGGAAGAAATATCATTGGTATTCTTGGGAAAATCTTGCTTATCCCTTTAATGAAGGAGGCATTGGTGTAAGGCAATTGGAAGATGTTTGTACAGCTTTTCAATACAAACACTGGTGGGAATTTAGAACCAAAAAATCTTTGTGGAGTCAATTCTTAAAAGCCAATACTGTCAAAGAGCCAATCCTGTGGCAAAAAAATATGACTCTGGGGATTCTATTGTTTGGAGATATTTAACTAAAAATAGGCACAAGGTTGAATCTCTTATTAAATGGAGTATTCATTCTGGAACTTGCAGCTTTTGGTGGGATAATTGGTTAGAAAATGATTCTCTAGCCAATCACTGTGATCATATTTCTAGCTTAAACAACAGTAGATTAGCTGATTTTTGTGTAGATGGTAAATGGAATGAGAGTTTAATTAGACAGCATGTTCCACCATTATTGATTCCTAATATTCTTCAGACTGTATTCAAATATAAAGAAGGAAAAGAAGACACTGCCATATGGATACCAGATGAAACTGGTAAATTTTCTATTTCTTCAGCCTGGGAGGTTATTAGAAAGAAAAAAAGTCATGATCCTATTAATAATATTATTTGGCATAAACATATTCCCTTTAAAATATCTTTCTTTATTTGGAGAGCTTTAAAGGGCAAATTACCTACTAATGAGACATTGCAGAGATTGGGTAGGGATATAGCAGATTGTTATTGTTGTTATAACAAGGGCAAGGATGATATAAATCATATATTGCTTACGGGAAACTTTGCTAATTATATATGGAAAAAGCATGCATCTACAGTTGGACCAGTTCATGTTAATACAAATATGAGAAGCCAGCTATTATATTGGAGGAATCTGCAAACAAACAATGAGGTACACAAATTACTTATTCATACTTTACCTAACATTATTTGTTGGAATTTATGGAAAAATAGGTGTGCTGCCAAATATGGAGGGAAGAAATCTAGCATATACAGAGTTCAATATGGTATTTTTAAAGATACCATGCTGATTATTAAATTGGAGTATCCTAACATACCATGGCAGTATAGTTGGGGCCATTTGATCAATTTCATAGATCAATGTCAACAACAATATAAGATCATGATGGTAAGCTGGATCAAACCAACACTAGGTAGATACAAACTCAATACAGATGGTAGTTGTTTACAAGAAACTGGTAAGATTGGAGGTGGTGGAATCCTAAGGGATCAACAAGGTAGTATAATATTTGCATTTACTTCACCTTTTGGTTTTGGTACTAACAATATTGCAGAACTAAAAGCAGCAGTATATGGGCTTGAGTGGTGTGAACAACATGGATACAAAGACATTGTATTGGAGGTTGATTCAGAATTGCTGTCAATTTGGATTAGCAACACAATCCAAATTCCTTGGAGATGTCAACAACATGTACAACACATTCAACAAATCACCAAGAAATTACATCACATTCAATGTCAACACATATACAGAGAAGCAAACAGCACAGCAGATTTGCTAGCCAAATAGAGTCACAACATCGAAATTCCTCAACATATCTACACCACAAGACAATTAAAAGGAACAATTAGAGGAAGCTACATATTGGAGAAGATGGGCATTCAAAACTTTAGAAGAAGGAAAGTAAAGAGAATCAAACACCCTCCTTAAGCATTCATTTAAATTTTACATAGGATTGGCAAAGAAAATGTATATCAAACTTATTCATTGACCATTATAGTTAATATAATAGGTTTATCTTTTTTATCACTCTTGTAAAGGGAGAGTCTCCCTAGTTTATGCTTTCTTAGAAAATGTATTAAGAGAGGAGTCCTCTCTAGGTATTATTTTTCTTTAGATGTGCATCATTTTGTATAAGTTTGAATTGACTAATCTTTAAGATAAGTCAATTACATACCTACCAAATCATAGAAGGTAAGGTCTATGTCCCCCTTCTTGTAATTTTAGATTTTATGAAATGTTAAGGCCTGGGGGTGTTGCTAAGCCCCTGACCCACCTCAAGGGTCATTGAACTAAAAAAAAAAAAAAAAGAAACGCTTGTCCCTAAACCTTATGAAACCCAAAATTGAATAAACCCTAAAAACTATTTCATACACCTACAAATCCCGAAGCTCTAAACCATTAATCCACATAATCTATAAACCATAAGCCTTTTAAAGACATAAAAATTCTAAGACATAAAATCTAAACCCTAAGAAATACGTAAATATTAAAAACCAAATGAAAAATCCAAAACAGCCTAAACCTATAAAAACTATAAGCTTTAAGCTCTATAAAGTCCTAAATTTTATATGTTATATGCTAAAAATACTCAAAAAAATCTATAAGCGCTAAACCCTATACCTATAAAATCCTAAAGACCTTATCAGAAAAAACCAAATCTCTAAACCCTAAAAATGTAAACAAGTAACCTAACACATAAGCCCCAATACCTATAAAATCTGAAAAATGTTAACCTCAAAAATCCTAAGCCCTAAACCCTGAACCCTAACCTAAAACCTCAACCCAAAAATGCAAAGCCCTAAATCCTAAACTCAAACCTAAAACTATTAATCCAAAATGTAACACCCTAAGAGATTGTAAACCCGAAACATTCGGAAACCAACAAATTAATGGTAAAAACCATAACCTATAAAACCAAAGACCTAAACCCTTAAAACCTTGATAAAACCTATAACCTTAAAAACTAACCCAAAAAAACCCTAAGCCCTAAATCATAAAACATAACATAAAACCCAATATCCTATACCCAAAACCTTAAGAAAACAAAAAACCTAAACCATAAGAAACCGTAAACCTATAAATCCTAATATAACCCCTAAAAAACATTTAAAATCCACACAAAACCCTAATCTCTAAACCCTTAGTCCGAAATTTTTTTGATCCTTATACGTTAAGAGCACAAAAAACCCTAAGAAACACATAATCCTAAAAAACCTCTAACCTATAAATAATAAAAACACAAAAGAAAAAAGCCATAAACCCTAAACTTATAAAACACTAAGGGATTGTTTGGTTACTAGTTAGAGTTTTGCAGATATTATCTATGTAGGGTTTAGTTATGCAGGTATTAGTTATGTATGGTTTAGGTATGATGTTATTAGTTATGTAGGGTTTAGTTATGCAAGTATTACTTATGCAGGTATTAGCTATGCAAATTTTTGAGATTACAATACATGAATTATTAACTATTGAATATTAAACTTCTTGTAAATTATTTACAAAATAATAATACGTACTAATAAAATGTGAAATTTTTTAAATAATATATAATTCTAATATTTGATTACCATATGTATCGTTAAAAATATAAAATCAATTTCTAATATTAAAAAATATTTATATTTGCATAAATCAATAAAAACGGTAAATGTATAAAAGGAGAGGAAAATAATCTCTATATAATGAGAAATAAAAACAACACATGTTGATCGGAAACAACAGAGTTTCCGATTGAAAAAATATAAAAGAAACAAAAATGGTCTAAATATAAAAAAAGAAATAAAACCAACAAACTTATATATAGGAAACAATAAAGTTTCCAATTACAAATATTAATATAAATTAACTGGGTACATATGTAAGTTATAATTTTAAAACATGTATAAATAATACCAACATAACTTATTCCACCTTAAATCCTGCAAAACTTTATTCATAGATTCTCTCATAACTTATGTATGTATTAATTATGTAGTACTACAAAAATGCAACCAAACATGGTATAATTTATGTTGACTTTTGTATCTAAACAAATATTTCTACGGAACATAGTATAACTTAGTACATAGTTTTGTACATGAATAAAATGTAAATTATACCGTAACCAAACGACCCCTAAAAAACATATTCCAAAAAACCCAAATCCCTAAACACTAAAAAACAAAATAAAACCCTTCACCTAAAACCCTAAACCTTAAAAAAAACGAAACCGTGAACCCTAACCTAAACCCTTAATCCTAAACTTAAACCCTATGAAACACTAAATCCTAATATAAACCCTAAGAACACTTTCAACTCCTACAAAATCCTAACTTCAATGTCCTATATACTAAAATTCCTTAAACCCTAAAGCTTAAAATTTTCCAAAACCAATAAACCATAAAATAAATCCTAAATCCATTAAAATCCCTTACAACACTAAGGTCTAAGCCATAATCCCTTACAAACACTTAGCAGTTAAACACTATAAAATTATTTAAAAATCCTAAACCTTAAATTCTTAGCTCTAAACTCAATAAAAAGCACATGAAGTTACAAGTCCTAAACCATGAACCTATAGAACCCTAAAAAACATAACCTAAAAAATCTAAACCTTAAAACCTAGATAAAATATTTAACCTAAAAAAATCTAAGCCCTAAACATCGCAATCCTAAAACCCTAAATCCTAAACCTACAGCTCTAAGAAACCCTAAACCCCAAACCTTTAGAAATTTGATCTTATAAACCCTATTATAAAACATAAAAATACTTAAAACCTCGAGATCTAAACCATAAATCCTAAAAATCTATAAACCCTAAACCTAAAAAACACCAAACAATCCCTAAGCCTTTCACGATTGAAATCGGTAAGAAAAACATAATCCCTAATATCCCTTATAAAACCCAAAAACCGCTAAACCCTAAACCCTAACCTAAAATCCTAGATTTTAAACCTAAAAAACTTAAAAAAATTCAAAGTCGTACACCCTAAATCCTAAAAACCAATAACAAACACTTAACACTTAAAAAACAAAAAAAAAATATCCTTAACCTAAAAAAAATCTTAGTTATAAACCCCTAAATTGAATATACTAAAATAAAAAAAATAAAAAAAATAATCCCTAAACTCTAAACCTTTAAAATCGTAATACCCTTGACCTAATAAACTCAAAGGCCGAAACCTTAAATACCTATGTAAAACCTTTAACCCAAAATCCTAAAAAAAACAAATCCTAAATCCCTAAACCCTAATGTAAAAACTAAAATGCTTAACTTAAAACCCTAAGACACCCTAAGCCATAAACGTTAAGAAACCCTATGTCATAAAACCATAAAATAAACACTAATTTAAAATCCCTGCAAAACCCTAAGATTTAAGCCCTAATTCTTAAAATCCATTAATCCTAAACCTAAAAAAAATAATCCTAAACCCTAACCTCTAAGAAACACTTAACCTTTAACACTCTAAAAACCTCAAAAACCCCCTAAAACCCTTAACAAATAAAACTCTAAAACCCCTTAACAATAAATTTTCATGGACATAAACCCTAAAAACCTTTATAAAACCCTTAACCTAAGATCATAAACCCAAAAAAACCCTAAACTCTAAACATTTAACCCTAACCTCAGACCCTAAATCTTAAACCTAAAACCCTAAGAAGCCCCAAATCCCATAAACCTTAAATAAAACCCTAAAACCTTTTGAGAACCCTAATGTCTAAAATAATAAATCTGGAAATCTATAAACCCTAAATCTAAAAAAACAAAAAAAATCCTAAAGCCATTAACCCTAAACCATAAAAACACCTAAGAAATACTTAACCTTTAAACCCGAATAAACAAAAACAAATAAACCTAAAAACTCTAATCTCTAGATATTATAAATCTCTTTATCGTATATGCTTAACCTTGAAAACACCAAAAACAATTTTAAGCCCTAAACCTAACCTATAAAATCCTAAAAACCTTTAGCCTAAAAAAACTAAATCCCCAAACACTAAAAATTAAGACAAAACCATTGACCTAAAACCCTAAGCCTAAGAAAACCCTAACCTAAAACCCAAAATCAAAAATCTAAAATCCTAACAAACCCTAAACCTTTAATATTAAGGATGCCTTAAGCTTATAAAACCTATGCCTAAAAAACTGTCACGACCCAAAACCGAGCCGCTACTGGCACCCACACTTAACCTACTATGTGAGCAAACCAACCAATCTAAACCCAAACATATTGAATAAAATACAATGCGGAAGACTTAAACTCATTAACAAATCAATTAAACAACTTCTAAAATTTATAACTCATTATCCCCAAAATCTGGAAGTCATCATCACAAGAACATCTACGATCAAATTACTAAACCAGGAGTATCTAAGAAACTAAAATACATAAAAGCTAGTCCATGCCGGAAATTCAAGGCATCAAGACTTGAAGAAGAAGATCCAGTCCAAGCTAGAAGCATTAGCTCACCCTGAAATCTGGCTTGATGAAGACTGGCTAGAGTTGCGGTTGAGTTGAAGACAACTGTACGTTTGCTGCACTCCACAAATAAACAAGAAAGAAACAAACAAGTAGGGGTCAGTACGAAACACGAGTACTGAGTAGATATCATCGGCCAACTCAAAATAGAAAACAGTATATATTAGATAATATCATAAATCAACTACAATACTCAACATGTAGCAACAACAAGTACTAAATCATTAATAAGTACCACCAAGTTCATCCATGAGTGCTCAAGCCTCAATACCATACTCATTTGGGAATTAGGTTCATTACATTGAGTATATTAACATCTTGCAAGATTCATAATCTTTCTTCCTCTTGTGTCGGTACGTGACACTCCGATCCATATTCTATCCTGGTGACGGAACGTGGCACTCCGATCCTCATTCTATCCTGGTACCGGAACGTGGCACCCGATCCATAAACTATCCTGGTGTCGGAACGTGACACTCCGATCCTCATTCTATCCTGGTACCGGAACGTGGCATCCGATCCATATACTATCCTGGTGTCGGAACGTGACACTCCGATCCTCATTCTATCCTAGTACCGGAACGTGGCACCCGATCCATATACAATCCTGGTGTCGGAACGTTACACTCTGATCCTCATTCTATCCTGGTACCGGAACGTGGCACCCGATCCATATACTATCCTGGTGTCGGAACGTGACTCTCCGATTCTTATTCTATCCTGGTACCGGAACGTGGCACCCGATCCCCTAATTCATCAAGCCTTCTATTATACCAAGGCATCATCAATCTCATTATATAATTTATCAAGCCTTCTTTTATACCAAGGCATCATCATTCTAATTATATAATTTATCAAGCCTTCTTTTATACCAAGGCATCATCATTAACAATGTGAATTAGGGTTTCTTTCAAGATTTGGGATTCAATAGCTTCATCATGCTTATTTTATCATAATCACATAATCATATTCATGCAAGCATACAATTAAGCATATAGAAGGGTTTACAATACTACCAATACATATCATTCACTATTAAGAGTTTACTACGAATATCATAGAAACAAAACCATAACCTACCTCCACCGAAGATTCGTGATCAAGCAAGAAAAATTCCCAAGCTGCGTTTTTCCTCCCTCTCGATCGTTCTCTTTCCCTCTCTTTGTTATTTTTATTTTTCTTATTCAAACCCTCTTTCTTTTACCCTAATTAACATATAATTAAGTGTAAAAGATGACAATAATAACCCACAATTTAACTCAAGGTTACCTCTTTTATCCCCCAAGAAATTGAGTTATTAATATAAACCCACGAAATATATAATTATAGCAGGAATAGTCCAAAACCCCCTTTAAAACATAACCAGAAATCCGATTTCGACTGGGATTACGCAACCTGTGATGGCCCGTCGTGCCTGCGACGGTCCGTCCTGCAGGTCGTCGCAAAGATCAGAGACTCCATTTTCACTAAAGAGTCTGTGACGGTCCGTCACGCCTGTGACGGTCCGTCCTGCACTTCCGTCACAACGTTCAGAGAATCGTTCCCTGTACCAAATTCTCAAGAGTTGAAGTGTTTTGAAACGGGGGCTCACGATGGTTCGTCGTACCTGTGACGGTCCATCCTGCAGGTCCGTCACATAGTTCAGAGAGTCAATTTCAGTACTCAGATTTTAGAATTCCTAAGTGTTTTGGAACGAGACACCCTCGACGGTCCGTCGTGCCCATGACGGTCCGTCGTGGTGTCCGTCGTCTCAGCCAGTTTTTCCAGAAATAAAATCTGCTGCTCAAAACGACTAAACAGGTCGTTACAATAGATACCAATTTACCCATCGTTCGTCCTCGAACGATCAAAAGAAGAAAAACAAGGACGAGAAGAAGTACCTGAATCTGTAAACAGGTGTGGGTATCTTTCTTGCATATCAGCCTCCTTCTCCCAAGTGGCTTCTTCAACTGGTCGATTCTTCCATTGAACTTTGATGGATGCAATCTCCCTCGACCTCAACTTGCGAACCTCTCTATCTAAAATAGCAACAGGTTCCTCCTCATAAGACAAATTTTCATCAAGCAGAACCGAATCCCAACGAATGATGTAATTTCCATCCCCATGGTATCTTTTCAACATAGACACGTGAAATACCGGATGCACTCCTGACAGCCCTGGAGGCAAGGCTAATTCATAAGCCACCTCCCCTACTCGCTTAAGTACTTTAAATGGTCCAATATACCTTGGACTTAGCTTACCCCTTTTTCCAAACCGCATCACCCCTTTCATGGGTGAAACCTTCAGCAAGACTTGTTCACCTTCCATGAACTCCAAGTCTCTAACCTTTCGATCCGCATATTCCTTTTGCCTACTTTGAGCCGCTAAAAGCTTTTCTTGAATAGCTTTCACCTTTTCCAATGAATCCCTCAACAGATCAGTACCCCAAGGTCTAACCTCAAATGCATCAAACCAACCAATGGGAGACCTACATCTCCTCCCATACAATGCTTCAAATGGAGCCATATCAATACTTGAGTGATAGCTATTATTGTATGAAAACTCCGCTAAGGGTAAGAAGTTGTCCCAATGACCACCAAATTCTATCACACATGCACGAAGCATATCCTCCAACACTTGAATCGTTCGCTCAGACTGACCATCGGTCTGAGGGTGAAACGCAGTACTAAGGTCCAATCTAGTACCTAATTCAGCATGCAATGTTCTCCAAAACTTAGAAGTAAACTGCGTACCTCTATCTGATATGATGGAGAGTGGAACTCCATGCAATCGAACGATTTCTGAGATGTAGATTTTGGCCAACTTCTCTGCATTGTAGGTCACCTTGACTGGAATGAAGTGAGCAGATTTAGTTAATCTGTCCATAATTACCCAAATAGAATCAAACTTCCCCAATGTCTTTGGAAGACCAACCACGAAGTCCATTGTAATTCTCTCCCACTTCCATTCAGGAATGGGCATTCTCTGAAGTGTTCCTCCGGGCCTCTGGTGTTCATACTTTACTTGTTGACAATTTGGACATTTGGCAACAAAATCAACAATGTCTCGCTTCATTCTACTCCACCAAAAGTGTTGCTTTAGGTCACAGTACATCTTGGTTGCACCAGGATGTATAGAATATCCTGAACTATGAGCCTCTGTAAGAATAGTGTGGATCAAATCATCAACACGGGGCACACATACCCTTCCCTTAATCCTCAAAACACCTTCCTCATCCATTATGGCCTCTTTAGCCTCTCCTCGCAACACCATATCCCGAATTCGCCTTAGTTTCTCATCATCAAACTGTTTCCCCTTGATCTTGTCAAGAAAAGAAGATCTCGCCTCCACACAAGCCAAAAATCCTCCCTTCTCATTTACTTCTAGCCTCATAAAGTCATTAGCCAAATTTTGGATTTCCCTAGCCAACGGGCGTCTAGAGACTTGCAAATGAGCTAGACTTCCCATGCTTACTGTCTTTCTACTTAAGGCGTCTGCCACAACATTAGCTTTTCCCGGATGGTATAAGATAGTGATATCGTAGTCCTTAAGTAGTTCCATCCATCTCCTCTGTCTCAAATTCAAATCTTTCTGAGTAAAGACATACTGTAGGCTACGATGATCTGTATAGACTTCACACTTAACCCCATACAAATAGTGTCTCCATTGCTTTAGTGCAAATACTACCGCGGCCAACTCCAAATCATGAGTCGGGTAGTTACGTTCATGCACCTTTAATTATCTCGAAGCATACACAATCACACTCTTCTCTTGCATTAGCACTGCACCCAAACCAGAATAGGATGCATCACAATAAACAATGAAGTTCTTACCCTCTACTGGCAAAGTAAGAATTGGTGCGGTAGTCAACAAGGTCTTAAGCTTCTGAAAGCTTTCCTCACATTCATCCGACCATACAAATGGAACATTCTGCTTAGTCAAGTTCGTCTATTGGGAAGCAATAGAAGAGAATCCCTTGACAAATCGGCGGTAGTAGCTAGCTAACCCAACAAAACTCCTTATTTCTGACACATTAGTAGGTTTTACTCAATTCTTCACTGTCTCAATCTTATATGGATCCACCATCACTCCATCCTTAGAAACCACATGCCCCAAGAAGGACACTGAATCTAGCCAAAACTCACACTTGGAGAATTTGACATAAAGCTTTTTCTTCCTCAACAACTCTAATACCATTCTCAAATGCTCCTCATGTTCCTTCTTACTCTTTGAGTATATCAGTATATCATCAATAAATACGATCACAAAGAGATCCAGATATGGCTTAAAAATCTCGTTCATCAAGCTCATGAAAGCAGCAGGGGCATTCGTAAGACCAAAAGACATTACCACAAATTCGTAGTGCCCATACCTAGTTCGAAAAGCAGTCTTTGGCACATCCGTTGCCCGTATTTTCAATTGATGATAACCGGATCTCAAGTCAATTTTAGAGAAGACACAAGCACCTTGTAACTGATCGAACAAGTCATCAATGCGAGGAATGGGATACTTGTTCTTAATAGTCACCTTATTCAGTTGTCTGTAGTCTATGCACATCCGAAAGCTCCCATCCTTCTTCTTCACAAACAACACCGGAGCACCCCAAGGAGATGCACTTGGTCTAATGAAGCCTTTGCTCAACAACTCTTGAAGTTGGGC
>CM064969.1:28475620-28547265 GCA_032847665.1 Solanum chilense
CCTCATAAATCTCATAACAAGTTCAACAAGCCTTCATTTACACTAAGGCATCATAAATCTCATAACAAGTAAAATTAGGGTTTCATCAAGATTTAGGGTTCACAAGCTTCATCATGCTTATTTCATCACAAACATATAATCATACTCATACAATCATACAATTAAGCATATAGAAGGATTTACAAGAATACCCAATACATATCATTTGCTATTGAGAGTTTACTACAAATAGCATAAACCATAACCTACCTTCACCAAGGATTTGTATTCAAGCAAGAAATCTTCAAGAAACCTTGCCCTTCTCTCTCAATCGCCTCTTTCTCTTCCCTTTTCTCTTTCTCTTTCTTCCTCCAATCTCTTCCTCTTCTTACCCTAAATCACAAGAATTCAAGTTTCAAAGGTAATGAAACCAACCCACCAAGTTACTCAAAGTTAGTCTTTCAACCCCCAAGGAATTGGACTAATAACAATAACCCACTAACTTTATAAATTAAAGCCGGAATGGTCCAAAACGCCCCTTTAAAAATAGCCAGAAATCTGACCCCGACTGGGATGACGGAGCCTGTGACGGTCCGTCGCGCCTGCGACGGTCTGTCCTGCAGGTCCGTCGCGACGGTCAGAGAGTTGTTTCAAACGCCAAATTCTCAAAAGTCTAAGTGTTTTGCGACGGGGCTCACGACGGTCCGTCGTGACTGTGACGGTCCGTCCTGCAGGTCCGTCATAGAGTTCAGAGACTCAGTTTTCAACACTCAAATTCATAATTCTAAGTATTTGGGAACGGGACACCCTCGACGGTCCGTCGTGCCCACGACGTTCCGTCGTGGTGTCCGTCGTTTTCAGCCAGTTTTCCCAAATAAAATTTTTTTATCCAAACGACTAAACAGGTCGTTACAAAATAACACTCAAACTAAGTGTCTTACAGTCTTATAGAGTAATAAGGTGTAAACAGAGTGTAAAGAAGTTTGATTGGTTCACTGTTAGTACCATTCAAATAGTTTTCCCTTTTGGCCCTGCAAAAGGAATCTGTGTTAGACAACTAGGAAAGGATCATAGGCCCTTGTTCGAATTAGCAAACATCTAGCCTGAAATAAAGTAATCCAAACGAAAATGTTATTCCTTTTTCATCCAAATAAGTTGAGCCTATAATAAAATTGTTTTATTCTTCACCAACTCACCTTCCTTTGGTATAATGTGTTGGCTATGGTCCCTCCTTGGACATGTGCACCTCTATTTAGGTCAATGCATAGTTGAGAGTGTCTAATGCAGACACTGACCTCATTTTGGCCCTGACCCAACCTTGCGTAATGTGTACCTAAACTCATAGAAAAGAAATAATTTGAGAGAGGTTGTTGTGAGTGATGACCCGAAAAGTTTGTATGAAAATAGTATTGTTAAAATGAAATGAAAAAGTCATCAGGAGAAGTGACTTAGACAAAACTATCAATAGAATGAAAAAAGAAGGCAATAAAAAAAATTAATAAGAGAGAAAAGAAACACAAATAGTTGAACAAAAAGATGTAAGAGTCACCTTACCTCCCACATTATAATCCAAGAAAGTCATATCGTGATCATAAGAGTCTAATGTGGTGAACATAAGCAATGTAAATAAGAGGAAGCCTATGGCAAAAAGTACTAACTAGGTTTGAATAGTTTTTGATCTTGATTGTTCAATAATTATCATTGTACCCCAATTTAAAATCATTGTGCAAGAAAGGTGGATTTCTTTTGAAGCGAGGGCACTACTTTCAATATCGGAATGTTGGTAACATGGCTAGAGGCAAAAGAGTAGAGGTGTCAGTGCATGGTGAGTTTATCTCATGGTCTTATACACATGAGTTATCTTATAAAACAAAAAAAAAAGAATCATACACTAAAGGAAAGAAAAACTTGGGATTGATATTCATATGATTGCGAAAGGTACAAAGAGTGTACCTTTGTACAAAGTGTTGTGTAGAGTCATAGTTCGCCGCTTGAGGAAAATCCACGAATTTAAGTTGAGGGTGTTGATTCACAGTGAATTTACAGTACTTTCCGGATTTGGTTTTAAGTTATTCCTTGTTGTTTCAAGATGAATTTCTAGATTTTCTCAAAATTAGTCAGTGTAAGTACATGATTTTTTGTTTATCCACTATGAATTGTGTTCTTCTATGTTAGGGTAACTAAATCCATAACATGGGTTATGGGAACCATGGGTGATTACCAAAGTAAACTTTGCTCAATAAGAATCCTCAAATAGGTTATTACATGCATTGATAATTCTTTTGCTTAGAAGCATTTTGAATTAGTGTACACATTAGAATTTTCCAAATTGATACTTTCCGTACCAAGGAGGAAATTAATAAGAAAAAGTTATCAACATATATTTAGTGGGATACTATCTAAGAGGCTAGTTTCGATTTGTGCGAAGTAATAACTAAGCCAAACATAGAATATGATGCTTAATGTAAAGTAAAGGTAACGGTGTAACACCTTTAAAATCCAAGAATCGTGGTAAAGCCTAACATAGGTGCTCTAATGTTTATGAACTGTTTCTAAGTAAATTTTTTAATGATTATACATCATTTAAAAGGTTTAAGAACCAAAACGTCCAAAAATGTCTGAGAAATTGGTTCAAAGGGATGTTAGTGTGCCTTAAACTTTTTACTTACATTTAGGATTTGAAAATGTACGGAAATGGGTGGAGAGGTAGCTAATGTGTGTTTGAGTGGTTTCATGATTGAAATGTCTGTTACCACTCCGGAAAGACCAACTAAGGGCCCTTAGGAGGACCCCTGCAGTTTCATGTACACTACATGGAAGTGTCAATCGATGGGACAGATAGAGGTCTGTACATGGATCTGCAGGGCATCGAGGCCACAATCGTCCCACAATTAGAAAGATTTATGAAGACCTTTGTTTACCTAGCTAGTGTGACACGCGAGGGAAGGGGTTGACGAGGCATCATTGGCTCAACGAGGCGTCGAGGCCACAGCCATCCTGTACTTAGAAAAATTGGAGGAATCCCTCAACGGCAAAGTCTCTGACCGAGTCAACGGAATGAAGTAAGGAGGTGGGTCGTCCATCAACTCACTGATATACAATCAATCGGGGTGTCGTTGTTGAGGGTCAAATGTCATTGATGAATATTAAATGATTTCATTTAATTTATTAAGTGGTTTAGGGGTTTGTTAGGGATTAAAGGGAGACTAATTAAGTTAATTAAGACCCTCTATAAGTACACTTAACCCTTATTAACCTAAATACAACTCTCAAAACAAACTCTTTTCCTTCACTCTTATTTCTCTCTCTACATGAACTCACCATTGATGGCTAGCAAGAACTTGTGTTTGGGGGATGGAAAGTGGGCGTATTCTTCAAGAAATTTTTTGAGAAACATTAAGGTATGGGTGCTATTCATCTTTGTGATTTTTTCTCCAAAGGGTTCCTTAAAAATTAATTTCAAAAAGTTGAGTTTTCTTTTGGGTTCATTCAATTACAAAATTAAAGTTATAGATTGAGTTTCTAAATAATTCTTAGGGTTATATTGAGTAGATTTACATGTAATTCAACTTGTTTATGAAAATTGTTGATGGTTTGGTCTAATTGAAGAATATGATTCTCCATCCTTAACATAGGTAGTGATCTTGACCTATATTGTATGGTAAACATTGAATTGAGTTTGTTGTTGATTAGATTACTATACTATGGTTCTATTACAGTTATATTAAGTTGAATTATAGGCATATCATGCTATTTCTTTGAGATGTGATTTAGGTTATGAATTATAATCTGATATTAGCCTATGTATCTTATCTCAAGTTGTCATCAAAAGATGAATTGTGATATAGAGATGCAATTGGCCTTGTTATTCTATTGGTTATCATTATGCTATGATGTTACTCACCATGTTGTGTTGAGTTATGGGTTGATGGTATGATTTTGATGATAAGCTATGAGAAAGACATGGTAAGTCTTAGAATCTCTATCCTTACTTCCAATTGTGATTAAATGTTGTTAAGACATGATATTACTTTGGAGTATGCCTTATATTAAGATTAAAGGGTGGTATGATGTTGAATTGAAATGTATTTACTATGTTGTGAGGTATATAAAGGTGTATGTGGTAAAACGATGGTGAAAACTATTAATGTTCCTTAATATGTTATAAAATGCTAAACTATTAACCGCACTTATATAAATTGTGATAAAAAGGCTTATACTCAAACAATTCTTATTGAGCTATTGATTATGATGATCATACAAGGGGTAGACCCTATGGAATAAATTAAGTTATAATTGACAATTAAAGGCTTAAAGACATTTCAAAAAGGGTCTCTAGCTTAGAACCGAGTGAACTAGATATAGAAGTGTCCCTTCCCACATAGAAAAGGTTAAAGTACTACATTACACTTGAGATTGGAGGCCATAACGCATTTTGCATAAAGAGGGTCCCGACTAAATCTCCTAGTTCTTGAAATATGTTGACCCCATAAGAATACTAGCTAGTGGATCCACGTAGTTGCTATGTTTTATGTTTTGATACTACCTTTGCAAGTAGTCCTCCTTCTTTTGATGTAGGGATTTATGACACCAGATTCTACACTAGCTCATATGGTCTATGTCGGTTAGGTCAATATGTTTTGAAAAGGTATAATGAATTAAAGGACTTGAACTCTAACTTTGATAACGTAAGGAGTCTAGCTTTGTCTAGGTAGGGGTATGGGACTCTACCTAGACATTGCACTAGTTAGTCTTGAGGGGAGTCTTAGGAGGATATTCTTATATGTTTATGTTAGATAATATATGATATATATATATATATGATGACCATGTAATATTGTTGATACTATATGTTTATTAAGTTTTTTTAAGAATATGCCTTGGATTATAATGATAATATAATATGAAATACAAGTCTAAATACCATTATATGTAAAGTTGGACATTAGTCATGTTTTCTGGTTGAGGATACTTTAGTGAGTAAGGTTATGGGGATTTGCTTGGTCATTGCACTTGTTAACTTGATTAGGACTTGTGAGTAGTTGTCTTGCTTATAATGATATGTTTAACTCTTATTCATTCTTGTGATATTATTCCTTGATGTTAGGATTTTAGTAAATCATGATTCTATGTGTGTTGGGATAACTGTTACTTTTTGAGATAGTAAACATGTTTGGTTGATTAATATGACTTACTTGACTTTCCATTAAGCCTCTAAAAGGGGTAGAATGACATGCTTTGATAAGAAGTCCCTTTTAGCATGCTTTTCTTGTGTATGTGCATAAGATCTCATACTTACTACATGTGGAGTACTAACCCTGTTTTGTTCCCTTCTCCCAAACATTATATGTTCCAGTCGTTGAAGAGTTTGGAAGGCAATATTGTTGAAGGCTTGGATTCTTCCTTTTATTCAAGTAGGGTAGGTCCTCAAATTTTAATAGTAATGCCATATTCTATCTTTGGACTTTATTATGAGCTTATTGTCTCTATCATTTCTTTCCTTGTTATTTGAATATTGTACTTTTGTATGACCTATACATGGTCTTGTTAAATTGGTGTAGAAGGCTATGTAACCTTCCTATATGAAGGGTATATGTATACTCGATATGAATATATATATTATATGTATGTAGAGGTCTATGTATACCTTCATGTAGAGAAAATAAAAGTTTTAAATTTTCTACATTTTGAACCTATGAATCTAATGACATCAATCTAAGAGGCTAATATTAGTCCTTCAGAAGGATGATGACGCCGGTTACGTCGAGAGGGTAAGCCCGGATGTGACAAACTTGGTATCAAATAATGAGGTTGATTACTGTTCATTTATGTCTCTCTCTACCATGTCTATGTAGGAATCTATATGATGCTTATGAATCACTATGTTTATTTGAAATCTTATACCGTGCCAATTGGGTATGCTTGTGGTGTGCTTTTGCATCTAATCATATTTTTGTTCTTATAGGAAACATAAAAACTCAAACGAATACGGCTTGAAGACTTGAGGAGGAAGTTGATAATGTGGGAGCTCATCCACATGATTAGCAAGTTCCTCCACATGAGGAAAAATCTAATGGTAATCATGCCCCTCAAATCTCCACCTATGACAGAGGCGGAGATGAGTGCTATTCTCGCTCAAATGTCCCAAGCCATCACTACTCAAACACAATTCACAAATGGTTGAAGCCCAATCTATAACGGCTCAAGCCAATCGGGATGTTGCTCCTTGTCCTCATCATCAATTTACTACTATGGCCTCCCGTCAAGGAACTTCAATCGGATGAAACCTCCTACTTTATACGGGTCTAAGGCTTATGATGACCCCCAAGAATTCCTTAATGAGGTCAACAAGGTGATAAATGCTATGGGGGTTATTTTAAGTGAGAAGGCCGAGTTGGCCTCATATCAACTCAAGGATACGGCTCTAATATGATATGTGCAATAGAGGGAAAATAAATCGTTTAGGGGTGGTCTGGTGAGTTGAGAGATCTTTGAGGCAGATTTTGTAGGTTTGTTCTTCCCTAGACAGCTGAGGGAGGAGAAGGTGAAGGAGTTCATCAATCTTCACAAAGGAGGGAATAGTGTTCATGATTACTCTTTGAAATTTGTTAAGTTTTCCAAAAATGAGAAATTATGTGACGGGTGTGTCCGAGGACTTTCAAGAGGAGTGCCTATCAGCCATGCTACATGAAAACATGAACATTTCCCATCTTATGGTCTATGAAAGAAGGGTGGAGGACGCAAGAGAAAATAGAAAAAGTAGAGATGCTAAGAGGGATAGGTCATTTTATGGAGGCTCGTCATAGAATACGATTGAGATACAAGATAAGCCTAATTTTAAGAAGCGGGGTTCAAAACAAGTACCTACAAAATTCCTAAGAGCTAGTTGTGATAGGGTATCTAACCCTAAATTTTAGAAGGTAAAAGGTTCTAATTCACAAAAGGAGAAGCCAACTTGTGGAAAGTGTGGTAAAAAGCACTTTGGTGAGTGCTAGAAGGGGATGGATAATTTCTTTAGTTGTGGAAAGAGTTTGAACAAAAATAGAAATTGTCTAAAATTGAAGAGTCATAACAAGGGTAGTGAGGTTTAACTTCCCAAATGAACAGGTTGTTGAGAGGAAGGGGGGAAATTCTATTCCTAAAGATCGCATACTATCTTGTCTAAAAACATGTAAAATGATCTCAAAGGGTTGTCTCTATCACATTGTAAGTGTCCAATATTTGGATTTCGAAATTCCTCCTAATTATTTGGTCGCCGTAGGGAATCAATTTCTGGAGGTTTTTCCTAACGACCTTCCTGCTTATCCTCCCGAAGGAGAAATTGTTTTTGTATCAATTTGCTACCTGAAACAAATCACATTTCAACACTCCATATCAGCTAGCTTCGTCCGAATTGAAAGAGTTGAAGGCTCAACTTAAGAATTTTCTTTAAAAAGTCTTTATAAGGACTAGTATATCTCCATTGGGTGCTCAGGTGTTATTTGTCAAAAAGAATGATAGGTCTTTGAGAATGTGTATTGAATACCGCAAACTCAACAAGGTTACCATTAAGAATAAGTACCCTCTCCCATGGATTGATGACTTGTTTGACAAACTCCAAGGGGAGAGTTACTTTTCAAAGATAGACTTGTGGTCGGGGTATCATAAACTCAGGGTGAGAGGGGAGGATGTACCAAAGACAACCTTTAAAACTAGGAATGGGCATTCTGAGTTATTGGTCATGTTTTTCCGTCTCAAGAATGCTCCCGGGACATTTATGGACCTAATGAATAGTTTATTTTTATATTACTTAGATGCGTTTGTCATTGTCTTTATTGACGATATATTTCTATACTCGAAGAATGATGATGATCATATGGGTCATTAAAGGGTAGTATTGCAAACCCTTAGAGAACATCAATTCAATGCCAAATATAGAATGTATGAGTTTTGGCTATGATCAGTTACTTTTCTTGGACACATCATTTCTAGTGAAGGAGTTGAAATATATCTAAGGAAAACGGAAGCAATGAAAAATTAGCCTAGGATATTTACTCAAACTAACATCACGAGTTTCTCATGTTCAGTGGGTTAGTATTGGAGGTTCGTGGATTGTTTTGTGTCCATTGCGTTTCCTTTAACTACTTTGACCCAAGAGAGTAAAAAATTTGAGTTGTCGGAGTCGTGTGAGAAGAGATTCCAATTGTTGAAAGATAAGCTTACTTGCGCTTCGGTGTTGACCTTACCGGAGGGTACAAAAGGATTTGTGGTGTATTGTGACGCATCCCGGGTGGGTTTGGGGTCTGTGCTTATGGAAAACGTGAAGGTGATAACTGATGCTTCTAGGAACCTAAAGGAACATGAGAGGAACTACCCCACTCATGACCATTAATTGGAGGTCGTGGTGTTTGCTTTTAAAACTTAAAGGCATTACTTATATGGGGTTCATGTTGATATTTTTACCGATCATAAGAGTCTTCAATATGTGTTTACCCAGAAGGATTAAAGTCTCCGAGAAAGAAGGTATTTTGAGTTGTTGAAAGATTATGATATTAGTGTCCTTTATCACCCCGGCAAGCCTAATGTAGTTGCGGATACACTAAGTTGGATGACTACAGGTAGTGTGTACCGTCTTTATGAAGCTAAAAAGAATCTAGCAAGGGAAGTGCGTAGATTGTCTAGGTTGGTAGTGAGGTTTCAGAGTGCTCCGAATGAGGGTGTTGTAGTTTATACTAACTCTAAGTGATCTTAGTGGTTGAGGCGAAGTCCAAACAACACCTTGACTAATCCTTGATGGAGTTGAAAGAACTGGTTCCTGGCAAGTTGAATGGATCATTCTCCCTACGGGGTGATGGAGTGTTAAAGTACCAAGAGTGAGGTAAAGTCCAAACAACACCTTGGCTTAGCCTTGATGGAGTTGAAAGAATCAGTTCTTGGCAAGTTGAATAAATCATTCTCCCTAAGGGGGGGATGGTTTGTTAATGTACCAAGGGATATTATGTGTTCCCTATGTATATGGGTTGAGAGTTCGGATCTTAGAAGAAACACCTGGGTCCCTCTATTAAATTCATCCGAGATCGACAAAAATGTACCACGACCAAAGAGAAATATATTGGTAGGAAGGTCTAAAAAGAGACATAGTGGAATTTGTCCCTAAGTGCCCGAAGTTCAAACAAGTAAAGGCCGAACACCTAAAGTCTGGTGGCTTACTACAAGAGATCCAAATTCCAACTTGGAAGTCGGAAGACATCAATATGAACTTTGTTGTAGATTTACCCCGGACTCAAAAGTCCCATGATTCCATATAGGTGGTTGTGGATCGTTGACAATATCCTCTCGCTTTATCCCCATCAAGACTTAATAAACGGTGGAAGATTATGCAAGAATCTTCCTAGATTAGATTGTTTGCCTCCATGGTATTCCGTTATATATCATATCAAATCAGTCCGCACAATTCAAGTTTAGATTTTTGAGGTCGTTTCAAAAAGGGTTAGGTACTACGGTGAAGTTGAGTATTGCTTTTCATCCCTAAACGGATTGTCAAGCGGAGAGTACAATACAATCCCTTGAAGATATTCTTAGATCTTGCATTATTGATTTTTAAGGGAGTTGGGATAGGCATTTACCTTTAGTGGAGTTTGCCTACAAGAACAGTTTTCATTCATCCATTGCCAAGTCTCCCTATGAAGCCTTGTATGATAGGAGGTGTAGGTCTCCGATTGGATGGTTAGAAGGGGGTGAGCTATAACTTATTGGTCCTGAGGTTATTTATAAGACATTGGAAAAGGTTCATATCATAAGGAACCAGTTCCAAATGGCCTATAGTCAGCAAAAGTCTTATTCCTATAATAGGAGAAGTGATTTGGAGTTTGAAGAAGGTGGTAAGGTGTATTTAAAAATTTCACCAATGAAAGGGGTGGTTAGGTTTTGAAAGAAAGAGAAATTGAGTCCTCGTTATGTGGTTCCCTATGAAATTATTCAAAGGGTTGTTAAGGTTGCCTATGAATTAAAACTTCCTATTTAATTGGCTTCTGTTCATCCCGTTTTCCATGTTTCTATTTTGAGAAAGTGTATCGGTGACCCCGATTCCATTTTTTCTCAAGGATAACCTCTCTTATGAGGAAGTGCCGGTTCAAATTCTTTATAGCAAATTTAAGAATTTAAGTAATAAATATGTGGTATACGCAAAAGTTTTAGGGAAAAATAAATTAGTTGAGGGTGCTACATGGGAGTCCGAGGCCGATGTGAAGTCTGTTATCCTCAAGTTTTCTAGAATTAAGGTTATCCATTCTTTATAATTATATAATTGTGAAAAAGATTTGTGTTTCTTGATTTTTGGGTGAAGTGTTGCAAAAAAGGCTTTTTCAAAAACCTAATAGTAAGTTTTAAAGTGAAGTCATTGTAATATTGTGTTAAAATATTGAAATTTTACTTTTTGCTTGTTTTAAGTTATGTTTTGCATTTTGATGTGGTGAGTCTTCATGAAATTATAGGTAGCATGTTTTTATGTTGAACTTTGTGCTAATAGACTCATGTGATATATGTTAAGCTCATACGTGTTGTGAGGAGGAAATGCCTCATGATGAATTGTTTTGATCCTTTGGTGTGGTAATATGATTTCTGACATTTGTCTTATTGAATTGGCATGATTTATGTTAAATGGATATTTTTGATTGGTTGGGGTGCTCGTCTTTGGTCTATTTCTTTCTTTAAAAGAGTTTTAGTGTCACTCAAAGACTAATGTTCCTAAAGGGGGAAAATGTAAAACTTTGAAAATCTAAGACTCATGGTAAAGCCTAACATATGTGCCATAGAGTCTAAACACTATTTCTAAGTCCGTTTAGAATGAATATAGGTCAGTTATTAGGTTTAGTAACAAAAACGTCCAAAGACGTCAGGGAAGTTGATTCAAAGGGATGTTAGTGTGCCATAGACTTTTCAGTAACTTCTAGGAGACGGGATGTACGAAAATGGGTAAAAAGGTAGCTAATGGGTGTTTGAGTGGTTTCATGATTGAAACGTTTGGGTACGACTCCTGAAGGAAAAACTAAAGACCCTTGAGGAGGACCCCTGCAGTTTGATACAGCACTGCCTGGCAGTGTGCATCGATGGAACAGACGACAGTCCATACGTGGCTCGATGGAGAGTCAAGGACACCGTCATCCCACACTTATATAGAGTCGTGATGGCCCTTTTTTATCTTTCTTGTACACGCGACCGAAGGGGTTAATTAAGCTTCATTGGCTCAACGGGGCGTCGAGGCCACAATTATCACATACTTTGAAGAATTGTAGGAGGACCTTGCCTGCAAAGTCACTGACCGAGACGACGGAGTGCATGACAGAGGGGAGGTTGTCCGTCGACTCACCGACGGACCGTCGATCAGGGTCTCGACTGTGAGGGTTGAATTTCACAGTTGAATTTTAAATGATTTTATTTAATTATTTAAGTTGTTTAGGTTTTAGTTAGGGATTATAGGGATACTAATTAAATTAATTAAGCACCTCAATAAATACCCTTAACCCTCCTTAACTTAAAGACAATTCTCAAAACAAACTCCCTTCCTTCTCTCTTATTTATCTCTCTACATGAAGTCACCATTGAACGCTAGCAAGAACTAGGGTTTGGGGGCTGGAAAAAGGGTGGATTCTTCATCAAATTGTTGAGAAACATTAATATATGCGTTCCATTCACCATTGATATTCTTTCATCAAAGGGTTCCTTCAAAATAGATTTCAAAAAGTTGAGTTTTCTTATTGGTTTTATTTAATTACGAAATTGAAGTTATGGATTGAGTTGTTAATGAATTCTTACGCCTATATTGAGTAGATTTACATTTAATTCAACTTGTTTATGATAATTGTTGATGGTTTAGTTTAATTGAAGTAAATGGCAGCGGTGAAGAATTGGCCTAGAGAATTGACTCCAACTGACATTAGTAGTCTGTTGGGTCTAGTAGGTTATTATCGGAGGTTCGTGGATGGTGTTGTGTCCATTGCATCTCCCTTGACTACTTTGACCCAAAAGAGTAAGAATTTTAAGTGGTCGAAGGCATGTGATAAAAGTTTTCAATTGTTGAAATATAGGCTCAATTCCGCTCCACAATTGACTTTACCACAGGGTACAAAGTGTTTCTTTGTGTATTGTGATGCATCCCAAGTAGGTTTGTGGTATGTGATTATGCAACATGGGAAAGTAATATCATATCCTTCAAGGAAACTTAAGGCACATGAGCAAATCTATCCCATTAATGACTTTGAGTTAGCGGCCGTGGTGTTTGCTTTGAAAATTTGGAGGCATTACTTATATAATGTACATGTTGATGTCTTTACCAATCATAAGAGTCTCCAATATGTGTTTACCCAAAAGGATTTGAATCTCCTACAAAGAACGTGGTTAGAATTGTTGAAAGATTATGACATGAGTGTCCTCTATCACCCCTGCAAGGCTAATATTGTAGTGGATGCCTTAAGAGTAAGACTATGGGTAATGTATCGCACATTGATGATGCAAGAAAGACCTATTGAGGGATGTACATACGTTGTCTAGGTTTTGGGTGACATTGGAAGATTCTTCGGGCTGTGGTTTCATAGTCCATGATAACTCCGAGCCATCATTGATGGTTCAGGTGAAGTCCGAGCAACACCTTGAAAAATCATTGATGTAGTCTTAGGAAATAATCCTCGACAAGCTTAATGAGGAATTTTCCCTAAATGAGGGATGGTATTTTAAGGTGCCAAGTGAGATTATGTGGTCCAAAGGTGGATGGGTTGAGGGACCTGATCCTAGAAGAAGCCCTTGCGTCCTGCTACTCAATTCATTCGAGTTCGACCAAAACGTACCATGACCTTAGAGAAATTTATTTGTTGGAATGCATAAAGACGGACATAGTGAGTTTGTCGCTAAGTGTCCAAATTGCGAACAAGTAAAAGCCGAACATTAAATGTCGGGTGTCTTAGTACAAGAGATCCAAATTCCTACTTTGATGTGGGTAGACATTAATATGGATTGGATTTACCTCGGACTCAAAAGTCATATGATTCTATATGGGTGGTATTGGATAGGTCGACAAAATTTGCTCGCTTTAGTGCTGTCAATTTTAAATATTCGGCTGAAGATTATGCTAGGATCTTTATAGATGAGATTGTGTGTCGGCATGGTATTCCATTATCGATCATATCGGATCAGGGTGCACAATTCACATCTACGTTTTGGAGGTCATTCCAAAAAGGGTTTGTACAAAGATGAAGTTGACTACCGCTTTTCAGCTCCAAACGGATAATGTTCTAGAAGGTTCACTGTAAAAAAGAAAGTGTAAAATGCTTTATTTTGCAAAAATCATGGAAATTATTCTCTAAGTGTTAATGATTGTTGCAATATTGTTTTACTCCTACATTCATGAATATTTACTTAATTGGCATGGAAAAATATATAATTTGTAAAATGTACATTTTTGCATGTTTTTGCATATGCCATACTTAGTACATTGTTTGATAATAACCCCATACTTTTCAATACTTTATAATTATAGGTTGGAAGTTTTAGAAGGTTTGAAGGTGAAGATTGGGAATGTCCCTCTCAAGACAAAGTATGTCCTCATATATTGGAGGGCATAGTCCTTTTCTTAGTTTCTTATTTAAAGACCTATTATGTGTTTTACTAAAGGTTCGTGTCCTTAAGATTTATCATAATCAAAAACCATACACTAGAACTTCTAACACAATCTTGGATTGTGGCGCGGCGTCATCGAACTCTCGGAGTTTTTAGACAAGATTCTTTCATATCGTGTTACATATACATAGTGAAAAGTAGTTCGGAATTAAAACTTTTCACAAAACATAATATAGTCTTCAAAATCACTTTCATATAAAAGTAATAGGAAATACTTAGTCTTATCTCATCATCTTAATACACAAGAATACTTGGGACACAACCCATACTTCAGAATACGAATATAGAAATACTGAATCTATTACTATACTTTGAATGAAAACATAAAAGAGATATATGTCCTCGAGTAAAGTGAGTACATACTTCAACATCTCTTGAACGATCTTCTAAGTCCAAGTCTTCACATCTCAAGGCTCCTCACATACCAAAAACTATATATATAGAAATATGGAGTTATTATAACCACATGTACTATGTATGGCATATGAATCAAAATCATGAAAATGGACTTTATTGGAATTATGCATTATTTAAATTTTCAAAACATATTTTAATAATAAAAACATCATAAATAAATTTAGAGAAACATAAGATACTTCTAGAATGTAATTTCCTCACTTAAAGTCATCCTAAGATTTACTTAAGTCAGACAAAGCGAGACCGACCATAAACCCTCACTAGATGTTCCTAAACGACCCTTAAAATTACCTATAATAAGTCACGTACATACTTACAAAACAATCATAAACATCAAGGTAAGATTCTTCTACCAAAGGTTAACTCTAAGTCTCATTTGAGTGAGTTGTGAAGCGACCGCCCATACAATACCTTAAACACACACTTAAGAGATCTAATAGACTACCTAAGACAAAATCATGCTCACATAAATCACCAAGACATAGATGATATGACATTCTCTTCCCAAAGGCTATAAAAAGACTTACTTAAGTAAATCAAGAAGATAATGTCCATATTGATCTATTAAAGATTACCTAAATAATCCTTAAGACTACCTAAGGCTTAGATCATGTCCACAAAATCAACAAAGTTCCCTAACTAGAGTTATACTCAAGACTTCCAAAGATAAGACATACCCTACTAAGGAAGGTCCACTAGGTATACCTCACAATGGATACAAGAAGCTCATGATGACTTTACTAAGTATTAATATGATTCAATTCCTGACAACAAACTTTAAGTCCGTCATTCCTTTACTTTGATGGATACCTCTACGGCTTACAGTTCAATCAATATTCACTTTACCCTTACGTCAAGGTTTTTACATAATAGACTCTCATATCATTATTTAAAGTCACATGTCATTCCATACATTCAAGACTAAGATTTCTAACACACTAAATCAAGACATCACATATTCATAATTATATATACATCAAGCAAGAGATATAAGTCAATCAAGACAAGACATCACATAGTTCACTTTTAGCACATAATATAAGTCATTCTAAAAACACCTCTAAAACAACCTAAAATCTTCAAGTAATCATAGATGTTATCATAACATCAATAATATAATCCAGATAGACTCATAATGTCAATTAGGAATAACTAAGACTGAACCTAACACTATAATCATAATGTCAATGTCATAGTCTAACATGATCACTTAAGGCAACACAAGTAGAATAATATATCTTAAATGAACAAATGAATGTAATGAATTAACATAAAACATGTTAAATGAATAACTGCTTATCTACAGTAGTTAAGGGTTTTCTAGTTAAGGTGTAAGGGCATACGAATGGTAAATTTGTATGGCCATTATCTTCTTGATTTACTTGCGTAAGTCTTTTGATAACCTTTGTGATGAGAATGTCATAATACATGTATTTTATGGTAATTAGTAAGAATGATCTTATCCTAGGTAATCTAAAGGATTTCCTAAGTGTTTGTTAAGGAATTGTATGGGTGGTCGCTTCACAACTCACTCGAGTTAACCTTAGAATCACCTTTGGTAGGAGGATATCATGTTCATGTTTTTGGTGTATTTTGAGTGTGTGTATCTCATGATAAGTTGTCTTGAGTATCATTTTGGTGTCTTATAAAGAGTGTATCGGCGGTTTCCCTTTTGTGTTACTTCAGTGAGTCTTAGGTTTGCTTTTAGTGAGAATAATACATGCTAGAAATGATTCAATGTGAAGTGGAAGAAAATCATTGTAACAGTGAAGGAATTAACTATTAGACTGATATGACTCACTGTAATATTCCGTAAAATGTGAATAAATTGTTAAGTCTTATCCTTTGTGTTTCTAAGGTGTTAAATATTTTTCTTATGCTTATATTATCATATTTAGATCAAAATTTTTATATTTCCATTAAATGTCCATTTTCATGATTTTTATTCATTAAACCTTAGTTATTACATGTGTTAGTACTGATTCACGTTTTTATCTATTTCTAAAGTGATTAATAGAAGAAGGTACTTTTGGGAGCGAAGCATGGATTATAGGATCTTTCAAGCGAGTTAAATTACGTCATCATTTGAACCGAGGGCATTTATGTCTATGGTTTCTTTTATTCAAGTATTGTAATAGATTTAGTAGTAATATATTCCTTTTGTATAGGTCGTGTCCGAAGTACTCTTGTGTCGAGGATTTGATGAAATGAGACTAAGTATTTCATATGCGTTTTATATGAAAGAGATTATTAAATACTATTCGAACGTTGTGAAATGTTTATATTCTGTACTACTTTGCATATGCGTATATGCGATGAACGATATGAAAGGTCTTGTGTAGGACTTGTTATAGGTCAAGTACGTCGTGTTAAACTGCAAGAGTGCCTTAGTTCGTATGTTGTATTCACACGATGTGACACTATAAGCATTATATAATTCACATACTTCACTTAGGCATATACAATATTCACAATATCACATAAGATCATACATTACCTTTAAGACACATTTTTTATCATTTTACAGTAACTACTATTTGTTTATAGTAAGCTCTTTTTCGCTTTACAGTGAACTCCTTTTTCTTTAACTACTATACTACCCCAATAAACCCTCTAGTGATGCTTGGTGCAATGTATACATAATGTCCCATTACATATCCACACTAAAGCATCACCATTAGGCCATTATGCATACAACCTTCATTAATAAAACACACACCTTCATAGAATAATTTCATACAACAAGGCATATAACTGACATTTCACCAAACATACGTTATGGACCACATAGAGGAACCTATTACAAGGTTATATACAAGTCAAGACTTAACAATATCATCATAATAGGAATTAGTTAACCAGTAGCATATTTAGACTTCACTTCACTTAAACCTCAAAAGACCTTACTTATAACCCCAATCCAAGCCTACTAGTGCAATGTACATGTGAAGTCCCATAACATCATACATACTTATTTAACTCATAAAGAGACTACAAGCATTATCATTTAATTCATACATCATCATGACAAGTATACACAACGATATGGATATAAAAAAAGACCTCATCATATAGTAACCTAGACAAACATTATGCATATAAAGTAAGACAACATTCTATAGACTCATTAGCACTCATACCATGTATTTCATTACAACAAGTAGACAACACTACAATGTAATGCATAGGGATCATAAACATAATCATATACATTACAACAAATTCCTAGAACTCCATAAATAGCTTATTGTGCAACACATATGTAAAGTCACATACCCTCTCCTACTCTAAGGAACTTCCCATAGGTTATCCTAGTTTGGGTCCATACATTACATCCATTGTCCATTTTACATTAGGAAAACTATAGACTTAACCGACATTAAGACCATGGGTGCTAAACATGGAATTTGGTGTTGTAGAACATTACACATAGGGAAGGTGCTCTACCTTGCAAAAGTAGAATTTTAACATCATTAAAGCATATTAGGTGATATAACTTGGTAGACCCCATGGGTCAAGCATAGTTTATGGAACTTGAAGTCATATACGGAAATATCAATCTATGCCATTGGGCAGTAAGGATATCCACCTCTTGAGGGCTATGATGAACCTACCTTCTTTTATTGGGAAGGGACACCCCTTATCTTCAAGTTGATTCAGTCCTAAGCTAAGTTCCTTTTATTGAAAGCCCTTATTATCAGTACTTTATAAAAATAAGCTTTAGGAGATTGATTCCCCATATAATTAGTTGATTGGTCATAGATGATAGTTTTCATCAATCTAAATCATGTGAGAACACCTTTCAAATGGACATATCATATTGAAGCAACATATAGTATAGATTATCATACATACATAATGGACATGTTTCATTTGTGTGCCTACATATACATTAGCAAACCTTTCACATAAACACCCTTAGACAACACATGTTCTTAGATTATTTCATTCATGAATAAATCATGTTCATAGATTAATGATGCATCCATGTTTATGTACATATAGAACAATCCTAGGAACAATCCTATCATTGTATACATGTGTTGTGCATAAACAAAGTCTCATACCATTGTCCATACTCATACAACTATCAAGTCATCCTAGTTAAGAGATATATAACATAATTCATAGACGTATGACATAATTAATAAATATATACTTTACATTCATAGAAGTATATACTAGTGCATATGAGACTACCCTTTGTTTAAACACCATGAACTTATACTACATCTAAGCATACATGAGGTTTAAGTGTGTACATTGGCCAACATGATCAAATAACGACTATCAAAAAGACATTGAGGCATCCATCCTTTTAATACCATAATACTCATTGAATCATAGACCACACATCACATTTTATCATCGGAGACAGGAATTATATAACATTACACTCAAGACTTCTAACCTTAACTAATCACACGTTTATTTAGCGGTACATATGTAGGGGTCCTTAATTATATTTACTTCATTAATGTCTGAACATATACCTATCCTAACATATTCAATCACATGCTTACAACATTAGCAATACAATCTATATCATAACTAGAATAGAAAACTAGGAATGCTACTTCACAAAGTGATCTTCATATGAATACAATCATGTTGCACCAATCTGCCTCAAAGAAATGATCAACACATATATATATTGACAAGAAGTAAACATCGCAACCATAAGTGGACCATACAAGATAATGCCATACAAGGCCAAGCATCTAGCAATTCTATAAAAAAGTAGAGAAAATAGGGTCAACTTAGAATTCCTCCAAGCATTGATAATCATTGATCAATGTACACTATTCAACATAAATACAAGTATAAAATAGTAAGGTACAATTACTTACACGAAATCATACTTAAATCATCACGGTTTAAAGATCACATTAAGTACACAACCTCATAAAGTCTATAGAAAGTAGAGGAATGTAGATCAATTTACTCATTCCCTAAACCTTGGTCATCATTGATCACTCATAAAAAATTCACCACCCATTGAATAACGTCATATATAACTTATCAATTCATTACAATCTAAACATTATTCAATCATTAACTAATCAAGATCAAAAGACCCATATTATATCATAATTTTAGAAATTAAGGAAATTATGAGTTAATAATGAAATTTGATTGAAATTCATCTTTAAAACAGTATATAATCCTTAATTTATCCTAAACATGCTTTTGAAATCAATATGAGAAAGAAAACATCGCTTGATTGAAAATTAGGAAGTTTGGTCTTTGAATAATTTTGGAAAATCCTTGATTGAACGCCTTAGATGAATGGATAACTAATGATTAAGAATGAGCATAGCTTATTTGTTGAATACACTTGAGAAATTTGAGAAGGAACCATGAAATCCATCCCCTAGCTTGAACTTTAGTTTTCCCTCCAATGGATTATTGAGTGAATTTGGGAGAGAATAGAGATTTTTGGGATTTAAATTTTTCTTAGTGGGCGTTGGGGTTTTGACTTGGGAAAAAGGTTAAATAAGTCAAAAACCTATTTAAAATCATCTCCCAATATTACCAAAACACCTTATACTTATTTGGACATTTAGACATGTAAAACTCAACTTTCATTTTTGAAAACATTGTCGGGGAGAAAGTCCATGATGCGGACCTATTTCACCAAGGAACAAAACCTACTCTCTTAAGATACTTGTTGGACCAAGGTTGGGTCCCCCTCAAAGATCCTTTGGTCTGTCCTTGGGAAGTTTTGACCAAACATTTCCGCCTCAACTACTTTCGTACACATGTTAGGACACCCTTACATAAATTGGAACTTCAAATAACACATAAAACGAGCCAAAACACACTAACTGACACAAACACATTTCAAGGTAAAAAATTCAAACATTTTGGACGTTGTCAAACATTTGACCTTCACAGATGGCTCCAACTAACGAACTGTTTGTCCATAAACGGCCTGTTTGTGGGGGTCGTTGGTCTAGACTTAGCCTCATTAATGAAAAGGCTACCATTCCTTGCAGGTCAAGTTGACACCCATGGTTGGCAGACCATTTGTTGACAAATGGACCGTCCCTTAGGTCGTTGTTCTGTCACTGCTTTGCAGCTTCTTTCCAAGAGATAAGGTCCTCTTCTAGTGCCCTTCATGGGTCCTAGGTGGTATCTTAACCGGATGTTAGGCCCCTATAAATACTAAAAACATGACACACAAATTTCAAAGAAAACAAACACATAAAACTGACTCAAGCACATGAGAACACACAAGCACTTTCTAAGGAATATCTTTCGAACGTCATGGATGTTTGACCTCCAAACTTAACAAACTTCACAGACTGCATAAGGAAATATATATAACTCACTTTAACACAAAATTAACTCATGAAACATTCATGAAGGTCTAGTGAACCCTATTTCATTTGAAGGTGTTACATTCTCACCCATTTGGAATAACATTTGTCCTCAAATGACACGAAAAAACATTAAGACCATCAAGGACTAACTTAGCATCACATAAAATATTACTATAAAGGCTCAAAAATTATAGTGGAGGAACAAACTAAGAACAAGAAAAATTTCACACTTTCAAGCACTTTGAAATACAAGCACTTTGAGAGAACTTTGACTTTTCAAAATTCACTCTTATTCTTCAATATATGAGGAACTACCATATCCAACACTAAACATTCTCATATACTATAATTTACAACCAATTCATGAAAAATAAATTTCTTTTAAAATATAGATTTTTGCAGTGAGCATCACTATAACTGCGACAACTTTACAAAACTTCACAAATTCAATTTCACTTCAGTACTTCACTTACGGAGGAACTACCTTCTCCAACATAAAACATGCTTATACACATCATTTGAATACACATTGAAACCATCATCCTTGAAAAATATAATTTGTCAAAATTTGAACTTCTTTACAGTGAACTCAAAATTTCACAGTGTCACTTAAAAATTCTATAATGCACATTTCAAGCAACACAAAAAGATGGAATGAAAATATTTGAGACAATACTATACTAACTCACTCCAAAAAGTTTTGGTAAGTTACACGGAGTGCAATGTTAGAGTAGCATCCCATACTACCATTCCTACTTAGTTAACCTTGAGAATTATCTTGGACTAAGTACACTACATGCAATCCTACGTAGCATTCATCTTTTGAAAACTTAGAGTTTACTTGCTTCTCTAAAATTAGACCTTAAGTCTTCTAACTGCATATACAACACATGACAACTCATTCATACACTTAATATTCAAAGAACCTTGAAGCATTTAAACACTTATCATTAGCTACACTTAATTCAAGAGAGAATAGGTTGAATAACAATCTTCCCCATGACATCATGTTAGCTTAAAGAGACTTCAAAACATTATGACATCAAAGAACTCATAACAAAAAGGAGAAACTAAAATCATACTATTATTCAAGACTCTTAATCATTATTAAACTACTAGAATTTTGGTATCACACTTGAAAAACAATAGAAGGAAAGATAAGGATATCGACCACCCTTCTACTCAACTCATTCTCCCCCACATACGATAAAGCAATCTTCAAGATCTCATACTTAAAAGTACCACTACACTTCTCACAAGTTAGGAGCTCATACTACCCTCAACTCATGTAGATCAATGCTAATCATCAACCTTACAAGTCAAGCATAACACTTACCTCTTAGGGTTCATCTTGAAAAACACCCTTGAGTATCACTCACTCAACTCTTCAACATCACATATCTTTGAATACTATCCAAGTTTACACCATAGTTCTTTTACTATCCTTTTGCACAACAATAAGATAATTGTTTCTACAAAAGGGACTTCACTCAATCATTTCAACTGTTACCGTGCCTAGAACTACATCACCATACAGTTTCACATCATAATACTTCCAACCTTATAAGTCACATATAGCCATAAATGGCTTCACATCACAATTTTTAACAGTAACCTTCATATTTACACTTCTAGCCATAAAACCATCATAATCATCAAAACTCACATGAAGAGAGAGATCTTATGGAGTTATTTTTTATGGCACAATACAAGAGTATGAATAAGTGAAACGCTATCGTCCTATATGGTCTTGTGCATGTATGTCACGACTCACACCAATGATAAAGACTCTACAAGACCTTTCTTGTGAGACTTTCGACCCTAAACTATTTTCCATAACGTTATGCTCTAATACCAAGTATTTCGCAACCCACAAGTAGCTCCTAGAAGTTATGGAGAACCCTTGAGTCGTTAGAAGGCGTACTTTACCCTTTGGGGTCTTGTACTAGTCTTTTTAAGTATCGTTCATTACATAAGACATGAAAAGTAGTCCAGATTTAAAACTATTGTGACATTTAATATAAAAAGTAAATTCTTTTATAAATTTTAATTGTCATAGGCCATACATAAAGACACAACATTATATCTTATGGACACAACCCTTTACCATTGAAAGAAATACATAATAAGTCTTAGTAACAAAACTAAGAAACATAGACTGTGTCCTGTAGTATATGAGGACATACAAAATCATGAGAGAGTAGATTTCCCAAGGTTCGCCTTCTAATATCCTCCTTGCTTCCAAACCCACACTTATAGACTATACAAAAGTATGGGGTTAGTAAAAATAATGCATTAAGTATTACATATGAAAAAAACATGCAAAAAGGGACATTTTAGTAAAAATTATTTTTCATGTCAATTAGGTAAAACATTCATTAATATAGAAGTAAAACAACATGAGAATCATGATTTATCACTTAGAGAATAATTTCCATAATTTTAATAAAAAGAAGCATTTTACATTAAAATTACAAAAATTACAGTGAACCATTTTCAAAATTAGAGTGAATTAATTCATTCCCAAAATAGTGAAATCCCATAGTCAAGACAAGAGGAAGTAAATTCATTTCACTAGGAGTTTCCTTAGTTAAGGTTATCCTAAGACTCACCAAGGTAATAAAACATGGAAAAGCCCATACACCTAATTCTATACACACATAGTTGATCCCTAAGACTATCGCGTCTAGGCTTACTGTCCTTGAGACAAAAAGTCCCCATTGAATGACAAAACAATAACAGAACAGTCAAATAAGACACCAAGACTTTCCTTTCAAAATTCCTACATAGTGCAATGAGTAAATGGCTTCCCATTACACTACCTACCCTATGTAGTACACTCTTTTAGAAGACTTAGCTCAGACAATTCAAATAAGATTGACCAAGACTCCAGCCTAAGAATGTATAAGAGTTTATATCATTATAACCAAAGTAAGACCCTTACTCATGAACACCAATAAAGTCCCCTAGTGCAATGATTAAATAAGGCCCCATAACCTCACTCAATCATGTAAAACACAAAAAGAAACATATGCAATGCCCACTTCACATACTATATCAATAAGAGTAAACAAAATCATACTTAAACAGTAGAGACCAATCCCATGTTCATAAGTGAGACCATAATTACAATAGGACCCTGAAAATGACTTAGGTGATGGTAGATCCTAAATTGGTTGTCATGATGGTGTAACTAACTAAATAGGCTACAATGTGATATTGAGGCAGTGTTCAATAGTTTAGGTGCATTGGAAGTCAAACATCAAGGGACGACTAAGACGTTCGACGACTAAGTTACCTATATGCCTCATATGTGGTTTTATGTGTTTATATGTGATTCATGAGGTTATAAGGTCTTTAAATGAGTTATTATATCATATATATGAATTTTGTCAATTTTCGTAAAGGTTTAATTTGAAACGCTCAAGAACGTCCATGACGTTCAAAAGTGTTGCCTTGAAATGACCTTGTGTGCCTAAGCATCTTTCGTCAATTTTTACGTTTTCATTTTCGGTTAAATTCATGTGAGATATGCTAAACTCATAAACTATCATGTTTGGGTTTTAAAAGTTGTGGAAAACATCCCCAAGAACCAACGAAGGGTCCTCGAGGAAGGAGCCACATTGGTAGCCAAAACTGCCCAAGGCAGTCCCACCTACAGATGTCAAACGATGACCAATGGCCTGGTCGACACCCTGTAGGTGGAGGTCGTCGTCTGGTTACTTAGACTGGTGAGCTAATCTTTTAGTTTCCAGTCGTAGAACCCATCTACAGAGGGCAAGATAGTCCGTGTGTGGACCTACGCCCCGTCGATGGGCAATAGTCGTTTGGGGTCTCTATTACTTTGCAGGTTACTACTAAGTGAGGGGTGAAAGTGTAATTTAATCCCACAACCAAATAAGATGTTTTTATATCCCTTAAGGGCTTTTTGGGTATTTTAAGTGTGTATATACGCCTAAAACACTAAGAAGATTTCATTATTCAAAATAAAAAAACCAAATCCCTTAGAATTTTCTCTAGAACTCCATTGGAGTCAAAACTAATAGATGGGATTGGAGTGACGAATTGAGTGGTGATTCTTAATAAAATTGAATAATTAGCTTCATCAAGGTTTGAATTTTGATCCTTGAAACTCTCTTCATCAAGATCCCAACAATCAAAGATGTTTTCTAATGTTTTCAAGTTGAATTGTCTAATTTTATAATCTATTCTATAAATTCTTGCATTAATAATTTCTAAAAATTGAAGAATGATTGAATTGATATTGTATTGATTATATCCAACTAAAATAACCTATTAACCCATGAATTGGATGAACCCTAGTTTTTGACTAAGTTATGGGTACTTCATAGTGATCTAATGTTGATAAATTCTAAAGTAGCTATGTGTACGCTATTCATTTTTGTATTAACTGTATTAAATCGATATGTAGGTTGTATAGGATTCACGATCATGTAGTAACTTGACCTAGTATTATGAATATTGTTACAATTATGTTTAATTGTTGGTTATGGCCATGTGTAAGGGCTTTTGATATCAAATGTGGTGATTAGGCATTGGAATGAGGTGTTAAGAATCTTGTTGTTGCAACTTTATTTACTTCATTTATTATGATCAATTAGACTTCAATTATGTTGTAATTTGTGTGGTCCACTTATCCTGGCGGTGTTATTTTATTTACTCGCAATTGATGTGGCCTTGTCGGCTCTATTTAAAGTAATTTTATGATCGTGGACTTGTCGGAAAACTACTTGAAGTAATGTGATTATTTGTAGTTTATTATGTGAAGTATGATGATATATATCTACCTGTTAAGTAATGTTAAAGTAAATGTTTCTATTGATATTATGTAGGTGATCATGTTAGACTGAGAATGTGGCTTTGTGTGTATAGTCTTAGGGTTGATGTATGTTATTCCTACTTGACTATATGAGACTATTATGGTCATAATAATGTTGAATATGATAGTATATAGGCTTAATTGAAGATTATAAGGGTTATTTCTATGTGCTTCTAGAATGACATGTATTATGAGTTACAGTGAAGTATGTGGTGTCTTGTCTTGGTTTACTTGTGTTTCTTTCTTGATATATGTATGAATGTTAATATGTGATGTGTTGACATATGATGCTAAATTCTCTTAGTATAGCATGTATGAATTACTTGTGACCTTAAATGATGTTAAAAGGGTCTTTTATGTGAAACCTTGAACCTAGTGGTAAGGTTATGAATGTTGAAGTCGTTAGCCATATTGATATCCTTCATAGTAAATGAATGATAAAATTAACTTTAATTATCTAGAATGACATCATATTAATCCTTAGGAAATTCATCATTACCTTTTTGTCGCCCTTGGGAGGTAGCCCTAGTTGAACCTTCTTTGGTATGGTTAATGTGATTGGGTTATGAACTATATATGGAACCCTTTATTTCAAGTTAAATGTTTGATTATTTGAACAATGGCATATGATCCTTCACTAGTTAAATAACATATATTCCTTTTGCAGGACAAAGGGGGCAAGTTCTAATAAGGTACTAACAATGACACAATCAAACTTGCTAACAATCTCTATTTCACAATTAGAGCCAATACATTCAACATCTTTATAACTACTCGTGCAAGCATTTTATTTCAATGGGATATCATTCATGTTCAGACATCATTCTGTATATTTAACTTTTATACTTTGTACATGCTACGACATCCCGGTTCAAGAAGAAAGTAATCAGTCTTTTGGGGCAAAAGAACACATGCAAATTGGATTAATACTAATGAATTATGAATGTTTTTGAATAAATTGATGTGTTATCTTTGTCTTTGACCTAATTCATTGAAAGACTCATGATATCCCTTATCTCCTAACCCTAGTTTTTGAATTATAGAAACTGATAAATAGAGATGTTGTAGTATGTGTGTTCTTGTATAGTTTACTATTATATGATGATTATTATTGACTTTTTGGTTAAATATCATTTATGTGAGGGTGAAATCTTGAATGAATTTTCTTAGAGGACATTAGCAAGACCTTCAAGGTCATGAACACTTTATTCTAATAACATTGGTCTATCGGTGATGATACTTCTCAATTAACGTGTCAATGAGTAAGTTATGAATGTATTATCATTCTATGAAAATGATTAAATGTGAGATGATGATAGGTTTGTTACTATGTTAAATTAAAGGTAAATTTCATGTACATATTATGACTATGTTATTTTAACACTATAGAAGTTCCATGAGTTAGTAAAGAGATTCAATTAATTAACCCTTAAAACAGTGTTTCCAAGCATCAAAAAAGTAACAATCTCAATTACTAAGTATTACAATCAAAACGTCAAGAAAATGATCATGACGTATGAGATAGAGTGACTTGGTGTGTTGTAAGGGGTTTAAAGAGATTAATTGAATTAAAATTTGATGAAAAACGTTGGAATACGTAAAAGTGTGTGTTGAGTGTCAAAAAGTCTGGGTATGACTCCCCAAACAACCCTAAGGTTCCTTGAGGAGGACACAACATTTGTCCCCAAAACTGTCCATTAAGAACTGTCTAACCACGACGAAAAATGTGAAGCCGTTGTTTGGTGTCATTGGTTGACACTTAGCAAAATCCCAAAAAGGATGAAAAAAAATGTCTCTAACAATCACCACGGACAACCAGTATGGTCCGTGGTTTGGTTAGCGAATCATCATCGAGAAGTCATCAATTTGACCCAAGGTGCACTGTCTTATGTAGGTTGAGGTTAGGGAATTTATTCAATTAGTTAGTTAATAAATTAATGACTCAGGGATGGTTAATAAGTTATTTGGGGACTATAAAAGAGTGAGACCTCATTAAACTAACCCAACACTTCATCATTTCCCAAACCCAATTCACTTCTACTTTTTTGTACTTTCTCTAACTACCCTAAGACCCCATTGAAAAACAACTTTCAAGATTCATTAAGGCTTCAAGATATAAGTATTCCTACATAATTATTCAAGTATTAGGAAAGTATGGAATCTATTACCTCTTGAGACTCCTTTTCCCAAGAGGTTCTTCAAAATTTCATTTCCAAACATGTCGAAAACTATGGTTTTCATCCTATTTCGTGGGTAACCTTTAAAATTGACTTAATGTTGGATTCTTTTGGCTTATATTGATAGATTCTGATTATTTATTGATGGATTGTTGTAGTTCATAGTCTTTGACCTAGTTTCTATAAAATATCCATGTATGACCCTTTTCCTAACCCAAAGGTATGAATTAGGCCTAAGGATGATTATGGATGTTTAAAGTGGATATGTTATTGCTTAATTTACTTTTGTACAATGATGTTTATTGGATTATTTTATAAATGTGGTGAAATTGAGGGTAAATTCTTGAAGGACATTGTTTGAATCCATAGGTAAGACTTTTGAGATTATGATTTCCCTAGTTCATTTATGTTGGTCTATTAATGATGATGACGTACAATTGAAGAATCATTATGTGAATATATTATGAACATGATTATATGATGAATATGATGGCATGTTATAAATATGGGAATGTGAAATCTTGCTAGGGGTAGGATCATTCAAGGTTGGAACTTATTCTATTGTGCTACTTATTATGATATGACTATTATGTGATCATCTAACTACTGATAGGTTGTGATGAAAGGAAGTTTCCATTTAATACCTAAATACCTATGATCATGATTATACAAGGGTTAGTCCGTAACGCATATACTATAGACTGATGTTAAAAAATGGCTTAAAGACATTTCAAAAAGAGACTTTAGCTTAGAACTTAGTGAATTAGATATAAGAGGTGTCATTCCCATTGAGGGAACGTAGACTCACAATGATTCTTATGAGATAGAGACTACTATAAAATCTGCATATATGAGTTTCTGTTATATCTGCTACATCATTAACTATGTGCTCACATAGGAAAAATAGCTAGTTCATTTATGTTGGTCTATTAATGATGATGATGTACAATTGAAGAATCATTATGTGAATATATTATGAACATGATTATATGATGAATATGATGAATAAGACTTTTGAGATTATGATTTACCTAGTTCATTTATGTTGGTCTATTAATGATGATGATGTACAATTGAAGAATCATTATGTGAATATATTATGAACATGATTATATGATGAATATAATGGCATGTTATAAATATGGGAATGTTAAATCTTGCTAGTGGTAGGATCATTCAAGGTTTGAACTTATTCTATTGTGATACTTATTATGATATGACTATTATGTGATCATCTAACTACTGATAGGTTGTTATGAAAGGAAGTTCCCATTTTATACCTAAATACCTATGATCATGATTATACAAGGGTTAGTCCGTAACGCATATACTATAGACTTATGTTAAAAAATGGCTTAAATACATTTCAAAAAGAGACTTTAGCTTAGAACTTAGTGAATTAGATATAAGAGGTGTTTATTCCCAATGAGGGAACGTAGACTCACAATGATTCTTATGAGAGAGAGACTACTATAAAATCTGCATATATGAGTTTCTGTTATATCTGCTACATCGTTAAGTATGTGCTCACATAGGAAAAATAGCTAGTGAATCCACCTAGAATGTTAATTTCATGATTTGTTCTACCTTGGAAAGTAGAGCACTTTCTTTTGGTTCAGGGCTTCTTAACACTGGGTTCCATGTTTAGCTCACATGGTCTGTTGTTGGTTAAGGTGAATCTTTACGAAAGTAAAATTAATGAATTAAATTAATAAAATGGACACTAACTAGTATGACTAAAGGGGTTCTAGTTAGTACACATAAGGGTGTGGACTTCACCTATTCATTGCACAAGTTGACCTTGAGGGGAGTCCTAGGAGGATGTTCTTTTGTACTTATGTTATGAATGTAATGCATGATGATGACTTTACATGATGTTAATCATATATGATGTTGACATCATTTGATGAAAATGATATTGCTCTAAATTGCTATGTATGATGATGTGTACACATTATATGGTGTTATATGAAGTAAAGAGATTGCTTATGTCTCTTTAATAGATTACAAGATTATGTGGGGTTATGGGGCTTCGCATGAGCATTGTACTAGTTGTCTTGAATTTGGATTGTGATTAATATGAACAAATTCATGTTTTAGAGTTCATATCATATCCTCTGATGATATGAACTCTAGAATATTAAATGTTCTTATGACATTATGAAGATGTTGTCGTGTATATGAATATGAACTCTTTTAAAGTGATTCTATGATCATTGACTTCTATATGTTCTTATAGTTAGCGCATAGCGAATGAAAAAAGAGTTTATCGTGGAAAAAGAGTTCATCGTGGATTCTCTTCCTCAAGAAAAATGTCAATAAATTTATCTGTAAGAGATGCACCATGTTAATAGGAATTGGCAAAGACCTTCTTGTACACGTCCCCGAGGCAGCATTCATGGCAATCATCACTACTTTCTCTCGAGGGAATGGTATGGCTTTGTTCTTGGTCTTGTTTAATAGATATCGAGTGCCGCCTTTCCCCGTTCGAGAATCTCCATCTGCTGTAAGTGGGCGCGAGCTAGAATGCTTATGTCAGCTTGGTTGCTCAAAACACTGTCAGTGTGAATAAAAGGCTTTCAAAAGTGAGTTACCACGTTTTAAATAAAACGTCCCTTTGTTCATGATTTCAATGGTTTTAATTTCACATTATACCTTAGGCAAGTGGTGATCCTTCATAAGGTAGGGGTTAATACTGGGATTCCATGTCTAGCTCTCGTGGTATTTGTCGGTTAAAGATATCCCCCATAAAATAATATAATTCTAAAGAGTGTACTACTTAGGATAAGTGGTGATATGGGACGCTATCTATCCTTTGCACGAGAATGCATTTGAAACTATGGCATCCTTCAGACCCATAAACAAGAAAATACCTGCTGCGGTATTCAATATGAACATTCCTACATTATTATCAACATTATGCTCTAATAAGAAGTCTTATTCAAGCCCTTAGCATTCATCATAGCATGTATCATAGAATAAAAAGGCAGAAAAATTAAACTTTTACTTAGGAAGTTCAACGTCACTTCATATATAAAAAAAATAGAATATAACTTCATCAAAATAAACCATATAGGCATACAAGAATTAAGATTCGCCACATAACTCTGACATCAATAAGAATTATAGAAATAGGAAATGCAACGTCTTTCAACATAAGAAAAGGAACTAAAAACCTAGATCATAGGGTCTTGTCCTTGGACTTGAGGACTCATCAAGAAACTAAAAAACTACATCATAGGTACTAGGAGAAGTAAATCCAAGTGTCTTGAGAAATGACCCTGAAATCTCCTCAAAGGCCTGAACCTACAATGTTTAGAATAGGAGAAGAAAAGATGGGTTAGTACATCACACATACTAAGTATGTATTCTATGTATAAAAGTCATCAATTCATGTATACAATTATATCTTAGTCAAAACATGCTTTTTTACCATGAAATTCCAATAAAAATATAAAGTAAGTTTTATAATAAAACCCAACATGATATCATTTCAATATGTAGATAACCTAAGCAAAACTTGTGCATGTGTAAGAATATAATCCCATAACCATATCCTTAGATAAGTATCACATAAAGTAACCCACTTCATGCACACATTCATAATATCATATCTCATAATAGCTTGATATCTACATAATGATAATACATAGTTAATAATCCGCATAGTCTTAAGAGAATATTACTACGACTATCACTTAAGATTCCAATTTCAATGTTTAAAAGAAATCGAAGACCCTACCTCCTACTATGTAGGAACCCCTCAAGAAATCCCTAAAAGTTTATTCATTTTCTTTATTTCTATACTTTTACAATAGGGAAAGAGGTTTGAATAACAAGTATTTTACCATGTGAGCTACATGGAATCCGGTGTTTCACTCCTACATTTAAAAGGGAGAGCAAGTAGTTGCCTAAGATGTAACCTTTCGTACATAGCTATATAGTTGTATCCACAAATCTAGATTCCTATCCAATCACAAAGCTAAGGATGAAAATATTGTCAGTAGAAACTCTAACTTCATAAATGTAGGGGTTCCCATCCAACCAGAGAACACATTTATTTTTAATTTGGACCTTCTAAATAAGAGAAAACCCATGTGGTCATCAAATAAGTTTACACTAGCCTTTACGATCCTTTCACTTTAGAAACACTAGCAAGTAAGTAAACCTTTCACTTTAACATTTCATTCTAATCATGAGAACTACCTTTCAATCATATTGCAATCATACCATAACATACTTAAATTATTCATAGATATTCCAAGTGTGTAGGACAAAGGATGAGGGGACCTTGTCATCAACACCACAATAACTCATTAGTTATAACAACATTGTTATTTAAGTATTTCATCTTTTATACTTAAGTGCAAGGAAGAACTAACAATCATACCTTCTTGCCCTTCATGGGACTTTATGCTCGAATCACCCAACAATGCATGACCGCCACATAATATAAGGTAATTTATGAATCAATAACATAACTTATATCAATATAACCAATGGATATATTCACCATATCTGATCAATTCATCATATCAAGTCCATCATTTATCAAATTGGGGAAGAACATGGGTGCAAGGGAATTCCTAGTGAACAACCACCATTATCAATCATTATATACCTAAAGAACCTTAAGTATTCATAATATGTAGTAATTGATTCATAATTTCATTTGTCAAAGAAGACTCATATGTAGAGAAAACCCCCAGATGTTGGTGGTTTTGATAACATCTTTTTGAGGGACCTCTTGGGGAAAGGAATCCCCGTAGTTAAAGAAATCATACCTTAATTAAGACTAAACCAGGAGTCATAAAAAACATAATCATAAAAAACAATACTAGAACCACTTCTTCGTATCCCACAAGTGCATGGTGTAAGGAAAGTCTCATACCCTCCCTCACACTATTTAGAAACCCCTCAAGAAAAGCCCTAGTAAGAGTTCAGACATTTCCTTTATTCATTTACTTTTGCATTAGGGAAAGAGGTTGTAAGACCCCAAAAATCAGATTAGGTGTCTAGAGACTTACATTAATGTCTTTATGTTTTGAAGTCCTAAAATGGGATGTAACGTTGTAATGAGGCAGTGTCTAAAGATTCAGGTATTTTGGAAGTAAAACGTCCAGGGACAACAAGACATTCGACGACTAGTCACCAAAAGGCCTTTGATGATTTATGTGCTTATATGTGTCTCATTGTCTTAAGAAGTCCTTATATGAGTAATAATACTGTTGATAGTCATTATGTTAAGTTCCATGATGTTTAGAAGTTAAACGTCCAATAACATCCAAGACATTTGAAAGTAAGCCCTTGAGATGTGCATGTTTGGCTTGAGTGTGCCTAGCGTGTTAAGATGCGTTGCAAGTGTTCTTTTTTGCTGAAAGAGATGTGGAAGTTCCTTAAAATACTAAGGTTTATTTAGGTTGGATACGTCCGGGTATGACTGACCGAGGGACCCGCAAAGGCCCTCAAAGAGGATCCAAAGTCTGTCATGGAACTTTCTTTGTAGTGTCTAACAACGACCCTCGATCGATGGCCAATAGGTTCACCTACTCCCCGTCGATGGTGAGGCATCGATTGGTACATATCCAGGTGAAGATTTAAGGCATTTTTCAAGCCCCAAACTTAAACGACGGCTTGCAGTAAGGTCAGTTGATGGACCTACTGGGCGTCAATGGGTCAGCCGATGCAAGCTGCAACAACGTCTATGCATGCTACTTAAATTGATGGGGTGAATGGGAAATTAACCCCACGTAATAACTTGACCCTAGTTGGTTTATTTGTTTATTTTTGGATTTATTAAGTGGCTTAAAAACGTGATAAGCCCATTCCAAATTCTTATATTCAAATTAGACTTCTCTCTCCAAAAATATCCTCTTTAGAAACCTCCATTAGAGATGAAGCTCAACTACCGCTTGGAGCTTGGATTTCCATGGGTTCTTCAAATTTTATAGTGGTTTCTTTATACTATAATGTATGGTAATCTTCATCTCTTGATATCATCTCTAGATAACCTTTAACCTAAAGAGTTCTTCTCAAATTTACAAAGAGAAAATATGATCAAACCTCTTATCTTCAAATATAGCCATGGTTTCTTCCTCAAAACGTTTTTAAAGGCTTCCTCATGATGAATTCATATTAATATATTTATTATATTGTGAATTTCAATCCAATTTCATGATGAACCCATGCTCCCTCAAAACCATCGATTTAGCCTATGTGTAGGCTTTGTGATCATGACGTTATGTTGATTGAATTATGATTCTAGCATGTTGAATTGCATATATTGACAACATATTATGTGATATGATGTTGAATTATGTGTTATTGTTCCAATGTTGTTTGATACATAATTACTTGATCCCTATTCACTATATTCTCGATTCTATAGTGCACGAATGTAGGATTTATTTATGAAAAGATAATTGTAGCTACTGACTTATATTGATATTATGTATGAATTGTGGGTATGGATACTTGATGATCAAAGTACAAAAATTTTGGTAAGGATTGATTTACATTCTTTTAGCCTATAGGTTGATATTGTAATGTACATGATGTGATCTCAATTCTAAGGTAGATGAAGAATTGTTTAGACTTGGTTATTATGTCTTTAGCTACTGACCTATATTGGTATTATTGGTGAATTATGAATGTTGACCATAATGGTGAAAGTAAGGGATATTAGAAAATGATTTAAGCCTCTCTACTCTTTATTGAAACGGTGATTTTGTTTACTAGTTTCTAGTATGATCTTGTACTGAGTTATTGTCACAACTGGAAAAAAACCCTAGAAGCTACGGCGAACCCTTGGATTATTGCAAGGCATACTTGACCCTTTGGGTTCTTGTACAATCCCTTTGACTATCTTTCATTACATTAGACATGAAAAGTAGTGCAAAATTAAAAGTTTTCACGACAATTAATATAAAAAAGAATTCTTTATAAATACTAAGAAAATCTCATTGTCACAAGCAAACTTAAGACACGACATAATAAACTTATGAACACGACCCATTACATTTGAAAGAGATACATAATAAGTCTTAACATAAAGAAACTAAGAAGATAGGAATTATGCCCTCAAATATATGAGGACACACTTTGTCTTGAGAGGAACTTTCCCAAGCTTTTCCTTCTAGACTTCAAACTTGCTTCCAAAACTATAATTAGTTAGTATAGAAAAGTATGGGGTTAGTACAAAACAATGTACTAAATGTGGCATATTCAAAAACATGCAAAAAGGGACATTTTAGTAAAAACACATTTTCTTGCCAAATGCTTAAAACATTCATAAATTTAGAAGTAAAATAATTTAAGAAACATCGTCTAACACTAAGAGAAGATTTTCCATAATTTTAACAAACGGAATCACTTTACAGTGAACTTACAAAATAGTACAGTGAACTAGCTAAGCATTTACAGTGAATTTCTTTTAACATTACAGTGACTAAATTGACTCCAAAGTAGTGGACTTCGAAAGTATTTCAAATGAGGAAATAAGCATCATTTCCATCGTAGTATCCCTATCTAAGGTCATCCTAATAATCAGTAAGGTAAGACATGAAGGAAGTATGTATATGCCTCCTTCTATACACACCAAAGCGACCCTCAAGACTACCTCCTTTTTGGAGTACTCAAGTCGGCAAAACAAGCACCCACTCAATGGAAATAAAATAGAAGAACACCCAACAACACACGAAGAATTACCTTTTGGAATGCCTACTTAGTGCAATGAGTAGATGGCATCTCATACCACCACCTACCCTAAGTAGTACATTTTTTTAGAAGACTTAGCACCAAAACTCCACATTTAGAAGGTCCTACCTAGTGCAATGGATATATAGCATCCCATACCACCACATACTCTAAGTAGTACGTTCTTTTAGGAGACTTAGTTCATTAAATTTAAATAAGAATCACCAAGACTCCCCTTTTGGAATTCCTACCTAGTGCAATGGATATATAGCGTCCCATTCCACTACCTACCCTAAGTAAAGCACTTTTTTAGAAGACTTAGCACATAAATTTCTTTTGTGAGAGTTAGCTTAACCAACATTGACCATGAGATCTAGACATTAAATACATATATTAACACCTATCAGATGAGGGATCCTCACTTGCCTAGAATGAGGTCATTCCCTTAGCTTTTACATAGCTTGCCCAATAGTTATACCTATGAGGGCGCATAGTCAAGGAATAAGGAGATTGCTCCACTAATGAGGAGTACTCATCTCAAGAGTTACATTTGAATAAAACATCTTAACTCATGAAGTGTAACCACCTCTTCTTCATATCATCTTGGTGCTAGGAATAACTTTCCTCGTATTCTAAACATTATAAACTATAGGTTAAGGATAACTAATGAACACTATATATCAACTCACGAAGGGCATTCATCCTCCGACCTATCATAGAAAGCTCTTAGGATGTAGAGGGGTTGCTACTAAACACATCATCTCTACTCTCAAAGAGTGTTCACCCCAAAACTCCCTTTTTGGGCATAACTTAGCTTCATTCATTCAAGTGTGAGTGTGTGTGTACATGTGAGAACACCTTGCACATAAGCATCATTTCATTTACACTTAAATTCTATACATGATTAAACCTTCATTAATCACATCACACACTTTAAATGCTTCACATAATCATATAAATCATTTAGACATAATCCTTAGCATACTTCTCATAACAAGATTCATAAAACTATTAACAAGAATTACTTCATTCAAGCATACATTCTAGTCTAATTCACATAATAGCTTCATAAGGAACATTTAAAAAGAAAAACATTATTATCATCTTACATCACATAAAAAGCCTTAATATCATCATTCACAATAAATTAGTATCTTTACATTCGTACAATTCAAGTAAACACCGCAGCCAAGAAGGTGGACCATAACACTCAAGAGCATTTCGAAATTAAAACTAAACAACCCAACCAACGTACCCTTTTATCAAACCTTTCATAAACTACAATAGTTCATTATAATATATATCTTTTGGTAATAGCTACTCAACAACAACAACTATAAGAAACCAAAGCTCAAAGACTACCAATTCATGAACATTTAACTATTTTCTTAAGCAAAAATTTGATGAAAAGTTGTAACATGATTTCATTGAAGTTTTAACCTTAATATAATAAACTAACATTACAAAAATCATTATTAAGTCATTCAAAATGTTTTCATGCAACATCCCATATTTAGAGTTGAAGATAAAAGAAACTATGGTTGAAAACTCTTTTTGAAATCTTTTAGAAAGGGGCTCCTTGAATAAAAGAGAGTTCAAGGATGGATACCATACCTCAATGAGAAGGAAAACCAATAATTGTTGGTGAAAAAATGACCACCAACAGCCCTCCTTGTTTCTTCTTGACTTCTAGCATACGTGGTGACTTGAGAGAGAGTCTTCTAAGAGACAGGGCTTTTGGGTTTTAGAAAGAGGAGTCTGAAATTAGGGCATAGGGTTTGAAACACCTTAATATATATGAATAACCCTAAAAATTACTTCCTAGGTTCATAATAGACTGGGGGTGAATTTACCGAACACCCCAATACTTCACAGGAAAATACTATTTTTTGGACAGTTTCAATCTACGGTTGCTAACCAACGGACCGTCTGTCTATCAACTTTTCGTTGGTGGGTCTATTGGCTTGATACTTATATCAAATTTTATCCTGTCCAACTTAACTTTAAGATTGAATCTACTCCCATGGTCGATGGACCATTGGTTAATCAACGGACCGTCCCTTGTGTCATCGTTTGGTCACTATTTTGGCAGCTAGCTACCAGTAGGTGGGGTCCTCTTATATGTCCCCCCGTGGGTCCTAGACTGGTTCGTACCCAAATATTAAACCCCTAAGCATAGTATTTTAGGTCTTAGTAACATCGCACACCAAATTCAAGCAAAACGAACACATAAACTCACTCAAACACACCAAGACACACAAACACTCTCTAAGGAACACTTTGCTAACGTCATGGACGTTGTCAGGCGTTTGACCTCCAAACATAACAAAACTTCACACACTGACTAAGAACATTAGTATAAATAATTTTAACTTAAAATATAATCGATAAAAACTCATGAGAATCTAATTCACCTTTGTTTTAGGGTGTTACAATTATACATTATTTATGTATGTTAAAGTACATCTACAGACTGCCATATACATGAATTTTTTATTTAAAAATTGTATTGATCAATAATTATTAAAGTAAGAATCATTCTTCCGCTCTACTTTCCTATGGAATCGGTAGTTGATGAAGTCTTGTATGGCATTGTGTGGTATGGTCTACTTAAGGTGGCGGAGTTTTCTTTATTTTCAATATATATATATATGTTATATGATCATGTTCTTGAAGGAATTATACTATGAACGTATGTTTGTAATGATCACCCAATGTGAAGCCTCATGCCCTGTCTTATAGTCTAGTAATGATTTAGGTTGTATGGCTTATATACAAGACTATAATTGATTGTGTTGGGGTTTGATTAGGTTCAGCCTTGATGAGTATAAATGGTTAACTATCCCTACCTTTGAACCCCTATATGAATGTGTTAATAGCTAAGGTTAGGAGCCTTATGTGTAATATGAAGTTAGTTTGTCTTATATGGTAAATTGTGTTGTGTCGTCTATGCTTGAATGTGCATCATGGTCATAAGATGGTGGCCGCCTCAAATTGTTATGTATAGACATTATGTGATTATGTTGACCAATTTACACACTCAAACTTGAGGCAAGCTTACAAGTAGTATAGGTTCGTGGTGTTTAATGAAAGGTATTATCATATGCACTTCTGTCTACTACATGCATGTAAGGTACATGTCTATGAAACATGTTATGTGATGTATCATTAACTAGGATGACTTGAAAGGTGTACTATCATAAGAAAGGGTATGGGACCTTGCCTATGCATTACACATGTGTACCTTAATAGGATAGTTCCGAGGTTGGTATTCTATGTACATTAATATGAATGTAGGAACATGTTATGCATATGACTTATATGCTATGATGTTAACTATGTGGTATGATGAAGTATGAATGTGCGTAGTTGATACGCTCAAACTTACTTCTCAAATGAGAAGTAAAGCGGTCGTGTCAAGTAAATAACCCAACTAGTGAGGTCGGGATCGTTCCCACGAGGAAAATAGTCTAGACTTAACTTTAACCTAGTATTACTATTGTTTCGTCGATAACTTTCTTGGAAAGTAAAAATATAAAAAGGGGGGTTTGTATTACCTAATGAGTAAAAATAACTAATGTAATTGAAAGAGACACTTGACAGCTTTTAATATTGGGTTTTAATTTGTGAATTAAAGTAACTAGGGTTTACGTGTTCCCCACAGGTTCATAACTTGATAATTCTAACTATAACAATTCTTTCCTAGTATCTTGCATGCAAAGTGATAAGTTATGTATTTCTAAATCCTTGGTCCGGCATCTAGAAAATCTCACTCCGCACCTTGGTCCGGCTACGTGTGTTGCTTTCCTAACCCTTATCTTTACCTCATATTAAGCATCGTATTCGATATTTGACTAAGTTATTACCTCATACCAATCAATACTAGCCTATTAGATAGTATACACTAAATCTATGTTAATAATTCTTTTCCTATTATCTACCTCCTTGGTCCGGCAGGTAGCATTAAGGCGAGTTCTAACGTTGATCATCCGTTAAAAAGACTTCTAAGCGAAAGAATTATTAATACATGCAAGACACTATTCTAGAATTGTTATTTTAGCTAGGGTTTATCTCATTATTTGCCTATGGTTCCCACAACCCTAGATATGGAGTTTAGTTACTCATAACCATAAACACAATATTCAAATATTTTAAATCAGAATTCATGTACTTACTTAAATGAGAAAGAATAAAGTCCGAAAATTTGCTTGATTAATCACCAAAAGTCACTTGTAAGAATATCCAAATATCAAACACTATTACACAAAGTCTAATAATCTCACAGAGTCTAACTATATGAAATTTAATAATCTAAGAGTCTAGCCTCAAAAATGAGGTTTTTCGAACTATTTATAAAAAATAAAAACCTAAGTAAACAAGGATTCTAATTGCTGGAAATCTGCCAAAACGCGGCTGGGTCGACGGACCACGCGACGGACCGTTGTGATCGCGACGAACCGTCGTGGACTCCGTCGTCCCATACTTGGTCATTTCTTCTGCTGCTCTCTTCTTCCCCTCGACGGCAAGTGTGACGGACCGTCATAGGCACGACGGTCCGTCGAGGGTCTTCGTTTCAAAATACTTCAACTCTTGGAACCTGGGTACTGAGATCACTTCTCTGATCTTCACGACGAACCTGCAGGACGGACCGTCATGGCTATGACGGTCCGTCACAAGCTCCGTAATCCCACACTTGGTCAGACTTCCCCATCTTCCTTCAGCAGCTGCACTACGCTACCACCTACGGACCGTCACACTCACGACGGACCGTCATAAGCTCCGTAGGTGGTCTCTTCTGCATTTTTTCGCTCAAAATCTCCGCATTCAGCTCTGGACAGATTTCCTGCAAAACAAAGAGAAACTTATATTAAAATTAGCACAAAAAGGCTTTCGGACACACTAAACTTAAGGAAAAAGTATTAACTATACCGTGAAACCACGGTATATCAACACCCTCAACTTAAATTCGTTGTTTGTCCTCAAGCGACGCACTATGACTCACTACACAATCTTTGTACACTAGTATTCATGTTTTATCCTTTGCAATCATTTGGCTATCAATCCCGATTAATCTCATCAAATCTCTGCATGCTATCACTATTAGGCTTGAATTTTGTGGGATTCGAACATGATACAGACTCACCATGCACTAACACCTATCCTCTTCAATTTCTCACCGAGGTGCTAACAATTCCGGTATTGCAACTTGTGTCCTCACTTCAAAACAAAATCCTCATTTTTCACACAATGATTTCAGTTTGAGTATTAGGATTACTTTTCAACACTCGCTCTCAGAACAAAGTCACACTCATTCATTCCTATTGCCATAAGCTTGCCCTTATTTTCACTGCCTTAAGTTCGCTATACAACCCTTAGGATCACGATAGGACTTTCTTAGCTTGTAACATAGGCTCAGAGTCAGGTAGGGTATATTTAGGTATACTTTAGTGAATTTTTGCCCTCTTTGACATATCGGCTAAACCTTCCACTTTCTATCACTTTATCTCGCCCAGTTTCTCCCATTCTTTCATCTTGCTATTTCCCTTCTTTCATTCATTTGTGTAAGTGACTCTTTTCCCTTTTTTTTTTTATTATTACTTCTCTTTCAACGAGTTCTTGAGTCACTTTACTTTTGTTCTTTCTCTCTCTTTGTTCTTTCAACCCCACTTTCCAGAGCATTCCTCAAAACAGCCACCCTCAACTCATGGCTTTGCCATGAGTCAAGGTACATAATACCCAAAGTTGGGTCAGGGCCATAACGAAGGTTGTCTATGCATTAGCCACCCTCAACTTATGCTTTTAGCATAAGCTGAGGTGCACATGTCCAAGGAGGGACCAGGGCCAACATATTGTTCCCAGAAAAGATCAGTTGGGGTGAAAAAGAAAGGTCTAATTTTAAGCTCAAATTATTTGGATCAAAGAAGGATAACTTTCATTTGGTTTCTTTTATTTAGGCTAGAAATGGGCTATTTTGAATAAGGGCCTATGATCCTTTCCTAATTGTCTGTTACAACTTACTTTTAGCAGGACTAACCAGGGAAGTTCTAGCTCAGTACCAATAGTGGACTATTCAAATTTCCTCACACTCAGTTGACATCTCATCACTATACCAGATTATCAGACACCTAGTTCGACTTGAAGATTTAGGGTAATGCAATGGTGTAACTCTATGTCATGTTTAGAGCCACACAATTATCAGTTACTACGCCTAGTCATGCAACATTTTCTAATTTTATCAGGATATCATTTTAGCCATCATGCTTCAGAGTTAAACTATGTACAAAAAATGTAACGTGCCGGTTCAACAGAAAAAGTAATCAGTCTTTTGGGGAAAAAGAACACAGGCAAGAAAACCCCAAAAGAGGATAGTGAGTTGGGCTACTCAGACTTCACCCTAACACTCACTTTCCATTTACCCCACCCCCAACAAAAAAGCCTGCAATTGTCCCCAATGCATAAAAAAAAATATAAATATTAGAGTGGTAGGTAAAGCAAACCTGTGGCGCATAGCGCCGTCGATCAGCAAGCTGGTGGGTCCGGTTTCTCGGAACCCACGTCCTCTGCAATCTGGACACCCTCAGTGGTGTCCTCAGCAGCAACCGCACCATCAGTAGTGCCTCCTGCTGTGTCTACAGTGCGGGAGCTAGACGCCCCAGCCGCTATCTGCGATGCTCTGATTTGGTGTGCTTCCGCCTCAGCAAGTGAGGCTCTCCTCACAGCCTCCATCTCTCGGCGCTCCTTCTTCCTTGCTCGCGCCTCATCCTCTCCTCGATCCCTACGCCTCTTGGCACTCTCTGGAGGGTGGAGGGTGGATGGTGGAATGTGAGAAGTAGTAAACAGTGCCGCCAACACTGTGTCCTCAGCAGGCTCGGCAGAAGGGGCCTCAGAATCCGGCACCCTCGCCGCTAGTATCGTAGCGATGTCTGCACGAAGACTGTCGACTGCAGTCTGAAGAGTCGACACATCTACCGGAGGGGCTGGTCGAGCTAACACTCTCAACTCGAAGGCATCTATGCGCTGGTTGACCTCAGCAATCTTCCGCTGCATCATCCTCTCTGTACGCGCTTCCGACTCAGTAATAGACTTCTGCATCCACGGCTGGATATGATGCAGAAGAGTGTCCATTTGTGCCTCCAGTTTTTGGACCCTAGCAAGCGGGGCCAGTAACGGTAAAGGGGCTGTGTGAGAGGAGCTCGAGGCTGTGCTACTACCCGGGATAGACTCGACCGGGGTAGTGTCAGTAGATGCCTGTGTAGATGTCCGGGCCTGGGCAACCGTATCCACAAGATCATCAGCAAGAGGTGGCAGCTCTGGACGGGGCCCTCTGCGTGGTGCCAACTCATTGGCCTCGTCTCTGATGAGGCCGACGTCAACGGTGCCCTGCGGGGTCTTCAACTGATCTATGTGCCATACGGGCACACCTGCAGACCTGCAAAGGGCAAAGATCATACACGGGAAGGGGTAGGTAGTAGTGACCTTGAATGCCCTCTCGTGCATGACTGCCTGGAGAAGCCATGCGAAGTCCACCTCAAAGCCGGCTATCATCGCCGCCATCAACACTGCTCGATCCCAGGTGACTATGTTATCAGCAGCTGTGGGGGAAAGGCAGTGACGGACGAGCAGCCACAAGAACTTTGCGACGAACGTGAGGTTGGCCTTCTTGATGGCCCCCTTCGGCTCAGTGACCCAGTCGATACCCTCTCCGTCGACTGATAGGTGCAGGGCCATCCACCTCTTGGTGGTCTCTCTCAGTGCCCGCTCGCGCAAGAAGTGTCCATCCTTTACTATCTGCCAGCGATAGGCAAACTCGGCAGTGATGGGGGTCCGCGTAGCATCTACACTCTCGCCGTATAGGAACCGGCGGATAGCTGGCAGGGAAATGTCAACCTGCACGCCCCGGACTCGAACTTTCTCCAGTGGGGCCTGTTTAGTGGGAGCAGCCCGCCTATCGATCTGTGATCGGAGAGTCGCTACGTAGGATGCGTAGAACTCTCGGACCACCTCCTCATTATATCGTCCCAACGGACGGGCTGTCCACTCTAACCGATGCCTGGTGAATAGGTTGTGGATCTCCGGCATCGATGGGAGACTCCCAGTAAGTACCCGCCGCTCCAAGGTGAGTGTTCGAGTCATTACTCATTTATCAGTCAAGAATTTGGCGTCGGAGTAAACTTGAAACTGGCCTTCGACACACCACCGGTTTGGCTGGTCAGCGGCTGGGGTGGGGACCTGGGCTGGAGCACCGGATGTAGAGTCTGAACTGTCAGCCTCATCAGACGAGGCCGACGCTGCAGCAGTGGCGGGTGCGGGAACCTCAGAAGCCTCCTCGGACCATGACACGCCTAAGGAGCCAGACGCTCCTTCCTCCATTGTGGCTGACCCAGAGGGTGTGCCGGTCAGTGTGCGCTCCTCATCAGACTGGGAGGCAGTGACTACGCCGGACGCCACCGTCTTGGGTGTGGCTCGGGGGGCACGTGCAGCACGGGAAGGTGCGGAAGTGCCTGGGGGCACATATTCAGGGTCCCGCTCATCATCAGACCCGATGATCAAGCGTGCAGACGGGGCAACAGACTTGGATCGCCCGCGTGCGTAGGCTCGGTCTTGCTTGGGTGCCATAGTAGATAGTACCTGAAAAGGATCACTATTAGTACGAGCAATGGCAAACAAGACAAGCAAGCCCATACAACAGAAAACATTTAAAATAGTGTGTATGTGATAGTGAAACTGTATCACACGACGGGATGGATGACGGCTCGTCGTGCATACGACGGGATGGATGACGGCTCGTCATGCATACGACGGACCGTCATGAGGTCCGTCGTGTTGTACTTAAGTCAATGTATATAGAAAGAATCCTAAAAGAGGAGTCTCTGACCATCATGACGGTCAAGCAGGACGGACCGTCGTAAGAGTCCGTCGTAGGACACTTGGAAAATTTTTGGAGACCCGTACCAGAGGGGTCTCTGACCATCATGACGGTCGTGCAGGACGGACCGTCGTTGGGACGACGGTCCGTCGTAAGAGTCCATCGTAGGACACTTAGAAAATGTTGGGAGACCCTTATCAGAGGGGTCTCTGACCATCATGATGGTCGTGCAGGACGGACTGTCGTGGGTATGACGGTCCGTCGTAAGAGTCCGTCGTAGGACACTTAGAATATTTTGAGAGACCCTTAGAAACAGGGTCTGTGACAACCATGACGGTCGTGCAGGACGGTCCGTCGTGGTTGTGACGGTCCGTCGTAAGAGTCTGTCGTAGGACACTTGGAAAAATTTGAGAGACCCTTAGAAACAGGGTCTCTGACAACCATGACGGTCGTGCAGAACGGACCGTCGTGAAGACAACGGTCCGTCACAGGCGTCGTTGGGCAGGGGTGCTAGGGCTTGTGCAACGGATCCTACGACGGTCCATCGTGTGTGCGACGGGCCGTCATCGGGGTCTCGTTCTGAGTAACAGTGTTAGAACTGGGGGTACCCTACGCATCCCCGATGAACCCACATGGTTGTGTAGTGTTGTGGACCTATATGTGTCTATCCCAACGACCTAAGAAACTACCAAAGCAAAATCACCTATGCCTAGGGTTATCAAAATAGCACATACGAACATTTTGAACCTAGGTTTAGACATAAGCATATAAAAGAAACAGGATACGACTAAGAACTGAGCTAATACTAACTACAAAACCAAAATGCAAGATANCGACGGTCCGTCGTAAGAGTCCGTCGTAGGACACGGAAAATTTTGAGAGACCCTTAGAAACAGGGTCTCTGACAACCATGACGGTCGTGCAGGACGGACCGTCGTGGGTATGACGGTTCGTCGTAATAGTCCGTCGTAGGACACTTAGAAAATTTTGAAAGACCCTTAGAAACAGAGTCTCTGACAACCATGACGGTTGTGCAGGACGGACCGTCGTGGGTATGACGGTTCGTCGTAAGAGTCCGTCGTAGGACACTTGGAAAATTTTGAAAGACCCTTAGAAACAGGGTCTCTGACAACCATGACGGTCGTGCAGGACGGACCGTCGTGGGTATGACGGTTCGTCGTAATAGTCCGTCGTAGGACACTTAGAAAATTTTGAAAGACCCTTAGAAACAGGGTCTCTGACAACCATGACGGTCGTGCAGGACGGACCGTTATGAATACAACGGTCCATCACAGGCGTCGTTGGGAAGGGGTGCTAGGGCTTGTGAAACGGACCCTACGACGGTCCGTCGTGTGTGCGACGGGCCGTCGTCGGGGTCTCGTTCTGAGTAGCAGTGTTAGAACTGGGGCAACCCTACGCATCCCCGATGAACCCACATGGTCGTGTAGTGTTGTGAACCTATATGTGTCTATCCCAACGACCTAAGAAACTACCAAAGAAAAATCACCTATGCCTAGGGTTATCAACATGGCACATACGAACATTTTGAACCTAGGTTTAGACATAAGCATATAAAAGAAACAGTATACGACTAAGAACTAAGCTAATATACTAACTACAAAACCAAAATGCAAGATAAATGAGTATAAATTTAGAGACACATACCTTGGAAATGTAGAAAAAACAACTGGAGAATGATTCAGTTAGCAAGGTAGACACCTTACAGCAGCAGCACCGACTAGTGGATGATAAGTATAATGTTTAGGAGGATTTTGGGGGCAATGATCAGTGGGGGGAGTGTGGAAGTTGAAAAGAGAGGGGAGATGAGAGGAATGAGGAAATAATGGGGGAAATATGGAGGGGCGGGAGTATAAACGGTCAGATTTTGAAAAGGGTCCAGCCGGGTCGGGTCGGGTAGAACTCATTAATCACACGACGGTTCCCCGACGACGGTCCGTCGCAGATGTGACGACCCGTCGTGGGTTCCGTCGTGTGTGCCCTAATTTCAAACTGACAGAAAGACGTACCTGGTGTGACGGATGCATACGACGGTCCGTCTCGTGTGCGACGGTCCGTCGATGTATCCGTCAGTGGCTGCTGCAGAGTAGTTTTCTGCAGAATTTCCTGGTGATGTACCTGCAAATTTAAAACACATTAATCGAAAAATGCTACCATTAAAAAGATGATAAGTATTGGGTTGCCTCCCAACAAGCGCCTGATTTAATGTCGCGGCACGACTGGGACCCTTGATTACTCAGACTTCATCAAGATGGTATGCCTCGATCACTTCATTCGCTGATTCAGCACGCCCGAGATAGATTTTTATGCGCTGTCCATTCACTTTGAACCGCACACCCTCCTTAGTTTCCAACTCAACTGCTCCATGAGGGAATAGTTGGGTAACCGTGTAAGGACCAGTCCATTTGGACTTGAGTTTGCCTGGAAACAAGCGCAATCTGGAATTGAATAGAAGCACTAAATCCCCTACCATAAACTCTCGTTTTTCAATTTTGTTGTCATGATACTTCTTCATCTTTTCTTTATATAGGGCTGAGCTTTCATAGGCTTTCAAGCGAAATTCATCAAGTTCATTCAACCCATTTAACCGTTGCTCTGCAGCTTCGCTCCAATCCATTTTTAACTTCTTCATAGCCCACATGGCTTTATGCTCTAACTCAACCGGAAGATGACAAGCTTTCCCATATACAAGTTGGTATGGCGACATACCTATGGGAGTCTTATAAGCTGTCAAGTAGGCCCAAAGAGCATCATCAAGCCTCCTTGACCAATCTGTTCTACTAGCATTCACTGTTTTGGACAATATCTGTTTGATCTCCCGATTCGATACTTCAACTTGCCCACTAGTTTGAGGGTGGTAAGGAGTGGCCACATTATGGCGAACACCGTATTTCTCCAATAACCCCTTGAATAATCTGTTGCAGAAGTGGGAGCCCCCATCACTAATAATGGCCCTTGGAGTGCCAAAACGGGAGAATATATTCTTTTTCAAGAATGCAGTGACACTCTTCCCTTCATTGTTTGCGAGGGCTATGGCTTCGACCCATTTAGATACATAATCAACTGCTACAAGAATGTACTTCATTCCATGAGAACTCACGAAAGGGCCCATAAAGTCAATACCCCACACATCAAATAACTCAATCACAAGAATGGGGCTTAGAGGGAGCTCTTGCTTTCTTGAAATACCACCATCTCGTTGACATTTGTCACATGATTTAGCAAACCCATGAGCATCTTGATGAAGAGTTGGCCAATAGTAACCACATTGCAATATCTTGTGAGCGGTTCGGATACCACTGTGATGTCCGCCAACAGGTGAAGAATGGCATGCCTCCAATACACTCAACATTTCACATTCTGGCACACAACGCCGAATAAGCCCATCGGCACAACTCCTATACAAGTATGGTTCATCCCAAAAGAACTTCTTCACATCGTACATGAACTTTTTCCTTTGATGAAAGGACAAGTCTGATGGAACAATATCACTAGCCAGATAGTTCGCAAAATCTGCGAACCATGGAATCAAGTCTTGTGAAGCAGCCAATACATGTTCATCGGGGAAAGTATCATCAATGTCAGTCTTATCCCCTAACTCTCTCATAGCTTCATCCTCTAGACGAGACAAATGATCAGCAACTTGATTTTCAGTCCCTTTTCTATCCAGCACTTCAAAGTCAAATTCTTGCAGTAGTAATACCCAACGAATCAGCCTTGGTTTCGCATCCTTTTTCGCCATCAAATATCTCAATGCTGAATGGTCAGTATGCACTATAACTCTAGTACCTAGCAAATAGGAGCGAAATTTCTCAAAAGCAAAGACTACTGCGAGGAGTTCTTGCTCAGTCACTGTGTAGTTCTTCTGGGCTTCATTTAGGGCTTTACTAGCATAGTAAATTGGGTGAAGGATTTTGTTTCTTCTCTGTCCCAATACTACACCAAGAGCCACCCCACTAGCATCGCACATTACCTCAAATGGACTGTTCCAATCCGGAGAAATAATGATAGGTGCAGACACTAACTTCTCTTTTAGCTCACCGAATGCTTTAAGACAGGATTCATCAAAACAAAATTTACATTCTTTCTCCAGCAATTTGCACAATGGGTGTGCAATCTTTGAAAAGTCTTTGATGAATCTCCGATAAAAACCTGCATGCCCAAGAAAGCTTCTCACACCTTTCACAGAGATCGGCGGGGGAAGTCTCTCTATTACCTCAACTTTAGCTCGATCAACCTCTATGCCCTTTTCTGAAATGCGATGACCCAACACAATACCCTCTTTCACCATGAAATGACACTTTTCCCAGTTTAGTACTAAATTGCAGTCTTCACATCTCTTAAGGACCTCAGATAAATTGGCCAAACACCGCTCGAATGAATCACCAACCACAGAGAAATCATCCATAAAAACTTCTATAGTATCCTCCACCATGTCAGAAAATATTGACATCATACATCTCTGAAAGGTTGCGGGTGCATTACACAACCCAAACGGCATTCTTCTGAACGCAAAGGTCCCATATGGACAAGTGAAAGTGGTTTTCTCTTGATCTTCTGGTGCAATAGAAATCTGATTATACCCCGAATACCCATCAAGAAAACAATACCACCCTTTTCCGGCAAGTCTATCCAACATCTGATCCATGAAGGGCATAGGAAAATGGTCTTTTTCAGTCCATGAGTTCAGTTTACGGTAATCCATACACACCCTCCATCCAGTAACCGGTCTCATTGGAACAAGTTCATTCTTTTCGTTGGGGACCACAGTCATTCCCCCTTTCTTAGGTACACACTGAACCGGGCATACCCAACTACTATCAGCGATTGGATATATTACTCCGGCATCCAACAACTTGATGATTTCCTTCTTCACAACCTCTTGCATAGGAGGGTTTAAGCGTCTCTGGTGCTCAACACTCGGCTTATGATCAGGCATGAGTTGGATTTTATGAGAGCAAATACCGGGAGGGATCCCAATAATGTCCGCAATAGTACACCCAATAGCTCGTTTGAACCTTTTTAGTACCGTCACCACACTCTGAACCTGTTGTGCATCCAAGTCTGATGCAATGATTACCGGCAAAGTGTCACCCTTTCCTAAGAATTCATACCTGAGATGAGGTGGGAGAGCTTTTAGTTCTAATTTTGGAGCTTCCTCTATAGATGGTTTCGCGGGTGGGGACTCGTGATTCTTCATATCAAGCTCAAATTTCTTTGGTTTAAACCAAACATCACCTCGGTCAAGAGCAATGACTAATGACTCATACTCTTCAATGCAATCGCCATCAAAGTTCATTATCACTGCCGCTAATGCTTCGACACCTAGATGTTCTTCTATTTGTGTCTCAAATGTCTCACCCATGTTGTAGGATATAGCAGATGCCGATTGGAGCTCACCACTCTGCCTCATGGACCTACAAATATTAAAGGTCACTTCCTCATTGTTCAACCGAAATTTCATCTGCCTCTTTTCCATGTCTAGTAAGGCTCTTCCCGTAGCAAGGAATGGCCTCCCAAGAATGATGGGCACTTCAAAATCGACTTCGCAATCAAGAATAACAAAATCTGCTGGAAATATGAACGACTCCACTTTTACTAACACATCGTTGAGTATCCTTCTGGGCCATTTTACTGTTCGATCAGCCATTAGTAGCCGCATCGTAGTGGGCTTTGGGTCACCCAAACCCAACTTCTTGTAAATCGAGAGGGGCATGAGATTTATGCTTGCCCCCAGATTTCATAATGCTTTGGCAAAATGTAATAGCCCGATTGTACAAGGAATAGTGAACGCACCCGGATCTTCTTTCTTTTGGACCAGAAATCTTGTAGCAATAGCACTACAATGCTGCATTCTATCATCATCCTCAAAAGTAACCGATCTTTTCTTTGTGACCAAATCTTTCATACACTTGGCGTAACCGGGCATTTGTTCTAAAGCTTCTACCAAAGGGACATTGATAGAAAGTTGCTTCAACATTGTTATAAAACGCCGATATTTGCCATCCTCGGTCTTTTTCACTAATCTTTGAGGAAATGGGGGTGGTGGCCTAGGCATAGGAATTACCTTTTTGGGCACTTCAGCATCTTTCTCAGTCTCATCTTCTAATTCAGCATCAACATCTACAATTTTATCAGTATCTTTTGTCACCTTATTCTCATTAGATGGCATAGGTGGGTCAATGGTTTGCTTGCCACCGCGAGTAGTAATTGCCATACAATGTCCATCATTTTTCGGATTTTGGACAGTGTTGCTAGGAAGGGTGCCCGGTTTCCGTGGGTTCACAGTTGCAGATAATTGGGCCAATTGTAACTCAAGTTGCTTAATCGATATTGCATGTGTATCAACTTTTTGCCCAATACCCGCTAAATCATTCCTCAACTCTTTATTGTGCTCATCACTAGCATCGAACCTCCTCATCATCTTATGCAACATATCCTCAACTCGCGACATACTACCTCCACCATCCCTAGGAGTAACTTCACGATTTTGAGGAGGAACATAGGGTCCATTCCTGTTATTTCTGTTACCATAGCTACCCCTGTTGAAGTTGTTGTCGAGATTGTTGTTTCCATCTCGGACATAATGACCCTCACGATTGTAGTTACCATAGTTCCGACCTTGGTTCCCTTGACCTTGGCGCCAATTTTCCTGATTAGAGCCTTGGGCACTTGGTCGGAAACCCCCCATCTGTTCATTTACTGCATAGGAATCCTCCTCATAATAACACTCATCATTTGGAGGTGGTGGTTTAGCCAAGTATTTGACTGCATTAATCTTTTCTGCACCCCCAGTAACATGTTTTAGTACCAACCCAAGCTCAGTTCTCATCTGAGCCATTTCTTCACGAATATCATCAGTGGCTAGGTTGTGAGTGGACTGTACTGCGAAGGTGTTTCTCCCTGTATCGGACTTTCTAGTACTCCAAGCTTTGTTGTTACGGGAGATTTTCTCTAATTTCTCAGCAATCTCAGCATAAGGGCATTCTCCATAAGATCCACCTGCTATAGTGTCCAACACTGCTTTATTGTTATCATCTTGTCCCCGATAGAAGTATTCTTTCAGTGACTCATCATCAATACGGTGATTTGGAACACTTCTCAAGAATGAGGTGAATCTATCCCAAGAACTACTAACTGACTCTCCTGGTAGTGCCACAAAGTTGTTCACCCTGTCTTTGTTGTTTAATTTCTTGGAGACCGGATAGTAGCGTGCTAAGAAGACATCCCGTAGTTGGTTCCAAGTGAAGATGGAGTTGCATGGGAGCTCAGTGAACCACATAGCAGCCTCTCCCGTCAGTGAGAGAGGAAACACTCTGAGCCCTATCACATCTAGATCCAAATCAGGCCTCCCCACACAACTTTTACACACTGCCCTTACCTTAGCTATATGGGCATGTGGATCCTCAGAAGGTAGCCCTGAAAACAAACCTCCGGCAGTGAGCATTTGCATCAGAATACTAGTTACCACAAAAGTGTGGCCTGTGGGTAGAGGAGGCAAAACCAGTGGCCCATCCAAATCTGCTATGTTATCATAGCCTCTGTAGTATGCTTGGTGCCGTGGAGCGGGATTCTGTCCCCTCTGTTGATGTTCACCCGGAGCATCGGGTAACATCTGACCATGAACATCAGCCGGAGCTGGGATGTTCTGGTTTGAGTCCTCATCATTGATTCCCAAATTAAGATTCATGTTTCGCAGTGTACGCTCTAGCTCGTGATCGTAGGGAAACAACGGTTCTCTTCCTCTCCGTGTATTTGGCATACAAGGAGGATAGTTCTGAAAAGAAATCAAAAACAATAAAACAAAGTAAAATCAAGAAAATATCAACTAAACGATAGTAAGAAGTTCAAGTTAATCTAAAAGCTAAAATCCCCGGCAGCGGCGCCAAAATTTGATACGCTCAAACTTACTTCTCAAATGAGAAGTAAAGCGGTCGTGTCAAGTAAATAACCCAACTAGTGAGGTTGGGATCGTTCCCACGAGGAAAATAGTCTAGACTTAACTTTAACCTAGTATTACTATCGTTTGGTCGATAACTTTCTTGGAAAGTAAAAATATAAAAAGGGGGGTTTGTATTACCTAATGAGTAAAAATAACTAATGTAATTGAAAGAGACACTTGACAGCTTTTAATATTGGGTTTTAATCAATGAATTAAAGTAACTAGGGTTCACGTGTTCCCCACAGGTTCGTAACTTGATAATTCTAACTATAACAATTCTTTCCTAGTATCTTGCATGCAAAGTGATAAGTTATGTATTTCTAAATCCTTGGTCCGGCATCTAGAAAATCTCACTCCGCACCTTGGTCCGGCTACGTGTGTTGCTTTCCTAACCCTTATCTTTTCCTCATATTAAGCATTGTATTCGATATTTGACTAAGTTATTACCTCGTACCAATCAATACTAGCCTATTAGATAGTATACACTAAATCTATGTTAATAATTCTTTTCCTATTATCTATCTCCTTGGTCCGGCAAGTAGCATTAAGGCGAGTTCTAACGTTGATCATCCGTTAAAAACACTTCTAAGCGAAAGAATTATTAATACATGCAAGACACTATTCTAGAATTGTTATTTTAGTTAGGGTTTATCTCATTATTTGCCTATGGTTCCCACAACCCTAGTTATGGAGTTTAGTTACTCATAGCCATAAACACAATATTCAAATATGTTAAATCAGAATTCATGTACTTACTTCAATGAGAAAGAATAAAGTCCGAAAATTTGCTTGATTAATCACCAAAAATCACTTGTAAGAATCTCCGAAAATCAAACACTATTACACCAAGTCTGATCTCACAAAGTCTAACTATAAGGAATTTAATAATCAAAGAGTCTAACCTCAAAAACGAGGTTTTTTGAACTATTTATAAAAAACAAAAACCTAAGTAAATAAGGATTCTAATTGCTGGAAATCTGCCAAAACGCGGCTGGGTCGACGGACCACGCGACGGACCGTCGTAGTCACGACGTACCGTCGTGGACTCCGTCGTCCCATACTTGGTGCATTTCCTTCTGCTGCTTTCTTCATTCCCCTCGACGGCAAGTGTGATGGACCGTCACAGGCACGACGGTCCGTCGAGGGTCTTCGTTTCAAAATACATCAACTCCTGGAATCTGGGTACTGGGATCACTTCTCTGATCTTCACGACGGACCTGCAGGACGGACCGTCATGGATATGACGGTCCGTCACAAGCTCCGTAATCCCACACTTGGTCAGATTTCCCCATCTTCCTTCAGCAGCTGCACTACGCTGCCACCTACGGACCGTCACAGGCACGACGGACCGTCATAAGCTCCGTAGGTGGTCTCTTATGCATTTTTTTCGCTCAAAATCTCCGCATTCAGCTCTGGACAGATTTCCTGCAAAACAAAGAGAAACTTATATCAAAATTAGCACAAAAAGGCTTTCGGACACACTAAACTTAAGGAAAAAGTATTAATTATACCGTGAAACCACGGTATATCAATGCAGCATCCTAAGAAGAACTGTGCTAAGTGTGGCCGAGTTCACAGTAGAGAGTGCATATAGGGAACTAATGCCTGCTTCAATTGTGGTAAGAGTGGACACATGGTCAGAGACTGTCCACAAAATCGAGGTCAGACTGGAGGTAATGCTCAGCCTAGGCCTAACCCACAGAGTGCAGCAGCAGCTGAGCCTCCCAAGATAAATAGATTCTATGCCCTGAAGGGCAGGGAGGAGCAGGTGAAGTCCGCTAATGTGGTCACATGTATGCTGCAAGTATTCTCAATTTTTGTTTATGCTCTACTTGATCCAGGGTCTACGGTTTCCTTTGTGACTCCTCTGCTTGCTCTTACTTTTGAAATACTACCTGAAGTACTGCATGATCCTATACTGGTTAGTATGCCTTTATGAGAAAGTGTAAGAACTGATAGAGTATGCAAACATTTCCCAATAGTTGTATGTGGTAGGATTATGTGTGCGTACTTGGTTGAACTTCCCATGCATGATTTTGATGTTGTTCTTGCCATGAACTGGCTTCACAGTTGTTATGATTACTAGGACTGTCATAGTAGAGTGGTGAGATTTCGCTTCCCTAAAGAAGAGTTAGTCTAAAAGGGGTACAAATTTGAGTCGTCCCTAATCCCTTGATTTCAAATCTTAAGGCCAATAAAATGATGTCCAAGGGGTTACTATGTCATCTTGTGAGTGTTAATGATTTAGATAATGACATTCCTTCCATAGACTGAGTGCCTATAGTGAATGAATTCCTAGATGTGTTTCCTGAAGATTTGCCTGGAGTCCCTCCCCTTCGAGAGATTGACTTTCGTATCGACTTAGAACTTGATACTAAACCAATCTTAATTCCCCCTTATAGAATGGCTCCAGCAAAATTCAAAGAGTTAAACCTGCAGTTAAAAGATCTCACTGATAAGGGTTTCATTCAACCGAGCATATCCCCGTGGGGCGCTCCATTGTTGTTTGTAAAAAAGAAAGATCGGACCCTTAGAATATGTATTGATTATCGGCAGCTCACCAAAGTCACTATAAAGAATAAGTATCCACTTCCCAGAATAGATGATTTGTTCGATCAACTCCAATGGTCTAGTTTCTTCTCTAAGATTGATCTTCCTTCAGGATATCATCAGCTTATAGTTAGGAATGGAGATGTCCCAAAGACAGCCTTTAGTACCCGCTATGGTCACTATGAGTTTCTAGTCATGTCATTTGTTCTCACAAATGCACCTGTTGCATTTATGGATCTCATGAATAGAGTCTTTCGTGAATACCTTGAGTCTTTTGTCATAGTATTTATTGATGACATTCTCATCTACTCTAAGACCAAGGAAGAGCATGAACAACATTTAAGTCTAACCTTGCAGGTACTTAGACAGCATCTGTTGTATGCCAAATTCAGCAAGTGTGAATTCAAGCTGACATCATTGACCTTCCTGGGTCATGTTGTGTCCTACCAAGGTGTAGAGGTTGACCCCAGGAAGAATGAAGTTGTTAAGAACTGACCAAAGCCCTTTTCTCCCACTGACATCCATATCTTTCTAGGATTGGTTGGTTACTACCACAGGTTTGTGGAGGGCTTTTCTTCCACTGCTGCCCCCACTGACACCTTTGACGAAGAAAAAAGCCACGTTTGAATTAATGGAGACTGGTTAAGAGTTTACAGGAGGTCAAGGATAGACTTATTTCAGCCCCGGTGCTTACTCTGCCTAAGTGTGGTGAGAATTACACTGTCTATTGTGATGCATCTAGGGTTGGTTTTGGTTGTGTTCTTATGTAGAATGGTAAGGTGATATCCTATGCTTCTAGACAGCTCAAGGTTCATGAGAAGAATTATCCCACTCATGACCTGGAGTTGGCAGCTGTGGTGTTTGCACTGAAGCTATAGAGGCATTATCTGTATGGAGTGCATGTGGATGTGTTCACAGATCATAAGAATCTCCAGTACGTGTTCACACAGAGGGAGTTGAATCTACGTCAGTGGAGATGGTTGGAACTATTGAAGGAATATTACATGAATGTGCACTACAATCTAGGTAAGTGTAATGTTATGGCTGATGCTTTGAGCAGGAGGAGCATGGGGAGTACAACCCACATTGAGGACGAGAAGAAGGAGTTGACAAAATAGGTACACAAACTGGCCAGAATGGGTGTGCGATTGGTTGACTCTACTAGTGGGGGTGTTTCAGTTCATCCTAGTGCTAAATCATCCTTGGTAGTTGAAGTCAAGAAGGGTCAGCATCTTGATCTGTGTTGATGGAGCTGAAGAACTCAGTGTTGTTAAAAATACACGAGTCTTTTGCTTTGGGAGGTGATGGCATACTTAAATGCCAGCACAGGCTATTTGTACCAGGTGTGGATCATTTACGGACCAGGATTGTGGCTAAGGCCCATGGTTCCAGATATTCCATACATATAGATTCCACCAAAATATATCATGATCTTAAGTAGATCTATTGGTTGGATGGCATGAAGAAGGATATTGCAGAATATGTGGCTAAGTGTCCTAATTGTCAGCAGGTTAAGGCAGAGCATCTTAAGCCTGGTGGTCTGACTCAGATTATTGAGGTGTCGACTTGGAAGTGGGAGGCAATTAATATGGACTTCGTGGTTGGTCTTTCGAGGACTAGGAGAAAGCATTACTCCATATGGGTTATTGTGGACGGATTAACTAAGTCTGCTCACTTTATCCCTGTGAAGCCTACCTACAGAGCCGAGGATTATGCGAGACTTTATATTGATGAGATTGTGAGGTGGCATGGTATTCTTTTGTCTGACATTTTAGATAGAGGAGCTCAATTTACTTCATATTTATGGAGATCTTTCCAAAAAAGCTTGGTCACGCAGGTGAAGCTTAGTACTACCTTTCATCCTCAAACAGATGGGCAGGCAGGGCTCACATTCAGACATTAGAGGACATGTTGAGAGCGTGTGTGATTGACTTCAGAGGTAGCTGGGATGACCATCTTCCTTTGATAGAGTTCTTGTATAATAATAGTTATCGCTCCAGCATTAGGATGGAACCGTTTGAGGAACTGTATGGTAGGAGGTGTAGATCTCCATTTGGGTGGTTCGAGGTTGGAGAGTCATCCATTTTGGGTCCAGAGATCATTCATGAGGCCTTAGAGAAGGTTTGAGTGATTAGGGACAGGTTGGATACTTCCTACAGTCAACAGAAGTCATATGCAGACACCAGAAAGTAGAATTTGAGGTTGGTGACCAGGTTTACTTGAATATATTACCTATGAAAGGAGTGATGAGATTTGGTAGAAAAGGGAAGCTGAGTCCGAGGTATGTTGGGTCATATGAGATCCTACAACGTGTGGGTAAGGTGGCCTATGAGTTAGCATTTCCTATGGAGCTAGCTTCTGTCCGTCCAGTCTTTCATGTCTATTTGTTGAAGAAGTGTCTAGGTTATCCAACATCGATTCTACTTGTGGAAGGTTTGGGGGTTGATTAAAACTTGTCTTATGAAGAGGTACCTGTTGAGATCTTGGACAGATAGGTCAAGCGGCTGAGGAACAAGGAGATTGGCACAGTGAAGGTATTGTGGAGAAATAATCTTGTTGAGAGTGCTACGTGGGAGGCTGAGGCTGACATGAGATCCTGCTACCCTCATCTTTTCAGCTCTTGAGGTTAAGTTTCCCACTCTTAAGTCTATGTTTCCTTATCTCTCCGTATTTTGTTGCTATTTATTGATTGTGCATAGTGATTATATTATAATCTGATTGTCATTACGATGTGTAGTGGTAGTGTCATTCGGGGTCAAATGTTCCTAAGGGGGGGATAATGTAACAACCCTAAAAACATGAATAGGATAAATACTTAAAGTGATTTATTTATTATTTAAAATTTGAAATTTTAAGGGCATAATGGTCCTTTCACTAAGCTAATTAGATCAGTTTTTATTTAAATTAATAAGGAGTCCTAGTTTGACTAGTTCCCAAACTAAAACTACTATTATTTTACTACTACTCTCTCTCACAATCTCTCTCACGTTTCATCACCTCTCTCACGTTTGTTTCTACCAAAACAACTTCAAGAACTTAAATAATATGAGGATTCTTCACACTCAAAGAACTCACATGAAATTTTAAGAAAAACAAAGTAACCAAAAATGTTAAGGCAAAGAGAAGTTGTCCGTCAAGTGGTGTGGACGTTGGGGAAGCTTGGACTGATTTTGGAGAGGGTTTTGGGCAGCAACTTTGACGTTTGAACAATCAAATAAGGTATGGGTTTCTTTCCTCTTGGTTTCTTTCCCAAGAGACCCCTTAAGACTCAAGATATAAATTCTGAAAACTAGGATTGATCCCCCTTTGCATGTCCCTGTCAATAGCTACCATTGAACTTTAAGTTGGGTATGTTTACTGGTACAAAGTAGATTCGTGATGTTTATGTTAACGTATGCATGTTTGAAATTTTGTAAATAATGATTTTGTCGTTGGAAATCATGTGAAAAGCGATGTGTGTGTGTATGTGTGGTAGTGAAGTTGCTCACTGTTTGGAGGTGTGCAAAGGCATGTTAATTTTTGTATTTTATGTGCTAAAATTGTGCACAATGTGATGTTCATATGGTGTGTGAAGTTATAAATTTTGAGTGAAAATGCTTGACTAATGTAACTACTAAACTACCCTAATAATGCACTAAATGCTTGGTGAAATTCCCTAAGAAACTAATATGAAAAGGTTGATGAAAGGAAGCTTAAAATTATGAAAAAATTTCAACCTTAGTGTACTTTTAAATTTCGTTCAAAAAGGGGGTCGAAATCTTCAAACTTTATTGTTATTAAAGGGGTGAGGCCACCAGGGTTCGAACCTGTGACCTCACCCGCGTAATACCTTAATTTCGCAATGTAGAAAAAATAGAAAAGGAAAAAGAGGTTAGAGGGATTCCAAATGGGGTGTGCAGGCGAGTAAGGAGAGAGTAACAATTTTAAAAAAAAAAATGTGAGGCGTGGGGATCGAACCCACGACCTCCACTCAGCGAGTAAAAGAAGAAAAACATAAAAAAAAAAAAAGCAAGAAAAATGTGAGGCGTGGAAATCGAACCCACGACCTCAAGGCTAGAAAGGAGGGGGCGAATTAAATAAGAAAAATTGAGGTGAGGCTGTGGGTGTTCGAACCCACCACCTCACAGCTTCTAGCGAAATTAACAATTAAATGGGAGTCTATGGGGGTTCGAACCCACCACCTCACGACCTCTAGCTAAATTAACAATAAAATAAGGAGGTTGTGGGGGTTCGAACCCACAACCTCCCAATGCCTTAGAGAAAAAAAAGTATAAAATGAAAGAGGTTGTGGGGTTTGAAACCCACAACCCTTCGGCCAATTTAAGAGGAAATCCAGTAGAAAATTTAAGGTACTATGTTAATGTTGGAGTTCGATCTAGAGTTCCAATGTTATGGAAATTTAAAATAAAATCAATGAAAAATTTAAATGTTATCCAAGTGATTCGAATTTGGGTTTCTTTGCCCAAACATCCGATACATAAGTCACACGTGAACAAAATATCCAAGAAAATGCCACCTACTTAGATCGAAATCAAGATCTTGGCATATATACACTAAATGGACAAGTGCATTGTCATAAGATGAGATGAACAATGAAATGAGGAAATAAACAATGAAACAATGAAACCCTAGAAGAGTTAAGTGAGGGTGTGAAACACACTAAATGGCCAAGTGCATTGGCATATGATGAAATGAACATTCACGTAATAAGAGGTAACTATGAAAAAGCAAAGGAGAAAATTATAAGGAATGTGGTGACAATATGATATAAGCTAATGTAAATGATGAGAGCAATCTCAAATGAGCCTAAGTAAAGGTTACCAAAACGTACTCACCTATGAGAGTGTAAGATAATGAAGAGACCATTTTCTATGAAAACTCTAATGAAAGTATTGAGCTTAACACCCTTAATACTAATGATGAGATGAGAAATCATCTAATGAGCTATGATGTCATCACACTAGAAGCCAGCTTCCATGATGTATGAGATGACTAAAATGGAACTTTATACTGAGCAGCGATAGGCTAGCTATGAGAGGTGATGCCTTCTTTTGGGAAGGGCGAAGGTTCACCTAACTCTCATGAGATGAGATGTCTAGCTTGCCAAGTATGGGTCTCCTTACATCTCTTAGTCTTCGAACCTATACAGCCAATATAGGGATCTAGAGGGGATAAATTCCCATGTACGCTAGCATGTAATGGGTCCTTTGACCGGTGATTTCACCTCTTTTCGGTGTTAATGAGACACTAGATTTCATGATGCTAACATGATGTATGTCGGTTAAAGTTAAAGTTCCCAATGAACGAATGCGGCCAGCTTCAAATGATGCACATAATGAAATGAATAACAGAGGTGTTAGGATAGGATAATCAAAAGGTGAGTAAAATTCAAGTAATGACATTAGGTCATTCTTGGTCATTGCACAACTAACCTAATGAATGTGTTAAATTACATCCTAGGTATAGCTGGTATTTACACTAGCCTATGAATGAAATGAAATATAGTACGTATGAATGAATGAAACAGACTTTGTGTTTGCTAATGAAGACTCCCTAATTGCGGTCCCATCTGTTAAGCCCTCATTTCTGGGATGTCTTTATGTTAAGTCCATGATTCCAAGGTCTCATGGCATATGAATGAATCATACTAAAGAAATTATGTGCTACATGCAAAATGCGTTGCATGCTATATGATATGTGCTATGTGTAAATGTTATGTGATGTGCAAAAATGTGAAAAGTATGATGATGTATGTTATTCTCATGGCATAACTTTCCTATTCCAAATCTGGAAAGCTCATTGACTTGCCTAATCCAAATTTGGAAACCTTCCAAATCTCAAATTGGCAAGTCCACTTACTTGACTTCCAAAAATCATATTGTTAGGAAAGATATATTCTTTCTCCTGCATGTCCTTGGTGTGTGCTTGCATATACCCATACTTAGTACAAGTGTGTACTGACTCTATACAAACTCTACTATTTTAGGCGCAGGCAAAGGTGGACGATAGAGCTACAGGATCTTCCCTGCAGTTATCCGGACATTCAGCATTCATCCAGTTATGGTAGGTCCTCATGCTTTCGAGGATGCTGTTGTTTTATACTCTAGCTTAATTTTAGAGTTGAGCTAATGGAGTCGTTTGAGAGCTAGGACTATTTTGACTCTTTCCAAAAAACTTAAAGGGGGTAGTTTAACTATTCGGTGACTACGAGTACGTAATTGATGAAACTTTTATTAAATAAGTAATAAGATAATAGATTAGTGGGGTTTCACAGTTATAAACTCTTGTTTAGAAAAGGAACAAAACAAGAAATCAGCGTGTAAAAATAAATTTGGTGGCAGCGTCATACGAAAGGCGACCACTAAAGGTAAGAAATTTTGATAAGTTTTTCGTTGATGTGTGTACACATGAAATTGTTTCATATATGAGTATTGTTATTAAATTATTAGGTGGGGAATGTTGAATTGTTGGTTTCAAGAGTACAGTGGATGTCATAGATAAGTGAGAAATATGGAATCTTAATTTTTTTGTTAGAGCATTGAGATTTTATACTAATTTTAGATTAAAAAAATTTCAACTCCTTTCTTAGTGGAATAAAGTAAATCACATAGAAATTTAATTACTCCATTTTGATTTTTCTTCTACAACTCAAATAGTTGGCTTAGGTAAAATTGTTTTTGCATTAGGATTTGGACCGTTAATTCTTGTGAAAATTAGTAGCATAGTTGTTGTAAATTTTGGTAGTAGAAAATTGTTATTTTGTCATCTTGCTTTTACAGTTGAAGCATATGACATCCTTGTTATTATTAAAACATAAAGATACTGTTAATGTAGCAATGTGTATATAGTGAGGTCATGCCAAGTGTAGTAAAGATTTTCTATAAGGTCAGAAAAAAAAGATTTGAAATTGGAAAAGTTGCATGGCTGCAATGTTATTAATTTTTAAGGTTATTAAGATGGTAGGGAAAGTAGTGGAATTCCAATCATTTGGCAATCATATGCCAATGGTTTTCAATGGTAATGATATTTAATAAAGTGGACAATTTGCATAATGGTTTGAGGAAAAAGAATGGTCACATTCCAGGGATCTGTAATGGTGGAAATTAGTTCTTATTTTAAATATTTACCAAATTAAGATACTAAATTTTTATATATTGAGATAGGTAATTAATTATTAGGTGTATATTATATAACATAACATTGTTTTTAGGGTATTTGGAGATATTATAGTTAAATTATTGGCTTGAAATTTAGCAAATATGATAATTTTGGCATATAAACTATATCAAGATTTGGAGCTTATTAGATATATGAGTGGGTTTTAGAATCTATGATAAGACATATAAAAAATTAAAGGTCTACAAACTCACTTACTTACGAATATTGCACAATTGGTAGATTGGGAACGTTCCGAAGCTTTGCGAAAATGAAAGGAAAAATATTGAAGATTGGTGAAACGAGTTCGGCATTTAAGGTATGTTAAGACTTTTTAGACTTGTTAAAGGACGTTTTCTAATTAAAGATTAAAAATGAAAATAGACATAGGGGTAAGGGCGAAAGATGGGGGTCTTATATCAATGTTGTGACGGGCATTGGTACAAAAAACCAGTGTTATAAAATGGAAAGTTACTTCTATAGAATGCGGATTGTAATTTGAGAATTTCCAAAGCATATTGGCATTATCTGATATTATTGACTTGAAATCCTTGTGTGATTGTGTTTTCTTTATTTCACCCGTATAGTTGTGATAGTTGAGGTGGTTATTTATTATGTTGATATTGATTGATTGAGATACATCATCATCCCCTTATATTGAAATAATATTGTGCACATGCATAGACATGAGACTGAGTATAAGTTGGGCACGTGGAGATCGTCCGTGCTGGGGATGGTGAGATGTTATGATTGTAATTTGGGCACGTAGAAACCGTCGTGAGGAAATTATTTGATATTATGATAGTACATTGAGATCGTCCGCACAGACACATGGAGATCGTCCGTGTTTGTATATGGACTTCGCGAGTCCCCCATGGGTCATGAGCTCTCGGTGTAATTCCGAGGAGTATCATGTATATACGGTTGAGTGAGTACTGGGTATTCTGAGACATATCATTACATGGTATCATATTGCATTGCATTTCATCACATCATTCATTCTTGATGATTATGTGTTTTGTTGGGTGGTGGAAAGTATTTGATGTTTGATTAACTTTATTGATGAAACTTAAATAGTAAGTTTAATATATATACTTATATAATTTAAGAATTTATTTTTCTTATATAAACTCCAGTCACTACTTCTTCTTTGTCGGTCAATGAGACATACTAGGTACACGTGGTTTCGTACTCATACTACACTTGTTGCACTCTTTGTGGTGCAAATTCGATTCTGAGTAGGAGCACATATCGAGGACCTATTTGAGTCCGAGTTTGGAGTGTCTTGGAGTTGTGGTGAGCTGCTTGGTTATTCTGTGGCCCACACCTCCCTCTATCTTTTACTTATTCTGTTATTCAGTATTCATACAAGATATCCCTTATATTAGATTTGTCATTTTTGTTTCAGACTTGAATCGTATTTTAGAAGCTCTTGTACTTATGACACCAATTCTTGGGTAGTATTTCTTTCAGTTTTCCGCATTCGTACTTATAAGGAACTCAGTGTTGGAGATTTGGATAATTGTTGTCTTTTCACTCATTAGTTAGTTAAGTTTGTTAAGATATGTTCGTTGGCTTACCTATTGGTTGGGAACATAGGTTCCATCACGACTCGTGATTTTTGGGTCGTCACAGTTTCTTTCTTGTTTTTATTCAGACTACGTATTGGTGTCATTTTTGCAATTACACACTTAATAAGAATTGAATTATTTCTTTCAGTTGCTTATCTCTTAATGTTAGATGGTTGATGGTGAACGGTTACGTATTAAAGAGAATGTTTTTATAAGTATGTTAAGAAACAAATACTTTCAAATTTTCCGCTAAAAATTAACCTATGTAAAGTAAGAATGACGTAAGTAGGCTTGTCTGCGACCTCTGAGAGGTCAACGACGCCGGTCTCGTCTAGAGTCGAAATTTCGGTCGTGACACTACTAATCTAGTAGTGCAATTTAATGGATCAAAGAACATTGTTAGTACAAATCTGTTTAAAGCACTCGGGGTGGATAAGGAATTAGAGTTAATTGATTCTAATCACTCGAAGGAGATAACTTTGGTCGATCCTGGTAGTAATATACAATCAATTAGCGCACCAATTTGAGTATGTAGCATGCAAACCAAAAAATATGTTAATGTGATGAGTCCTACAGTATCTAAGTCTATCCAAGAAAGTCAGGCTGTCATGTTACTCAAACCCAATGCAGTGATCAAGCCACCTATATATGGTAACATTGAGCATCTCAGCTCATACTGTAACTTCCCAAAATTTGGATTTCACCTGATGAACATCAAGGAGAATTTGGACAATTCTTATCATCCACAGGGAATGATAAAATTTTGGAAAAAGGTATGTCACCACTTTCTCAAGCTAATTTTACAAATGATTCGTTAATTTTAAAAGAAAAACAACAAGGGGATATGAGTACTCATAGGTGGCGTGATTTGGTTGATGAAGAAGAGCATGTTTCACCTCCTCTTTTGAATAGAAAATTGAGTCCATGAGCTCTAGAATTTGTATCTCAAAATTACAATCGCAAAGAAGAATGAACAAGAGGATTTAGCATCAGGATTTAGTCCAATTAATGCTTATTCTAGTGATTGGGCGATGATTCTTTTGACGTTGATGGGGATGAGGAAGATAATATGTTGGACATATGCTTTGATAAAGTGGCTAGAGATGGGGATAAATCACCTAGGCATCAAAGAAGTGGAAGCAACAAAAACAAAAAGAAGATACATGGAAGACAACACAATTGGGATGGTAAAGTGATAGGAGAGTTTGTTCCAAGGCACATGTCAATGCAGCTGGCAAAGCAAAATCATACATGTTTCACCTCCTCTTTTGAATAGAAAATTGAGTCCACAAGCTCTAGAATTTGTATCTCAAAATTACAATCGCAAAGAAGAATGAACAAGAGGCTTTAGCATCAGGATTTAGTCCAATTAATGTTTATTCTAGTGATTGTGCGATTATTCTTTTGACAAGGATGAGGATGAGGAAGATAATATGTTGGACATATGCTTTGATAAAGTGGATAGAGATGGGGATAACTCACCTAGGCATCAAAGAACTGGAAGCAACAAAAACAAAAAGAAGATACATGGAAGACAACACAACTGGGATGGTAAAGTGGTAGGAGAGTTTGTTCCAAGGCACATGTCAATGCAACTGGCAAAGCAAAATCATATGAGAGTTTCAATAACTTCAACAAGATCCAATACATTCAAAAAGCAATGATGAACCATCAACTTTTTGTTGGCATACTTGAAGAAGAATACAAGAGGAAAATACTTCAGGTTACTTTAGATGGGATATATATCATTCTAAATTCACACATTTGTAAAAGTAAGATTGAGTTTGAAAGTACTTCAAAGACAACCCTAAACCCCACTCTTTCCTTTCCCTCTCTCTACGGTGACTTAAATAGCAGCCATGGCTGCTTCGCCCTCTCCCCAGCCTCTGGCTGTGGGAGAGACAAACGTCAACCTTAATACAAAAGCATACGACGTAACGATCCTTAAAACACAACAAACGACCCAAAACCTATTAAAACCCGTACTAAATCTCATTGAGTTTATTCATGGAGAACCCACTATGAGATTTACAATGGAAGAAAGAGATCAGTTTGCTAGGGAAGAAGTTTTACATCAAGCCGTGATTATTAAATTTTCTTATGGAAAATTGGTGTTATCCGAGTTGCGAAATCTTTTGCCAAGACAATTTGATGTTAAAGGAAATTATAATATTGGAAAACTTAATTTTCGTCACCTTTTGGTTAGGTTTAATTTATATGAGTACTTTGTACAGGTTTTGTCAAATTCATATGGATATTTTAAGTTTGATGGTGAAAAGTATTCTTCAAAATTTTTCTGTGTATGCGATCATTCAATCCTAAAGAGGAAACACCTAATTCTTGGGTACCTATCTAGTGGCGTAAATTTGTTTTTTAAGAAAAGTTTGAGGTTGATAACTCAACTTTATTCTTGGACTTCATATTTGTGCATTATTTAAGAATTCTCATTTGTAATATCTGTCTAACTCTTATTTTATTCATGTTTTTTAATTAGTGGAGGTATGTTACCTCATAGATTTTACAAGGTAAGACCTAGCCCCTTTGCTTGTACTTATTTCTCTTGAGGATTTTTGTTTTGATAAAAAACTGCTAAAAATTGATGACATCAAAACACTTTGGAGCACGACTACCAAAATTAGGAAAATGAAGAGTTTTACTTTTTCCTAATTTACAAGTATAACAATCAAATGGAAGCAACTAAAAATTGATTTTTATTTCTTAATAAACCAAAATTTGATAAATGAGACAACACAACAAAATTTGGATGTCCTAGATGCTTATGTCAAACCTTAGTCTTACTAGCAGTACAAGTACAAGCAAAAGATAGAATGGGATTAATGGAAAAGTGTATAGTAAACAATCGTCCAACTTTAGGCCCCTTTCGATTATTGTTTCCGACATCTAATCCTGCACAAGACAACCATTACGAGAAAAATTCACATCACAATTGTTATCTACCAATTGTCCGACTTAAGTAAGACTAGTTGAGAGCTTTGGTGAAATAAAAACATTCTTCAAAGTTGGATTAATGTCCAAAACCTTGGTAATGGGTAAGTTACTACCATTGGCAATTTGTATTTGTGATGGACCTTGATACTTATGAACCTTTTTTAGGATGCTCGCTGAGTTGGTCATATAATTTAAAGCACCTAAATAAACAACCAAAAAATTAGATATAACATCATTACCTTGTAATCCCAACACTGAAAAGGCTAACATGATCATTTGTTGTAACATTTTAGGAGTAAGAACTTGTTCTAAAGATGAGTTATCATTAGTGGAATAATTTATCCCAGCCTGAAAAACTTGATCCTACAATTTTGAGGGCTCGTGGGATACTCTTGTTTGCTAATCTGTGTTATCAAAATCAGAAATTACTGGTTGAAATAAATTGTTCAGAAACACGAAGTAACTGAAATTTATAGAACCAGTAAGTAAGATGAACAGAAATTTATTTCTCAAAAATACTTGAATCTGTAAAAACTTACCAGAATTTGAAATAATCTTTTTAGTTTGGAAGAAAATCAAGTCCACTGAATTCACAGTGTCCCCTTAAGGAAATTATTCCCCTCTAGTATCCGAGGTTTGATTTGGAATATCACCTCCCAGGGTAAAATGATCTTAATCAGTAGAGTGTAGATACAAAAAACTCTACTGTCAGCGAATCAATCCAGAGCAGGAAAGTACACGAAGAAATATGTGTTTAGAAGAAGAAGGAAGATCAGAAAATTCGTTAGAAAATACTTGAAGACTGAGTGGTATTTATAGGCAAGAAGAATATATTCTGAAAGGTTGCAACCCTTTTAGCATTGACACGACCATTAATGAAAGGTTTCAAACTTTCAAATGGTATTGACTGTTCCTGAAAGTTGCAACCTTTCCGAACAGTCATGGCAGAAATTTTAAATATAACAGAAATTAAAACAGGTTACGCGCGCGGATCTGAGTTGGGTCGGGTTAACTAAAAAGTTGAAAACATTTCAGTTAACTTCTGTTATCAACTAATTAATTGAAAATATTTTTTGGCCATTTAATTAATTAAATAAATAAATAAAATAAATTTTGTCCAAAAAATAATCTCTCGATCGATCATTTGCCAAAGCCAAAGCCGTAGCCGAAGCGAGCGAGCTACGACGACGGCGGCGCGAGGGGGTCCCCATTTTCAACCCTTTTAACAATTAATAGGAGTGTTTATGTATTTCAACTCTCCTATTTTCCTTTCCATTACCGATGAGGAACAATTGCCTTTTCCCATTAAATCATTATAGGACTTTTCAGGTTTCCAACTTTTCAAGTTCTCAACTTTTCAAATTCCTCTCCTTCCCTCTATTTCCCATCAATTCTTGCTACATACCCAACAATCCCCCACATTGATGGGGAATAGTTATACCATAGGAATGCACGGACAATTGTGTACTTTACAAGCAAGGATTAATTGCATCTGGATAAGTAGGTTTCCCCTTGGACTTTCCATAGTGAATATATGTAAGATATACTTGGTCAATCGATGGATATGATATCTTTGAGTCGTTGAGCTTTGGTGCATACATAAACAACCATATGTCACACAATTAACCCTTTACTATTTATGATTCTTACGGTTGTGTTCGTTTAACCCATGAACACCTCCTGGTTTCATGAGTGTATAGAGAATAGGCTTTTGACATAAAATTCTCTTTGAAGCGGCTTCCACTTCACATTCACATAGGTGATTTCTAACCGTGTCATCTCGTAGATACACTATTTGGTCAAATCTACCAAACTTAGCAAATCATTAAAAACTTTATGCTTTATTACCTCATTAACAAGCTTTAAAGTCTTAACCTTTCCCTGAACATTGTCTTCATCATGAGAATGGATTGAGTTAATTGACAATGTCGAACCGTTAGCCACAACTTTGTTTTTCTCCTTGAATCTAGCTTTTGGGATCTCCAGTCTGCTAGATAGAGTTACCGTCATGCTGACTTGACCTAAGCCCTAAACCCATTCCCTTAAATGATCTTTCAACTGCCTCTCTCACTAGGCCTTTCATTAGTGATCTGACACATTATCGCTTGACTTTACATAGTCAATTGTGATAATTCCACTAGAGAGCAGTTGTCTTACGGTGTTATGTCTCCATCGTATATGACGAGACTTCCTGTTGTACATAACGCTCCCTGCCAACCTATTGCTGCTTGACTATCGCAATGTATGCAAATTGGTCCAACAGGTTTGGGCCATAATGGAATATCCTCTAGGAAATTCCGGAGCCATTCCACTTCTTCACCAGCCTTATCCAAAGCAATGAATTCAAATTCCATTGTGGAGCAAGCAATACATGTGTGTTTGGACGATTTCCAAGAGACAGGTCCTCCACCAAGTATGAATACATAACCACTCGTGGATTTTACATCATTTGACCCGGTGATCCAATTTGCATCACTATATCCTTCAATCATAGCAGGATATTTATTATAATGCAAAGCATAATGTTGTGTATATTTTAGATAACCCAACACAGGTTTCATAGCCATCTAGTGAGTTTGATTCGGATTACTAGTGTACCGACTCACTTTACTAATAGCACATGCTATATCTGGTCGCGTGCAATTCATAATATACATCAAACTTCCCAACATCTGGCATATTCCAATTGAGAGTTAGTTTGACCTTCATTCATTTTAAATGTACAACTTAAATCAATTGGAGTTTGGACAACATTGAAATTCAATTATTTGAACTTATCCAATACTTTTTCAATGTAATGAGATTGATATAATGCTAGTCCCTAAGGAGTTTTGATAATCCTGACCCCTAAGATCAAATCAGCAACTCCTAAGTCTTTCATATCGAACTTTCTAGACAACATGCGCTTAGTAGCATTTATATCGTCAATTTCTTTACTCATTATTAACATGTCATCAACATGCAAAAAAACAATGACTTCATGATTCATAACATTTTCAATGTAAACACATTTATCACATTCGTTAATCTTGAATCCATTTGCCAACATTGTTTGGTCAAATTTAGCATGCCATTGTTTGGGTGCTTGCTTGAGTCCATAAAGTTACTTCACAAGTCTGCACACTTTCTTTTCATTACCAGGAACTATAAACCCTTCAGGTTGTTCCATGTAAATTTCTTCCTCCAACTCTTCATTTTAGAAGGTTGTCTTTACATCCATTTGGTAGATTTTAAGATCATGTACCGCGGCTAGTGCTATTAACATCCTAATTGATGTTATCCTTGTTACTGGAGAGTATGTGTCAAAGTAGTCCAAACCTTCCTTTTGTCTGTATACTTTGACTACCAGTCTAGCCTTATATTTGTCAATAGTCCCATCAGGTTTCTATTTCCTTTTAAAGATCCACTTTGATCCTAAAGGTTTATTTCCTGGAGGAAGATCAGCTACTTCCCAAGTGCGATTGCTTAAAATTGATACAATCTCACTGTTGACTACTTCTTTCCAATAAGTTGACTCTGATGAAGACATAGCTGCTTTAAATGTTTGAGGCTCATTTTCAAACAATAGTGCTACAAAATCTAGTCTGAAAGAAGCATATTTTCATTGCCGAGTACTATGCCTAGATTCCTCCCAAGTTAGAATATTTTCCATTGATTCTTCTCGTGGTCGTTTAGGTCTTTCACTTGTTGACTCACTTTCAGTTTTATACGGATAAATGTTTTCAAAAAACTCTGCATTGTCTGATTCAATTATCGTATTAACATGAATCTCAGGATTATCAGATTTATGAACCAAAAATTGACAGGCTTTACTATTCACAGCATACCCAATAAAGACACAATCTATTGTTTTGGGTCCAACTTTAACCCTCTTCGGTAAAGGAACCTCTACCTTGGCTAAACACCCCCACATTTTGAAATATTTAAAGTTGGTTTTTCTTGTTTTCCACAACTCATATGGAATTTATTGTGTTTTTTGATGGGTTACTCTATTGAGTATTTTATTAGCTGTAAGGATGGCTTCCCCCCAAAGGTTTTGTGGTGAACCAGAATTGATCATTAAGGTATTCATCATTTCCTTTAATGTTCTGTTCTTCCGTTCTGCCAAACCATTTGACTGTGGTGTAAAAGATGCAGTAGTTTGATGAATAATACCATATTCCAAATATATCTCTGCAAAAGCAGATTCATATTCTCCACCCCTTTCACTCCGAATCATTTTTATCTTTAGATTTAATTAGTTTTGCACTTCATTTTTGTATTGCTTAAATGCATCAATTGCTTCATCCTTACTATTAAGCAAATATACATAACAAAATCGAGTGCAGTCATTAATAAAAGTTATAAAATACTTTTTCCCACCACGAGATGGTGTTGAATTCATATCGCATATATCTGTGTGAATTAAGTCTAAAGTTCTAGAATTTCTTTCAACAGACTTGTAAGTATGTTTAACAAGCTTACTTTCCACAAAAATTTTGCATTTCAACTTATCGCATTTAAAACCAGGCAATACTTCTAGATTAACCAATTTTCGCAAGGCTTTATAATTTACATGTCCCAAACGGCATGCCATAAATCACTTAACTCCAACAAATAAAAATTTTATTAATACTATCAACAACCATTACATTTAGTTTGAAAAGACCCTCATTGAGGTAGCTCTTTCCTATGAACATTTCATTCTTACTTATTACATCTTTATCACTAACTAGGACACACTTAAACCTATTCTTAACGAGTAGTGTAGCAGAAACTAAATTCTTCCTAATAGTAGGGACATGCAGAACATTGTTCAAAGTCAACACCTTGTCGGATGTCATTTTCAACATTACTTTCCCAGTTCCTGCAATCCTTGTTGTTGTTGTGTTTCCCATGCATAAATCTTCATTGTACTCAGCAGAAGTTTACGTTGCAAAGGCTTCTTTTGCAGAGAAAATATGTCTAGTGGCACCTGAGTCGAGAAACCACTCCTTGGGATTTCCAACTAAGTTACACTCCGATATCATTGCACACAAGTCATCTGCATCTTCCATCTTTTCAACGATGTTTTCTTGACTTTTGCCTTTGCCTTTGTTTTTGTCCTTTCTTGGAGAATTACAATCAGAAGACCCATGACCAGCCTTGTCACAATTGTAACAGGTTCCTTTGAATTTCTTCTTGGCCTTGATACGCTCAAACTCACCTCTCAAATGAGAAGTAAAGCGGTCGTGTCAAGTAAATAACCCAACTAATGAGGTTGGGATCGTTCCCACGAGGAAAATAGTCTAGACTTAACTTTAACCTAGTATTACTATCGTTTGGTCGATAACTTTCTTGGAAAGTAAACATATAAAAGGGGGGGGTTGTATTAAGTAATGAGTAAAAATAACTAACGTAATTAAAAGAGACACTTGACAGCTTTTAATATTGGGTTTTAATCAATGAATTAAAGTAACTAGGGTTTACGTGTTCCCCACGGGTTCATAACTTGATAATTCTAACTATAACAATTCTTTCCTAGTATCTTG